>JALDNG010000016.1:15887500-16497578 GCA_024349245.1 Neodontobutis hainanensis | reverse complement strand
GTTGACATAGCCCGCCCTCGTCTTCCTCAGCTTCATTCTACATCACATCCTGGTCCATCTACAACTTCAGTATTTTTTAAATAAACTTAAAACAAAATAGAATCTCCGTTCATTTATGTGCTTCTACGCTTGAAAGCATATATAAACTATTTTTTAATATCTTGAATATGACATAATTTATACACTTTGTTTTTAAGTGCACAGAGTTAATAAGTTGTAAAAAGGCTTTTTATTAATTTATAAAGAAACTTTTAAATAACATGAAAGTAGATGAAAGCAAACAGATAAAACTTTAAATCATTTAGTACTATAGTGTTATTTTAGAATGCCATAAGCAATAGAAGTTATTGTGGAAAAGAATCAGAAATCATAAAACATTATTTTGTGTATTATTAAATTGTAATTATAAAGTAGTGCTGCAAAGATGGAAGGGTTTCTTGAACTTTCAGGTTGCTCCTGAGGTCTTTGAGCTGCAGTTGCACAGGTAAGAAAACTGAAAAACAAAAATCAAAACTCCTTTAACACATATTTACTCCATCTCAAAAATACAGCATCTTTGACTACAATTTCTAAATAACCAGTTTCTTACAAAGGTCGATTGTGATAAACCATTCAATCAAAGTGCTAAAGACCGTATTGATGATTTTTAAGCCATTTAGAGTGAAGTCTTATTGAAATGTCTTTAACTGCTTACTGCCGTTGGTCTGATGCTGCCGGCTATGTCGGCATGAGGTTTAATGCCGGCCTTGTGCTTGGCCCCGTCATTGCTGCTTGCAGCTATATTTATTATTCTTCTTCTTCCGCCATGGAAGTCTATGGCAGGCCATAGAAGCGTTTGCGGGAAAATGATGAAAGTTGGCACACTCATTAAGGACAGTCCAATCATTGATCCTAGCAAATTTGAAGTGTCTAACTTAATATCTCTAGCGCCACCAACTGTTCAAAGTTGGACTTATGTTTATGCTAATAACTTTTGAACCGTAAGGCCTAGAATTAAAATTCTTTTTTCCTCTGATTCCTTAGCTCAAGCCGATTTGATTGCACCCTATGACGTCATTTTCCGCCATGATAGTTTTTCCGCCATTTTGGATTTTCTAAAAACGTACTTTTGCGAACTCCTCCTAGGCCGTGGCGCCAATTTTCATGAAAATTGAACCACATCATCTCCAGACTATGCTGACAAAAAGTTATATAAAGAAAGTTGATTTGTTAAACCGTTGTCGAATACGCGCAAAATGAATTTGACTTAGTGCGCACAAAAATAAAAGTCAGGCTATATCTCTGCAATGCTTTAATATTTTCTAACCAAACTTAGTAGGTGTTATGGCAACCATGACTTGAGGATGTGTGCAGAGTTTTGGCACAGCGCCACCTAGTGGTCTAGAGATATAAAAATATGACATTTTTATTATTACTTCAGAATGCTTTAGCCAAAAATCACAAACTTGGTCTCTTTAGATGCGTGGCATCATGCCGAGTCGTAGCATAGCCAATTTGCCCATATCAACTATTTTGGAAGTCGGCCATCTTGAATTTTGTCAAAAGTGGTATATTTTTGAACGCATTGCGCATCATTACAAAACTTGGTATGCGTCTTCGCATCAAGCCCTGAAGGTACTCAAAAGTTTTGGGGCAGCGCCATTTGTGGTCAAAAGTTATAACCAAATTGACAAATATGCTAATAACTTTTGATTTTCTTAACCTATTGTAAATCAAATGGTCTTAATGTCTTCACTGGATCAAGCCGAGCACAGATAACAAATATGTCCTATTCGCCAAACTTCCCGCTTGCTATGTTGTCTATCTTTAAAAACCTACTTTTTCGAACTCCTCCCACACCGTTTGTCCAATTTTGACCAAAATTGAATCATAACATCTTCAGACCATGCTGACAAAAAGTTATATAAAGAAAGTTGATTAGTCAAACCGTTTTCGAATACCGTGCAAATGAATTTGACCTAATGCACCTAAAATCAAAGTCAGGCTATATCTCTGCAATGCTTTAACATATTCTAACCAAACTTAGTACCTGTTATGTCAACCAGGACTCGAGGCTGCCTGCAGAGTTTTGGGTCAGCGCCCCTAGTGGTCCAGACATACAAAAATGTGACATTTTTAAATATACCTTCAGAATGCTTTAGCCAAAATACACCAAACTGGTCTCTTTAGATTTGTGGCATCATGCCGAGCCGTACCATAGCCATTTTTCCCATACCAACGATTCTGGGAGTCGGCCATTTTGAGTTTTCTATAAAAGTACTTTTGCGAACTCCTCCTAGGCCGTTTGTCCAATTTTCATGAAAATTGAACCAGATCATCTTTAGACTATCCTGACAAAAAGTTCTTAGAATTACGATGATTGGTCAAACCGTTTTTGAATACCGCGCAAATCAAATCGACTTAATGCGCAAAAAAAAGGATATCAGGCTATATCTCTGCAATGCTTTAATATATTCTAACCAAACTTAGTACGTGTTATGTCAACCATGACTCGAGGCTGCCTGCAGAGTTTGAGCACTCTAGTTGTTTCACACATCAGTGTGGTTACTGCACTGCCTCTAGGTCGAACGTGATAAACCATTCAATCAAAGTGCTAAAGACCATATTGATGATTTTTCAGCCATTTAGACTGAAGTCTTATTGAAATTTCTTTATATGCTTACTGCCGTTGGTCTGACGCTGCCGGCTATGTCGGCATGAGATTGAATGCCGGCCTAGTGCTTGGCCCCGTCATGGCTGCTTGCAGCTATATTTATTATTATTCTTCTTCTTCCGCCATGGAAGTCTATGGCAGGCCATAGAAGCGTTTGCGGGAAAATGATGAAAGTTGGCACACTCATTAAGGACAGTCCAATCATTGATCCTAGTAAATTTGAAGTGTCTAATTCAATATCTCTAGCGCCACCAACTGTTCAAAGTTGGACTTATGTTTATGCTAATAACTTTTGAACCGTAAGGCCTAGAATTAAAATTCTTTTTCCTCTGATTCCTTAGCTCAAGCCGATTCGATTGCACCCTATGACGTCATTTTCCGCCATGATAGTTTTTCCGCCATTTTGGATTTTCTAAAAACGTACTTTTGCGAACTCCTCCTAGGCAGCCCCAATTTTCATGAAAATTGAACCACATCATCTCCAGACTATGCTGACAAAAAGTTATATAAAGAAAGTTGATTTGTTAAACCGTTGTCGAATAGCGCAAATGAATTTGACTTAGTGCGCACAAAAATAAAAGTCAGGCTATATCTCTGCAATGCTTTAATATTTTCTAACCAAACTTAGTATGTGTTATGGCAACGATGACTTGAGGATGTGTGCAGAGTTTTGGAACAGCGCCACCTAGTGGTCTAGAGATACAGAAATATGACATTTTTTTATTATTACTTCAGAATGCTTTAGCCAAAAATCACAAACTTGGTCTCTTTAGATGCGTGGCATCATGCCGAGTCGTAGCATAGCCAATTTGCCCATATCAACTATTTTGAAAGTCGGCCATCTTGAATTTTGTCAAAAGTGGTATATTTTTGAACGCATTGTCGCATCATTACAAAACTTGGTATGTGTCTTCGCATCAAGCCCTGAAGGTACTCAAAAGTTTTGGGGCAGCGCCACCTGTGGTCAAAAGTTATAACCAAATTGACAAATATGCTAATAACTTTTGATTTTCTTAACCTATTGTAAATCAAATGGTCTTAATGTGTTCATTGGATCAAGCCGAGAGCACAGATAACAAATATGTCCTATTCGGCCAAACTTCTGTTTGCCATGTTGTCTTTCTTTAAAAACCTACTTTTTCGAACTCCTCCCACACCGCTTGTCCAATTTTGACCAAAATTGAATCATAACATCTTCAGACCATGCTGACAAAAAGTTATATAAAGAAAGTTGATTAGTCAAACCGTTTTCGAATACCGTGCAAATGAATTTGACTTAATGCACACTAAAATCAAAGTCAGGCTTTATCTCTGCAATGCTTTAACATATTCTAACCAAACTTAGTACGTGTTATGTCAACCATGACTCGAGGCTGCCTGCCAAGTTTTGGGGCAGCGCCACCTAGTGGTCCAGAGATACAAAAATGTGACATTTTTAATTATTACTTCAGAATGCTTTAGCCAAAAATCACAAAACTGATCTCTTTAGATTCGTGGCATCATGCCGAGCTGTAGCATAGCCAATTTTCCCGCATCAACTCTTCTGGGAGTGGGCCATTTTGAATAAAAAAAAACATACTTTTGCCAACTCCTACTACGCCGGAGCCCCAATTTTCATATAAAAGGAACCAGATCATCTTAAGACTATGCTGACTAAAAGTTATTAGAATTACATTGATTGGTCAAACCGTTTTTGTATACCGCCAAATCAAATCGATCTAATACGCAAAAAAATTAATATCAGGCTATATCTCTGCAATGCTTTAAAATATACTAACCAAACTTAGTACATGTTATGGCAACCAGGACTTGAGGCTGCCTGCAGAGTTTTAGCACTCTAGTTGTTTCACACATCAGTTTGGTTACTGCACTGCCTCTAGGTTGAACGTGATAAACCATTCAATCAAAGTGCTAATGACCGTATTGATGATTTTTCAGCCATTTAGACAAAAGTCTTATTGAAATGTCTTTAGTTGCTTACTGCCATTGGTCTGATGCTGCCAGCCTAGTGCTTGGCCCCGTCATTGCTGCTTGCAGCTATATTTAGGGGCCAAGCACCGAAGGTGCTTGAGGCACCTATTGTTTTTGTTCCCGTTCTTATTATTATTCTTCTTCTTTTCCATTAGAGTCTATGGCAGGCCATAGAAGCGTTTGCGGGAAAATGATGAAAGTTGGCACACTCATTAAGGACAGTCCAATCATTGATCCTAGCAAATTTGAAGTGTCTAACTCAATATCTCTAGCGCCACCAACTGTTCAAAGTTGGACTTATGTTTATGCTAATAACTTTTGAACCGTAAGGCCTAGAATTAAAATTCTTTTTTCCTCTGATTCCTTAGCTCAAGCCGATTCGAGTGCACCCTATGACGTCATTTTCCGCCATGATAGTTTTTCCGCCATTTTGAATTTTCTAAAAAACGTACTTTTGCGAACTCCTCCTAGGCCGTAGCCCCAATTTTCATGAAAATTGAACCACATCATCTCCAGACTATGCTGACAAAAAGTTATTAGAATTAGAATTGATTAATCAAGTCGTTTTCGAATACCGTGCAAATGAATTTGACTTAGTGCGCACAAAAATAAAAGTCAGGCTATATCTCTGCAATGCTTTAATATTTTCTAACCAAACTTAGTATGTGTTATGGCAACAAAGACTTGAGGATGTGTGCAGAGTTTTGATGCAGCGCCACCTAGTGGTCTAGAGATACAAGAATGTGACATTTTTAATTATTACTTCAGATTGCTTTAGCCAAAAATCACAAACCTGGTCTCTTTAGATTCGTGGCATCATGCCGAGTCCGTAGATAGCCAATTTTCCCATATCAACTATTTTGGGAGTCGGCCATTATGAATAATGTCAAAAGTGCTATATTTTTAAACGCATTACCGCATCATTACAAAACTTGGTATGTGTCTTCGCATCAAGCCCTGAAAGTACTCAAAAGTTTTGGAGCAGCGCCACCTTGTGGTCAAAAGTTATAACCAAATTCACAAATATGCTAATAACTTTTGATTCCGTTACCATATTGTAAAACAAATGGTCTTAATGTATTCAATGGATCAAGCCGAGAGCACAGATAACAAATTTGTCCTATTCGGACAAACTTCCTGTTTGCCATGTTGTCTTTCTTTTAAAACCTACTTTTTCGAACTCCTCCCACACCGTTTGTCCAATTTTCACCAAAATTTAATCATAGCATCTTCAGACCATGCTTGACAAAAAGTTATTAGAATTAAGTTGATTAGTCAAACCGTTTTGAATACCTGCAAATGAATTTGACCTAATGCGCACAAAATCAAAGTCAGGCTATATCTCTGCAATGCTTTAACATATTCTAACCAAACTTAGTACGTGTTATGTCAACCATGACTCGAGGCTGCCTGCCAAGTTTTGGGGCAGCGCCACCTAGTGGTCAAGAGATACAAAATGTGACATTTTTTAATTATTACTTTAGAATGCTTTAGTTAAAAATCACAAAACTGGTCTCTGTAAATTTGTGGCATCATGCCGAGCCGTAGCATAGCCAATTATCCCGACAAACTATTCTGGGAGTCGCCATTTTGAATTTTCTAAAAACTTACTTTTGCGAACTCCTCCTAGGCCATAGCCCCAATTTTCATAAAAATTGAACCAGATCATCTTTAGACTATCCTGACAAAAGTTCTTAGAATTACGATTGATTGGTCAAACCGTTTTGAATACCGCGCAAATCAAATCGACTTAATGCGCAAAAAAGGATATCGGGCTATATCTCTGCAATGCTTTAATATATTCTAACCAAACTTAGTACGTGTTATGTCAACCATGACTTGAGTCTGCCTGCAGAGTTTGAGCACTCTAGTTGTTTCACACATCAGTTTGGTTACTGCGCTGCCTCTGGTTGACGTGATAAACCATTCAATCAAAGTGCTAAAGACCATATTGATGATTTTTCAGCCATTTAGACTGAAGTCTTATTGAAATGTCTTTAACTGCTTCATGAGATTGAATGCCGCCTTGTGCTTGGCTCATTGCTGCTTGCAGCTATATTTATTATTATTATTATTATTATTATTATTCTTCTTCTGCAATGGAAGTCTATGGCAGCCATAGAAGCGTATGGAAAATGATGAAAGTTGGTACACTCATTAAGGACAGTCCAATCATTGATCCTAGCAAATTTGAAGTGTCTAACTTAATATCTCTAGCGCCACCAACTGTTCAAAGTTGGACTTATGTTTATGCTAATAACTTTTGAACCGTAAGGCCTAGAATTAAAATTCTTTTTCCTCTGATTCCTTAGCTCAAGCCGATTTGATTGCACCCTATGACGTCATTTTCCGCCATGATAGTTTTTCCGCCATTTTGAATTTTCTAAAAACGTACTTTTGCGAACTCCTCCTAGGCCGTGGCCCAATTTTCATGAAAATTGAACCACATCATCTTCAGACTATGCTGACAAAAAGTTATATAAAGAAAGTTGATTTGTTAAACCGTTGTCGAATACCGCGCAAATGAATTTGACTTAGTGCGCACAAAAATAAAAGTCAGGCTATATCTCTGCAATGCTTTAATATTTTCTAACCAAACTTAGTAGTGTTATGGCAACCATGACTTGAGGATGTGTGCAGAGTTTTGGCACAGCGCCACCTAGTGGTCTAGAGATATAAAAAGTGACATTTTTTATTATTACTTCAGAATGCTTTAGCCAAAAATCACAAACTGGTCTCTTTAGATTCGTGGCATCATGCCGAGTCGTAGCATAGCCAATTTTCCCATATCAACTATTTTGAAGTCGCCATCTTGAATTTTGTCAAAAGTGCTATATTTTTTGAACGCATTGCCGCATCATTACAAAACTTGGTATGTGTCTTCGCATCAAGCCCTGAAGGTACTCAAAAGTTTTGGGGCAGCGCCACCTTGTGGTCAAAAGTTATAACCAAATTGACAAATATGCTAATAACTTTTGATTTTCTTAACCTATTGTAAATCAAATGGTCTTAATGTCTTCACTGGATCAAGCCGAGAGCACAGATAACAAATATGTCCTATTCGCCAAACTTCCTGTTTGCCATGTTGTTTATCTTTAAAACCTACTTTTTCGAACTCCTCCCACACCGTTTGTCCAATTTTGACCAAAATTGAATCATAACATCTTCAGACCATGCTGACAAAAAGTTATATAAAGAAAGTTGATTAGTCAAACCGTTTTTGAATACCGTGCAAATGAATTTGACCTAATGCGCTCAAAATCAAAGTCAGGCTATATCTCTGCAATGCTTTAACATATTCTAACCAAACTTAGTACCTGTTATGTCAACCATGGACTCGAGGCTGCCTGCAGAGTTTTGGCAGCGCCACCTAGTGGTCCAGAGACATACAAAAATGTGACATTTTTTAAACCATTACTTCAGAATGCTTTAGCCAAAATCACCAAACTGGTCTCTTTAGATTTGTGGCATCATGCCGAGCTCTTAGCATAGCCATTTTCCCATACCAACGATTCTGGAGTGCCATTGAGTTTTCTATAAAGTACTTTGCGAACTCCTACTAGTTTTGTCACAATTTTCATGAAAATTGAACCAGATCATCTTTAGACTATCCTGACAAAAGTTCTTAGAATTACGATGATTGGTCAAACCGTTTTTGAATACAAATCAAATCGACTTAATCAAAAAAAAGGATATCAGGCTAAATCTCTGCAATGCTTTAATATATTCTAACCAAACTTAGTACGTGATGTCAACCATCAACACATTGAGGCTGCCTGCAGAGTTTGAGCACTCTAGTTGTTTCACACATCAGTTTGGTTACTGCACTGCCTCTAGGTCGTGCGTGATAAACCATTCAATCAAAGTGCTAAAGACCATATTGATGATTTTTCAGCCATTTAGACTGGAAGTCTTATTGAAATGTCTTTAACTGCTTACTGCCGTTGGTCTGATGCTGCCACCCAGGTCGGCATGAGATTGAATGCCGCCTTGTGCTTGGCCCCGTTATTGCTGCTTGCAGCTATATTTATTATTATTATCTTCTTGCCATGAAGTCTATGGCAGAGCCATAGCGTTTGCGGAAAATGATGAAAGTTGGCACACTCATTAAGGACAGTCCAATCATTGATCCTAGCAATTTGAAGTGTCTAATTCAATATCTCTAGCGCCACCAACTGTTCAAAGTTGGACTTATGTTTATGCTAATAACTTTTGAACGGTAAGGCCTAGAATTAAAATTCTTTTTCCTCTGATTCCTTAGCTCATGCCGATTCGATTGCATCCTATGACGTCATTTTCCGCCATGATAGTTTTTCCGCCATTTTGAATTTTCTAAAAACGTACTTTTGCGAACTCCTCCTAGGCCGTAGCCCCAATTTTCATGAAAATTGAACCAGATCATCTTCAGACCATGCTGACAAAAAGTTATGATAAAGAAAGTTGATTCATTAAACTGTTGTCGAATACGCAAATGAAATTGACTTAATGCGCACAAAATAAAAGTCAGGCTATATCTCTGCAATGCTTTAATATATTCTAAGCAAACTTAGTATGTGTTATGGCAACCATGACTTGTAGATGCCTGCAGAGTTTTGGCACAGCGCCACCTAGTGGTCTAGAGATACAAAAAGTGACATTTGCTTAAATATTACTTCAGATTGCTTTAGCCAAAAATCATAAAACCCGGTCTCTTTAGATTCAGTGGCATCATGCCGAGCTGTAGCATAGCCAATTTTCCCATGTTAACTATTTTGGGAGTCGGCCATCTTGAATTTTGTCAAAAAGTGCTATATTTTTTAAATGCATTGCCAAATCATTACAAACTTTGCATGTGTCTTCGACCAAGCCCTGAAGGTACTCAAAAAGTTTTGGGGCAGCGCCACCTTGTGGTCAAAAGTTATAACCAAATTGACAAATATGCTAATAACTTTTGATTTCCTTAAGCTATTGTAAAACAAATGGTCTTCATGTGTTCACTGGGTCAAGCCGAGAGCATAGATAACAAATATGTACTATTCGCCAAACTTCCTGTTTGCCATGTTGTTTTCTTTAAAAACCTACTTTTACGAACTCCTCCCACACCGTTTGTCCAATTTTGACCAAAATTGAATCATAACATCTTCAGACCATGCTGACAAAAAGTTATGATAAAGAAAGTTGATTAGTCAAACCGCTTTTTGAATACCGTGCAAATGAAATTGACTTAATGCACTCAAAAATCAAAGTCAGGCTATATCTCTGCAATGCTTTAACATATTCTAACCAAACTTACTAGGTGTTATGTCAACCATGACTCGAGGCTGCCTGCCAAGTTTTGGGGCAGCGCCACCTAGTGGTCCAGAGATACAAAAATGTGACATTTTTTTAATTCTTACTTCAGAATGCTTTAGCCAAAAATCACAAAACTGATCTCTTTAGATTCGTGGCATCATGCCGAGCCGTAGCATAGCCAATTTTCCCGCCGTACCAACTCTTCTGGGAGTCGGCCATTTTGAATTAAAAAAACATACTTTTGCCAACTCCTACTAGGCCGAGCCCCAATTTTCATATAAAATGAACCACATCATCTTTAGACTATGCTGACTAAAAGTTATTAGAATTACATTGATTGGTCAAACCGCTTTTGAATACCGCGCAAATCAAATCGACTTAATGGGCAAAAAAATTAATATCAGGCTATGTCTCTGCAATGCTTTAAAATATACTAACCAAACTTAGTACGTGTTATGGCAACCATGACTTGAGGCTGCCTGCAGAGTTTGAGCACTCTAGTTGTTTCACACATCAGTGAGGTTACTGCGCTGCCTCTAGGTTGAGCGTGATAAACCATTCAATCAAAGTGCTAAAGACCATATTGATGATTTTTCAGCCATTTAGACTGAAGTCTTATTGAAATGTCTTTAATGCTTACTGCCGTTGGTCTGATGCTGCCGGCTATGTCGGCATGAGATTGAATGCCGCCTAGTGCTTGGCCCGTCATGGCTGCTTGCAGCTATATTTAGGCCAAGCACCGAATGCGTAGACCTATTGTATTCGTTAGATTTCTTATTATTATTATTCTATCTATCCTGCAATGTAAGTCTATGGCAGCCCATAGAACCGTATGCTAAAAAGTTGTGAAATTTGGTACACTAATAGTGGACAGTGTGAGCTGTCATCCTAACCAATCTGAAGTGTCTACCTTAATCCTCTAGCGCCACCAACTGTCCAAAGTCGGACTTATGTTTATGTTAATAACTTTTGAACCGTAAGACCTAGAATTAAAATTCTTTTTCCTCTGATTCCTTAGCTCATGCCGATTCGAGTGCACCCTATGACGTCATTTTCCGCCATGATAGTTTTTCCGCCATTTTGAATTTTCTAAAAACGTACTTTTGCGAACTCCTCCTAGGCCGTAGCCCCGATTTTTATGAAAATTGAACCAGATCTTCTTCAGACTATGCTGACTAAAAGTTATGAGAATAAAGTTGATTCTTCAAACCGTTGTCGAATACCGCGCAAATGAATTCGACTTAGTGCGCACAAAAATAAATGTTGGGGTATATCTCTGCAATGCTTTAACATATTCCAACCAAACTTAGTACGTGTTATGGCAACCATGTTTTGAGGATGCCTGCAGAGTTTTGGCGCAGCGCCTCCTAGTGGTCAGGAGATATAAAAAGTGAATTATTTGCTTATATCTTCTGAACGCTTTTGCCAAAAATCATAAAACTGGTCTCTTTAGATTCAGTGCGTCATGCCGAGTCCTGCGATACCAAATTTTCCCATATCGCCATTTTGAGAGTCGGCCATTATGAATATTGTCAAAAAGTGCTATATTTTTTGAACGCATTGCGCATCATTATGAAACTTGGTATGTGTCTTCGACCAAGCCCTGAAGGTACTCAAAAGTTTTGGGGCAGCGCCACCTTGTGGTCAAAAGTTATAACCCAAATCAATAAATATGCTAATAACTTTTGATTACGTTACCTATTGTAAAACAAATGGTCTTAATGTGTTCACTGGATCAAGCCGAGAGCACAGATAACAAATATGTCCTATTCGGACAAACGTCCTGTTTGCCATGTTGTTTTTTTAAAACCTACTTTTTCGAACTCCTCCCACACCGTTTGTCCGATTTTTACTAAAATTGAATCATAACATCTTCAGACCATGCTGACAAAGAGTTATGAGAATTAAGTTGATTAGTCAAACCGTTTGCGAATACCGTGCAAATGAATTTGACTTAATGCGCTCAAAAATGAAAGTCGGGCTATATCTCTGCAATGCTTTAATATTTTCTAACCAAACTTAGTAATTGTTATGGCAACCATGACTTGAGTCTGCCTGCAGAGTTTGAGGACTTTAGTTGTTTCACACATCAGTTTGGTTACTGCGCTGCCTCTAGGTCGACCGTGATAAACCATTCAATCAAAGTGCTAAAGACCATAGATGGCTTACTGGGCATTTCTGAGACTGCCAAGAGTCTTAGAAAATAGGGAATTACATAACATAACGTATTACATAGGAGCTGGACCATTAGCGATGCTGTTACCTGGGCATTTGAGTAGTCTTGGTTTTGTTAGAACTGCCGATTTAGTTTTTCACAATTTAAGTTGTAAACTGTCTAAACATACTGTATAACGTTTTGAGCATTAAAGCTCATGCGACATAGGTAGCATCAGACCAACGGCAGTGAGCATCTAAAGACATTTCAATAAGACTTTAGACTGAAATCTTACTGAAATGTCTTTAGATGCTTACTGCCATTGGTCTGATGCTGCCAACCATCAACACATTGAGTCTGCCTGCAGAGTTTGAGCACTCTAGTTGTTTCACACATCAGTTTGGTTACTGGTCGACGTGATAAACCATTCAATCAAAGTGCTAAAGACCGTATTGATGATTTTTCAGCCATTTAGACTGAAGTCTTATTGAAATTTCTTTATATGCTTACTGCCGTTGGTCTGATGCTGCCGGCTATGTCGGCATGAGATTGAATGCCGCCTAGTGCTTGGCCCGTCATGGCTGCTTGCAGCTATATTTTATTATTATTCTTCTTCTTCCCATGGAAGTCTATGGCAGGCCATAGAAGCGTTTATGGAAAATGATGAAAGTTGGTACACTCATTAAGGACAGTCCAATCATTGATCCTAGTAAATTTGAAGTGTCTAATTCAATATCTCTAGCGCCACCAACTGTTCAAAGTTGGACTTATGTTTATGCTAATAACTTTTGAACCGTAAGGCCTAGAATTAAAATTCTTTTTCCTCTGATTCCTTAGCTCATGCCGATTCGAGTGCACCCTATGACGTCATTTTCCGCCATGATAGTTTTTCCGCCATTTTGAATTTTCTAAAAACGTTTTTTGCGAACTCCTCCTAGGCCGTAGCCCCAATTTTCATGAAAATTGAACCACATCATCTTCAGACTATGCTGACTAAAAGTTATTAGAAGAAAGTTGATTAATCAAACCGTTGTTGAATACCGCGCCAAATGAATTTGACTTAGTGCGCACAAAAATAAAAGTCAGGCTATATCTCTGCAATGCTTTAACATATTTTCTAACCAAACTTAGTATGTGTTATGGCAACCATGACTTTTGAGGATGCCTGCAGAGTTTTGGCGCAGCGCCACCTAGTGGTCAGGAGATATAAAAAGTGACATTTTTTGCTTATTACTTCTGAACGCTTTTGCCAAAAATCATAAAACTGGTCTCTTTAGATTCAGTGGCATCATGCCGAGTCCTGCGATAGCCAAATTTTCCCATATTAACTATTTTGAGTCGGCCATTATGAATATTGTCAAAAGTGCTATATTTTTTGAACGCATTGCCGCATCATTATGAAACTTGGTATGTGTCTTCGATCAAGCCCTGAAGGTACTCAAAAGTTTTGGGGCAGCGCCATTTGTGGTCAAAAGTTATAACCCAAATCAATAAATATGCTAATAACTTTTGATTACGTTACCCTATTGTAAAACAAATGGTCTTAATGTATTCACTGGATCAAGCCGAGAGCACAGATAACAAATATGTCCTATTCGGACAAACTTCCTGTTTGCCATGTTGTCTTTCTTTAAAAACCTACTTTTTCGAACTCCTCCCACACCGTTTGTCCAATTTTCACCAAAATTGAATCATAACATCTTCAGACCATGCTGACAAAAAGTTATTAGAATTAAGTTGATTAGTCAAACCATTTTTGAATACCTGCAAATGAATTTGACCTAATGCGCCTAAAATCAAAGTCAGGCTATATCTCTGCAATGCTTTAACATATTCTAACCAAACTTAGTACCTGTTATGTCAACCATGACTTGAGGCTGCCTGCAGAGTTTTGGGTCAGCGCCACCTAGTGGTTTCCAGACATACAAAAATGTGACATTTTTTTAAATATACCTTCAGAATGCTTTAGCCAAAATACACCAAACTGGTCTCTTTAGATTTGTGGCATCATGCCGAGCCGTTACATAGCCATTTTCCCATACCAGCGATTCTGGGAGTCGGCCATTTTGAGTTTTCTATAAAAGTACTTTTGCGAACTCCTCCTAGGCCGTTTGTCCAATTTTCATGAAAATTGAACCAGATCATCTTTAGACTATGCTGACAAAAAGTTATTAGAATTACGTTGATTGGTCAAACTGAATACCGCGCAAATCAAATCGACTTAATGCGCAAAAAAAGGATATCAGGCTATATCTCTGCAATGCTTTAATATATTCTAACCAAACTTAGTACGTGTTATGGCAACCATGAATTGAGTCTGCCTGCAGAGTTTGAGCACTCTAGTTGTTTCACACATCAGTGAGGTTACTGCGCTGCCTCTAGGTTGAGCGTGATAAACCATTCAATCAAAGTGCTAAAGACCTTATTGATGAAGTCTTATTGAAATGTCTTTAGATGCTTACTGCCATTGCTGAGGCACCTATTGTTTCGTTCGGTTCTTTTATTATTATTCTTCTTCTTCCGCCATGGAAGTCTATGGCAGGCCATAGAAGCAAAATGATGAAAGTTGGCACACTCATTAAGGACAGTCCAATCATTGATCCTAGCAAATTTGAAGTGTCTAATTCAATATCTCTAGCGCCACCAACTGTTCAAAGTTGGACTTATGTTTATGCTAATAACTTTTGAACCGTAAGGCCTAGAATTAAAATTCTTTTTCCTCTGATTCCTTAGCTCAAGCCGATTCGATTGCATCCTATGACGTCATTTTCCGCCATGATAGTTTTTCCGCCATTTTGAATTTTCTAAAAAACGTACTTTTGCGAACTCCTCCTAGGCCGTAGCCCCAATTTTCATGAAACTTGAACCAGATCATCTTCAGACTATGCTGACAAAAAGTTATATAAAGAAAGTTGATTCATTAAACTGTTGTCGAATACCGCGCCAAATGAAAATGAGTTAGTGTGCACAAAAATAAAAGTCAGGCTATATCTCTGCAATGCTTTAATATATTCTAAGCAAACTTAGTATGTGTTATGGCAACCATGACTTGAGGATGCCTGCAGAGTTTTGGCACAGCGCCACCTAGTGGTCTAGAGATATAAAAAATGTGACATTTTTAAATATTACTTCAGATTGCTTTAGCCAAAAATCATAAACCCGGTCTCTTTAGATTCAGTGGCATCATGCCGAGCTGTAGCATAGCCAAATTTTCCCATATCGTTAACTATTTTGAGAGTCGGCCATCTTGAATTTTGTCCAAAAGTGCTATATTTTTAAATGCATTGCCAAATCATTATGAAACTTGGTATGTGTCTTCGGGACCAAGCCCTGAAGGTACTCAAAAGTTTTGGGGCAGCGCCACCTTGTGGTCAAAAGTTATAACCAAATTGACAAATATGCTAATAACTTTTGATTTCTTAAGCTATTGTAAAACAAATGGTCTTCATGTGTTCACTGGATCAAGCCGAGAGCATAGATAACAAATATGTACTATTCGCCAAACTTCCTGTTTGCCATGTTGTTTTCTTTAAAAACCTACTTTTACGAACTCCTCCCACACCGTTTGTCCAATTTTGACCAAAATTGAATCATAACATCTTCAGACCATGCTGACAAAAAGTTATATAAAGAAAGTTGATTAGTCAAACCGTTTTCGAATACCGTGCAAATGAATTTGACTTAATGCACTCAAAAATCAAAGTCAGGCTATATCTCTGCAATGCTTTAACATATTCTAACCAAACTTAGTATGTTATGTCATCAAGCCCTGAAGGCTGCCTGCAAAAGTTTTGGGGCAGCGCCACCTAGTGGTCCAGAGATACAAAAATGTGACATTTTTTAATTCTTACTTCAGAATGCTTTAGCCAAAAAACAAAACTGATCTCTTATTGTGATTCACTGGCATCATGCCGAGAGCACAGATAACATAGCCAATTTTCGTACCAACTCTTCTGGGAGTCGGCCATTTTGAATTAAAAAAACATACTTTTTCGAACTCCTCCCACTAGGCCGTTTGTCCAATTTTCATATAAATTGAACCACATCATCTTTAGACTATGCTGACAAAAAGTTATTAGAATTACATTGATTGGTCAAACCGTTTTGAATACCGCGCAAATCAAATCGACTTAATGGCGCAAAAAATTAATATCAGGCTATATCTCTGCAATGCTTTAATATATACTAACCAAACTTAGTACGTGTTATGGCAACCATGACTTGAGGCTGCCTGCAGAGTTTGAGCACTCTAGTTGTTTCACACATCAGTTTGGTTACAGCGCTGCCTCTGGGTCGACGTGATAAACCATTCAATCAAAGTGCTAAAGACCATATTGATGATTTTTCAGCCATTTAGACTGAAGTCTTATTGAAATGTCTTTAGATGCTTACTGCCGTTGGTCTGATGCTGCGGCTATGTCGGCATGAGGTTTAATGGCCTTGTGCTTGGCCCGTCATTGCTGCTTGCAGCTATATTTAGGGGCCAAGCAGTGCGTAGCCCCTATTGTATTCGTTAGATTTCTTATTAGGGGCCAAGCACCGAAGGTGCGTAGACCCTATTGTATTCGTTAGATTTCTTATTATTATTATTATTATTATTATTATTATCCTGCAATGTAAGTCTATGGCAGCCCATAGAACCGTATGCTAAAAAGTTGTGAAATTTGGTACACTAATAGTGGACAGTGTGAGCTGTCATCCTAACCAATCTGAAGTGTCTACCTTAATCCCTCTAGCGCCACCAACTGTCCAAAGTCGGACTTATGTTTATGTTAATAACTTTTGAACCGTAAGACCTAGAATTAAAATTCTTTTTTCCTCTGATTCCTTAGCTCATGCCGATTCGAGTGCACCCTATGACGTCATTTTCCGCCATGATAGTTTTTCCGCCATTTTGAATTTTCTAAAAACGTACTTTTGCGAACTCCTCCTAGGCCGTAGCTCCGATTTTTATGAAAATTGAACCAGATCTTCTTCAGACTATGCTGACTAAAAGTTATGAGAATAAAGTTGATTCTTCAAACCGTTGTCGAATACCGCGCAAATGAATTCGACTTAGTGCGCACAAAAATAAATGTTGGGGTATATCTCTGCAATGCTTTAACATATTCCAACCAAACTTAGTACGTGTTATGGCAACCATGTTTTGAGGATGCCTGCAGAGTTTTGGCGCAGCGCCTCCTAGTGGTCAGGAGATATAAAAAGTGAATTATTTGCTTATATCTTCTGAACGCTTTTGCCAAAAATCATAAAACTGGTCTCTTTAGATTCAGTGCGTCATGCCGAGTCCTGCGATACCAAATTTTCCCATATCGCCATTTTGAGAGTCGGCCATTATGAATATTGTCAAAAGTGCTATATTTTTTGAACGCATTGCCGCATCATTATGAAACTTGGTATGTGTCTTCGGGACCAAGCCCTGAAGGCACTCAAAAAGTTTTGGGGCAGCGCCACTTTGTGGTCAAAAGTTATAACCCAAATCAATAAATATGCTAATAACTTTTTATTACGTTACCCTATTGTAAAACAAATGGTCTTAATGTGTTCACTGGATCAAGCCGAGAGCACAGATAACAAATATGTCCTATTCGGACAAACGTCCTGTTTGCCATGTTGTTTTTTCCAAAACCTACTTTTTCGAACTCCTCCCACACCGCTTTGTCCGATTTTTACCAAAATTGAATCATAACATCTTCAGACCATGCTGACAAAGAGTTATGAGAATTAAGTTGATTAGTCAAACCGTTTGCGAATACCGTGCAAATGAATTTGACTTAATGCGCTCAAAAATGAAAGTCAGGCTATATCTCTGCAATGCTTTAATATTTTCTAACCAAACTTAGTAATTGTTATGGCAACCATGACTTGAGTCTGCCTGCAGAGTTTGAGGACTTTAGTTGTTTCACACATCAGTTTGGTTACTGCGCTGCCTCTAGGTCGACCGTGATAAACCATTCAATCAAAGTGCTAAAGACCATAGATGGCTTACTGGGCATTTCTGAGACTGCCAAGAGTCTTAGAAAATAGGAATTACATAACATAACGTATTACATAGGAGCTGGACCATTAGCGATGCTGTTACCTGGGCATTTGAGTAGTCTTGGTTTTGTTAGAACTGCCGATTTAGTTTTTCACAATTTAAGTTGTAAACTGTCTAAACATACTGTATAACGTTTTGAGCATTAAAGCTCATGCCGACATAGCCGGCAGCATCAGACCAACGGCAGTGAGCATCTAAAGACATTTCAATAAGACTTTTAGACTGAAATCTTACTGAAATGTCTTTAGATGCTTACTGCCATTGATCTGATGCTGCCAGCCATCAACACATTGAGTCTGCCTGCAGAGTTTGAGGACCTTAGTTGTTTCACACATCAGTTTGGTTACAGCGCTGCCTCTGGATTGGGCGTGATAAACCATTAAATCAAAGTGCTAAAGACCGTATTGATGATTTTTGGCCATTTAGACTGAAGTCTTATTGAAATATCTTTAGATGCTTACTGCCATTGGTCTGATGCTGCCGCCATCAACACATTGAGTCTGCCTGCAGAGTTTGAGCACTCTAGTTGTTTCACACATCAGTTTGGTTACTGGTCGACCGTGATAAACCATTCAATCAAAGTGCTAAAGACCGTATTGATGATTTTTCAGCCATTTAGACTGAAGTCTTATTGAAATTTCTTTATATGCTTACTGCCGTTGGTCTGATGCTGCCGCCTATGTCGGCATGAGATTGAATGCCGCCTAGTGCTTGGCCCGTCATGGCTGCTTGCAGCTATATTTAGGCCAACACCAAATGCGTGACCCTATTGTATTCAAGTTAGATTTCTTATTATTATTATTATTAGGGGCCAAGCACCGAAGGTGCGTAGACCTATTGTATTCGTTAGATTTCTTATTATTATTATTTTTCTTATTATTATTATTATTATCCTGCAATGTAAGTCTATGGCAGCCCATAGAACCGTATGCTAAAAAGTTGTGAAATTTGGTACACTAATAGTGGACAGTGTGAGCTGTCATCCTAACCAATCTGAAGTGTCTACCTTAATCCCTCTAGCGCCACCAACTGTCCAAAGTTGGACTTATGTTTATGCTAATAACTTTTGAACCGTAAGGCCTAGAATTAAAATTCTTTTTTCCTCTGATTCCTTAGCTCAAGCCGATTCGATTGCACCCTCTGACGTCATTTTCCGCCATGATAGTTTTTCCGCCATTTTGAATTTTCTAAAAAACGTACTTTTGCGAACTCCTCCTAGGCCGTAGCCCCGATTTTCACGAAAATTGAACCAGATCATCTTCAGACTATGCTGACTAAAAGTTATGAGAATAAAGTTGATTCTTCAAACCGTTGTCAAATACCGCGCAAATAAATTCGACTTAGTGCGCACAAAATTAAATGTCGGGTATATCTCTGCAATGCTTTAACATATTCCAACCAAACTTAGTACGTGTTATGGCAACCATGATTTGAGGATGCCTGCAGAGTTTTGGTGCAGCGCCTCCTAGTGGTCAGAGATATAAAAAGTGAATTATTTGCTTATATCTTCTGAACGCTTTTGCCAAAAATCATAAAACTGGTCTCTTTAGATTCAGTGCGTCATGCCGAGTCCTGCAATACCAAATTTTCCCATATCGCCATTTTGAGTCGGCCATTATGAATATTGTCAAAAGTGCTATATTTTTTGAACGCATTGCCGCATCATTATGAAACTTGGGTATGCGTCTTCGCATCAAGCCCTGAAGGTACTCAAAAAGTTTTGGAGCAGCGCCACCTTGTGGTCAAAAGTTATAACCAAATTCACAAATATGCTAATAACTTTTGATTCCGTTAACCTATTGTAAAACAAATGGTCTTATTGTGTTCACTGGATCAAGCCGAGAGCACAGATAACAAATATGTCCTATTCGCCAAACTTCCTGTTTGCCATGTTGTCTTTCTTCTTTAAAAACCTACTTTTTCGAACTCCTCCCACACCGTTTGTCCAATTTTTTACCAAAATTGAATCATAACATCTTCAGACCATGCTGACAAAGAGTTATTAAAAGAATTAAGTTGATTAGTCAAACCGTTTCGAATACTGCGCAAATGAAATCAACTTAGTGCGCACAAAAATAAAAAGTCAGGCTATATCTCTGCAATGCTTTAATATATTCTAACCAAACTTAGTACGTGTTATGTCAACCATGACTTGAGTCTGCCTGCAGAGTTTGAGGACCTTAGTTGTTTCACACATCAGTTTGGTTACTGCGCTGCCTCTGGATTGACCGTGATAAACCATTCAATCAAAGTGCTAAAGACCATATTGATGATTTTTCAGCCATTTAGACTGAAGTCTTATTGAAATGTCTTTAACTGCTTACTGCCATTGGTCTGATGCTGCCAGCCATCAACACATTGAGTCTGCCTGCAGAGTTTGAGCACTCTAGTTGTTTCACACATCAGTTTGGTTACTGGTCGACCGTGATAAACCATTCAATCAAAGTGCTAAAGACCGTATTGATGATTTTTCAGCCATTTAGACTGAAGTCTTATTGAAATGTCTTTATATGTTGGTCTGATGCTGGGCCATGTCGGCATGAGGTTTGGCCTAGTGCTTGGCCCGTAATGGCTGCTTGCAGCTATATTTAGGGCCAAGCACCGGAGACCCTATTGTATTCGTTAGATTTCTTATTATTATTATTATTATTATTATTATCCTGCAATGTAAGTCTATGGCAGCCCATAGAACCGTATGCTAAAAAGTTGTGAAATTTGGTACACTAATAGTGGACAGTGTGAGCTGTCATCCTAACCAATCTGAAGTGTCTACCTTAATCCTCTAGCGCCACCAACTGTCCAAAGTCGGACTTATGTTTATGTTAATAACTTTTGAACCGTAAGACCTAGAATTAAAATTCTTTTTCCTCTGATTCCTTAGCTCATGCCGATTCGAGTGCACCCTATGACGTCATTTTCCGCCATGATAGTTTTTCCGCCATTTTGAATTTTCTAAAAGTACTTTTGCGAACTCCTCCTAGGCCGTAGCCCCGATTTTTATGAAAATTGAACCAGATCTTCTTCAGACTATGCTGACTAAAAGTTATGAGAATAAAGTTGATTCTTCAAACCGTTGTCGAATACCGCGCAAATGAATTCGACTTAGTGCGCACAAAAATAAATGTTGGGGTATATCTCTGCAATGCTTTAACATATTCCAACCAAACTTAGTACGTGTTATGGCAACCATGTTTTGAGGATGCCTGCAGAGTTTTGGCGCAGCGCCTCCTAGTGGTCAGGAGATATAAAAAGTGAATTATTTGCTTATATCTTCTGAACGCTTTTGCCAAAAATCATAAAACTGGTCTCTTTAGATTCAGTGCGTCATGCCGAGTCCTGCGATACCAAATTTTCCCATATCGCCATTTTGAGAGTCGGCCATTATGAATATTGTCAAAAGTGCTATATTTTTGAACGCATTGCCGCATCATTATGAAACTTGGTATGTGTCTTCGACCAAGCCCTGAAGGCACTCAAAAGTTTTGGGGCAGCGCCACTTTGTGGTCAAAAGTTATAACCCAAATCAATAAATATGCTAATAACTTTTGATTACGTTACCTATTGTAAAACAAATGGTCTTAATGTGTTCACTGGATCAAGCCGAGAGCACAGATAACAAATATCTGTTTGCCATGTTGTTTTTTCTAAAAAACCTACTTTTTCGAACTCCTCCCACACCGTTTGTCCGATTTTTACCAAAATTGAATCATAACATCTTCAGACCATGCTGACAAAGAGTTATGAGAATTAAGTTGATTAGTCAAACCGTTTGCGAATACCGTGCAAATGAATTTGACTTAATGCGCCAAAAAAATGAAAGTCAGGCTATATCTCTGCAATGCTTTAATATTTTCTAACCAAACTTAGTAATTGTTATGGCAACCATGACTTGAGTCTGCCTGCAGAGTTTGAGGACTTTAGTTGTTTCACACATCAGTTTGGTTACTGCGCTGCCTCTAGGTCGACCGTGATAAACCATTCAATCAAAGTGCTAAAGACCATAGATGGCTTACTGGGCATTTCTGAGACTGCCAAGAGTCTTAGAAAATAGGGAATTACATAACATAACGTATTACATAGGAGCTGGACCATTAGCGATGCTGTTACCTGGGCATTTGAGTAGTCTTGGTTTTGTTAGAACTGCCGATTTAGTTTTTCACAATTTAAGTTGTAAACTGTCTAAACATACTGTATAACGTTTTGAGCATTAAAGCTCATGCCGACATAGCCGGGTAGCATCAGACCAACGTAGTGAGCATCTAAAGACATTTCAATAAGACTTTTTAGACTGAAATCTTACTGAAATGTCTTTAGATGCTTACTGCCATTGGTCTGATGGTGCCAACCATCAACACATTGAGTCTGCCTGCAGAGTTTGAGGACCTTAGTTGTTTCACACATCAGTTTGGTTACAGCGCTGCCTCTGGATTGACGTGATAAACCATTAAATCAAAGTGCTAAAGACCGTATTGATGATTTTTGGCCATTTAGACTGAAGTCTTACTGAAATATCTTTAGATGCTTACTGCCATTGGTCTGATGCTGCCGCCATCAACACATTGAGTCTGCCTGCAGAGTTTGAGCACTCTAGTTGTTTCACACATCAGTTTGGTTACTGGTCGACCGTGATAAACCATTCAATCAAAGTGCTAAAGACCGTATTGATGATTTTTCAGCCATTTAGACTGAAGTCTTATTGAAATTTCTTTATATGCTTACTGCCGTTGGTCTGATGCTGCCGGCTATGTCGGCATGAGATTGAATGCCGGCCTAGTGCTTGGCTCACATGGCTGCTTGCAGCTATATTTATTAGGCCAAGCAAGCACGAAGGTGCGTGAGACCCTATTGTATTCAAGTAGATTTCTTATTATTATTATTATTATTATTATTATTATCCTGCAATGTAAGTCTATGGCAGCCCATAGAACCGTATGCTAAAAAGTTGTGAAATTTGGTACACTAATAGTGGACAGTGTGAGCTGTCATCCTAACCAATCTGAAGTGTCTACCTTAATCCTCTAGCGCCACCAACTGTCCAAAGTCGGACTTATGTTTATGTTAATAACTTTTGAACCGTAAGACCTAGAATTAAAATTCTTTTTCCTCTGATTCCTTAGCTCATGCCGATTCGAGTGCACCCTATGACGTCATTTTCCGCCATGATAGTTTTTCCGCCATTTTGAATTTTCTAAAAACGTACTTTTGCGAACTCCTCCTAGGCCGTAGCCCGATTTTTATGAAAATTGAACCAGATCTTCTTCAGACTATGCTGACTAAAAGTTATGAGAATAAAGTTGATTCTTCAAACCGTTGTTGAATACCGCGCAAATGAATTGACTTAGTGCGCAAAAATAAATGTTGGGGTATATCTCTGCAATGCTTTAACATATTCCAACCAAACTTAGTACGTGTTATGGCAACCATGTTTTGAGGATGCCTGCAGAGTTTTGGCGCAGCGCCTCCTAGTGGTCAGGAGATATAAAAAGTGAATTATTTGCTTATATCTTCTGAACGCTTTTGCCAAAAATCATAAAACTGGTCTCTTTAGATTCAGTGCGTCATGCCGAGTCCTGCAATACCAAATTTTCCCATATCGCCATTTTGAGAGTCGGCCATTATGAATATTGTCAAAAAGTGCTATATTTTTTGAACGCATTGCCGCATCATTATGAAACTTGGTATGTGTCTTCGACCAAGCCCTGAAGGCACTCAAAAGTTTTGGGGCAGCGCCACCTTGTGGTCAAAAGTTATAACCCAAATCAATAAATATGCTAATAACTTTTTATTACGTTACCCTATTGTAAAACAAATGGTCTTAATGTGTTCACTGGATCAAGCCGAGAGCACAGATAACAAATATGTCCTATTCGGACAAACGTCCTGTTTGCCATGTTGTTTTCTTTAAAACCTACTTTTTCGAACTCCTCCCACACCGTTTGTCCGATTTTTACCAAAATTGAATCATAACATCTTCAGACCATGCTGACAAAGAGTTATGAGAATTAAGTTGATTAGTCAAACCGTTTGCGAATACCGTGCAAATGAATTTGACTTAATGCTCTCAAAAATGAAAGTCGGGCTATATCTCTGCAATGCTTTAATATTTTCTAACCAAACTTAGTAATTGTTATGGCAACCATGACTTGAGTCTGCCTGCAGAGTTTGAGGACTTTAGTTGTTTCACACATCAGTTTGGTTACTGCGCTGCCTCTAGGTCGACCGTGATAAACCATTCAATCAAAGTGCTAAAGACCATAGATGGCTTACTGGGCATTTCTGAGACTGCCAAGAGTCTTAGAAAATAGGAATTACATAACATAACGTATTACATAGGAGCTGGACCATTAGCGATGCTGTTACCTGGGCATTTGAGTAGTCTTGGTTTTGTTAGAACTGCCGATTTAGTTTTTCACAATTTAAGTTGTAAACTGTCTAAACATACTGTATAACGTTTTGAGCATTAAAGCTCATGCCGACATAGGGCAGCATCAGACCAACGGCAGTGAGCATCTAAAGACATTTCAATAAGACTTTTAGACTGAAATCTTACTGAAATGTCTTTAGATGCTTACTGCCGTTGGTCTGACGCTGCCAACCATCAACACAATGAGTCTGCCTGCAGAGTTTGAGCACTCTAGTTGTTTCACACATCAGTTTGGTTACTGGTCGACCGTGATAAACCATTCAATCAAAGTGCTAAAGACCGTATTGATGATTTTTCAGCCATTTAGACTGAAGTCTTATTGAAATTTCTTTATATGCTTACTGCCGTTGGTCTGATGCTGCCGCTATGTCGGCATGAGATTGAATGCCGCCTAGTGCTTGGCCTCATGGCTGCTTGCAGCTATATTTATTATTATTATCCTGCAATGTAAGTCTATGGCAGCCCATAGAACCGTATGCTAAAAAGTTGTGAAATTTGGTACACTAATAGTGGACAGTGTGAGCTGTCATCCTAACCAATCTGAAGTGTCTACCTTAATCCTCTAGCGCCACCAACTGTCCAAAGTCGGACTTATGTTTATGTTAATAACTTTTGAACCGTAAGACCTAGAATTAAAATTCTTTTTCCTCTGATTCCTTAGCTCATGCCGATTCGAGTGCACCCTATGACGTCATTTTCCGCCATGATAGTTTTTCCGCCATTTTGAATTTTCTAAAAACGTACTTTTGCGAACTCCTCCTAGGCCGTAGCCCCGATTTTTATGAAAATTGAACCAGATCTTCTTCAGACTATGCTGACTAAAAGTTATGAGAATAAAGTTGATTCTTCAAACCGTTGTCGAATACCGCGCAAATGAATTTGACTTAGTGCGCACAAAAATAAATGTTGGGGTATATCTCTGCAATGCTTTAACATATTCCAACCAAACTTAGTACGTGTTATGGCAACCATGTTTTGAGGATGCCTGCAGAGTTTTGGCGCAGCGCCTCCTAGTGGTCAGGAGATATAAAAAGTGAATTATTTGCTTATATCTTCTGAACGCTTTTGCCAAAAATCATAAAACTGGTCTCTTTAGATTCAGTGCGTCATGCCGAGTCCTGCAATACCAAATTTTCCCATATCGCCATTTTGAGAGTCGGCCATTATGAATATTGTCAAAAGTGCTATTTTTTGAACGCATTGCCGCATCATTATGAAACTTGGTATGTGTCTTCGACCAAGCCCTGAAGGCACTCAAAAGTTTTGGGGCAGCGCCACCTTGTGGTCAAAAGTTATAACCCAAATCAATAAATATGCTAATAACTTTTATTACGTTACCCTATTGTAAAACAAATGGTCTTAATGTGTTCACTGGATCAAGCCGAGAGCACAGATAACAAATATGTCCTATTCGGACAAACGCGTCCTGTTTGCCATGTTGTTTTTTTCCAAAACCTACTTTTTCGAACTCCTCCCACACCGTTTGTCCGATTTTTACCAAAATTGAATCATAACATCTTCAGACCATGCTGACAAAGAGTTATGAGAATTAAGTTGATTAGTCAAACCGTTTGCGAATACCGTGCAAATGAATTTGACTTAATGCTCTCAAAAATGAAAGTCGGGCTATATCTCTGCAATGCTTTAATATTTTCTAACCAAACTTAGTAATTGTTATGGCAACCATGACTTGAGTCTGCCTGCAGAGTTTGAGGACTTTAGTTGTTTCACACATCAGTTTGGTTACTGCGCTGCCTCTAGGTCGACCGTGATAAACCATTCAATCAAAGTGCTAAAGACCATAGATGGCTTACTGGGCATTTCTGAGACTGCCAAGAGTCTTAGAAAATAGGGAATTACATAACATAACGTATTACATAGGAGCTGGACCATTAGCGATGCTGTTACCTGGGCATTTGAGTAGTCTTGGTTTTGTTAGAACTGCCGATTTAGTTTTTCACAATTTAAGTTGTAAACTGTCTAAACATACTGTATAACGTTTTGAGCATTAAAGCTCATGCCGACATAGCGGCAGCATCAGATAGCGGCAGTGAGCATCTAAAGACATTTCAATAAGACTTTTAGACTGAAATCTTACTGAAATGTCTTTAGATGCTTACTGCCGTTGGTCTGACGCTGCCAACCATCAACACAATGAGTCTGCCTGCAGAGTTTGAGCACTCTAGTTGTTTCACACATCAGTTTGGTTACTGGTCGACCGTGATAAACCATTCAATCAAAGTGCTAAAGACCGTATTGATGATTTTTCAGCCATTTAGACTGAAGTCTTATTGAAATTTCTTTATATGCTTACTGCCGTTGGTCTGATGCTGCCGGCTATGTCGGCATGAGATTGAATGCCGGCCTAGTGCTTGGCCCCGTCATGGCTGCTTGCAGCTATATTTATTATTATTATTATTATTCCGCATGGGAGTCTATGGTAGGCCATAGAACCGTATGCTAAAAAGTTGTGAAATTTGGTACACTAAAAGTGGACAGTGTGAGCTGTCATCCTGACAAATCTGAAGTGTCTACCTTAATCCTCTAGCGCCACCAACTGTCCAAAGTCGGACTTATGTTTATGTTAATAACTTCTGAACCGTAAGGCCTAGAATTAAAATTCTTTTTCCTCTGATTCCTTAGCTCATGACGATTCGATTGCACCCTATGACGTCATTTTCCGCCATGATAGTTTTTCCGCCATTTTGAATTTTCTAAAAAATGTACTTTTGCGAACTCCTCCTAGGCCGTTTGTCCGATTATCACGAAAATTGAACCAGATCATCTTCCGGTTATGCTGACAAAAAGTTATTAAAAGAAAGTTGATTCGTCAAACCGTTTTCGAATACCGCAAATAAAATTGACTTAATGCGCATAAAATGAAAGTCAGGCTATATCTCTGCAATGCTTTAACATATTCTCACCAAACTTAGTACATGTTATTGCAACTAAGATTTGAGGATGCCTGCAGAGTTTTGGCGCAGCGCCTCCTAGTGGTCAGGAGATATGAAAAAGTCAATTATTTGCTTATATCTTCTGAACGCTTTTGCCAAAAATCATAAAACTGGTCTCTTTAGATTCAGTGCGTCATGCCGAGTCCTGCGATACCAAATTTTCCCATATCGCCATTTTGAGCGCCGCCATTATGAATATTGTCAAAAGTGCTATATTTTTTAACGCATTGCCGCATCATTATGAAACTTGGTATGTGTCTTCGACCAAGCCCTGAAGGTACTCAAAAGTTTTGGGGCAGCGCCACCTTGTGGTCAAAAGTTATAACCCAAATCAATAAATATGCTAATAACTTTTATTACGTTAACCTATTGTAAAACAAATGGTCTTAATGTGTTCACTGGATCAAGCCGAGAGCCCAGATACCAAATATGTCCTATTCGGACAAACGTCCTGTTTGCCATGTTGTTTTTTTCCAAAAACCTACTTTTTCAAACTCCTCCCACACCGTTTGTCCGATTTTCACCAAAATTGAACCAGATCTTCTTCAGACTATGATGACAAAAAGTTATTAAAAGAAAGTTGATTCGTCAAACCGTTTTCGAATACTGCGCAAATGAAATCAACTTAGTGCGCACAAAAATAAAAGTCAGGCTATATCTCTGCAATGCTTTAATATTTTCTAACCAAACTTAGTACGTGTTATGTCAACCATGACTTGAGTCTGCCTGCTGAGTTTGAGGACCTTAGTTGTTTGACACATCAGTTTGGTTACAGCGCTGCCTCTAGGTCGACCGTGATAAACCATTCAATCAAAGTGCTAAAGACCATATTGATGATTTTTCAGCCATTTAGACTGAAGTCTTATTGAAATGTCTTTAACTGCTTACTGCCATTGGTCTGATGCTGCCAGCCATCAACACATTGAGTCTGCCTGCAGAGTTTGAGCACTCTAGTTGTTTCACACATCAGTTTGGTTACTGGTCGACCGTGATAAACCATTCAATCAAAGTGCTAAAGACCGTATTGATGATTTTTCAGCCATTTAGACTAAAGTCTTATTGAAATTTCTTTATATGCTTACTGCCGTTGGTCTGATGCTGCCGGCTATGTCGGCATGAGATTGAATGCCGGCCTAGTGCTTGGCCCCGTCATTGCTGCTTGCAGCTATATTTATTATTATTCTTCTTCTTCCGCCATGGAAGTCTATGGCAGGCCATAGAAGCGTTATGGAAAATGATGAAAGTTGGCACACTCATTAAGGACAGTCCAATCATTGATCCTAGCAAATTTGAAGTGTCTAACTTAATATCTCTAGCGCCACCAACTGTTCAAAGTTGGACTTATGTTTATGCTAATAACTTTTGAACCGTAAGGCCTAGAATTAAAATTCTTTTTTCCTCTGATTCCTTAGCTCAAGCCGATTTGATTGCACCCTATGACGTCATTTTCCGCCATGATAGTTTTTCCGCCATTTTGGATTTTCTAAAAAACGTACTTTTGCGAACTCCTCCTAGGCCGTGGCAGCCAATTTTCATGAAAATTGAACCACATCATCTCCAGACTATGCTGACAAAAAGTTATATAAAGAAAGTTGATTTGTTAAACCGTTGTCGAATACCGCGCAAATGAAATTGACTTAGTGCGCACAAAAATAAAAGTCAGGCTATATCTCTGCAATGCTTTAATATTTTCTAACCAAACTTAGTAGGTGTTATGGCAACCATGACTTGAGGATGTGTGCAGAGTTTTGGCACAGCGCCACCTAGTGGTCTAGAGATATAAAAATATGACATTTTTTATTATTACTTCAGAATGCTTTAGCCAAAAATCACAAACTTGGTCTCTTTAGATTCAGTGGCATCATGCCGAGTCGTAGCATAGCCAATTTGCCCATATCAACTATTTTGGAAGTCGGCCATCTTGAATTTTGTCAAAAGTGGTATATTTTTGAACGCATTGCGCATCATTACAAAACTTGGTATGCGTCTTGACATCAAGCCCTGAAGGTACTCAAAAGTTTTGGGGCAGCGCCATTGTGGTCAAAAGTTATAACCAAATTGACAAATATGCTAATAACTTTTGATTTTCTTAACCTATTGTAAATCAAATGGTCTTAATGTCTTCACTGGATCAAGCCGAGAGCACAGATAACAAATATGTCCTATTCGCAAACTTCCTGTTTGCCATGTTGTCTATCTTTAAAAACCTACTTTTTCGAACTCCTCCCACACCGCTTTGTCCAATTTTGACCAAAATTGAATCATAACATCTTCAGACCATGCTGACAAAAGTTATATAAAGAAAGTTGATTAGTCAAACCGTTTTCGAATACCGTGCAAATGAATTTGACCTTAATGCGCCTAAAATCAAAGTCAGGCTATATCTCTGCAATGCTTTAACATATTCTAACCAAACTTAGTACCTGTTATGTCAACCAGGACTCGAGGCTGCCTGCAGAGTTTTGGGTCAGCGCCCCTAGTGGTCCAGACATACAAAAATGTGACATTTTTTAAATATACCTTCAGAATGCTTTAGCCAAAATACACCAAACTGGTCTCTTTAGATTTCTGGCATCATGCCGAGCACTACATAGCCATTTTTCCCATACCAACGATTCTGGGAGTCGGCCATTTTGAGTTTTCTATAAAAGTACTTTTGCGAACTCCTCCTAGGCCGTTTGTCCAATTTTCATGAAAATTGAACCAGATCATCTTTAGACTATCCTGACAAAAAGTTCTTAGAATTACGATGATTGGTCAAACCGTTTTGAATACGCGCAAATCAAATCGACTTAATGCGCACAAAAAAGGATATCAGGCTATATCTCTGCAATGCTTTAATATATTCTAACCAAACTTAGTACGTGTTATGTCAACCATGAATTGAGTCTGCCTGCAGAGTTTGAGCACTCTAGTTGTTTCACACATCAGTGTGGTTACTGCACTGCCTCTAGGTCGAACGTGATAAACCATTCAATCAAAGTGCTAAAGACCATATTGATGATTTTTGAGCCATTTAGACTGAAGTCTTATTGAAATGTCTTTAACTGCTTACTGCCGTTGGTCTGATGCTGCCACCCAGGTCGGCATGAGATTGAATGCCAAGGTGCTGGAGGCACCTATTGTTTTTGTTCGGTTCTTATTAGGGGCCAAGCCAAGGTGCTTGAGGCACCTATTGTTTTCGTTCCGGTTCTTTTTAGGGGCCAAGCACGAAGGTGCTGAGGCACCTATTGTTTTCGTTCGGTTCTTTTTATTATTATTCTTCTTCCGCCATGGAAGTCTATGGCAGGCCATAGAAGCGTTATGGAAAATGATGAAAGTTGGCACACTCATTAAGGACAGTCCAATCATTGATCCTAGCAAATTTGAAGTGTCTAATTCAATATCTCTAGCGCCACCAACTGTTCAAAGTTGGACTTATGTTTATGCTAATAACTTTTGAACGGTAAGGCCTAGAATTAAAATTCTTTTTTCCTCTGATTCCTTAGCTCAAGCCGATTCGATTGCATCCTATGACGTCATTTTCCGCCATGATAGTTTTTCCGCCATTTTGAATTTTCTAAAAAACGTACTTTTGCGAACTCCTCCTAGGCCGTAGCCCCAATTTTCATGAAACTTGAACCAGATCATCTTCAGACCATGCTGACAAAAAGTTATATAAAGAAAGTTGATTCATTAAACTGTTGTCGAATACCGCGCAAATGAAAATGAGTTAGTGTGCACAAAAATAAAAGTCAGGCTATATCTCTGCAATGCTTTAATATATTCTAAGCAAACTTAGTATGTGTTATGGCAACCATGACTTGTAGATGCCTGCAGAGTTTTGGCACAGCGCCACCTAGTGGTCTAGAGATACAAAAATGTGACATTTTTTAAATATTACTTCAGATTGCTTTAGCCAAAAATCATAAACCCGGTCTCTTTAGATTCGTGGCATCATGCCGAGCTGTAGCATAGCCAATTTTCCCATGTTAACTATTTTGGGAGTCGGCCATCTTGAATTTTGTCCAAAAGTGCTATATTTTTTAAATGCATTGCCAAATCATTACGAAACTTTGCATGTGTCTTCGACCAAGCCCTGAAGGTACTCAAAAGTTTTGGGGCAGCGCCATTTGTGGTCAAAAGTTATAACCAAATTGACAAATATGCTAATAACTTTTGATTTCCTTAAGCTATTGTAAAACAAATGGTCTTCATGTGTTCACTGGGTCAAGCCGAGAGCATAGATAACAAATATGTACTATTCGGCCAAACTTCCTGTTTGCCATGTTATTTTTCTTTAAAAAACTACTTTTACGAACTCCTCCCACACCGTTTGTCCAATTTTGACCAAAATTGAATCATAACATCTTCAGACCATGCTGACAAAAAGTTATATAAAGAAAGTTGATTAGTCAAACCGTTTTCGAATACCGTGCAAATGAAATTGACTTAATGCACTCAAAAATCAAAGTCAGGCTATATCTCTGCAATGCTTTAACATATTCTAACCAAACTTACTAGGTGTTATGTCAACCATGACTCGAGGCTGCCTGCCAAGTTTTGGGGCAGCGCCACCTAGTGGTCCAGAGATACAAAAATGTGACATTTTTAATTCTTACTTCAGAATGCTTTAGCCAAAAATCACAAAACTGATCTCTTTAGATTCGTGGCATCATGCCGAGCCGTAGCATAGCCAATTTTCCCGTACCAACTCTTCTGGGAGTCGCCATTTTAATTAAATTAAAAACATACTTTTGCCAACTCCTACTAGGCCGGAGCCCCAATTTTCATATAAAATGAACCACATCATCTTTAGACTATGCTGACTAAAAGTTATTAGAATTACATTGATTGGTCAAACCGTTTTTGAATACCGCAAATCAAATCGACTTAATGGGCAAAAAAATTAATATCAGGCTATGTCTCTGCAATGCTTTAAAATATACTAACCAAACTTAGTACGTGTTATGGCAACCATGACTTGAGGCTGCCTGCAGAGTTTGAGCACTCTAGTTGTTTCACACATCAGTTTGGTTACAGCGCTGCCTCTGGGTCGAACGTGATAAACCATTCAATCAAAGTGCTAAAGACCATATTGATGATTTTTTCAGACATTTAGACTGATGTCTTATTGAAATGTCTTTAGATGCTTACTGCCGTTGGTCTGATGCTGCCGCTATGTCGGCATGAGGTTTAATGCCGGCCTTGTGCTTGGCCCGCCATTGCTGCTTGCAGCTATATTTTATTATTATTCTTCTTCTTCCGCCATGGAAGTCTATGGCAGGCCATAGAAGCGTTATGGAAAATGATGAAAGTTGGCACACTCATTAAGGACAGTCCAATCATTGATCCTAGCAAATTTGAAGTGTCTAATTCAATATCTCTAGCGCCACCAACTGTTCAAAGTTGGACTTATGTTTATGCTAATAACTTTTGAACCGTAAGGCCTAGAATTAAAATTCTTTTTCCTCTGATTCCTTAGCTGATTCGATTGCACCATATGACGTCATTTTCCGCCATGATAGTTTTTCCGCCATTTTGAATTTTCTAAAAAACGTACTTTTGCGAACTCCTCCTAGGCCGTAGCCCCAATTTTCATGAAAATTGAACCACATCATCTCCAGACTATGCTGACAAAAAGTTATATAAAGAAAGTTGATTCGTTAAACCGTTGTCGAATACCGCGCAAATGAAATCGACTAAGTGATCACAAAAATAAAAGTCAGGCTATATCTCTACAATGCTTTAATATTTTCTAACCAAACTTAGTAGGTGTTATGGCAACCATGACTTGAGGATGTGTGCAGAGTTTTGGCACAGCGCCACCTAGTGGTCTAGAGATACAAAAATATGACATTTTTTATTATTACTTCAGAATGCTTTAGCCAAAAATCACAAACTTGGTCTCTTTAGATGCGTGGCATCATACCGAGTCGTAGCATAGCCAATTTGCCCATATCAACTATTTTGGAAGTCGGCCATCTTGAATTTTGTCAAAAGTGGTATATTTTTTGAACGCATTGCCGCATCATTACAAAACTTGGTATGCGTCTTCGCATCAAGCCCTAAAGGTACTCAAAAGTTTTGGGGCAGCGCCATTTGTGGTCAAAAGTTATAACCAAATTGACAAATATGCTAATAACTTTTGATTTTCTTAACCTATTGTAAATCAAATGGACTTAATGTGTTCATTGGGGCAAGCCGAGCACAGATAACAAATATGTCCTATTCGCCAAACTTCCCGTTTGCTATGTTGTCTATCTTTAAAAACCTACTTTTTCGAACTCCTCCCACACCGTTTGTCCAATTTTGACCAAAATTTAATCATAACATCTTCAGACCATGCTGACAAAAAGTTATATAAAGAAAGTTGATTAGTCAAACCGTTTTTGAATACCGTGTAAATGAATTTGACTTAATGCACAAAAATCAAAGTCAGGCTATATCTCTGCAATGCTTTAACATATTCTAACCAAACTTAGTACGTGTTATGTCAACCATGACTCGAGGCTGCCTGCCAAGTTTTGTTGCAGCGCCACCTAGTGGTCCAGAGATACAAAAATGTGACATTTTTAATTATTACTTTAGAATGCTTAAGTTAAAAATCACAAAACTGGTCTCTGTAGATTTGTGGCATCATGCCGAGCATAGCTAATTATCCCATACCAACTATTCTGGGAGTCGGCCATTTTGAATTTTCTAAAAACTTACTTTTGCGAACTCCTCCTAGGCCGTAGCTCCAATTTTCATAAAAATTGAACCAGATCATCTTTAGACTATCCTGACAAAAAGTTCTTAGAATTACGATGATTGGTCAAACCGTTTTTGAATACCGCGCAAATCAAATCGACTTAATGCGCAAAAAAAGGATATCAGGCTATATCTCTGCAATGCTTTAATATATTCTAACCAAACTTAGTACGTGTTATGTCAACCATGAATTGAGTCTGCCTGCAGAGTTTGAGCACTCTAGTTGTTTCACACATCAGTGAGGTTACTGCGCTGCCTCTGGTCGACCGTGATAAACCATTCAATCAAAGTGCTAAAGACCGTATTGATGATTTTTGAGCCATTTAGACTGAAGTCTTATTGAAATGTCTTTAGATGCTTACTGCCATTGGTCTGATGCTGCCACCCAGGTCGGCATGAGATTGAATGTCGGCTTGTGCTTGGCCCCGTCATTGCTGCTTGCAGCTATATTTAGGCCAGCAGCAAGGTGCTTGAGGCACCTATTGTTTTCGTTCGGTTCTTTTTATTATTATTCTTCTTCTTCGCCATGGAAGTCTATGGCAGGCCATAGAAGCGTTTGCGGAAAATGATGAAAGTTGGCACACTCAAGGACAGTCCAATCATTGATCCTAGCAAATTTGAAGTGTCTAATTCAATATCTCTAGCGCCACCAACTGTTCAAAGTTGGACTTATGTTTATGCTAATAACTTTTGAACCGTAAGGCCTAGAATTAAAATTCTTTTTTCCTCTGATTCCTTAGCTCAAGCCGATTCGATTGCACCATATGACGTCATTTTCCGCCATGATAGTTTTTCCGCCATTTTGAATTTTCTAAAAAACGTACTTTTGCGAACTCCTCCTAGGCCGTAGCCCCAATTTTCATGAAAATTGAACCACATCATCTCCAGACTATGCTGACAAAAAGTTATATAAAGAAAGTTGATTCGTTAAACCGCTGTCGAATACCGCGCAAATGAAATCGACTAAGTGATCACAAAAATAAAAGTCAGGCTATATCTCTGCAATGCTTTAATATTTTCTAACCAAACTTAGTAGGTGTTATGGCAACCATGACTTGAGGATGTGTGCAGAGTTTTGGCACAGCGCCACCTAGTGGTCTAGAGATACAAAAATATGACATTTTTTATTATTACTTCAGAATGCTTTAAAAATCACAAACTTGGTCTCTTTAGATGCGTGGCATCATGCCGAGTCGTAGCATAGCCAATTTGCCCATATCAACTATTTTGGAAGTCGGCCATCTTGAATTTTGTCAAAAGTGGTATATTTTTTGAACGCATTGCCGCATCATTACAAAACTTGGTATGCGTCTTCGCATCAAGCCCTGAAGGTACTCAAAAGTTTTGGGGCAGCGCCTTGTGGTCAAAAGTTATAACCAAATTGACAAATATGCTAATAACTTTTGATTTTCTTAACCTATTGTAAATCAAATGGACTTAATGTGTTCATTGGGGCAAGCCGAGAGCACAGATAACAAATATGTCCTATTCGCCAAACTTCCCGTTTGCTATGTTGTCTATCTTTAAAAACCTACTTTTTCGAACTCCTCCCACACCGTTTGTCCAATTTTGACCAAAATTTAATCATAACATCTTCAGACCATGCTGACAAAAAGTTATATAAAGAAAGTTGATTAGTCAAACCGTTTTTGAATACCGTGTAAATGAATTTGACTTAATGCACACAAAAATCAAAGTCAGACTATATCTCTGCAATGCTTTAACATATTCTAACCAAACTTAGTACGTGTTATGTCAACCATGACTCGAGGCTGCCTGCCAAGTTTTGTTGCAGCGCCACCTAGTGGTCCAGAGATACAAAAATGTGACATTTTTTAATTATTACTTTAGAATGCTTAAGTTAAAAATCACAAAACTGGTCTCTGTAGATTTGTGGCATCATGCCGAGCCGTAGCATAGCTAATTATCCATTACCAACTATTCTGGAGTCGGCCATTTTGAATTTTCTAAAAAACTTACTTTTGCGAACTCCTCCTAGGCCGTAGCTCCAATTTTCATAAAAATTGAACCAGATCATCTTTAGACTATCCTGACAAAAAGTTCTTAGAATTACGATGATTGGTCAAACCGTTTTCGAATACCGCAAATCAAATCGACTTAATGCGCAAAAAAAGGATATCAGGCTATATCTCTGCAATGCTTTAATATATTCTAACCAAACTTAGTACGTGTTATGTCAACCATGAATTGAGTCTGCCTGCAGAGTTTGAGCACTCTAGTTGTTTCACACATCAGTGAGGTTACTGCGCTGCCTCTGGTCGACGTGATAAACCATTCAATCAAAGTGCTAAAGACCGTATTGATGATTTTTGAGCCATTTAGACTGAAGTCTTATTGAAATGTCTTTAGATGCTTACTGCCATTGGTCTGATGCTGCCACCCAGGTCGGCATGAGATTGAATGCCGCTTGTGCTTGGCCCGTCATTGCTGCTTGCAGCTATATTTATTATTATTATTCTTCTTCTTCCGCCATGGAAGTCTATGGCAGGCCATAGAAGCGTTATGGAAAATGATGAAAGTTGGCACACTCATTAAGGACAGTCCAATCATTGATCCTAGCAAATTTGAAGTGTCTAACTTAATATCTCTAGCGCCACCAACTGTTCAAAGTTGGACTTATGTTTATGCTAATAACTTTTGAACCGTAAGGCCTAGAATTAAAATTCTTTTTCCTCTGATTCCTTAGCCGATTTGATTGCACCCTATGACGTCATTTTCCGCCATGATAGTTTTTCCGCCATTTTGGATTTTCTAAAAACGTACTTTTGCGAACTCCTCCTAGGCCGTGGCGCCAATTTTCATGAAAATTGAACCACATCATCTCCAGACTATGCTGACAAAAAGTTATATAAAGAAAGTTGATTTGTTAAACCGTTGTCGAATACCGCGCAAATGAAATTGACTTAATGCGCACAAAAATAAAAGTCAGGCTATATCTCTGCAATGCTTTAATATTTTCTAACCAAACTTAGTAGGTGTTATGGCAACCATGACTTGAGGATGTGTGCAGAGTTTTGGCACAGCGCCACCTAGTGGTCTAGAGATATAAAAATATGACATTTTTTATTATTACTTCAGAATGCTTTAGCCAAAAATCACAAACTTGGTCTCTTTAGATGCGTGGCATCATGCCGAGTCGTAGCATAGCCAATTTGCCCATATCAACTATTTTGGAAGTCGGCCATCTTGAATTTTGTCAAAAGTGGTATATTTTTTGAACGCATTGCCGCATCATTACAAAACTTGGTATGTGTCTTCGCATCAAGCCCTGAAGGTACTCAAAAGTTTTGGGGCAGCGCCATTTGTGGTCAAAAGTTATAACCAAATTGACAAATATGCTAATAACTTTTGATTTTCTTAACCTATTGTAAATCAAATGGTCTTAATGTCTTCACTGGATCAAGCCGAGAGCACAGATAACAAATATGTCCTATTCGCCAAACTTCCCGTTTGCTATGTTGTCTATCTTTAAAAACCTACTTTTTCGAACTCCTCCCACACCGTTTGTCCAATTTTGAACAAAATTGAATCATAACATCTTCAGACCATGCTGACAAAAAGTTATATAAAGAAAGTTGATTAGTCAAACCGTTTTGAATACCGTGCAAATGAATTTGACCTAATGCGCCTAAAATCAAAGTCAGGCTATATCTCTGCAATGCTTTAACATATTCTAACCAAACTTAGTACCTGTTATGTCAACCAGGACTCGAGGCTGCCTGCAGAGTTTTGGGTCAGCGCCCCTAGTGGTCCAGACATACAAAAATGTGACATTTTTTAAATATACCTTCAGAATGCTTTAGCCAAAATACACCAAACTGGTCTCTTTAGATTTCTGGCATCATGCCGAGCATTACCATAGCCATTTTTCCCATACCAACGATTCTGGGAGTCGGCCATTTTGAGTTTTCTATAAAAGTACTTTTGCGAACTCCTCCTAGGCCGTTTGTCCAATTTTCATGAAAATTGAACCAGATCATCTTTAGACTATCCTGACAAAAAGTTCTTAGAATTACGATGATTGGTCAAACCGTTTTGAATAGCGCAAATCAAATCGACTTAATGCGCAAAAAAAGGATATCAGGCTATATCTCTGCAATGCTTTAATATATTCTAACCAAACTTAGTACGTGTTATGTCAACCATGACTCGAGGCTGCCTGCAGAGTTTGAGCACTCTAGTTGTTTCACACATCAGTGTGGTTACTGCACTGCCTCTAGGTCGAACGTGATAAACCATTCAATCAAAGTGCTAAAGACCATATTGATGATTTTTCAGCCATTTAGACTGAAGTCTTATTGAAATGTCTTTAACTGCTTACTGCCGTTGGTCTGATGCTGCCACCCAGGTCGGCATGAGATTGAATGCCGGCCTTGTGCTTGGCCCCGTTATTGCTGCTTGCAGCTATATTTCTTCTTCTTCCGCCATGGAAGTCTATGGCAGGCCATAGAAGCGTATGGAAAATGATGAAAGTTGGCACACTCATTAAGGACAGTCCAATCATTGATCCTAGCAAATTTGAAGTGTCTAACTTAATATCTCTAGCGCCACCAACTGTTCAAAGTTGGACTTATGTTTATGCTAATAACTTTTGAACCGTAAGGCCTAGAATTAAAATTCTTTTTTCCTCTGATTCCTTAGCTCAAGCCGATTTGATTGCACCCTATGACGTCATTTTCCGCCATGATAGTTTTTCCGCCATTTTGGATTTTCTAAAAAACGTACTTTTGCGAACTCCTCCTAGGCCGTGGCGCCAATTTTCATGAAAATTGAACCACATCATCTCCAGACTATGCTGACAAAAAGTTATATAAAGAAAGTTGATTTGTTAAACCGTTGTCGAATACCGCGCAAATGAAATTGACTTAGTGCGCACAAAAATAAAAGTCAGGCTATATCTCTGCAATGCTTTAATATTTTCTAACCAAACTTAGTAGGTGTTATGGCAACCATGACTTGAGGATGTGTGCAGAGTTTTGGCACAGCGCCACCTAGTGGTCTAGAGATATAAAAATATGACATTTTTTATTATTACTTCAGAATGCTTTAGCCAAAAATCACAAACTTGGTCTCTTTAGATGCGTGGCATCATGCCGAGTCGTAGCAGCCAGCCAATTTGCCCATATCAACTATTTTGGAAGTCGGCCATCTTGAATTTTGTCAAAAGTGGTATATTTTTGAACGCATTGCCGCATCATTACAAAACTTGGTATGCGTCTTCGGCATCAAGCCCTGAAGGTACTCAAAAAGTTTTGGGGCAGCGCCACCTTGTGGTCAAAAGTTATAACCAAATTGACAAATATGCTAATAACTTTTGATTTTCTTAACCTATTGTAAATCAAATGGTCTTAATGTCTTCACTGGATCAAGCCGAGAGCACAGATAACAAATATGTCCTATTCGCCAAACTTCCCGCTATGTTGTCTATCTTTAAAAACCTACTTTTTCGAACTCCTCCCACACCGTTTGTCCAATTTTGACCAAAATTGAATCATAACATCTTCAGACCATGCTGACAAAAAGTTATATAAAGAAAGTTGATTAGTCAAACCGTTTTCGAATACCGTGCAAATGAATTTGACCTAATGCCTAAAATCAAAGTCAGGCTATATCTCTGCAATGCTTTAACATATTCTAACCAAACTTAGTACCTGTTATGTCAACCAGGACTCGAGGCTGCCTGCAGAGTTTTGGGTCAGCGCCCCTAGTGGTCCAGACATACAAAAATGTGACATTTTTTAAATATACCTTCAGAATGCTTTAGCCAAAATACACCAAACTGGTCTCTTTAGATTTCTGGCATCATGCCGAGCCGCACTACATAGCCATTTTTCCCATACCAACGATTCTGGGAGTCGGCCATTTTGAGTTTTCTATAAAAGTACTTTTGCGAACTCCTCCTAGGCCGCTTTGTCCAATTTTCATGAAAATTGAACCAGATCATCTTTAGACTATCCTGACAAAAAGTTCTTAGAATTACGATGATTGGTCAAACCGTTTTTGAATACCGCAAATCAAATCGACTTAATGCGCAAAAAAAGGATATCAGGCTATATCTCTGCAATGCTTTAATATATTCTAACCAAACTTAGTACGTGTTATGTCAACCATGACTCGAGGCTGCCTGCAGAGTTTGAGCACTCTAGTTGTTTCACACATCAGTGTGGTTACTGCACTGCTTCTAGGTCGAACGTGATAAACCATTCAATCAAAGTGCTAAAGACCATATTGATGATTTTTCAGCCATTTAGACTGAAGTCTTATTGAAATGTCTTTAACTGCTTACTGCCGTTGGTCTGATGCTGCCACCCAGGTCGGCATGAGATTGAATGCCGCCTTGTGCTTGGCCCGTTATTGCTGCTTGCAGCTATATTTATTATTCTTCTTCTTCCGCCATGGAAGTCTATGGCAGGCCATAGAAGCGTTATGGAAAATGATGAAAGTTGGCACACTCATTAAGGACAGTCCAATCATTGATCCTAGCAAATTTGAAGTGTCTAATTCAATATCTCTAGCGCCACCAACTGTTCAAAGTTGGACTTATGTTTATGCTAATAACTTTTGAACCGTAAGGCCTAGAATTAAAATTCTTTTTTCCTCTGATTCCTTAGCTCAAGCCGATTCGAGTGCACTCTATGACGTCATTTTCCGCCATGATAGTTTTTCCGCCATTTTGAATTTTCTAAAAAACGTACTTTTGCGAACTCCTCCTAGGCCGTAGCCCCGATTTTCACGAAAATTGAACCAGATCATCTTCAGACTATGCTGACTAAAAGTTATGAGAATAAAGTTGATTCTTCAAACCGTTGTCAAATACCGCGCAAATGAAATCGACTAAGTGATCACAAAAATAAAAGTCAGGCTATATCTCTGCAATGCTTTAATATTTTCTAACCAAACTTAGTAGGTGTTATGGCAACCATGACTTGAGGATGTGTGCAGAGTTTTGGCACAGCGCCACCTAGTGGTCTAGAGATACAAAAATATGACATTTTTTTATTATTACTTCAGAATGCTTTAGCCAAAAATCACAAACTTGGTCTCTTTAGATGCGTGGCATCATACCGAGTCGTAGCATAGCCAATTTGCCCATATCAACTATTTTGGAAGTCGGCCATCTTGAATTTTGTCAAAAGTGGTATATTTTTTGAACGCATTGCCGCATCATTACAAAACTTGGTATGCGTCTTCGCATCAAGCCCTAAAGGTACTCAAAAAGTTTTGGGGCAGCGCCACCTTGTGGTCAAAAGTTATAACCAAATTGACAAATATGCTAATAACTTTTGATTTTCTTAACCTATTGTAAATCAAATGGACTTAATGTGTTCATTGGGGCAAGCCGAGAGCACAGATAACAAATATGTCCTATTCGCCAAACTTCCCGCTTTGCTATGTTGTCTATCTTTAAAAACCTACTTTTTCGAACTCCTCCCACACCGTTTGTCCAATTTTGACCAAAATTTAATCATAACATCTTCAGACCATGCTGACAAAAAGTTATATAAAGAAAGTTGATTAGTCAAACCGTTTTCGAATACCGTGTAAATGAATTTGACTTAATGCACACAAAAATCAAAGTCAGGCTATATCTCTGCAATGCTTTAACATATTCTAACCAAACTTAGTACGTGTTATGTCAACCATGACTCGAGGCTGCCTGCCAAGTTTTGTTGCAGCGCCACCTAGTGGTCCAGAGATACAAAAATGTGACATTTTTTTAATTATTACTTTAGAATGCTTAAGTTAAAAATCACAAAACTGGTCTCTGTAGATTTGTGGCATCATGCCGAGCCGTAGCATAGCTAATTATCCCGTACCAACTATTCTGGGAGTCGCCATTTTGAATTTTCTAAAAACTTACTTTTGCGAACTCCTCCTAGGCCGTAGCTCCAATTTTCATAAAAATTGAACCAGATCATCTTTAGACTATCCTGACAAAAAGTTCTTAGAATTACGATGATTGGTCAAACCGTGAATACCGCGCAAATCAAATCGACTTAATGCGCAAAAAAAGGATATCAGGCTATATCTCTGCAATGCTTTAATATATTCTAACCAAACTTAGTACGTGTTATGTCAACCATGAATTGAGTCTGCCTGCAGAGTTTGAGCACTCTAGTTGTTTCACACATCAGTGAGGTTACTGCGCTGCCTCTGGGTCGACCGTGATAAACCATTCAATCAAAGTGCTAAAGACCGTATTGATGATTTTTGAGCCATTTAGACTGAAGTCTTATTGAAATGTCTTTAGATGCTTACTGCCATTGGTCTGATGCTGCCACCCAGGTCGGCATGAGATTGAATGCCGGCTTGTGCTTGGCCCCGTCATTGCTGCTTGCAGCTATATTTTTAAATATTTCTAGTTATCACAAAGGTTCACAATTATTTAATCAAAAATCAGGAAAATAATCTATTAATTCTATTAATCTATTAAAGATGCATTTGGTTGTGATAGTTTCAGCAGAAGTCCAGATCCACACACTCTTCATTTCTTACTGAAGTCTAGTGGGTCTGGAACCCCACCCACTGAGTCTTCCACTGAAGCCCAACAACATCCACCTATTATAATGTTTCAGCTGAAACTTTCATGCTTCGACATTCAATTTGGAAGCTTCTTAAAAATAAAAATGTCAAAAGGATATATAGTGATCTCAAAGTTTGCTGGATTGAAGTTTTAAAGAGAAAATGACATTTTTAGTTTGATATATAAAGAGATTACTGTGTAAATTCTGAGACTGTGAGCTTAATAAAAACATGCAGCAGATAACAGTGGAAAATAGCCAGGCTCCATGAGGCCATCAACTCCCAGAATCCTTCACACAATTCGTTTTATGTTTTTACAGTTTTACATTTGGTTTATTTTGTCTTTTGTCTGAGATAAGTCTGTTTTGGTCGGACTGTAGAACAAGATTTCTTTGTATCACTTAACGATTTCCAAATTTTCAATTATAAAGTAAGACATTGGCTCAAATCTAACCAGATCTGTGAAAATCCTCAGTAGAACTCCAGGGTCAAATATAATATAAATGTACGTTTTAATGTTCCATGTCCTTGTTTTATTGATAGTAATTGTTTGTATTTATGTAAACTGTAGAATTCTAAAAGCCTAACTAGCTTTTAGCCATAAGACTTTTAACACATGATCGGTTCATAACAATGCTTTGTGTTTAGTTCCTGTCAAATAAACATGTATAAATAATAAAAAACAATAAAGTTCTTTAACCTTTTGCACATTTACAGATTGAATATTTTACACACCCACCTTTCTTAATGTCCACACAAATTGTAAAACAAATACACAAATCTCACATTTACAGTAATAGTCCCATTCAAACGTCCTTCTCCACGTTTCCATTTATTCATGGAGTTGCTTTTTTCAGCAGCTCACACTCAACTTCTCTCCACTCTTTGGCTTGAACTTTAATCGTTAGCTGTCTGCGTCGAGCTTTATTGTGATCATTTCTTTCTCTCCGTCTGCCTGTCACAAACGCAGCCCTCTCATTCGTCCCCATTTTTCATTCACACGAGGCCCCCACCGGTCCCATGGGTCAGCCCCATATTAGCTTACTTGTTAATACTTGGACGGCTTCGGATCAATACTTAATCAACAAGTAATGGGATTCCTCAGTCATCCCATATGATCTTTCAATAAAGACTTGAATCTGTCTCCAGTACAGCCCCACGACCCCCCCTCTCTCTGTTGGGGCAGCGCTGTGGACCACGCCAAGTGAAGATGTAAGTTACTACTCTTTCTCAGGCAGCACATATAGCTGCTGTTCAATCATTCAGGATTATTATAGTCTGCTGTGGGACTGGAGCTGGACAAATTAAGACAAGTTAACTAATCAAACATCACCAGTTATTTCCAATACGTTTAAAGTGGTTTAGGTTTGTTTAGACCTGGTCATGACTGGATTTGGAATAAAAAAGAGTGAAGGGGCTGAAATCCCTGTAAATATCGATTCAAAGGACATATTTGGAGATGGACTAGAGAACTTCTGATGGACGTCTGTGGAGTTGTAAACAGGAAGGACGTAAAGCAGCCTTGTTTCCTCGGTCATCTTCACTAAACCATGTCCTTAGGGTTCTAGTACTGACTGGTCTGGTATTGTTCTTGTTCTTTGTCTTGTCTCAGAATCTGTTTTTAATAATAAAACATTACTTTCATATAACGCATTTGAAAACTACTCAAAGACACTTACATTCACACAGAGAACACAAAAAAATGGGCATTATTTGAGGTTATGTGTGATATTGAAGGGTTTTTTGGGAGGTTTGTAGTGAGTCGGGGGTTTTTGACGGGGAGGGAGTTCCAGAAGGTGGGGGGCTACTCAGTTTTGTCTCACATAAAGGACTCAGGATTTTAAATTAAAAGAAAAACCTCTTCTTTTTTCCCGTATTTCATTATTTTGGTGATTAAATGTAATCTTCCATTTCATCTTAAAAAACAAATCCTTTATCAAAGCATATCATGAGTTTGGACTTGGCTTTTTTAAATATATTTAACTGTTCCTTGTGATTTATTACATTACATTACACACTGGTCTTGAGTCTTTTGGGTCGTCACAGAGGTCATGACTAGGGTTTCTTGAGTCTGGTCTTGGCCTCTGTCCATATTAAATACTGTGAACATGGTAACAATATTAACTCGAGTGGGTTTAATCCCAGAACCTGTCCATCAGTCGTTCTGTCTTCTCTCGTCTCTCGGCAGCTTCTCTCTGTCGTCCATCGATCTGCTCTCGTTGGACTCATCACTCTGCATTCGGCCTCAGACAAAGAGCCACCGCAGGATGACAATCACATTAGAGCATGCAATCTATTTATGGCTTTGCCTCATATTTCATCTCCTCTCCTCTTCCCTCTGTCCTCTCATCCATCGCTTTTCTCTCTGTCTTTCTCTCTGGGATAATATAAACGCTGGGATTTTAGGCCTAATGAGTTTTTAATGAAAAATGAATTATTTACAGTGGCTGGAAGATGGGAGGTAAAAACAGCAGGTGATGGAAGCTGATGGAAGTAAGAGCATGTACTGCAGTTTATAACAGTTTTCTTCTATCATTACCTACATGTAATGGACCGACAACAGAGATAAACTGAGGTTCAGTCTGAGCTGTGATTAAATGACCATCCAGTATTGTCTAAGATAAGATGACCAGACTTCACCCTCCCCAGACACGTCCTCCAGCTTCTGTGAGTGTGTACTGAGCTCATTTCAGTGAGGTGGTCCCGCCAGAGCGTTGTGGTCAGTAGTAGGACAAAGTAGGAGTTCATGTGTCCATTAATCTGGCCTAATCCTTTGTTTTTTAAGTATGCTTTTGGCTTAATCGTGAACATGAAAGGGTTTTAGTATTCTGACTGGGATAGACTTTTATTTATTTTATTGAACTAATTCTTATTTAAAATTATTTATTTTTCCTGTGTTGGGCTAGGACTCACTTTCCAGTTCAAATAAAAGTCTAAAGGAGTTTATGTGCCTCGTGACTTCAACAGATAATCATTTCAACAGCTCCATATTTTCTGTAAAAAATCAATTCTAAACTGTAAGTTTGTACGGCAGTAACTGAGGTCAAAAAAGTACAAGAGACTCTCCTTCGTCCAGGTCAATACCACGACGGAATTATTCAGATGGGCCCCAGGTTTAGCTCTCACCGACTCGACGAAGGTTTTAGTCCTGTTTAAGAACACTACACACTTTTACGCAGAACATTCCTGTAGTTATTAAACACTTTTTTCAATACAAACCTTTTGGTCTTAGGGAAAGGGGAAAAGCCTATTTTGTGCTGCTGTTGTACACATCCCATTGCAAATACCATCATAGTATTAATGGCACAATACCTGTCAGAACCAGACAAATCAAATCAAGCTTTGTGGTTTTCACAGTGGTAACACTCTCTAAACCAAACCGAACTTTAAAAGTGCATGACATTAGATTTTGACCAACACATCTAGCTCATGTGACTACTGCTTACATAACGAAGTCTGACGTTCCTGTGCGAGCTCCTCGACAAGAACAGAACGATTTAACGGCCTTATTTAAACTTTGCAAGTAAACTTAGTGAATTGTCCCTTTCATACTCCTTTTGCATAATGTTGGTGAAAGTTTCAGTAACTCTGCAAAAAGCATTGTGGGGTTTAGCAAAAAGCTAACTTTAGTTTGCCTGATGAGGACAGGGTCTTCAGAGATTTAAATGTATCTGGTTTGGTTAAAACAGACTCTGGTGCGGTTCTCTTTGTACCTTTCACTTGGATAAATGTTATCATATGAACCTTACTGCCCCAAACGTGCTCTGAGCCCAACAGACGAAGGTGGCTCTGGGGCCACTTTCAACGGAACTCAGGTCTAGTTTAAGTCCAAATGTAAAAACACACTCCAGTTATAGAAGTCAGAATGGACCGAAAACAGAATGAATGTAAATATCGGATGGAAGACTTCAGAGTGGAAAGAGGGATGTGTTAAAACAGGAGCGTTTGAGCTTAATGCAGCTTTGTGCGAGTTTAACAGGAAAAACGAAAACGTACATTTGAGCTACTGCATTAATCCGAGTCAAACTCTTAAACCCAGGTATTCCCAGCTATACAAGTTTATTATAAAAGCCTCTGCCTTGTTAAACTAACCATCTGTTTAACAACCAATCAGACGAGCCGTAGCTCCCAGACACCGGACGCTGCAGGAGCTGAGAGCCATTTCAAACTTTACACAAAATCTGACCCATTACAAATGATAACATAAATAAAAGTAAAGCAAGTGAAAAATATCAGAACACAGAGAACATATTTCTATCTGAGTTTGTAAATGCAGTGAATCTGCTGGGAGCGACTCCGCCACAGAAACATTATGAAAAAATAAAATAAATTATTTGGCGGCAGCTGCCTAAAATACAAATGTATGAGACTTTCTTTTTTTTCTCTCTGTCAGCACCTTTGAAGCCTAAATGAAAACGTATTGGCGTCGCAGCTGGTGACTGATACATGCTGATACAGCCCCGTTCCAATCAATAAGCATTTACAGGATGATATGTCCATGCCAAATTTGATGAGGCTCTTTCTGAAGAGAATTAGCTCCGCCGCCCACACCGCTAACGTCTGACGCGGCTGGAACACCGCCAATTAATAATGACTATAGTAATAATGTATATTACACTATGCAAATATGCTTTCCATTCAGATACTGTCATTAAATGCCTTAAATAGAATCTGTGCGCGGGAGATAGGACAGATTCATATTTAAGTCAAAGTGATTAAGTGTCATTTGTAGCTGATGAGATGGACTCATTATGGAAACATTTATGAACTTATAGATTCTGTTATGTTTGTGAAAAGTTTTGAGTTTGTTTACTTAAGTTGAGAGTTTTAGTGCATTAAACATCACATCCACAAACAATCATTCACGTTATAACAAAGCTGTATAAGCTGTATTTTGCTGTTTTTTTTTCAAACTTACACTGTTTCTGCAGACTCAATTAAAGAAGCCCTGTGTAATTTTTGGCCCAAAAATAGATATCGTCTTTCTCCTGTCCGTCTCTGTGACACAGCGCCCTCAGCTGGACAGAAACCTCCTGTAACGTTCCTGTCCTCGGAGATTAATGAGTGCATATAATAAAGAAAACTGGAGCTGACAGAGTCCTGTTTGGACTAAAACAACCTTCTGTTTCAGAGAGAAGTTCTTTGCTCCAAACCTACTGCTTGGATAGTCTCTACTCGTCCCCACAACTACCGGGTCTTTTACTGGCTAAAAGTCACGCAGGGCTGCTTCCAGTAAAATCTATAAAAAAATAAAGTAAAATAAAAACTGTAGCACATGGAGAGTTAGTTGCATATTGGGACAAAATATACCTTTACCTGCTCAGCACTTAGCCCTTTCATAAACTAGCCTTTAATCGTTACACTTTCTATTGTGTCCTCTGTCCCGATGTATTTTACACTTATATTTACATGTATGCTTTTTTATTTATTTAATGCTTTATAGATTGTGAGTGTATGTAAAGAATATGTAACCCTTGAAAATAAAGACAAATCTCTTTTTTACAATGGGAGAAAATAAAGTTTATTCAGTTCAATTTACTGTCTCAGACCTTTGACAGTTTTAACACCTTCTTATGAAGAATGTTTCTGAATAAAATGCATGAAGAACATAATTCTTGAGTGAGGTTCTAAACATGGCAAACAGAATATTCTGATGTTCTGTGCCAAAGTCAATTCTGTGAAAAGTTTACGTGAGTAATTCAGTTAGTTCAGTGTTAACTACAACTTCAAAAATTATAAAATGACACTGTCATCCATTTAGTAATTCGATTTTTGGACATTTTATTGTATTCACTATTCTTTTATACATTCCATCTGTGAAATATAAACTGTGAAAAGCCCTTCTGAGGACAGGTGTTGTGAATTAGCCTTGGCTTTTAACACTGTAATATTGACATTGGATCACTTTACGAAGTTAAACATGTTTATTGTATCTGCCCCCATCATATAAACCATAAAAAAAGAAATACAATTTTTAAAAGCTGGACAGCATCAAAAAAAAAACTTATTCAAACCAGAATAGACATGTATCATGTGGGTTTGACGGTAAATGTTTGAACTCTGAATACAGATGAGCCTGATCTGTGACGGGACACGACGTCATCAGGAAACACTGAGAACAAGGTGCATCGATGAAAATAATATAATTTATTTTTAACAAAATCCAATATTTTTTGACACTTCAGAAGGTAAATGCAAGCTGAAGGAAATTGTGTAATCAATAAAGTCTTTTTTTGCTTGTTTAAATTACTTAAGTGCTGTAGAGATGTTTTCGCTCTTTCATGGTTTCCTGTTGGAAATTTGACAAACATTTTAAATTATATTTAGATTAATGCAGCTGATTAGTGCTATACCCACCTCTTCTTTTAACACATATCCTCTTTCTACTTTTACTCAAATCTGTTTTGTTTTTTTCAAACCAATGCAAAGCAGCTGTCGTCAAACTAAGGACTTGAAGATGTTTAATTTAAAAAGCCTTCCCAAAGCAAACACTGATGCCCTTTGAGCCACTGGAAGCAGCTAAATCCAGACATCTGTCCTGAATCAGACTGAATCTATTATCGCAGGGAAAGTGTTGAGTTTACAGTGAAACTAAACAGCAACAAGGAGCAAAGTAGAAAAGAGAATATATCCAGTTAAAACGAGGTATAGTCTCGTATTCAAGGCTGAACAACACAATGGACTTTTATGTTGAATAAGGCATTAGCCACAATGAGGAGAACTCAATCAGAGCTGGTGTTGGCTGTGAGTGAGAAAGACAGACATAATTACTCACTAAATAGGCAATCACCCACACACTCAGGCCTGACGCTCTGTTTCGGGGAGCTTCCACTGAAATAATGGCCAAAAATATACAAGAATAGAGCAGTAAAGGAGATGAACAGGGATGAGGTTGGCTTGTCCATCAAATAATGCACACATAAAGTCTGATATTTCTCACTGAGAGACTTTAATGTGATACTACTTCTGCTTACAGCAATTAAAAGGTTTTGATATTATAAATGAAATGTTTTTGTGGCATTTATTTTCTACCACGTTTTCTGTAACAGGTCTTAGTTGTGAGGCTTTAACAGTCTGCACAAGAACCAGTTAATTCCAGACTAACTCATGTTCTTGTTTTTTTCAAATCCACATTCCTCGCTTGAACTGGACGTTATTTTGCGTGCACCACTCTCAAAACATAAGACAAGACAGTTTTTAAAGCTTTGTCTTCTAATACAGTGTGAGATGTTGACATTTTGTATGTTTGTATGTATTTATTTTTACTTCTTTTGTTGTTTTTATGATGAATTCAGGTTTTATGTGAGACTGCTGTGATATGAGTAAGGATGTCTGTGGAGGTTCTCAGTCAAGGTTAAAACAAAGGCATCTGCACAGAGAGAACTCAGAAGATTTGAAACTCCAGAGTGACAGGATCGAACCCATGGCCTGATGCTGCTGTGAGGCAGAACTACTAACCGCCGCCAGTATTATCCTGGCCAACTATTCTGACTGGATGGAAAACATTATGTATTGATTTTTCTTTAAGAAATGACTGCCTTACCGACCTCCAGCAGCCAGCCCTAGTTTAGTTTTTTAGGACACTGTACAACGTACAGGGCGGCGGTAGCTCAGTGGGTAGAGCGGCCGTCCTTCGACCAGCGGGTGGGCGGCTCGATACCCGCTCCAAACATCCCAAAACATCATATCATCCCACTCTCCCCCACATACTGTCGTTGTGTCCTTGGGCACTGCCTCCAGTGGTGTTCCAGCTGTAACACTGGTGAATGGAAGCTTCATGTAAAGCACTTTGAGTCCTACGACAGTAGGTGGAAAATGAAGTCGAAGCAGAGATGCTTGTACCAGATTATAGCTAAACAGCTGATTTCCATCTGTAGTACTATATTGCACATGTTTTTGGTCGGGTAGGGGGAAACCGGAGAACCTACGCAGACACAGAGAGAACATACAAACGCCACACAGAAAGGTCCTGCCCTGGATGGGACTCAAAAAAAGCCTCATTCCTTGTTTAGTGCACATATTGTCCACAACATTTGCTGGTACCAACTGAATGTGCCTAGTTTTTAAATGTATTCCACTCTTAAACTTCTCACTTAAATTCATAAACATTCAGAGTAAAAAAACACTCAAATCCCTTTGCTTTTGCTGCTTCCTCAGTCGCTGGCAGCACCGATTGTCGCACTCCCACACACGGCTCTCATCACGTTTTATTTAGAAGGGCAAAAACATAGAAGAGTGGAAGAGGGGAAAAAAATGCCGCTATAGATTTGAGCTGCATACTGTATCAATTTTGCCCAGTCTAAATGACCTAAATAAGGAATCCAATACTGCAGGCCCTGAATAGCAGAGCTTAGTCCACATATTTATTGAATCCAGCCTCTTTGTCCAGTGCCAGCGTTCTCTCTCAGTTTGTGGTTTGAGACTCCGCTGCAGCGATCCAATGTGGAATGGAAATCCGATCTCCCTCCTTTTCTCACTCGCTATTTTTCTGAAGTTTTTTTTTTTTTTTTGGCCTGGCTTTTGAGAGATGGAGAGAGGACAGTGAAGGAGACAGAGATACAATGCCAATGGAGGAGGTACAGAGAGATAAAAGTGTAGAAAATAAACCTGAATATAGGACCGCCATCCGCTTAAAATGTGAAATAATAAAGGCAAATTCTTCTAGTTTATTTCTTTGGATGTCGGGGTCTGTTACCTTTACCATTGTGTGTTCTTAACTTGATTTAACTTGAAATTATTATTAGACTCTTTTTTAGCCTTTTTTTAAAGAGAGAAACCTTTATTTCACTCACAGTTAGTGGTTGGGTTAAGACATTTATTGTCAAACAATTGTGTTTACACTTTTTAAAATCATAATGAAACTGAAACTACACAGATGACCCTGATCAAAAGTTTACAGACCCCAGTTCTTAATACCGTGTACTGCACCTTTAACAGCACTGACAGCTGGAAGTCTTTTGTGGAAGCTGTCGATGAGACTCTTTATTTTCTCAGATGTAAAGCTGTCCATTGTTTTTGCTAGAAAGCCTCTGGTTCCTGTAAATTCTTGGGCTCTTGCATGAACTGCAGGTTTGAGATCTCAGAGTGGGTCACTGACACTGAGGTCAGACTGAGGTCAGACTGATGTCAGGAGACTGAGGCCAGTCCCGAACCTTCACTTTCTGCTGCTGTAGACAACGACAGGTCGACTTGACCTTGTGTCTTGTTGGAACATCAAGTACGTCCCATGTGCAGCTTCAGGCTGATGAGTGCAGATGTTCCTCCAGTATTTTCTGAAAACATGCTGCATTCATCTTTTCCTGTGCCTTTGTAGCTCACACATCCCCAAAACATCAGCTCCACCTCCATGTTTCACAGTCGGACTGTGTACCTTTCATCAGAGCCTTGTTGACCCCAAATGTAACGTCCCTCCAACGGACTTTGTTCCAGAACTTTTAAAGCTTGTCTCTGCTGTTTGGATTATGTAGCAGGATGCTTTGTGGCATTTGCATAGTATGGTTTTCTTCTGGTGACTCGACCATGCAGCCCATTTTTCTTCAAGTGCCTCTTTATTGTGAATCTTGAAACAGCCACACCACTTTTTTCAGAGACTCCTGTATTTCAGCTGAAGTTTTTTTTCTGTGCATCTCAAACAATTTTGCTAAAAGTTGTGGCTAAAATATTTGTTGGTCTACCTGACCATAGTTTGGTTTCAATAGAATCCCTCATTTTCCACTTCTTTATTAGAGTTTGAACACTGCTGATTAGCATTATCAATTTCTTGATTTTTTTATATCTCTTTCCTGTTTTATACACTTGTGTCACTTTTGTGCACACTTGTGTCACTTGTCTGCATGTTATCAGGCCAGAATCACCAGGGTAAACTTTTTATTAGGGTCCTTTGGGTAGTTTCTGTTATCTTTATGACAGGGTATGTAAACCTTTGAACTGTGTACACAAAGTTTACATTAACATTACTAATGTGGTGTCAGATAATTACTGTTTTTAAATGTAATAGTGCATAATGCCTCCCTAAAACGGCTCTGGAGTTAGAATACATTCTTAGACCATTATTTTGAAACACAGCAAAAAGTTATGGATTTTTAAATGAAAGAATGAAGTGTCCTTACTTCTCAAAGTGAACTAAGATTGTTTCAACGTGTTTTTTTTTTTTCACCAAGGCTGTTTAAATAATACAAAAACACACTGTTAAAGACAAACCCTGAGAGTCTCCGCTGGTATTTTCCGATTCCAGAGAAGTGCGTTTGAAGCCGCCTCAGCCTCGGCCTCGGCACTAATCTGTTTCTTTGTGTTTATTAGTAAATCAAAGGTCTAATCAGCTCTGAAGCCGAGAGAAGGAGGAGGAGGAGGTCCGGGCTATTTTTCAATCTAATGGCCAATTAAGATCAGGCTAAACGAGAAGGCAGGAGACCATTGTCTTGCGCAGACCTCATTCAAACTCTAATAAAACGTCAGAAAAACCAACGCGGTCCACTCAATCTCGGACGGTTAATTTGTTTTTGCTCAGGCCTCTCTAATGTCTCGCCTCTTCTTCTCTTCACTGGATTCACAAACACTCAGAGGAGAAAAGAGTCTACTTTCACAAGGCTTTTGAGGCAGAAATTTATGCAGAAAACACTTGTCATTAAAAAAGCATTTCTTTCAAAGACAATCGTTTTGAGCCAATAAATAATAATACTATGAATGCCAGTTTCATGTGGATGAAAAGTTGAGAGAAAACAGATTTTTCATTAGGGTTTAATTAGAAATGGTGGCACAAAACATTGAAATGGAGGTAAAACCCATTTTAGTAAAGTGAATGGGTCTGAATGGTCGGGCTCCACTAGTCTCGATTTGTGAGCTACATTATTCTTTGGTCATTAAGTTTTATACGTGCACTAAAAATTTAATACAAACAACTTTTTAACTTTTAGTTTCTGTTAAACTTTGTGGCCATTTTTCTTAAAGTTTCTTAAAACCATTGTTTTTTGAATTTCGTACTTTGACATGTTTTGACAGCTACCGGCAGTCTTCCTCACAAGAGTCACGTGTTCTGTAGTTCTACCTGGAGCAGTAGGAGAACAGCGCCCCCTGTAGTCTGACTTCTTTAGAACAGCCCCCTCAAGATGTCGAGCACTTCCATAAACCAACGACGGGGTTTGTTGTCCTCTGTTCCAATAATTCTGGCTTTATCACAGCCCATTATACAGTTTTCGCTCTTACAGGGGTCAGAAATAGACAAAAAATGAATTGCTGGGACTCAGAAGGATAAGTTATAGGAAAAGTCACAATAACATCAAGTAACTATAAGGAAGACTACTGGTAACAGTTGAAACACATCAAGGTCATTCATCCATTTTTTTCCACTTATATTCGTTAAGGGTCGCGGATAAATGAGCCTTCCCAGCAGCTTTGAGCCAAGTACACCCTGGAAAAGTTCAAATTGGTCACAGGGCAAACATTTAGAGACAGACACTGACAGACAACCATTCACTCTAACATTCATTGCACTTGGTGCAGCATGAGACCCTTCGGGGGAAAAAAATGGAGTCAAAATTTACAGTAGATTTGAACTTTTCCAAAAATTTTCTTATTTAATTATGTTTAATTTCTTGTACCTTGAAGTGGTGTGCACGTGGCAAAGGGATAGATATACCACTTGACTTGTACATGCATGTGTTTGGGAGGAGCCAGTGAACCCTGAAAGAACCCACGGTCACACATGGAGGACATGCAGACCTCTCAAGGATGTTCGAGTCAGCCGTGGTTTGAGCTCACAACCTTGAGTTCAAACCAGGTCTTTTTTTGCAGAAAACCAATCCCTTTCATGGCAATAGAGTTTCTCGTTCAATATTCATTTACAGAAACCACTCAAAGATCTGAACTGAAGTGACAAAAATAGCCATCTTGGTCCAGTCCTGATACATTCATGTCTGGTCATTGTCTATGTACGTTTGACCTTTTTAAACTCCCTCCAAACGGCTAACCACACTCCCTTGATGCCTGTCATTTCCAGGTTTCTATCGACGTCTTACAGTCAAACCTCTTGGCGCTCGTCATAAATGTTCCAGCGTTGTTTGGGTGGTGGCTCGCAGTCACACCACTGCACGATGCCCCTCAGAAATCAGACAAAGGAGCGAGCCGTCAGTGAAGTAAACCGAGCAACATGTGGAAAAGATCAGTGTCAAAGCCCAGGACGGTGCAGTGGGCTCCTATTGTGTCTGATGGACAAGGGATTAATGGAAAACCCCATACATCTGCTTTTGGTACAGTTTGGTTGAGAAAACATGCGACAGATTCAAATAAATATCTGGTGGGCTATCGTTTACTGGCTGCTGGACGAGGGCAGCTTATCCACAACGTGTCCCCATCTACCCAGATCTGCCCAGACATGTCCTGACCACTCACAAATCAAGAACAGAGCTTTGGTCAGTCATAAAAGCTGCTCAAGAAGAAGCAAGGCCTAAGTAAACATTTAGACATTTTTTAAACACTTTTCTTTAGGAAAAACACATGTCCATCGTCTTTACACAAGTCCTTTAGATCCCACAGTTCACCAGATTCCAGAGAAAAACTAACAAAACTGTGAAATATAATAGAGTCTGTTGCAGTTGTAACTAATAAAAAACTATCATCAACCTTTTTGTATGGGTAACTGTGGCATAAGGCAGACATACATCATGCCAAAAGAAAAGTGAAGGTTTTGGTGAAAGTAACACAAGTAAAAGTTACAATAAACAACCTAAAAAGTTAAATGTGTTTTTATCACCATTTTAACATTTGCAGGTTTACCACAGATTTATCATATATTTTAGTGACCTCTGTTCTCCATTATAAACTATAACACATTAATACAAAAAATACATAAAGACACAAAAGCAGTTTAAATACAGCACTTGCATCAGGGTCATAATATTGAAATGATTCATTATCGTTAACTGTGTAAACAACTGAAGAAAACAGTTATTTAGAGAAAGGACAAAAGCCTGAGAGTTTACTGCATTTATTCAAATTTGAAACACACTTGAAACCCATAGACCAGCGTTCAATAGGCTTTACCTTGTAACTCCTGGACTGAATGGCTCTATAGAAACTTTAATCCACTTTTTAATAATCAATAAGCTGCTTTGATGCAACTCAAGTACAAAACCCAAAATACTTTACTTGTGACCTGTTTTTTTTCATCTGTTTATGTGCAATTTTATTAAAAGGAGCATTATGTTCTCCTCCTTCAACAACCCACAAACTAAACGCTGCAGGGTTTAGCTCCTGTATAGATCAATGTTTCTAAGGTTGTTCATTTAAATCTGTAAATAAATTCAGTTTTTCTTCAATAGGAGCCATGTTGTGGTGGCTTAAGACCTTTTAATTTTAATCAGATATGCATTACGCTTCTGTCAAATGATATTCTATTGTAATATTGTATATTTATGTCTTTGTAGAGACCAAGTAAATGTGAGATTAAAGACTGGGCACTAAGCCAGAATGAAGTTGACATGGACAGCTTTTATAATCTCAGAGAAAGCTCCTTGAACCAGTGTAAAAGTGTCCTTCAGTGATACAGGCCGTCCATATCTGTTCCACTGAAGATAGACCCACTAAGACTTAAGACTTCTGCAGAACTATATTACATGACAATTAAGGGTTTATTTTTCTTTACTAAGGATCAGTGTCCACTCATACTGGAGACAATACAGGCTTATCTTATCTTAAAAACTCAAACTGCATTTCTTTGTAAGAAATAAATTATAATTGAAGCAAAACACTGAATAAATCCTGGTGGAGTGAAAGACTGGATACAATACTGCTGCATTAAACATCATAAACATTTGTTTCAAACTTTCTAAACTCCGAACCAAAAACATCTAAATAGCTGCACCATTTTTTTGTGAAATTTTTCTTAAAATCCATCTTGTTCTGCTCCAGGAGATGCTTTTTCTCATTAATGTGCGGCATGTTTGGACCAGTATTGGTGCAGATCTGACAGGTCTGGGCGTGTTATAGGACGTTTTGTCCAGTCACAGTGGTCTCAGGTTAAACGCCTCCCTCTGAGGAACAGCTGTCTCACCAGTTGAACTCAGAAGAAGAAACCTCCAAATCTACGTCCTGATGCCTTCTTTGAAACTCTTTCTTGCTGTGATTGGATGAAATTACCAGGTGATTACTCCAGGTAATCTCCAGGTTTTCATGTAAAGTGCTAAACATGATTCCGGTTAAGAACATTTAAAATTTTTAATTCTTGTAAATGTTTATCACAGAAACAAGACACAAAAATGTAGTTTCTTTTCCAATTCTCAGTTTTACCTGAGGTTGGATCATCTGTCATCCAACTACAGTGTTAGCTCCACCCTTTAGAAACAGTACCCCACCCCCAAAACCACAGCCAAAAGGGGGCCAGGCCTGATTTGTACTGGGACAGGTGTGCTCTGGAACCAACCATTCAGGAAGAATTATATGACATTTCTGGAAAAACACACTCTATAAAATGTGTGTATAGGTTCTCTTTGGCATCTGAAAATAGATTTGAAGGTTGAATTTCACAAACCATTATTTTAAACCAATGTCAAGATGTTTATTTTATTACCCTCCTAGAAGAAGAACAAAGATTTACCAAATTAAATCTCAAATGTGATTGTATAACTCGACATTACTGGGATTTACAGAAACAATACAACAATGCCATTTCTCTGGGTTTTGTTTTTCCGTTGGAGTTGGTTTCACTCAAACTCCAGGTCAGCGAGTCCCGTGGCGTTGAAACTGGCAGCCGTCCTTCCTGCTCCACTCCAACACAACAACCGCGAGAGCTTCTCTTTAACGCTCTGCCAACACTCGCACAGTCACTCATTATCGTCAAACCCTCACAGGAAGCACAGACAATGACACGTCAAATGGGAGAAAGTCAAGCTAATTTGCGGACATGTGCTTTGTTACGCTTTCAATAAAAATTCCCCACGAACAAGACAATTACATAAGTGCAACAAAGAGGCTTTTGGCCGAGCCTCAAACGCACCGTCCCTTTAGATAATCGGATCATTAGCCGCAGTATTCCCCGAATAAATCATAAAACGAGCCGTTCGGTTTGATGTCTAAGAACAATAATGTCTGATATGGAAGTTTGTTTGTTGAAGTGTTGTTTAAAGAGTTTTAATTTGAGGAAACTTGTGTTAACTTTGAAGCCGTGCTAATTGGTCTTTTGAATCACAGATCTCGTGAAGCTGGCGTGAAACAAAACAGAAGCAAGTGCCTTCAGCTCCCATCATATTATTGTTTTAGCTCACTCTTAAACTTTCTAGGTAGGACATTATATTAGTGTTGGATGTATTGTGATTTTTAGAGAGAAAAATGTGTTGGCCTCTTTATTTCTTCACACTTAACAACTACTTACATTGTGAGGTTACTTTTTTATTAACATTTTAATTGTAGATTAAGAAAGACGTAATTAGAATACAACAAAAGAGCAACATGTACATACAATGAACTCCACAATAACTAATAATGGTACTAATGGTATTCCACAAAGACAAACTCTAAAAAAATTGTGGAAGATATGTTGAGAATATACAACAATGAGCCAAAAAAGGTTTTTGTTGGACCTTTGTAGAATGTTATACACATGAAAGCAAAGTGAACCACGTCGACAATCACCACTAACAACTTCAAATGCACCAATACTTTGTGATTCAACCAATGCACCTTATAATAAAGACACTGGATCTTTCCAGATGAACGACCACAAAATAGTCTTATTTAAAAGATAAAAACATTTTGCCAAAACCCTAATCTTACCTAAGGAACAAAACCTTTACCAGACTCATCAGGATTTAGGCCGTTGAACCAGATTAAGGCCACAAACAAACTGCACCAGACCAGAGTTCGACTGACCACTTTCACAACAGCTCCAACGAATCGCACTGGGAACACCGGCTTTGAGTTGGTTTTAATCGAACAAAATGTGTCGGATGGGAAAGCAAACACAGTCCCAGAGTCATCTTCTTAAGCAAGACTTCTGAAAGACATGGTCACACAAGAAAAACAACAGGCTTAAAACAAAACGTAATAAAGACACTTATTTTCTTGTAAATAATACATCCATTCATTTTTTTCCTTCTTGGTCTAAACTCTTGCCGTGACAGATGGCTGGGCCTGAGTTGAGACCTCAGTTCACCAGAGCTCCATAAAACCACAGCACAACAGCACTTTATTTATTCAAACTGTTGTGATACTGTACACAAACGGAGCTATATGTCCACTGTCTTTGTCGGCCGTCTTTCATGTTTGGCGCCTATAGGCAGAGCCGAGCAGCGGGCGGTGTAATACTCTTCTAAAGCCCCTCGTTAGGCATGCATATATTCCTATTATAGTCAGCGCTCCCGGAACAAGACAACAGAGAGCAAACAGAATGACCTTGAAATATTTATCCCCAGCCTCGCTTCGGAGAATTAAGTTTGGTGTCGGGGGCAAATCCAACCAGCGTTTTCTTTTGGTTTAGCATCTTGCAGCGTTGAATATTAAGACGGTCAGGGAGGCAAGGCTTTGATTGGGACAATAAAGGCCGATGAGCGGGATCTTAGAGCATGAGAGACGAGGGAGAGAGCATCGCAGTGAAACCGAGCCAATGCCCTGAAGCCCAAGCCAGAAACTGTCCGGCCCAAAATGCAGTCTGTTTTGAGGGAAACGAGGGGGGTGAAGGAGGCTAAAGTGACCCAGTCCCAAAAATATATGGGTCAGACTGACGATAAGAACAGGAACAATGACTGGAAAATTATTTTTTTTTAATTATTGAAAAATAGTTTACAAATGCTCTCCGTTATTAATGCATTTCTCACTAAAGAAGCTGTCTTTGTGTGGCTACAGCTCAGGAAAAAAAGAACTTTTGAGATGACTGATTTAATGGACTTCTGCAGCGTACCAATGAACGGGACAGGGGTTTTCTTCAGGGGTCTTTCTCCCAATCGAAATCCTTAATAATAAAGCAGAGATGATGTCCTATAGTTTCATTTATTTCCATGTCAAAGGTCAAAGGTCAGAATAGGTTCTTACCTGACCAAACATACACTGCAGTAATATAATAATACAACAATATCTTGATAAACATGCAAAAACAGTTATTTGTGGGTTTATATTCATCAATCTTTCAGAGAGCCTTCCAGATTGGAAGCCCTGACTATTGCCTGGCTTTTCTTCCCTAATTGCAAAAGGGTTGTTTATTTTACATTTGACATAAAGCCATCAGTTCAAAAGTGTCACAATTATTTCATTTATTATTTATTTGAAAATTAAAAAATGTAAATGTACCTGAGTTAGCTGAATAAAGCTAATGTCCATCAGTTGTTCCTTTGACAGTTATAAAAAGCAGCCTAAAAATAGAAACAACAGCATAAAATGACATACTAAGTACACAATGTACAGTAAATTTACAATTAACAAATAAACAATAAGTAAGTGAGTAGATCATCACAAATCTGGGGCTCAACAAGCCATTTTTTAGCATTCTTCTCAAATGAATAAAATGGAGTATTGGTTCTGGCACTGGGTTCCATCGCTCAGATGTTTTTCTGAGTCTTCCCTCACTGTCCCTGTGGTTCCTCTGACCTCACTGGATCTGAGGTGTGTGAACTCACACAGGGGAGGAGGAGGAGGAGGAGCTAAAACATGCCTTTTCTTGTAGACTACGCAGACATTTTTGTCTTTAGGTTTTCCCAGTTTAGTAGTTCATATTTTTCAGAATATTGCAGTGGTGATTTCTGAACATTAATTGTAAAGATTACAATTGTAAAACAATGTCTTAAGTATAAATGTAGGCCTCAATGGGACAAGTATCTTAGAGGTGTCGTGGGAGATCAACTCATTATTGAGGCACTGATAATAATCATGCAGGTCCTCTTTGAACACACTTGGCGTATGTTAAAAATATATACATTAACTACAAATTCAGTTCAATCTGATGTAACCACTAGCGTCACTGAAAGCTAGTCAAAAAATGAGGTTTGAAGCAGAATCTGAGACTTGTGTAGAGAACTCTTTTTAACTTGTATGTGATAATAATGCACATCCTCCTTGGACACACTTACAGCTGGCAGTATATATGCACTGATAAGATATTTTCAAGTCCATTAAAGCTGGGACTCATTTTAAAGTGAATAAACAGGAAGTCGTCCACCAGTGCAGGCGGCTCATTTACGGTGATTACATCTCTGTGCCCTCCTAACCTCCCCGTGTCTCCTCAACAACACGCTCATCGAAACGTTTGTGCGAATGTTTCCTGGAGTTTCTTCTGAGGTTTGAGGAAGGGTAAAGGGGGCGAAAGGCGCTAACGAAGCATGGTCAAAAGTGCAAGCGGGAAGAGAGTTTTTTTTTATCTTGGCGGGAGACGCAGAGTAATGAAGTTGACATTGGTGTCCACCCCATTAGGCTGGGCCTGCACGGACCATTACAACCCGGGTTGAGAGGACAGCCCAGAGCCGGAGGACCCCACGCTGAAGCTCACTTTGACAAAGAGACTCAGACGAGATGGAAATGTACAGCAGTGCAGTGTGTCCACACTCTTTCCTCAGGGGTTTACACACAAAGAAACTACAGGCTGTGTGTTTGGAATAGTGTGGAGCTGTAGCTTAATAGAAAACAGAAATAGTCACAGAACATTCATGGCATATCATTTCCCACAAGAGGCCACAGCTACAGCGTGTAACTGAGCCGATAGACTTTATGCAAGGATGCTACCAAGAACTCTGCAGCAAAGTATGTGGACTTCCAAATTCAACAGATCTGCAGACATCCCTAGTGTATTAATGGATTTTGGAAAATGGATGTTTTCTTTATAAATTATTCAGATGGACTATTCATTTGTTCAAATAAAAATTATGAATGAAAATGCAATAATTATAGTGTAGGATGCATTTATGTGGTGTTTATGAGTGTCAGTGGGGGATGGCTCTAAAAGTCTTTGCAGGTGTAAGATTGTCTTTTATTGTGAGGTTTTATAAAAGACATGAGGTCATGTGTGTGTTTGATGGACCTGTAGAGGCTGCAGTGCAAAGAGGTGAGGGTCAGGTTGAAAGGTCTGTGCTGCTGTTGGTGGTGTGTGTTAATGCTAATGGCCCTGTGTAAAACTGTTTTTAGGATTCAATAAACTGTTGTATTTGCTCCTCAGTCCATCTGCCCTGTTTAAAGCAACACTATGCTACTTTTTACCCCACAAAAATGAGCCGAATAATCACTACAGTAATAGCAGTACATTTCCTTTGGTGGTTTCTGTTTAAAGGAAAAATGAAGGGGCCAGTTTCATGAGAACGCTGGTCAGAAAAAAAAAACGCAACATTAATACAGCAATCTTAACGTTACGATCCGCGTTGACATGGAGCCACTCCAAACGATTTGCCAGACCAGTGGGGAGTGGGTTTCTTCTGCTGCCTGCTCTTGAGATGTTTCTTGCATCAATGACATCATGGTTTTCAGAGAAGACCGTTTACACAAGCGTGGCAGCCACAACAAAACCAAAACACCTTCTCTTCCGGATTCAAAGGTTAGAGTTTTTATGGAGTAATAATGACAGCCTCGTGTGAAAGTAACTGAGAAACACACATCCAACCAGAACCCACCAGAACCCACCAGAACCCACCAGAACCCACCAGAACCAGAACCAGAACATCTACTTGCAGCAAAAGTTACATAGTGTTACTATAACTTGAAATATACAGCTTCCTTCACACCTCATTCAAACCCTTTGGCCTGTCCTTGCTCTCAGAGTTGTGTCCTTTGACTTTCATATTAAGGTGTACTGCAGACTCAGATAGATTCAAATTGTTGGGATTAACAGATCATAAACAGACATATAAATGCAATCGTCAGTGCAATAGAAAGCATAGACACAGAAGTACTGAGGTCAAGACCAAGCTGACCTCAAAGCTGCTTATTGTAAAAACTCAGCTCAACATTTGATCCTCAAACCATGAGCCTACAGACCACATCCACTCTACTGCCGAATGTGACTGTGGCCTGTTCCAGTGCATATGTAGCTCTCCTGTGAGCAGCGCGAGTGTCAGTGCGTTCATGTGAGGGCTGGAGCGACGCGGAGGCAGCCCGTCCCGCTCAGCCTGTCACCAGAATATCATTTGTGCCTTCAGTGCTTTTCACCTGGCTCATATGCAGCATGCAAATGTATTTCTCTAATAATCGGAGTGCACCGCGGCCCTCCTCCACGATTAATGACAGCGCTCCCCGGGATCCTGCCTCCGCCCGAATATTACCCCCCGCCCAACACACACACACATGCTCCCGGTCTGACATGGAAAAATTGTGTTAGTTCTACACAGGAAAACGCTGGGGTATTTGTCCTGCGCGACAATATAATGGGCTGGTGCATCATCAGATTGCAATGTCATTTCAAAAAACCTTGAATACAAATAATGGGAAGAAGAGGAGGGAGGAGGAACTGGATAGATGGTGCGTTTTCTAATCCGGTGGGCTAGTTATCCTTCATTTCAGGTGGAGTGGTGTCGCCACACACACACACACACACACACACACACACACACACACACACACACACACACACACACACACACACACACACACACACACACACACACTGAGGACAGAAAAACACTTTATTCAAATGAAGTGTGCCGCATTGTGCAGAGCTTGCTGCTTTCCCAGGACACATTGCTTTTCTTCCCCTTCACTCGCCGTTAATTAATCTCAGAGATCTTCTTCAGCATGACTCCCTCTCTGGTTCAAATGCTCTGAAGAAACAGCAGCTCTGGCTTTGGGTTTTTATAAAGAAGTGATGGAAAAGAGAAAACAAAAAGAAAGCAGCAGGATATTAAAAATGTAACCCTCTGTACTCAGTGACAGGACATCAATCATAACATTATTTTATCAAAAAAAAAAAAGGACTGTCCTTTTAGCAGACCCATTAACCAAGCCACCAGTGCCTTTCTATAAAGGTATTACTCCACTGTCCATGTGCTTTTGTCCACCAGCGTCTTCAGAGAGCAAACACTAAAGCAAAGCTTTGTTTTAAATGACTGACTAATACATCTTTGACTTAGTAGTAATCAATGTTTAACAGATTTAGCTGATGCTTAACACAAGACGGTTCAGCGTTCTTCGTCTTTAAAGCAAACATTTGTCACAAAACATGGAGACTGAACAATAATAGTCTGATATCATATTGATGGTTTCTTTACATAAAACAAGGAGTTAGGGAAGGAACAGACTATAAAGTGGAGACACGGCACAGGTGAGACCCATTAGGGGCGGAGCCGAAGATTACAGTGGAGAGAAAACACACTAGTGCAGGAAATCAGTCAAGAGACAAAATAAAACAGGAAGTAAAGTATTAGAGCAAGTCTGACTGATACTCCCTTTAGTAACTGGACGTTGCGTGGCATGCTATCGGCTCAGGTAAACACATACGTAGCATACGTACTTCTCCTTCTTTACATTGTTCTTGTGAAATGGTTGTTTGGTGCAAGTCAATGAAATGACTCCACTTTAAGAATAAGTTTCCGTCATTCCTGGTGCAACATTCTGTGGAATCCTGGTGCAATGTTTACATCACCACAATGTTTTAGTCAGCTTTTTTATATAAACTGTAAGCATGGTGTAGCAGAGGTTTATCTTGAAACTTGGGATCCATTTCCTGTGCAGTGCCTTTAAGTCCACACATCCGAACAAAAGCCTTCCAACAGCTCCCTGGATCTTGAGTGTCTTTTGCCGTTGTTCAAAATTCTTACCAAAAGGATTAATGTGCTTTTGTCAACCACCGTCTTCAGAGAGCAAACACTATCAAAGGCATCAGCTGCAGTTGTAGCCTGTTTTAAACAGTTTTTTAGCTTCATCCAGATTGCAGATGTTTTTTTTAAATGACCAGAGAATTGTAGACTTTATTCGTGTTTGAGCAATAATAATAATAATAATAATAATAATAATAATAATAATAATTAATTTAAACTGTTTTAGCTCATACTTCACACAGGACGGTTCACTGTACTTCTTTGTTTGTTTTCTTTGTTGTTTCTTTATATTAAGTGAGGCTAGAACTCAAATCCTCGGCATGACCCTGCAGGTTACTGTCCTATAAATACCACGTCCTGACCGATTGCACCAGCTTTTGTTTCTAAAAAACGGAAAGTGAAAGTTTTAATTCCACACTTAATGCTTTTCGGAACAATATGGGTCTGCCACTTGTGTTTTTTCAATTTCTCTCATTTGTTCACATTAAAGGGATGTTTAGGACTTAGACCAAGTCCATACTCATGGAGGTCAGTGTTTGGTGAAGGAAGAATGATGGAGACACATAAACACTTTTGGTCTTGATGTCTGACCGATAAACACCAAGATCTTCTTTAAAAATGGTCTCAAGACGGTTTCAAGACGAGGATTGGCCAGGAGTACTACATTATTAATTGGAACAATAGTAAACTGCGTCTAATTGAAACAGATAAACCCATTTTTACAGAACACCTCCCTGGCTCTTATACGTTTTCCAAGACTAAGAAACATGGACCTAGCCTCAGTATTAATTATAACCTCTTGTGTGGGTGTCGTTCGGGGGAAGAGAGAGCGAGGAGCTAAAGGAGGAAGAGGAGCATTGTGCCAGTGTCGCCGCCACCCACCGCTTGGACCTGTCACAAGAAAGCAGCAGCCAGCGCGGAGTGTGTCAGCGCCGGGCGAAAAGCGAGCCTCCGTCACAGGTGAGGCCTGAGCCGAGCCCCGGTCGAGTCTGTCAGCGCTGCCACCAGCACAAAGCGGGTTAACAGTGTGCTCCCTGACAGCCGCCACTGCTGGTCACTTATCTTTTTAATTAGCTTTTCACTCTTCAGCCTCTTCTGCAGCCCCCCCACACGGCCCCCGTCCCCTGCCCCTCTCGCTTTCTGCTTCTGTCACTAATTCGCAGCACAGTTTTCATTTTTGGGTATTTTTTTGCTTATGTACACTTATCCGCAGACAGTGTAATAAAAGCTGTCACTGTAGGGCGCTTCCGCAATAATGAAATTTGATCCGATTATTCTGGGACTGACTAGAAACACGAGTGAGCACTTTTGATGTCCTCTTTTTGCACTGAAGTCCCTTAATCCTATATTTTTTGGAAGGGTAAATAATTTCATTTGGAAGTTTACAATGGCCTTCTGTAAGTCTTTATTTAAATAGTAGCTTTCATTGTGTAGCATTAGCTCCTACCAGTTTATATTTTGCAAGGGTGTATAGAAAGGTATTTGAAGCAAATAACACTACAGTCATTGTTGAAGTACGAATGCTCCAGGTGAGGCTCGAACTCACAACCTCGGCATGACCCTGCAGGATACTGTCTTATAAGTACCGCGCGCTGACCGATTGCGCCACTGGAGCGTTTCTTGGTAAATGCATTTAACAAAAGTATTTTTTGTCCGCCGGATAAGCGGTAGAAGATGGATGGATGGATAGATGGATGGATTTTTTTTCAGCTTATGCTCCATTAAAAACAGAGTTAAAATACACATATTGGGTACTTATGTCTGTGTTCAGTGTCAGACACTACTTCAATTTAAAAGTTACACAATAAAAGTGAGACTTTAAACATAATCCAAGGCCAGAAAAGTGTTTTGGTTGATAGGCTCTACCATTCTAGAATAACAACAATGTAAATGCTCCAGGTGAGGCTCGAACTCACAACCTCGGCATGCCCCTGCAGGTTACTGTCTTATAAGTACCGCACGCTGACCGATTGCGCCACTGGAGCTCCTGTGTGACCAAAGTGTGTACACACTGGTGTACATTTTCTCCTGCTTCTGATAAAAGTATTTATGTCAATTAAGCTCCATTAAAAGTGCTAACACATTTAACTCTGTGTTTGTTGCTTCGCACATATTTAGTAAGAATAGAGGCCAGAATAATGGTTTCTGCTTCATGTTAAGAGGTAGGCTCTATTGTTCAAGACTAACTATAGTAAAAATGCTCCAGGTGAGGCTCGAACTCACAACCTCGGCATGCCCCTGCAGGATACTGTCTTATAAGTACCGCGCGCTGACCGATTGCGCCACTGGAGCTACAGGCTCATGTCAAAAGTGTCTCTTCAGAGTCATTCTGGTGTTGGACCTAGTTTTATTTTAGTTTCTTCCTCCTTTAGTCCTAGTTCAATCCTAAATTTGAAGTGCATTTTGGGGGGTTTCGTTCTAGTTTAGATCTGCTTTTGTCAGCTCTATCCGGTTAGTGTTTGAGGCAGGTTTCTTTTTTCTCTATTTTTCACTCCACACTTTATCTGGCTGCATCAGTGAGCAAACAACAGGTCAGGGGTCACTCTGAGGCTGCCCCTTTTTGCTCCTCTGCTGTATAATGTATAACTCATATTATACTGTTATTAGTTCAGGGATTTAACATGGAGCTGCTTGGGAATTCTTCAAGTTTACAACAAGCGGACCATCCCTCGGTCATCAGCTTTTCTGCCAAAGAGGGCAACTCACCGGTGACCAATTAGGACAGGGCAGAGAGGGGAACGAAGGGCTGTGATTGGCTGCTGGGGCTTGTGTGGCCGGGGTTTTGTGGACAGAGCGATGGCGTTAAGATAATGACTCTTGGAGAGCAGAGAAAGTAAAAAAGTGAGGAGTGAATACTGGACAAGACAAGCTTTAACCTCTTCAGACCAAGCTTTGAATTGTCCTGTTTTGAGTAGTTAGTTTAGTTTTGACTGAAATCTAAACTAGTTTTTTTGCTATTTGCAATCTTTAATCTTTGATCAGATGAATAAAAAAAAATTAATAAACATCTTTGCTGTGATGCAGAGAGCAGAACCTGTGCAAACAAGATCCATGTTTTACCTTTTACCTTGAACAGAAAAGGCAGATATGGGCTCATAAAGAAATCCTTTAGAGGTTACCACAGAGACATAGGTTTGGACAGGAGTCACCAACGAGCCCATTAAACCTTAAGAGAAATAAATAAACCTAGAGTTGACCAGGCTATGGGCTGTGGAGAATGACATTGATCCTTTTTTTCTGTACCAGTCAATATTATTGTTTTAAAGATAATGCATGACTCTGCAGGTCACTGTCCACTGACCGATTGGGCCTTGGCGATTACTTCTGAAGGAAACAGTTCAAAAAGTAAAAGTAAACTTAAAATAAAATGGAGAAAAGAAAGTCCCAAACCTTCTGCTGTAGTGAACAACAGAAACAGGAACGTACTTCTTCTCCAGCAGTGCTCTGTTTGTTCATGAGCTCTGTTTATTCTCTCGGGGCAACTGTAAAAAAAAAAAAAAACTTCTAATTTACTTCTTTGATAAATATAAATATATATATTCTTTATATTTACTGTTGCCATGAGTTTTCTTACATAATTCAGACTCAATAATGCCTCCTTTCACTTGGATCCATTGAGCTTCAAATGTCTTTGCTTACACTGATATAATTAAACACTATTAAAAATCCAAGCTTTGATGGATTTTCTTTATTTTGTTCCTTCTTTATACAACATCCTTTTACCCAATGTGCCTTGTTTATTAAACCTTGGATTGTGTTTGAAATGAATTCCAAACTTTGTTCCATAAATGGCTTGTGTATATTTCTGAATAGCCATTACACATCATTCACAGCCGACTCCTGCCGCTCCCATTAAATCCACTAATTAAACCTGCTTTTAATATTTGATGCCCGGCCAATTCCTGCTTCATTTTGGTTTGTGCATTATCCTCTCTTATCAAAGCACAGCTCATAAAGACCCACGATGTCACCTGTCAGTGTCCATCTGAGGCGGCGATGAAGACGTGACAGCCTTTGGGGGCGAAGAATACTATTAACGCCGCATTTCATCCCAAATGGGCTTTTATTAAAATGAACGGCTAATTAAATTCCCAGATGAGGGGGCAGCGAACAATGGCAGACAGTGGCCACTTTGATTTTTTTCCTCTTTTTTCCCTCTCCGTACCCTTGTTTTAAAGTAATTATGCGGGCCTGACATGAGTGAGCACACTGCCGGAGACCCCTCTAATGAGTTAAGCAAGAAAAATCGCCACAGTCGCCTTCAGTGGCAGCAGCTAATTGCCTTGGCCACATCAGACTGTAGCACTAACGCTGTCATTTTAAATGTGTTTTTTGGGGAGCTTCTGTGCTACTTTTGCTTTGTTTGAGCATTTGGTTAATTAAAATGTCTGTAAAGGTGCATTGTAGTTTGAACAAGAGTCACGAACCACTTGGAGAATTGTAGTTATGTTTTTTTTTTTTTTTCAGTTTCCGGTGAGGAGACATCAAAAGCAGAAGTTTAGATTATGGCAAGAATAAGTTAAAAAATAAAAATAATTTTAAGGAACTGCAACAAAACAGGCAGTATGAAAAGTTGTTTGTTTTATATTATTATTGTTTTGTTTTATTATATGCAGTGGCTATGAAAAGATCTCATACAAAAATAAGAGAATTTGCGTTGGATGGGTTTTTACTTTTATGCAAGGACAATTTTAGTCCCAATTATTTAAAAAAAAAGTAATTTTATTTATTTTTTATTGTTATTTAAGAAGGACATTGAACATTAAAAATCATGACCTTAAACAAAACTAGAAAATATGTATTGTACCAGGCTTTGACAGGGTTTCTTATTTTCACTTGTATGAAAATGTATGAAAAAAAGTACAATATAAAACAATATAATTGGGACTGCATTTGTCCTTGTCATAAAACTGAACAATAAAATCACATCCAACACAAATGGTCTTATTTTGTATTTTTTTTTTTTTCATGGGCACTGTCCTTGTTATATTCATTCATTTATTTTTTTCCACTTAGTCCCGTTAGGGGTCACAGGTGACTGGAGCCTATCCCAGCAGCTTTGGGCCTGAGGCGGGGTTAGTCTCAGGGTTAACATTTAGAGACAGACAACTATTCACTCTCACATTCATTCACTAGCGACACCTTTAGATTCACCACTGGACTTATTCATGCATGTGTTTGGACGGTGGGAGGGACTGGAGTACCAGGAGAGAACCCACAGTAACACAGCGAGGAAATGCAGACTCTTCACAGACCGGGGTTTGAACTCACAACCTTGTTGCTGTGAGTGCTGACCACTCTGCTACGTGCAATCCTTTATTTATTTAACATTCTCCTTCATTCACCAGAGCGGTGGCACTTGAGGGAGGGTGGGTTAAGCGTCTTGCCCAAGGACACAACAACAGTATGGACCGGGGAGCGCGGGAATCAAACCAGCTCCAAGAAAAGGAACAATTCAATTCCACTGCATATCAACGTCGATGAGACTGCGCCGTTACTTTCTACCGCTCCACCGTTGAGAATGTCCTGGTGAACTGCCTCTACTGTTCTTCCTCCGACAGAAAAGCTCTGCAAAGACTTACAAAAACTGCAGGAAAATTACTGGCTGCGCTGGAGGACATTGTGAACACCAGGTGTCCATTGGGCTGTAAGGACTCTGAATAACATTTTAATGTGCACTGTACAAATTGTTTGTGTGCTTAGTTTTGTTTCTCTGCACTGGTCACTACTATTGTACTGCTGTGCAATGACAATAAAGCGTATCTTATATTCTGTTATTCATGTCCTCAACACCAACAATACAATACAGTAAAATTGTCAAAACGCTATCTAAGCGTCTCATGAGGGAAAACAAGAACAGTCGTGAAACCAAAGCCACCAGTCATGATTCAGTTGTGACATTTTAATCCACCTTCAGGCAGAAATGTCCAAATCTATATTAATCAGAGCAAAACTATTAAAATCACACCAAAAATGTCAGTGTGGGGCTGTCAGTCATCTCATCTCTCACGCAAGTCTGAACACAACACAGAGCGCTATGACTGTTTAATGTTCACAATATTCCATATAAACCATTTAGCTTGTCTTTACAGGTTCATTACAGATTTGTTTGTTGTTTCTTAGGTTTATTTCTCCAAAACTAGGTTTGTAGGTTAATGACAAAGGCAAGACTTTCCTATGGGAGACCCACGTTTTTGAAAGTTTGAGGCGGCAGTAGCTCAGTGGGTCGAGCGTCTTTCAACCGGAATGTAGGCGGTTCGATTCCCGCTCTCCCTACAGTTCATACTGTCTGTTGTGTCCTTGGGCAAGACACTTAACCCACCTTGCCTCCAGTGTCTGTAACACTGGTAATTACTGTAGAATAATCTAAGTCGCTTTGGATAAAAGCGACTGCTAAATGAATAAATGTAAATGCCTGATAGAGAGAGTTTTTTTGAAAAAATAAACAAGGGTTTGAGACTAAATCATCACAAAATAATAAATGACTCAGGATTAAATGTTTTTTTTTTAAATATTGCATACGAGAGATAGAGTTTCTCCAAAACTACAAATCCACATCTAAGACGGTGCTGTTAGCATTTATTTTTCACATAATTATTCATATGTTTCACTTAACCTTTAACATACGTCCTGTACAGTGGCCCTGCAGATTATTAGGACAACGGCCCGGCATTTGTCCTTGTTTACGTGCCCCGTTGGAGCGTCCTCGCCCGCGCTCGTCTACACTCCAGATGAATAACATTCCCCGTCCCCCCGGAGGCTCCTGACTTCTCCTGAGACCTTTAAGTGTTTGTAACAGACTTTGGCTTGTTTAGCTTTCTCCACTCTCTGAAATCCAAAAGGTCAGCCACCATTCCTCCGAGCAGCCAGCCCCCTTCGAAACAGAGAAGAAAAAAAGCCCACACACACAGGACCCGGGATAATGCCCTCAGCGGCGGACCTTGAGCGCTCTCGGGAAACAAAAAGCATCCCGCTGCCACAGTTACCAAGTTTACCAACATGTCTCTATGGCTACAAATGACAAAATGGCTTCGAATGAGACCCCCTTAAGATACAGACACAAACAAAGAACAGACGAGGAAAAACCTGCTGTCTTTGGCTCTTATTCCAGAAATGAGAACATACTTTCTTGTCTATTCATGTCTGTATCAGTCTAGCATTTATAATATCTTACATTCAAATGCAAAGCCACAAAATATGCTATGTTGAACTGGAGCTATAATAATTATATTTCTGGTATCAGGGGTCATCAAGGTCTACATTAAGTCCTGCTTTAGTCCTAGATTTAACTTGTTTTTTAATGAGGACTAAACAAAATAAAATTAAACCAAGATTAAATGTGGAATAAACTAAAATGATATTCTGGATTAATTCAGAGCTAAACAAGGACTGAACCTGGACTTAGACTTAACTAAGACTAACGCCCTATTAAGGATGACTAGACATGGATTAAACCAGACCTATCTCATCTTAGACTAACCTAGGACTGAACCTCGACTATAACGAGACTAGACCAGCTCTAGACCAAGGCTAAACCTAGAACTAAAAACAGGACCAAAGCACTAAACGCTACTTCAGGAAAAAGTCAAAACAACACTAAACCAGTCTTAGTTAAGCTAAGACGGAAACAAAAGCTTACATTTTACCAGATCAAGACAGAATCTAGGTTTAAGCATAACTCAATCTGGAACAAAGCCCAGGACTTGTCTAGAGCAAAAGTAGGGCTTAACCAGAGCTGGACCAGTTCAAAATGTTGTACTAAACACACGGGGATTAAACCAAGACTAAATTTAAGTTTAAATCCAGGACCAGTGCTAAACCAGGTCTATAACTATCTATCTTCAACATTAGTCCAAAGTATTATCAGCAGGACTAGACCGGGACAAAAGACAGGACTAAAATTGGAACTAAACAAAGACAATTTGAGACAAAACTACAGTATAAATGATGTGAGTGTAAATGAGGGCAAACCCAAGTGTCCTCAGACTGACAGGACTAAACCAGAACTAAACCAGCTCCAAACTAGCACCTCAGATTATCACAAGGCTAAACTATGTCCAAACTCTAACTTTACACCTTCAGTGTGAAGAGCCTTTGCTTAGCAGACCTCTTGTAATGTACGTTTAAAATATACACTGACAAAGTCTTATATCTTTGAAATATCAAGATATAAGACTTTTTCTAACAACAGAAAAGGCCTAGTTCTGTCAAATATTGTAAATCTTTATTAATAAGCAGCTCCTAATACAGTGAAAGTGCACATTTTAGAGAGGCCTTTTATTGTGGCCAGCCTCAGACACACCTGTGCTATAATCATGCTCTCTAATCAGCATCCTGAGGTGGATGGAATATCACTAACACAGATTTGTCATGTCAGTTCAGACGCAGGCCGGGGTCGCACAAGAGAATTATCCCACATACCATGCATAATTCCCCTCGTTACAGCGAACAACGCACACCGCTTTTTGGGGTCTGTATTGTTGCTGTGGCGATGCTCATTATTATGGGGTGTCTGGTTCAGGCCATCAGAGAGGAGCTCGTTGCTGAGGTCTCTGTGGAAATCGGGAAGCCCATCTCACTGCTTAGCAACCGAGCCCCGGGGCCTGTTTTTGCACGGCTTAATTCAGACGAGAGTGCCCCGCACCGGGATTGGCTCAGACTGCCCCCCCCCTCTCGTCCTCGTCCTCAGCACTCGCTCCGACACACATCCAGAAACCGAACGCTCTCACTCTTATTCTGACAATCTTTCTTCTTCCACGTCATGTTAAACGTCTAGTGTTACTGCGGCTGCGTTCACACTGGACTCGGAAGTGGCCTACATTGGATTATGTGTTAGTCAGGTTACAATTACACAAACTGGAAGTATTACCTCAGTCGGATTACTAAAAGGGAGTTACACACCTGGATAATGTGATTCATGGGTGGATTATTGGTGCATGTTTGCCGCTGAGTCAGACTAATGTTGGACAAAGCATGCTCAAAATTCAGACAGCAACACAGATAAACACAAATAAAAACAAAAAAAGAACTATGAAAACCTGTATTTAGAACAATATGTTATGTTTAGACTTTTGCTTCTGGCTTAACCGGTTTCACAGTTCAGTTGATCTCCAAAAAAAAAAAGGAAAGTGTTTTTATTTTACTACTGTGTACTCAAACAGCAAGTAGGCTATATCTGTGGCCAGTATTTGATTAAACAAGCTCTGAAGGGTCATGGTCTAGCATTTAGTACAAGTGGGTGTAACTAACAAGGCTTTTACAACTACAGAAAATACTATCAGTGCTACATAGAAAGATATTTACATGAATTTTATTCTGTTTCTCATTTATACAACCACAGACTGTATTACTCCTCAATAGTGCCTGCGTTTGGAACAAAAGATGGGAGCTTTCTCAGCAGCATTTACTGTAGAGATATTCTCTATGGGGTAAACTTGTAAACTTTTGGCCTTTGTTTAAACTTTATGTGCAAAAAATGCCTTGAGAATAAGGATAAGATAGATACTGTAGCATAAATATACTGCAGCTCTGACTAACCTACTGTAATGTCACACAGACTGTGGACCTAACACAAACTGAGCCTTTGTGTTTCTGTGCATCTTTTCTTTTTCCTCATGAATTCTTTCTACTTTGCTTTTTTCCAGCTGCCACCGTCTCTCCACCTGTTTTCCTCCATCCCCATGATGCACTGCACTTCGTTAAGCGGCTGGGAGTGGGACGAGTTGGGAATCGACAGTAGTAGCTGCGACTCTACCAGCTGCTGCAGCGCGGTGACGGTAATGAGGACGGGGTCAGCGAGTGTGGACAGACTCAGGAACGAAGAGGAGCCTAGGAGAGACAGGGAAGAAGAGAGTGTTTCAGGTAAAGAGAGGGAGAGGTGGGAGTCGACAGAAGCCAGCTGATGGGAGGGGTATCCACCAAAACTACTGAGCTAAGCACCTTCCATCACACAGAAGCTGAGGAGGCTGGATAAATTGGAGAGTACAGCCAAATGAGGAAGAGCATTTGTCTTAAGGCTCCCACACATTCCTCTAGTTTTAGTCCTGAGGAGATTTCCTTTACCAAGACCAGGCTACAAATTGTTGACCAACACAAAAAGTTTACCTTGTGCAGCATCTGGAGTTTAATGATATGAGTCAAAGAAGCATCTCTTTGTGAATTCACTCCAAAAGTAGTAGATTAGATTAGGTTAGATTCAACTTTATTGTCATTACATGTACAAGTACAATGCAACGAAATACAGTTTAGGTCTAACCAGAAGTGCAATAGCAGCAAGTGCAGGATATCCAGTATTGATTAAATAAATATGTTAGTGAGGAAAGTAATTTGCAGATGGATATGTACATACTATACAATAATATACAGATGGCGGTTGCTATAAAAAGAAATGATAAAGTGGTTATATACAATAATAGACATGGTGAGCTATAAACATAAAGTCATAAATAGATTATATTATAGAAGTAATTTTAAGTGAATATTTACTATAAACAGAATTGTATGGATGGATATATAAAATGACAGGTAGGCTATGGTGAGCAGTAGTGCAATAGTTCTAGTGCAGATAATTACAAACAGAAGCTGTGTGAATAACAGAAGTGCAGTGGAAGTTATTGCATATTTCTGTAAAGTGCAGTAGTGCATGTGTGAACAGTAGCTTCTGTAAATGAACAGTTGGCAGTGAACATAATGCTTTGTATAGACCGTCCAGTGGTGCAAATAAAAACCGAGAAGGGGTGTGCACAGTGAGGAGGGGGGCAGTGTATGAAGGGCAGAGGGGTCAGCGGGGTGCAGAGTTCAATAAAGAGACAGCTCTTCTTCAGTCTGCTTCATATTCAAAGTTTACAGACGTATTTTGACTGTGGCAGGAGGAAGAAGATGTAGTTCCTACTGGGAATCATTTAGAAGAACTCCCGATAGTTACTTTCCTGTGTGTTTCTGTTAATGATAACATTTACATTTAGTCATTTAGCAGACACTTTTATCTAAACCTACTTACATTGATTCACTGCTCGACCACTGAGCCCCTATAATATAATGACAAACTACAAAATAATAAAATATTGATATTCTAATATGAGAATTGATTCTTAGTTTTGACCCACATACCACTAATAATACTAACATTCTGTGTTTGCGTTAAGCAACTGTTTCACCGTTACTAATGGAAACAAGATGACGTTCTCTGGACACAAAGACCTGCCGATAGTTTGTTACTCACAGGTGGTTCGTTCACCTCCATGTTTTCATCTAAAGTACCTGCCCTTTCTGTGAAAGATAGTTATGGTGACTTTGGAAAATACCGATACATGTTTACAGCTTACCTTAAAGCCGACCTGTGTTACTCAGAAATATATATTCTCAAAATCATGTTGATGGTTCTTTGTCATGAGACCGGTAGAATCATGTGTAGCTCGCTGACACAGTTCTGTCAGCTGCACAGAAACCGCCAAAAACCTTGAGCGATGCTTTACCAGACAACACATATAATACAGATAATAGGGCAATACTCTGGACCTACAGCGTCATGTTTGTACTAAATACACTAAAATAATTCGACCGTTTCAAAAGACATGTCCTGTTAAGGCGGCTCTAAAGGCTCAGACCGATGCAATCCTTCTGACTTGTGAAGGCATCAATATTTATGCTTACTTTACTTTTCCTGTCTTTACTCTTTTCTGCTTTTCTATTTTGTGCTGTTTCTCTGAATAAATCTGGGGCGCAGTGGCTCAGGTGGTAGAGCGGTCATACAAATGTGTCAGTCTTCCCCAGGGCAGCTGTAGTAGATGTAGTTTACCACCACCAGTGTGTGACTGTGGAATGAATAATGTGAGCTTTTAGTCCTCTGGGAAGTGAGTTCAATATGAATCAAACGCATTATTATTATAAACAGTAGATTGAGAGATTGAATGGACACTTTACCTTTCTGCCGCCATTGAGTCAATGATGACCAGCCATGTAGACCAACAGCCAGTGAGCCTGAAAGAGGTTGACATCATGCTCTTTCACAGATCATTACTATAATATCAGGTAATTATATTGTCCTCCTTAAATATATATATATATATATATAAAAAATGTCCCGTACTAAACATTTAACCAAAACCTAAATTAAATCAGTAAGGCCAGACTGAAATGTGCTTAGGTTTGCTAAAACTCGGTGAAACAACCATTGATTTAAAATTCTAACTACAACTCTAACTAGAACTGTTCTTGGTTGCATTTGAAGTTTTTATCCACACTATAAAGCAGAATTGGTTGCTGTATTTATGGTAAGTCTCACAGTAAGACCTCTTTTGCTCTGACTCACCTCATTGTCTCATTCCCTTTTCTCTTTCTGCCCTTTTTAACCATTTTTATTCAATACCAACCTTTACAATTTCTGCATTCACACCAATTTGCCATTCACAAGTCACTCGCTAATAACTCCGGCCTTTTTCATTATTGCATTACCAATTCAGCGCTCGCCTGTGGAAGTCATAGCCTAGCGCCGTGGTCGCTAACGCACTAGCCTCTTTTGATTTCCAGTTGCATATATCAAGCCGCAATTACAGGAGCCGGTCTGGAAACTGTCGAGCATGACCGCAGAGGTATTGGAGTTATTGCAATTACAGCCAGGTAATTGAGCTGCCATGGGTGAAGATGTTAAACGCTGTGTCTGTAGTGGGAGTCTGTGTCGCCACTGTCTCATCCCATTTCACTCGTTTTCAGTGTGAAATGCTACTTTTTTGTACGGTCGATAGTAAATTGCAAAACACAGCTTCCGCTACAAGTGAGTGGGATATATTTAGACGAAATGCATTATGAGAAGCTACTTTGTTCTTTAATTGGCTTTTATGGCAGACAGACGTATCAGCTCATGGCTGAGAGTTTTGTTCAAGATTTATTAAAAACTACTCAAGTGAAGTGACAATAAAGTGTCTTAATAAAGTGTTTGTCGATCAATTGAACAACTTAACTGCTCCACAACATGAACAGAGCCAGTTTAGACTGCACCCCTTTTTCAAATGCAACACTGGATTTACATTTGATTCCCGTTGGCATCACAGTCAGAAATGATCCTTGTAGATCCATGGTCATGTGTGCATGCTAGCAGCAGCGGAGCAGGGCAGAAGACCACAGAACAGGTAGGGCTACGGTAGCTCGTTAACTCCAAAAAGGTTGACGACGTTTGGAGTTGGGCCGGATCAGGTCTGGTTTATTTTCATAAAGGGGAGGGGGAGGCTTTATTTTTTAGTGTAGACAGATTTTGAAACCGGGTGAGAGACACTGAATGACATTGAGCTTATGACCCGAGCTGGAATAGAACCCAGGTTGCTTGAGTCCCCTGTATGCACCACCGCGACACCTTGACTTCAAATATAAGCCTTTCTGCTAAATCTTGTGCTGAATGTGACACCTGGCTCTGACACTAGCTTCTGATTGACACATTTTCACATTTTTACCAAATTCTCAGCACTTTCCCGTATCAGCTGTTACATCAGGCCTTCGCACTTTTCATCTGAAGCTTTCCCTGTGCTTCATGGGTTTGTGTTTAACCACAGTTTAAACCTTTCCCCATAAAAGCTTCATTGGATTCAACAGCAACATACGTCTTAGTCTTTTAAAGTTTGCCTGGTTTTAGCCACAATTGGATTGCGTACACGGCACAATCCTATAACATCAACAAAGCCAGTGGTTCCTACGCAGCGTGTCTTTTGTATTTTCTACTCACAGCTGTCTTTATAATTTAGTTTTTCACTGCTTTGGTCAAGTTTTCTTTGGGCCTTGTACTTGACGTTACAACAAACACCGGCTCCTGATTGACGGACGGCTGCGGTGCCATGCGCGACTGCTCTGTATAAAAATCAGTAAATGTTCCATCAAAGGGACCACACTTAGCGCTACCACTGCACTTTCATGTGGTCTCAGGGAAACCCGAGACGGAGCGCGGTTTAGCCAGCCGAGCTAAAGGGCTTTGTGCGATTCCAGCATTCCTCCATATGTCTCGGGACGGGCCCAAACCGCAGGCCCTGACACAAGCGGCGCGTTTCCAAAGCCCAGTGCCAAGAACGACTGTGAGGAATATTCCTGCTCTTCGTCCAAAAGCGCTCTGTTAGGATTTACAGCAGGGGAACATAAAGTACTCAAGGAGAAAAAAAAAAAGACCTGAAACCTAGTAGTCCTGACCAAAACATCTAAAAAAAGATGGTTACTGACAAAGTGTTTATCATAACAGTCCGACCAAAGAAGTGTCAAACGTGTTAAGGCTCAAACAGGGAGTCCATTTCTGCAGAGTCCATTATAAACCACTCAGGATTTACTTAGCAACACTTTGTAGTTGTTCCACAAAGCAGTCACAGCCAGGTGGAGCAGTTTTCTCTCAAACACATGTCTTTTCCAAACTCAAGGCCTTGTGTTCCAGCCTGTGTTCTTGTTACAAAGTGATGCAATCAAGTAATAGAATTGGATTTAAGGCTCAAGAAAAAAAAAAGAACAAAAGACAAAGGGCATTTTCTCACCTGAAAATCCAGTTCAACATCAAAATAAGAACTTTTTACATGTCTTTTAACAAACAACAGTTTGGCTTGATGCTAAAGCACTTAATTTCTTTGAGTCTCTCTGTGAATGACCTTTGAGAGTAACGTCATGAGTTCAACTAAAAACACGAGGTTCCTGTTGAAAGGTTGGAAAAGGTGAAGGAATGCTGATGCACAACGTCTTAAAAGAAAAACACAACGTCCCTACAATAAGCGCAACATATCCTCCACACTGCCACGCAGGTGTTATTACATATTTACTACTAAATGGACTTCTTTATTTGTTAGAATAGTCGTACATATGCACATTACTCAGTGTGCTTCATAACTTTAGGGCCCAGTATAAAAACTTTGACTGGGACCCCTTTTTCAACACCATTGAACTGATCATAAATTAGAAGAATAAGTCTATACTTGGAGGGGCTAAAAGACACAGTCAGTTGCCAACATGTAAAAAGAGCGTTCAATAGATGGACTACATTCAACTTCTATAAAATATTTATTTGGGGAAAGTATAATAGCTGCAAGATAGATACTTTCTTTTACAAATGAAAACATATAAGTGCTTGTGAACCTGTAGGTGTTGTGACGGATATTATAAAATAGACTTGAATTGGTTAATGGACCATTTAAAAGCAATCCACTGTTGTGTGCGTTTAGATTACCGGCCGTTAGAAAAAAAACACTACAAATGTGTCCAGCAAATAACTTGGAGCCAAGATGGGGTCTGTGCAGAAACACACACAGCTGTGACCTAATTGCACAGACCAATAATTGTTACCAATACTGAAGGCTCAAGTGCCATCACGGACAATCTAATCACACGAGAGCGATGGCGACGCGATTACACCTCGGTCTCGCAGCAGCAGCGGTGTCTAAATTCCTACTTACAGCACAGCCCCCTTCACGCTGCGGCAATTACACTTCCTTTAAACAGAGGCGGTGCGAGGAATAGCTGTTGGCCAAGGAGCTAATAAGCCTGCGATGATGACGGATATCATGGAGTGGACACCTCACGATGACTGCGAAAGGAATTAATAAGCGGCAATAGGGTTAACAGGGCATTAAGAGCCAGCAGGAGAACGGCAGGAGAGACGGCAGAGAGGCTCGGGAAGTCAGCTGTGAGTAATCAGCCCACGGCGAGCCTCCAACGATTAACATAACAGAGCAATTGGACGTGAAAAATGGATAATAGTATGGACATAGAGGAAGACTGGGGATGTGTGTGTGTTCAATGAAAGGGGGAGGAGGACGAAGCTCAAATCTTACTGGCTGAGGAGAAAATGCGAGATAGTACGATAGTGCTTCATTTGGTCATGTGACTTTTTCCATGATTAAAACACTTTACACAAACCTTACACAGAAAACTATCTATTATTGTTTCTGCAAGTCCTCGATGAACATCCATGAACATGTTCAACAACATCCTGTCATTTCTAATGACCCTAACATATTATGGACTATTTGGAGTTTCCACTGGACAGTTTAACTTTAACCGTTCACAAATCAGGCCTATTAGATTGTCCCAGCTTTTCGTTTTAAAGGCCACAGCGTCTCTTCTGAGCCTCATCCGTTCTGACAAGGCCACTTGTGTTTCCACTTTCTCTATCTGCCCACTTCCTTATCTGGCATTTTTCCAGAGAATATGGAACTGGAAGACATTTCACAGCTATGGGGCAAGAAAAATACTGCAAACCGGGCTGGAAATCGATACGCCCTGGGCTTTACACCATTTACCTCCAGCGTGCGGCGGAGAAGCATGAGACGTTTCATTTTCCGAGCGGATTCCTCTGGTCGGGCTATTATCCCCCGGATCGGTCCGCACAGCCCCTCTAATCAAATGGACATTCAGCACTGGGACGGGGCGTATCCTGTCGCATGGAGCGCCGTCTTTATGTGAGAGCTCAATCATGATGTTAATTTTATAGGGATATTATTGTACAGACCGAATACGAGCAGAAAGAGGAGCGTTTATTCACTGGAGTTACATAAAATATTATTCATTCATATCTTCAGACATTAGGAAGATAATGCCACAATGATGAGTAATAACACACTTATAAGTAACATAAGATTTTAATAATGAGGGACAAAATGAAAGATTTCTCTGCTTGCTTGTATAGCTTTTAAAGTAGAAAGTTTGCACTTTGTTATAATAGAAACAAAATAATAATAAAAAAAATATTTTTTGTATTTTTCGCTTTCATATCTAGAGGAATTTAATGGTGAACACCCCGCTATATGGAAGACCGGGGTTCATTTCCTCAATGGGGAGCCACAAGGGATCTTAAGCCAGTGTGCTGGTTCCAAACCCAGATAAATTTGGGAGAGTTGCGTCAGAAAAGACATCCAGCTGAAGAGATGGTCAAGAGCTCTGCTTTAAAGTGTTGCTGCATTATATTTGTGCAGGTTATGGCAAACATACGGTACAATGGCAAAGAGGTTAGCACTGTCTGGTCCTGCGTTAGACCTCAGGGTGGCGTTTGGATGTTCTCCTCGTGCTTGTGAGGGTTTTTTTCGGTTGGTAACATGACTTTAGAAGATCAAGAGGATGCAGAGGAATAAAGAAAAGGGATCTAATCTATTCAGCTTATTCTTTTTACATGAAGTGAGCATATGTGGGCTACTGTTAAAACTTGTATTTTTATGTTGATGTTTACAGTTCCAGAGCTTTAGAGCAAAGTGCATAAACTGCGACTGGTACTCTCTCAGTTCAGTTCAGTTTTAAAGTGCGTCTAGAGTGGCTTTTTCAGAAATAGACCAGGAATTCTCGCTGAACAGAATTCCCTTTTCGGATTATTATGCCCTCTATCCAAAGAAGAGTGTTTAGGCTGTGAGATCACAAGTACCATCTGTTAGAGTCGCTGAGTATGAATCTCCTGCTTAAGAACAAGTGCATCATGGGAAAACCGAACAATACTAAGATCTCAAAAGTAAAAGAGTCAGCCAAAAGTCACTGTAGTTGTTCAACCTTACGCCCTGTTGTGGTGCCAAACAACTTTTTGGTGCACAGACGCTGCTGTGGCTGCCAAAACAAGCCAACTTTAAATACAAAGACTTAAAGAACAAACAGAAGTGAAGAGACTACAGCAGAGGAACAAAGGAGGTTTAAAAGGAGAAGGGATATTACATGCGCTGGTTTTGTTTTGGAAAACCAGAAATATTGAGAGTTCAGAGAAAAAGAAGTCCAGACTAACGGATTCTAAAGTTTACCAAGACTGAGGTGAGGAGAAAAACAACGACAAAATTGATGAAGCTTGGTGAATGAGGCTAAGGCAGGGTTATTGACGTAGAAAAGGAGGAGGAACTGGTTTTGAAATGAAAGCACATAAACACAACAAAGTCAGAAGAACTCCCTGTTTCTGAAACTCGAGCTACATAATGCAGCAGTACACAAAAGTAAAAATGGATTTCAGTTTAAGTTTATCTTTTAGGAGCATCGTCAGCGTGTATTGTTAAAATCCCTTCACTAATCAGCTTGTTGAGTTTTTTTCTTGTTTTTGAGGAATAATGTTTTATTTTCTTCTGGTTTATTTTAATCTGAGAAACAAAAATAAAACCCTAAGACATTAGGAAAAAAAAATTGAGTTGCGCAGCTTTAATGTGTATTTTTCTGCCTATGATGTGGTTATCTACATTTACATTTATTCATTTGGCTGACGCTTTTATCCAAAGCGACTTACATTGTTCTACAGTAATTACCAGTGTTACAGCCACTGGAGGTAAGGTGGGTTAGGTGTCTTGCCCAAGGACACAACGACAGTATGAACCGTGGGGAGAGTGGAAATCGAACCGCCTACCTTCAGGTTGAAGGATGACTGCTCTACCCACTGAGCTACTGCCACCCTGATACATTCCTAATGTTTGTGAAAGGTCAAAGATATGTTTTCTAATAATTAATGTCTGCCAATAAGAACATTAAAGTAAAGTCGTGATACAGTAGTGGTTCAATCTGAAAGTAAGCCGAATGCTGTACAATGCAAATATAAAAAAAACAATCTTCTCTACTTAGGTGGAGATATTATTAAAACAGAGTAAATGTAAGTAGTCACAGACCACTTCTAATAGAAACCACACATGTTCAAGCAGCTCATTATCCACTTACATAAAGCCCTCTTATTTTCAATTATTTCTTGTGGAATGGTGTTTTTGAAGCTGGGTGAGTCAGTGTCGGCGCCGCATTTGGTCTGTCCACTGTCGCCCACGCGTTCAGCAGCGAGACCCCGACTCACAAACATCGAGCAGGTGGCGCGGAACATTAGGTGTCCGCGGATCACAAACACCACAAACAGGCCCGCGCGTTTCCATAAATTACATAAGAATATGGACAATGCAGCAAACCGAGCGCAGGGCAGAGGAGGCCACAGACACAGATCTGTCTCTGCCACATTCAGAGCTTTAATATACTGTATGAAGGAAATCAGAGACAGTAAGTGCATTTAACTTTGAAGCTATAACATACCTACATTGTATTTGTAGATTGTCTATAATTTTTTAGAACATCCATAATCAAAACCTGTAACAAGAGTAGGCTTGTGTCTTACAATATTACCTGAGAATCCAAAGTCTATGAAAGATTCCTCAAAAGTGTAGGGAAAGCATCGGAAAACCTACACTTGTCCAGATGCAAGAACCATCAGAATCAGAGCCTCTTGCACACATCTGACCCACTCCCCATATACTTTCATACAAGTTCTGTTTGTTGTGAGTTTCTGTTCTCATTTTTCACCACTGGACATATCTGACGAAGATGAGGATGAGTAGGAAAGAAAACTTCAAATGCTGATTTTTTTTAAGTTCTAGAGGTACATAAACTGTCTCCTTCAAAACAAGTCACTGATGAACACAAGAACAATCAATGGGGCCTGAGTTTTGTGTTTTCTGGTTTTAGATTATCCCTAACTTTAACTGTACAGACACTTTGGCTGAATATAGTTTGTGCTGTAAGTGTACACAAGAAAACATGGAGTCTACATCACAGCCTTTTAGTAAAACCGAGCTGAACAACTGTCCCCGTCTGCGTCTCATCCCACTTTGTGTGGGGCCTGTAAATATCTGTGGCAGCTGCAGTGCTACTGTACTGCTATGTTTGGTCCTAGAGGGGCCACACAACCAGATGGCCACCACTCTTCTGCCAAAACACAGCACCGCGGCGGGATCCAGGCCTGGTTTCGGGACCTGGGCCACCGGGTAGAGCCTCTGCTGCACAAACCTCCCAAAGAAAAGCTCCTGTGTGGGCCCCTAAACTCCTCTTCCTTCAGGCGACACATGCTCACAACGCTGCTCCAGAGACACAGAGTTTGGGAGATCGAAGTTGAGAAGTTGTAACTGGAAGCATATTGGAGACAAAAGCATGTTGTTAGCCAAAAAAAAAAGTTCAAAGCCGGAGAGTGTCCATCTGTGTGAGTTTGTGTTAGCGTCAACAGATGTCGAGAACACGGCGCTCCCCTGAGAACGGATCTGCGAGCGCTGTCTTACCTGAGGCTGCCGTACAGATGTCCCGAGCTCAACACTGTCCCCGGCTCAGGCTCCACTCAGGCTCAGAGAACAAATTCAACTCATCTTTTCTCATTTTGTATTTGATTTTCTTCTTTAAATCAGACTTATTTTCCTCCAATGTGTTTAGAGCTCATCAACTTGATGACAATGGTTTAAATGCTTCCTGTAACGGACTTTATATTTAATTAATGCTATGGTCAAAGTATCTATTATATACATTTTTACAATACTGATATTTAATCTTGTATTTACAGTTATATATTTTTAATATTTTTAAGAAGAATGAAATAAATCTTGTATAAAGTTGTTCAAAATAGAATTCTTTGGTTAAAAAGACTTTTCGAACTTCTCCTGATCAGATCAGGAGCTTCAATGGTTCTTGTCTAACCTTCAAATAAAGGGAAGGTGTACAGGACAATGGTGAGAGGAAACAACAGAAGGAAGAGCTGGAGATGTTCAGGTTCAGGAAAGAGCCCATCAGACGGACGACTCAGGTCAGACCAAAGAGGAGGTTTAAAGATGGAGTGAAGGACACATGAAGGTACTGATGTGAGAGAAAAGGGTCAGATGGTAGAGTAAGGTTTACTGTGGTGACATCTCTAGGGAACATACAAAGTACACAAACATATACAGAACATAAACATAAAGTATACAAACATACAAATTAATGTTTGATGCAATAAAACATTGTGTCATTTTTACAATTTTCAGAAACAAAACTTTTTTTTAATGAGCTGTGCATCAACAAAACAACTCCACTGTCTCTGCTGCTGAGGTAAAACAAGGAAAGAAGGGTTTTCTTCTCTTTTTTAGTTGAAGTTTAGTGTTTAAATCAGAACTAGTGAAAAAGGTCATTGCATTGGCTGAACAGAAATGAATAATCAGGAATTGCATTATTTCTGCACAAATAAACTCTTAAATACTGGAATTCCAGAAAAACAGCAGTGCTACAACCACATTACAAACAGATAAATGCAAAAGAGGGATGAAAACTCGGCGTGTTCCCTGAGAGGTGAGCCTGGAGAAGTGATCTGGTTTAAAGAGTGGCAGCCCCCCTTTACCTCCCACTTTCACACAAGCACGATAATATAAAAAAAAAAAAAGGTCTAAAACGCGACATGCCGTTGGATTTAGAGGCTGGCTATCAGTCGGCGGCCGCTCCGGTGCGAGACGGCGTGACAGGTGTACGTTTCAACTTAAACAGGACGGATTAAAGCACTAGTGGCTGCTCTTCATATGCATTCCTTATGGGAGTTAAGGCCATTTGAAATGCAAGGCCAAAGGCAAGATTAGCGGCTCATGGGCCCGTGGAGAGAGGTGTGCTGCAACTAAAAGCCCGGATTTGAATAATTGTGGCAGGGCTTAGCGTTTGGAATCAGCCCTGAACAGAACCAATGGATTATTACAGAGTGAGACTCAAGGAGGTTGGTGACTCAGTAAGTCCACAGCTCCAACTGTTGTCATTTTAGGGCCGGGCTGGTGTCATATCTGTCTGAATAAAGCTCACACATGTGACGGATGTTCCCCGTGTCGCCCACTGACAGCAGAGTGCACGGCTGAGGTCTGAGTGTGCACAAAATAAGTGAGGAAGAATGGTTGGTTTGTAGGAACTTTTGGGCCATGTTTTAAATCGAACAGTGCAGTTTAGGTTGTACGACACACTTTAAGATGCACCAACATTACCAACAAAAGGTATTTAGAGTCTTGTGGTCGGCTGTACTGTAACCTTTCGGGCACCTACTGGGACAAATAGAGTGGTACAGTTATTTAAAGGTGGCGTTACAAATTAACAGCTGTGGATTGAACGACAGAGAATTGAGAAAAAAACAGAAATCCATTGCACTGGCTTATTTTATGCATTTGAAACATCCTCTACGCTACACTACTGTGAGTCCCTCAAATGTTGGAAACTGCTGCCGCCTCAGAATTTGTGATTTACTTCTGACATAGAAACGTGTTTGGTACTTGTGCAACACAAAAGCACATTACTCTTATTTTTATCAAGAAGGTGTCAAGGCTTAGACCAGTGTAAGATTCATTAGAAGAGATCCCTGGGAAATAGGTTTAAAAGCAAAGTCCAGTCCACACAAAAGAGAAAAGTTCAAGAACGAGCTGCACAATATATAGAAAATATTCATGTTCCTCTGCGTCTAAAACATGAATCGATGAAGATGGACAATGATCATACCCAACCCCCATTAGATGTATTATTTTAAAAAGAGAAACTACGGTACATTATTGAGAAAGTCTGCATGACACAAAGGGAATCAACACATAAATATCCATTGAAATGTTCTTCTGTTCAAAAACTGTAACTCTGTGTTTCTCTTTCTGCTCTCAAACCTCTTCTGAAAAATCTGCACCTGTTTTTGTCTCCACCTGTCTCCACCTGAAGTCATCCGGGACGCCGCTCCTCCTTCATTATCCATTCACTCCACGCCCCTCTCTTTTCCTCTGCCTCTCGTCTGCCGGTCTGACACCTCCAGACGATCAGCGCTAATGCAACACTGCCTCAAACAAATACAGACAGATACAGCAGAGGATTGTGGGACACTGGGCGAGACACAAAGGGAAGGGAACTGAAAAGACTGTAAACAAAGAAGGATTTAAGCACATCTCAACTAAAAACACACAAGAGCCATTTTGGAAATCATCTGATTGACACAAAAATCATTTTAATGTGATTCACAACTTTCAAAATAAAATGAATTGTTAAATTGTTGTATGACCCTTTCCTTTAACGTGTCTTGTTTGTTTTTTAGACCTGTCACTCAAACCTGTGCGTCTGTGTCGGGCCGTGTTTAATGTAAATTGGACGGAGGGTGTTACGATTGGTGTTTGGCCTCTCGTCGTCGGTCGAGGCTCGGAGGCAGGTGTTGATGTCGTTTCTGTTCAAAGTGTGGCTCACACCATTTAAAACGTGAGGACACTCTGCATACGGGGCCCTTCAGGGCTCTCAATGCACCCGTGTCCCTCGCGCTGATGGGATTGGGGCATTGACACTTCAAATTGACTTTATCACAGTTGCTCCTTTTTTTTCTTTTTTTTTTTTTTACTTTTTTAAGATTTTGGAATATTATGGCAACCATTTTTCTTTCTCTGCAGCTTTGACAGGGTTTAGTGAATCGTTTAATTTACAGATACTAAGATACAGATCTTTGTCAGTTACTTATTGATTATACATTTGTCAGGGAAAAGTCAGGGAAATGCCTTCATGTATGAGCCCCAAACATGGCTGTATACTTGAGGGACAGTCATATATGGTTCACACTTATTGTTTTGCTGTTGCTTTTTACCTCCATTTTCTTGTTCTTGTGTTTTTGTTAGGGCAGCTTTATTCTGAAACTGTTTAAACTGTTTTCTAAACTTGATCATTACAGTCAGTACATATATTGGCCATGTATACTGAGTTATGTGGTCAAACATTGCACGTCTCGTACTTAGAACATGTACCTGGGAGAATAGGGAGTTTCTAAAAGTGCAAATGTTTAGATGCCTTGGCAATAGTGCTGCTTTAATATGTGTTACCCTGTGGCTATTGAGTCTAACTACTAATACTTTCTGGCCAGCCATAATGTAATATTCTGACCCCTTAAAGTGACACTGCAGAACTGTCAGCGAGTAGCATCATGTAATGAAAAATTGTAAAAATATACATTCTCGAACTGATTTAAGAATTCTTGGACATGCAGTTGGTAGAGTCAATGACCGTACCATTTCAGAAGACACGTTTTTTTTTTCTAAACTTGTCAGTTTTAAATAGTTCACTTTTGAAAACAAACAACTTAGGCGGTCTGTAGAGGAATCTGCGCCCTCTAGTGGTTAAAGTTTGCAGAGTGTTGCTTTAAAGTATTTTTAGAGAATAAGTGTTTTTTTATCAATAATAAAAACGCCTAGTCCTTTCTTTTTCCAGTGTGAAAACTTTATAATCGAACCAAATAATCTATTCAATCCATACGGTTCCCATTATTCTTTATGAACGGCTGATGCATGAATAAAGACTGCCTCAAAACTTTACGACAAACGTTTTCAAAGCAAAAACACTTTTTTTAAAACATTTGATGGAAATGCTTTTTTTCTTCAGAAAACTGAAGATGACGGGTTAAGTATAAACAGGTCAAGCTTGTATATCACTGGCCTTTCGTGTGTTTCTCATTCAGCCATGACGCTTTAGTGAAAGTGCGTTTGACACGGGCGGAGCTGAGAGAGTGTGAAGAAATAATATAGAGTCCTTTTAGTTCAAATGAATTTGTTAAAACTACCCAGTCTACATTAAAGTCCTGAATGCTTTCAGTGGCTCAAAGCCGACTAAACTCAGTGTGTCTGAATTACTTCTTGTCCCTGAAACGTAAAAAGCCTGCCACCGAGCCGTAATAACACCACAAATAGTCCCACTGTTGCTCTGTGTCCCAGCTTTTTTTTTCTTCCCAGCCTTTCAAGACAATGTATTACACTCAAGTAAATTCATAAAGTCTGTAATGACGGGCAGACGGTAATACGTGAATGGAAGTGACACGATTTGAGATTGAAATGAGACCAAAAAGCCGGATCTTACATTGGTTTTCTCCCTCGACGGATGAGCTCAAGGGGGTCTTTGATGAGAAGGGCTATTTTCAATCCGACAATGGCAAAGATGGAGACTTATTGTGTGAAGTATGAAGAGTTTCCAAAAAAGAGAGCTTTTTATTAGTGTGACTGTCTGGGACTTTTGTGATGTCTTCTCAAGTCCCTAGACAGAGTCATGTAAATCTATCAGGCTTTGGGGCGCGATAATGACTCGGCTACCAGTGGGGAGATGGGCGCACACCTCTCTATTCGGAGCCATCTCTTGTGGTCCCCCCACATACTGTGCCAGCCGCAGATGAAGGTGACAGCACGGCAGACTCTGTACCTGCCTCCAGTCCCGGTCTCAGTGGGTAGCAGCGGGGAACGGGCCGGCCGAGGGTGGTAATAGACTAAATAACTCAAATGAGCCGGAGTGTGAATTACTTGTCTGATGGGCTGGACGGACCCCCGCTGCGAGTCCGACCGGGGGTCCGCTCGGGAAGAGGCTTTAAAAAATGCGAATGGGAAATGGGTCTGGGATGTGGGATGTCAGGGGGGATATGAGAGGCATGGGATGGGGAGGTGTGAGAGAGTGGTTAATACAGGTGGAGATGGAAGGGGTAAAATTACTGGAGGAGACAGAGACGCAGCGGGGCTGGACACAGCACAGGCCCAAGAGGATGGGAAATATAAGTTTGTCAGACTGATAAAGATGGACATTACTCAGAGTCTAATCGGACAGAATGCTCAAGCTTTATAACTATCTGACTTTCAGATGGGTTTCATAATGTTATTCACATTATTAAGCATAATTATTCTATTCATAGATGAGCTGTTTACCACTTTTATCAGGTTGAAAGCAACATTGTCTTATGCAAGAAATCATGAAAAAAAATTCTCCAAGTGCAGTGGAAAACAAGGACTTTTCACAGTAGATTAAAATAAACTAATACTTTTAGGGAACAAAACCGAAACCAGTGCATTATACCTGTCAATGTGAAAGAAAAGCCAGTGAATATACAACCAATCAGCAACTCTCTTTAAAACAGTGTCAGTGATTAGTGTCTTCCAGGATTTTTAATCACAAATATACCAATTCACTTTTCTGTTTTTTGAACCATGTTTACAGGATGGAAATGCATGATCCATAAAAGAAGACACCAGAGAAGAGCTATGCACTGCAAACAGCCCAGTCTCAGACCAGTCACAAACTCAGAGTAGGTTGCCAGCTCTTAATAATGTAGTGGAAAGTAAATACGATGAAATGATAGCATGTGACCCACCAAAGGGTTACAACAAGATTCAAATTGTAAATTTCAATGAAAAATAAAACAAGGGGCGACTCGGAGACTCAGCTGATAGAGCACATACAACATTCTGAGATCCAGGGTCATTTCCCCGTCTCGCCCTATTTTCTTTAGTTCTGTACTGACTTTAAAATGAAAGTCAAAATCCCCAAATATTAATCTTTAGGAAAATGCTAATACATATTGAGTAGAGCTGATGCAGCATTCCTGAGCAGAAGCAACATTTACATTTTGTCACACTGCCCTTGTTGACACAGTGAGCATCTAGTTTTAGAGACTGGATAAAGTTTTAGATCTGGCAAAGTTCAGATTTTAAGGTTGGTACCGAAAAGAAAAATAGCAACTTCTGGCATTTCCTGCAGCTCACATTTCTTCTTCAACATCATACAACTGTTCACTCTTGATGTCCTTACAGTGACTCTACAGCCTCCTTTACACTTTCTCCGCCTAAACACAGATTAAAGATTTGCCTGTTGACAGTTCACCGCTGCCCGACAACCATTTTATGATTCAACTTTTTACAAACCTACAACACTAGATACATTATGGATGAAGGTCACAAACAGGAAGTCATAAAAGAAGAGCAGTGATGGATGGAACATGTTTTGGTTTTCAAGACCTCAGTGTCGGTCCGGACTGTTTTGTAGCCCTGTCCGTCGCTACGCTCGCTCGGGTGAAGAGGGCTGTCCCTTTGAAATGATAAGCAGAGTCTTCCCGACGCTGTGCTGCCACTATTGAAGTCTTTGTTTGCCCGTCACTGGCTTTGGGGCGGCTGTGAACCTCGAGGGTCGGCGCAGAATAGAAATGACCATGTAACCTACGCCGAGGTCGCCTAATGAAGGAAAATGTATTCATATATTTTCCTGCTTGTATTACTTCGTGCAGTATGCTCTCGCTTTGAAGCCCAAGGTTGCAGGTTCATTTTTGAAGTGGTTTTCAATCATCCCTTGGCATTGAAGTTTGCTTTTGTGCCGGGAGTATGGGCGCTGTGGGGCGACAGGTCCTGAGCACGCTCTGAATATCTACATATGGACCACAGCTCACCAGAGTTAGTATAGACTACAGCAGTATCAGGATTTTAAATAGGTCAAGGGAAAGTTAGACCAGAGACTCACCAAGTCCCCCTCATCCTAGTACTTTAAACACAAACAGAAAACAAAAGTTTGTCCAAAATGTGTTGGGAATTCTGCAACAATCTGTCACACTAAGAACGATCAACTGTAACATTTCTGCTTTAATAGAAATTAATGAAAGTGAAATATAAACCCAAATTGTCATGCATTTTGCAAAAAAAAAATAAATTTATTGACATTACAACTAAGCAGTGCAATGATGGGTGCATCTCCCAGGTGGAAAACAAAACGGTCAAGGGAATAAATAAATAAATGGAACATAAAAAGACAAGAAGAAACCAGAACCCCACAAAAACTCCTTCTTCTGAACCACCTTAAGAGTGTAACCTTGCACTGCAGCTGGATTTGTGTGAGAAGTTCATAAACTTAAAAAAGTCCTTGTATCTGTGCCTGAAACGATCAGTGGTGTCGGCACTGACAGGTCTGAGTGTGTTTTAGGTTTGAAACTCTACTGACCCTTTAACCAATACTAATGTAAACGACATGGAGCTGCTCTGATTGGATAAAACTGCGGTTACTCACAAAAGATAAATCCAATCACCTCCAGTTGTTTAATTTAAGAACCTGTTTTTTGAAAACACTTTCTGTGGGAGCCCTCCCGATGATCAGTCTAAGACAGCTGTAGACAAGTATCTCAGTCAGTTTTTCATGAACAACATCTAAGAAGTCCTACTTTTACTTTAGAAACTTTTTTGGCTCCAACTTTTCTTTCCTAAACAGCAGAAACTTTCACCCCACAGAGAAACTGGCAGCAAAACACAGCTGGACAAGACTGCAAAGACTCCTGGGATAAAAAAAAAAGATGTGCTACAGAATACACTCACAGCCAAAAAACACCAGGTACCGTCCTCAAAGTGACGTCTCCTCGGCCTCGTTTCAGATCTCCAGGTCTCAAAATGAATTTCTACTTTGGAAGTTTGCTTAAATGGAGCTCAGCTGGTGGTTTGCGGAGCCTGCGGTAAGAGACAGCCCTGCTCAGGGAATAGTTTTCTTTGTTTGGTTGGATTTGAGGTGGATAGGCGGTAAGCCGTGTAGTGCGCAGGTATATCCGGAAGATATGAGACTCATAAAGTCCCAGCTGACGTGGCTCTGCGGCTGGGTTTGGTTGTGGTTTTTGTGTAAGGTAAATTTGAATGCAGTGAGCGGTGGAGAGTCATACTAATTCTCCAAACAAGAAGCAGCGTCTCGTAGGCGTTCGGGGGGTTTCTCGGAGACGGCGAGGGACGAGGGATAAAAATACAGCTCACTCGGAAAAGAACTATTTATTGGTTTGCTTTGGAACATCTGTAAGAGCTCTGCACAAATCTGTGAGAAAAGAGAGATGGGTAATAGACTGGCAGAGCAACAGGACGGGAGCTAGAAATTATGAATATTTTTAAAAAATATTCAGATTTATTTACACTTTCATTACTGACTTTTGCAGTTCTATCAACAGCCGCTGGCAAACTAGATTGTGGTCATAATACACTTTTAATTTTGTGGTTTAATTTGTGGTTATTTTTTTAGCACAGTTTGTAATTAAATCTGACAATCAACCATGCATTATTCTAGTCTAACCTACCCTGCAATAATTACCAGGGGGTTTTGGGGAATAGGTTTAGAAAGGCAGACATTAGACTGGATAACTCCTCCTTTGTCAAAGAATGTGTGCTTGAAATGTTTAATGAACTAAGCACAAAAATCGTGGCGCTTTCGCAGGGATGACCCTGCCCTGCTGGACAGAGCAACTGATGACCTCAACATCACCTGCAAACCTTTGAAGCTACCCTCCACCTTTTTGGCCACGATCGAATCAGGGCAACAGATTTCATTTGAACATTAACTGCACCTATTGTTTGTTGCTAATCACCCACCTTTAAGTTTATTAATGTAGGAAGACAAAACTTTTTTTATCTGTCGGGACACATCTGAAGCAAAAGGACATGAACAAGGACACCAGTTTTATTTTTTTGACAGATATAAGGGTCAGCTGTGGACTGTATTTACCTCTGTGCACTCACCACAAAATGGCTGCCGCTCCCGTTCTAATGTAATTACAGTTGTTTGTGTCGTTTGTCACCGCTGTTTCTTTTTTCTTGTTCAAATCTAACGTCGAACATCCCTCGCTTAATGGTGATTGAAATACGGGTGCCGTCTGTCTCGGGAACCACTTAATGTCAACATGTCGGAGGTATCAGGGGGGAACTAAGTCCAAAACTCCTGGACTGTCAAATCATCGGCGCGGCGGGGAACAGATTTGGCGGCGATGAAAAGAACCAACCCAGGTTTTGACAAGGATTTCATTTGGCATCGCTCATGTCTCCAAATTAATCCTGCTGCAAAATTATGGCTCCCTTTTATCCCCCCCCCCCAGTCACATTACCATCGCTGCAGCGCTGGAAGAAGAGAAAGGCAAATTGTTCCTCTTTGATTTGATTTAACGTTTCAACTTAGACAAGAAAAAAGAAAAAAACGGCACGGATCTAATCTTTACAAAGAGCAAATTATAGTTTTAACAGGGGTCTTATTGTTTCGTGGAAAAAGGGGGAAAGAGACGTGCACTGACAAAGAGATTCATTGGCCGCCTGGTAATTAAGCTCCGAGTTAAGACATTTTAATTAGTCCTGTTTTTGTGGTGGATTCTGCCTCAGATGAAGATGGTGCAGCAGCGAACAGAGAAGAGAACCAGAAGTTGAGAAAGTGCATCGTGGAAAAGTGTGAAAAGTTGAATTTAAATTGTACGTTTGTAAAATTTCATCAGGCAATTTTAAGAAAGACCTGGGAAGAAATCTGTTTCTGTCCACAGACACAGAAGTAATTTCTTTATCTTCTAACCTGCTGTTGTGTTATGTGCAGTTAGTTGTCATTGCAAATAGTAAAGACTTCTTTCTCCTTTTTGGAAGCTCTCCAGTCACATCATTTTGGCGCTGCTTCTACTTACGTCAAACCTGAGCCAACCAACTGCAGGAAGGACCACAATAGTCCCTCAACAACCCAAAAAAACTAACCCTGCTGATATTTAGGGTTCTGTTCTGGACATCCCTGCGCTTGTTAATGGCTATATTCAAAAGGTCCAACAAAAATCCCTCTCCTCTGTCTCCATTCGAAGACACTGTCCTCTCAAAGCCAACATTCCTTTTTTCTACACAGTAAGTCCAGACACTTTCCATGTTCCTGTGGCTCTCTGTGTTCACCACAATGAGCTCTGAAAACCAAGACTGGTTTTGTCGGAGCAGGTCGGAGCCCACTGACCACGGCTCAAGGCTCTGACTGACCGTCGGTGGTTTCAGCGACCTGTTATTACTGGACCCGACACAAAACCAGGGCAGACGCTTGACCACAGCACAGTTCAGCGGCAAGACAACAACAACTCCATAAAGCTCAGAGAAATTATAGTTTAAGCCCTAAAGCTTCTGCATGTCTTGTTTTTGTTGTAATTGCAAAAGACATATCCCACAAACACTTCAACTCAACTTATTTAAATTTGACAGAGAGCTTCACTTTTAGAAGTTTAACAGCTATCGTCAGATCTCTTACTTTGAAAATAAATGCTATTAAAAGAACAATGTGTCTGATCCCACAGTAAAATAATGGCAGGAGAACCTGAAAAAAATCTATTTTCTGTTATGCATGAAATGAAATTTGAAAGATTAAAATAGCTTTTTACAGAAATATTTAAATTTAATTTTTGAAGAAGAGGGACCGTGTGCCGCACCAACATCCTGCAGCACATTCCAAAGGGACATGTTTTCAATTCATTCATTATGGTGGGGTCACAGGGGTCAAGTTCAGTGCCAGGGAAGAAGAGCGGCTACTCCCACCTCCCACTCACTGCCGCTCTCTGACACTGAACGCAGCACGAGCAGAAGCACAGCCAGAGCCAGGGCTTTGGGAAAATATAGAAAAATTAGACTCATTGTCTAGTTTGTATTTGGAGACTCTGAGGGAATGTAGATTCAAAAAAAAAAATATGAAAGCAATGAATGGAAGAGGAGTATTTAAAGACATTGTCCCATTCACCGGATTTCCATTTAGCAATATATTTAAAAGAGCCATATAACTTTGTGTTGCTTGGCAATCTAGTTTAGTTTTTAGTAGTGCTTCTCAAAACATATGTTCGTATAAACATAGATACTGTTAACAACATAAAAACTGTTTCATAAGCAGCCATCAACACTTGCAGTGTTTAGTGTGGTTCTCTTGGATAAATGTAAACGCTGCCGTACAAATCTTTCTGCACCAACATACAACCAATAAGAGCTCTCAAAATGAGTAATAATCCGAATAAAGTCTGACTTAAATGTGAACACAACATAAAGCACAGCGAACGACTGAAGTGACCAGATGCACTGTTAAAATGACCTGACATTTAATAATGTCAAACTAAAATAAACTAAAAAGAGCAGGGACCAAAAAGGAGGTAAAATGTCTGATGAAATGTCATCAGTTACTTTTGTAAAGTTACTGATAAAAAATTGCAAGATTCTTTACTGACATTGGTTAAAGCAGAGTCCCATCCGGAGCTACTCAACTATTTATATGAACATATTAAGATTCAATGAAAGACACGTCACTAAAACCTTGATTGTAGGTTTACAGTGTTTTTTGTGAAACAAAAAAATAAACTGTCAGAACTTCTTATAAATGCTTGAATCAAGATTTGGTGTATAATTTTAATTCAGTATACTTCTTCTCTTAGTTAATGTGCCTGTCAGTACACACTCAGGGAATAGACGTTCTCTCATTGTAACTGAGCATCCAATCGTAGCATAGAGTTTCAACAGAAGTGAAAGTCAAATATTGTTGCATTTTCAATCTTGTGAGAAGCTTTTGGATTAGACAACCAGTAAAAGAAAATTTTTGATGTTTAAAATTAAATTACACTTCTCAAATTTTCCAAGAAATACCACTGGTAAAACACTAGAAGAAATCTGTGCAGGATGTTTTCATTCCTGAGCATGTTTTTTGAGTGTGTGTGGTCCAGGCATCTCCTGGAGCTGACAGTCCGTGACGTCGGCCGGTGTTTGATCTTAATCCTGAGCCGTCGGACACTGAGCCTGTCCCCATCCATCAGCTCGGAGGGAGGGGCTGAGAGCGGACAGAGCTGTCATGTGACGTGAGGAGGAGGAGGAGGAGGAGGGGGGGGTTCATGAATAATAAAGAGAGAGGTCCAGGTACGGCTCACTCCTCCCCCACAAACATAACCCCTCTCCTCTCCATGTTTATGCATGGCGGCCTGTTTCATATGTATCGGCCCAATCATCCGCTGTTGTCACGGCGACTGATGACACGGGCCACATTAAGAGAGATGACCCGCCTACAGTTTACCTCCGAGCTCACAAACACGCAGACTATTCCCAGTGGACCAGCACACGTGTGAGAGGATCTGTGGGGACTTTCTTTGTTTAAAACAGACATTACCTACGATTTATTTTTATTACATATTAAGTTGGATAGTAAGTAGTGAGGTCAGGATTGCATAAGGTCAAACTTTTTTAATCCCACACGAGAAAAATGTTTATAAAAACAATCACAAATTGCACAAACAACAAGGATTAACCAAAATGTATCAGAAAAATAATTCCAACAAAAAAATGTGTTTTATTTGTTTGAGCTGTGATGACCACTGGCATTTCAACACATTAGTAGAGTAATAAATAAAATGCAGGTTTTTTTCAAGTAGGATATTTTTGTTTAGTTTATTTTTGTTCTAACGGAAAAACCAAAGATGGACCATTTAAAAATGTGTCAATAACTGACAATAACTGTGTTGCCAGTTTCGACAATAATGTCTGTTTTACATCATGATAAAAATAAATGTTATTGTTGCTTGGAGCATATTCCTTTGTGTATGTCTTTGTTTAGACGGCCCTGCGTCACTCACAAATGCAAAAACAGACATAGCAAGTTCCAACACACTATTTTACCGCTCACATTTTGGACATGCTACACTAATATTTTAGTACTTAGACCCAGATTTTCTTTAATTGTTTCGTTCTCAAATGCCACTTACCTCTACTTGACACTTTTTTTTAATTACAACCATCAATATACACTTTTTACTACTTTTTATTCATATCCATATACTGTACAGAAGCAGAGTGTATTTTAGTTTGTTTTGTTTTATCATACTTTTTAATTGAGTACTTCTGCTGATGCAACACAGAAATGTCCCCCCTGTGGGACTAATAAAGCGCTTATCTTATCTTCCTGCTTTTCTTTTCCTAAAAAAGTGAAACCGGACCAATTTTTTCATCACAAAAAACTAATATATTTCAACAAATGGAGGCTACGAGCTGACCTTTATTTGACTTTAGCGTCCGACTGAAGCATTAAACAATAATCTCCTCGTAAAACATAATGTGATTGAAGCTATTGTTTATCCCTGTTGCACGTTTCTTTTTTCTGCTGTTTTTCTGTAAAAAGATGTATCCAGAGCTGAATATACACTTGCTCTGTTTTATCACCAGCCATGACTTCCTTATTGACATCAGTGTCCACCAATGGGAGTGCTCCTTTTTCCTGAAGCGAGCTGTGATTGGACAAAACCTCTGTTCACGGTCTGCTGCGAGGTAATTATAAGGTTCTTTTGTCACAGGCATAAAGAAGTGTTTTTTGACCACTGTATTGAAACACAAGCTTCAGATTGATTATTTATTAATTTGCCTAAATGTGGTTAAAATTGACTGAACAGTAAGTACATTAACAACAATGCTGGGTTTGACGTTTCTATTGAAATAAATTTCATTTGCAGACTTTTCACTGTAATGCTCTCTGGAAAAAAGCAGTTCCATTTAACTTTTGCAGGTGATGTTCTGCCTAAAAAACAAGACTGATGACCCACCAACATATTACCATAACATACACAGACACACACACACACACACACACACACACACACACACACACACACACACACTACTGATGTTGGACCAGCCTCTGCCGGTAACAACAGTCTGCATGAGAAACACACAATCAGGAAATGGAATGTATGCAGAAAAGCAGTGGCCAGCCGGAACAGCCTCCACAAACGTGACCCAGCGCTGACCCTCGAGTAGAGCCTTTATGTAACGCCTTTACTGACGGTTCGCATTAGAGCAGCGGAGAGGACGAGGAACTGAACATTATCGATCCGTGTTGATGGACTGGAATAAACAGAGTTACAGTGGATGGATGTAAAACAGCTCAGAACAGAGTCAAGAGTCAGATACAGGCAGCAGTGAGGAAAACACAGGCGGCTGTATTAGCTTTACAAAACTAAATGGACATGGTGTGAACTCTTTCATTTCTATGTGCCTATTGTGCCTTTCCCTTACGTTAGCCACATATTAATTTTATGATATTTGTGTTAATTTTCTTTTATCAAGGAGCACAATTTAACATCTTAGTTACGTATCATCTACATGTTTGGGATCTGCTTGAAAACTATTTTTAAAATTTTGGTTACTTTCTCAAACTGGTGGCCTCTTTTCTGACATCCGTCTTTTAGTAACACCATTTATAGAAGCTCTTAGAAAAGGTTTGGATATTTTAATTTTCTCAAAAAAGGACATTTGAAAATCCCTTTCTTTTTACTTTTGTGTCTTACTATAAGTGTCTGTAGCAAAAAAACTACTGTGTGACTTTGGGATAACAACAAGCATCTCAAATAAAGGAACACGAGGGCTTTGTTTTTGAAGCAGTTACTAAATCATAATTAAACCAAAGACTGTCCCAAACTGTCTGTGGGTAAAAACACCGACTCACAAAAGACAATAATGTCTATTAAACACCTCAGTCAACATACCTACATAAGAAGACTTCTAGAGTTATAAGCACTGGAGGGACATCAAATATTGAGTCTGCTACAGTCTATAATTCAGCCAGATTCATAATGTCCCCGAAAAGAGTGGGAGCCCTTCTTCAGTTTGTGGCTGATTATAGATATATAGACTCTCGTAAAGACAGTGAAGGCAGGTGACATCTTTTATGAGACGTCAGGTCCGTTTGAGCTCGTGGAGTCCAAATATGTCTTTCTTTGTTCTGCGTCGTCTCGAACATGAAACGGCGTCAGGTCCTTATTGTGTCTGAAAGTGTCGTCGCGCTTCACATTTCTGTCATTCGTCCGTTTAATGAAGTTTTTATTCTTTTGTTGTGAGAGACAAGCCGTTCTCCCATTTTCCTCCTGTTTCTCTTTCTTCTCGCCGTTTCAAAGATACATCTGTCAGAGGAAGAGAATACATAATGTATATCACAGATCTGCCACCAACAACAAGACAAGATGAATAATTAATAAACCCTCGATGCATGTGAATCAACATTTCCATATCAAATAAACATATCTGCTTTTATTACTGTGTTTTTTTCCTTTCTTTGAATTCTCTATTACTCCAAGACGTCTGATCGTTTGCAGCGAGTCGGTGTGTTTCAGAAAGCACTGATCAAATAACAAAGAGTTTAAAGACAAAAGGTTTATGGAAAGTTCAAAACTAATCAGCGTGGTTTCACTTCACTGTGAGGTAATGTACAGACGCACAAAGTACAGGAACTGTCAAAACTTAACCAGAGACTGGACAAAATTTAGATTTAGCAAAGGTAATCCCTCTTCTTTTCATGGTGCATTGTGTGTAATGTAGTTTTCAGTTAAACTAAACAGAACACATTGGTAAAAGATATGTTTTAATGATGTATATTTGCATCACACAACACAGCTTTATAGTTTGTAACTGAAACAAGAGGATGGAGCCACTTGTTCTATTGGTTCCTGTTACTTTAAATGCCCAAAAGACAAACTGACCCTTGCTTTAATACAGCGAGTGGCAGGGTGCTGCTCGGAGTGGAGCCGCTGCTCCTTCAGCTGGCCTGGGAACGCCTCTGTAGTCGCCCGGAAGTGTCTGGACAGAGGGAGGCCCCGGGATCCAGCCGAGTTAGTTGAAAAAGATGGATAAATGGATAATGCTCCAAACACACTGCACATTGTAATTGTTTTGTTTAAATTCATGTTGTGTGTCAGTAAGTAAATCCACAAAGTAAATGTCTATACGCTACAGGATGTCTTTATAAATACCTGTATGGTGAATCTAGAACTAGATCATGAAGCAATATTAATCAGTAGAACCTAATGAAATTACACAAGAGTGTCCTAAAACCAAAACCTTTTTCAAGTTATTATAATATTGTTCCATATAAATTAAACAGGCTAGATGTCTCTTTTTACAGCACTAATACAGTAACAGGCTTTAAAACAAATTCAAAAAGACCAGACTCCAATGTGACAAGCAACATTAGCCTTGACAAATGTTTTTTCGACACAATTCAAAAAACGTAATCTTTCCAAAAGGACAGCTTTAACAATGGTAAGTAATTTTGTCACTAACAGTGTTGCAGGTTTTCCTGATTCCCACCTTCTACTGCCTCAGAACACTGATGTTACAACGTCACAGCATACAAGACTGGTTACACTTTCACTTAAACTCGTGGCGGTAGATACATTCTGACTCTCTTTTATTTGAATGGATTTAAAGTACAGTCTTAGCTTATGTAACAGACATCAAAAGTGTCATGTGTGATAATGTGAATTCACAGTTAAAGTCTGAAAATGAGCGCTGTACATGTCCCACATTATCAGCCCTGAGCTTTGGGGAGTGGGCAGGAAGTGGAAACGTAATCCTTGGTTAGCTGCAGTTCTTCAGACTCCAGATCTCATCCCAGAGCCTCCCTCGACGGCTGGAGGCCAGAGATGTAACAACCAGACTTCTCGACATTTGGCTCCCATTACAGCGTCCAGGTGGGCACTGAGGGGGGCTTCACTGTAAAACTAACTCTAAATGTGTCTTTACTGTTCTCTCATTTGCACAGTGCATTTACATCATCTCTTCACTTTTTTTCTTTTGGCTTCTAACACAGTCCACATTGCTTTTGTCTTTCACCTCCTTCCCTGTTTTTCCTCTTTTACCGTCTCTGCATTTCCAAATAAAACTCCTCTTCATTCTTGTATCAAACTCTCCAGCGTTTGAGCTTAGCCTCGATTGACCTCTTTTGCACTAATTTTTCATAAACCCCCCCAAATCCCGACCTCGTTGTAGACCTCAGCAGCGCCTTCCTTCTTGATTCGTTTCGTGTTTACCTCGGTAACCTCTACCTATCCCTCTTTTGGCTTCGACTCAAGGCCTTAAAAACACACGTTGGCCCGTTGCCCGGGCACACATTTGGACCTGGCTTCGTGTTTTTTCAGTGTTTGGGGCTTGTTTCGAAGGAGGCCCGTTGAAAAGCAGGATTTGGCAGGGTTCAGACTTTGTGCTCTGCTCTGAACAGGACCCTAGACCTGCAGCGGGACAGGGTTATCATGTTCCCCCATCGCTGCCAGAGTCTGTTTCCCCTCCATCGACTGCCCTCAGAGGCTTGTAGATTTACATGTGTGTGTGTGTGTGTTTTGGGGGAGTACTGGGGGATGGGGCAAACATAAAGGATGCTACAACCCTGCCTTCTGCTGGTCACTGTGCAGAAATTAAGGTCACAAACACATGCCCATGCATTTGTATTAGAAATTAGAAAAACCTTTTTAAAACAACACAACAGTTAAAAACAAAGAAAGTATCTGGTATGGTCAAAAGGTTTTAAAGAAGGCATTTGGACGTAGAGAAGATGTCTTGTTCCTATGGGGCCCTTTTGCAATTAGCAGTCTCTTGCAGTAATGAGGAACAAAACTTATTCTACATTTATAACTTATGTCCAGATCACTTTTTTAAAACATTTTTAATAAATATGTCCTAAATGACTGAGACTCTCCACAGACACAGAGAGAGACCCAGGTAAGTGGAAGAGTTATGAGGATAAAGCACAACACAGATCCAGACAACCTCGTTTTGATTAAATTGATTGTCTTAATTGTCTTACATAATAAAATAACAAAAACTGTGGCCTATAAACCTATTTTTTTTTCTTAAAACAAGTATTGCACCATTGTTCTTCATGGATTTGCACATGCTCATTACACAAAACAACAATGAGCATGTGCCAACTGGGGTGCGTTTAGAAAAAGCTAGGGTCGTTCCATTTGCTGAAAGTTTTCACACTGGAATGACTTTTGAAGAGGGTTTTTTGATCAGGACTGAAAAGATTGTATGTGTTTGTGTGTGTGCACACGCGACCAGAACACAAACAGAAAAAGCAATGTTCTTTAGAGATACCTGCCTTCTTGTAGACAAGGTAGAAGCTGTATGAAAGAAACAATCAACATCAACATAACTTTCTACATGCAGTCATTCACCAACCCGATATATTCTTCTTCCCTTTAGTAGTATCACAGTTCACACAAGAATATGTCCGTCCACTCAGCAGAAATAAAGACCACGCTCTGAATGAGTCCTTTGATGAACAACTCTTTGATATTAAAGTCAAAACGTTAGTCTTTTTACTTGTCGCCCTTCACTACAAATATTACATTTTGGCTTTAAAGCTGGAAAAAAACATCTTTAAGTATTTCACAATTAGAAAAATACAAGCACTCGTGAAGTGTCCTGCAGCCCATCTACAGTATATGTACACACTATATATGTTCTGAGACTGTCAAATGAGAGCAGAAACTTAATTTTCTAATTAAGACAGGCTAATTAAACCATCAATCTTCGACAGATTCTTGCTTTGAGTGGAAAATAAATAGTAGGAGTAATGTTTTCTAGAAGTGATGTATTTGAGGAGGTGTTGATGTGATATGGAGGTAAATAAAGCATTGATGAAGTGATAATAAGCTGGAATGAGAAGCTGGATATATTTAGCCTGAGACAGAGGCAAGAGGCTGGTTAGACCCGGCAAAGAGATGTCACTGTTAATTACCTCCCCCTCACCCACCTGCACCGAGTGTGTGGGCTTTAAGTACACACGACACACTGCACACACGCACACACACACACACACACACACACACACACACACACACACACACACACACACACACACCGACACACTGGTCACACACACACACACTCAGGTCTTACATACACACCGACACACTGGTCACACACAAACACTCATGTCTTACATACACACCGACACACTGGTCACACACATGCACACTCAGGTCTTACATACACACCGACACACTGGTCACACACACGCACCCTCAGGTCTTACATACACACTGACACACTGGACACACACATAAACACACACACACACACACCGACACACACACACTCAGGTCTTACACACCAACACACACACACACCGACACACACACACACTCAGGTCTTACATACACACCAACACACACACACGACACACACACACTCAGGTCTTACACACCAACACACACACACACCGACACACACACACTCAGGTCTTACACACCAACACACACACACACCGACACACACACACACTCAGGTCTTACATACACACCAACACACACACACCGACACACACACACACTCAGTTCTTACATACACACCGACACACTAGACACACACATATTTATTAACATTTTTAGTTTTAGTTTTCTTGTTGGTAGAGCCAGTAGACTATTCATGAAGGAGCATGAAATACATATTTGATTGTTTTGTTGTGTGTTTCTGGTAAAGCACACTTTTTACTGATCGAAGTGAAGCACCTAAACACAGCCACAACAGGATTTTGTCTCTTGAGCAACAGGACTATTATTAGCTATAATTAGCACTGCTTCAGTCAGTTGCTCTATATTTTATTGAATGTGTTCCTGATGTGTCACTGGTGTGTTTCGGCCTTCATGGTGAGGGCAGCGCCATCTACAGCTGACATCAACAAGGAAGGAATTATTTTTTTTAACATCTAATATATCGATTGAACATGTTGATTCTATTTTAATGCACTAGACTTCTGGACACCACAACAAAATGTGAACAACTTTTGCACTTTTGAGGTTTTCTTGTGCAGCAGCTGCAGTTTTTGTTTGATTCATTTAGAAGGATATCAATACTCTGCTCTGATTGGTCGAGGGGATCTGTTGGGGCACAGATGAAGCCTCCAGCCTTTAGAGACAGTAATTAGCACATGCTGGTCATTAGTGAACAAACCCATCTGTTTGGTTAGTATCATGTAAAGAGATGAAAACACACATCTCTGACGAGCTGACGTTTCTTTTCCAGATGTGTGTTTTACATGTAATAAATGACTTTAAACGTGGCCTGTGGCGTTCAGGGTCCCATAAAGTCCCGCAGTGAGTCCCTTAAATGAAAGATTAGAAGGCGGCAGAAAGCCCTCCTCTCTCCAATAATCTCGCTCAGTTCTAATAGTAAACCATTTGCCGTTCATTAGGATCAAAATGCCATGTTGTGCCTGGACAAATTGAGAAGCTATTGCCGTCACAGCTTGAGGAGAAGCCCACACTCAGCTGGGTTTGGAGAAACGTTGGAGCGACAAGATGATGGGAAAAAGATATTGGTTCTGGAATGAACTGAAGTGGGAGAAAATCAATATAGCTATAATCTGATGTCAAATTATAATGTAAACATATTAAGTCTCAAAGCCACAGTCAAATGGATTTTTTTCCTCAAAGAATGTTATGGTTGTTCAGTTACTGACAGAAGACAATGGTGGTGGGGATGAGAGTCTGAGGGTGTGATACCCTTGAGATAAAATGTCACGGTATTACGGATTCAACCTAAAATGCTTTTAATTTTGTGGTAAATTGGTAATAGGTAAATGTTTCTGTTGTTATAATAGTTTAATTCAATTTTATTTATAAAGCATAATATCACAACAGCAATTTCCTCAAAGGGCTTTACAGACAACACCCCCTGACCTTAGACCCTCCATCAGGGTCTGATCAGGGTCAAGAAAACCTCAGGGAGAACCACAGAAGGACAGGCTGAGCGACAGATGTGTCCAGGATAGTTATTGACAGTCCGTCATGTGTCGAAATGACTGAAATGAGTGTAATAGAAACACTAATGCAATTCTTCCACTTAACCCACCTTGCCTCGTATGAATGTGTAAGAATGTTCAGTGAATGTATGTGGTGATGGTCGGAGAGGCCGTCCCGTCTCTGTCAGTCTGCCCCAGGACATCTGTGGCTACAGTTGTAGCTAAACATCACCAGTGTGAATCTGTCTGAATGAATAATGGACGGACTTGTGTGCACTTTGAGTCCCTTGGTCCCTCGGGAGAAAAGCGTAATATAAATCTATTATATATAAAATTATTATTATTATTATAAGTGAAAGACACAGGCTTAAAGCACAGGTCTGGTTCTTGTTTGCTGTGGTTCAATCGAGCAAAACTAACTATACCGAGTCCAAATGAAAAGATGGGTCTCGAGGTGGACTCCAGTGTGATTCGTTTGTGTTGAGAACATGAACTGGCCTCAGTCTGGACCAACTGCTTGAATAACAGCACATTTGTTGCACTTTTAGTAAGCCTTGCTGTACTTTTTTTCTGCAGAAATATGACTGAATGAATATTCAGTTTATGAGAAAAACATTTGGAAGTGTTTGTTATTAAAAAGTGCAGAGTGAAAACGAACCAAACCAACCCAAGAAAATACAATGGAACAAAATGAAATGAACCAGCTTTGGTTCAGATAACTTCCGTATCCACAAACCTCATGAATAATCTGCTCTGTGGATTTGAGTTCAGTACCAACGGACACGGAATCAACTGTCTCTGGACTTAAACGGACAGAACATTGCATAAAGCCTTCCTTATTACAGAGAAACAGAATTGTTTGGACAGGATTTGTACTGAGTGGAAATAGTTGTGAAAGAAATGGATTGTGGATGTGCCAGTCGGTAAAACATTGAACTCTAGAAATCTATCATTTAACCAGGACTTTAGAGCAAGTTCTGAACAGAGCTAGTGACTTTCTGTGGTCGGTTTGTTTTTATGTCACAATCCCTACATCTTACACCGTGGACTGAGTAAAAAACAGACAAAAATAAACTTTAAGGATCAAATTTGAGCATTGGCAGCAAAGCGTTCACATTGTGGCTCATCCAACCTCGGGACATTTCCTGTCGAATCACAGTCTCGCTCCGAGCAAAGATTTGTCCTCCCTATTTTTTTTTCTCCAGATGAGACAAGCTTCGAAACACGGGCTTTTGGATATTTGCATCAAAATGACTCTGACTAAACCTGGATTTTTAGAAAAAGCCGGCGTCTCGTTGTCATGTTTGTCATATCGGTTTATTGTGACAGCACTGAATAATCTGCAACATTAACATGACTTATGTACGGACGCCGCAGGAAAATAAGCCTCTATAGATAAATACAAGCTATGAATATGGATATGTTTTATGTAGAAAATGTTTGAGCTGCTGTTTGGATTTGTTCACACAATAGGATGTATAAAAGTGGACGAAGTGGTTATGTAAAAGTGAAGGCTGGGTTCAAGAAGCATGGCTCAAACCGAGGTTCAAATCTAGTCTAGTTGCATTTATTTGAACACTTCTGTCATTTGGAAGTTCTATAAGCAGATTTTTGCACCTTTGTACAATAAATCCAGACAAATAACTGCCTAATAAACTTCCAAGTAACCTAAAACTTAAAAGATGTCCATTCCGAAGTCAAATTCTAACACTGACTGTGTTTACATTTTTCCCAGTTTGTTTTTTTTATTTTTATTACGTTTGCTTTTTTCTTGTGCATGTAACATCATAACATAATAATCCTCTCCTTATTTCAGAAACCGGGATAAGCCAGTCTCTTGGTTTTGAAAAAACCTAGACACGCTACCTGGAGAACTCAAAAATGAATTGAGATATGGCAGCATGTATAAACCGTTTCCCGTTTTTTGGACAGTTGCCCCCAAACTAAGCATGCTGCAACTTTTCTACAGCAACAAAAATCTTTGACAGTGCTTTCACAACTTTAGACTGTATTTAACCCAGTGATATTTAAAAAAAAAAAAAGTATCTTGAGTTTAACACAGCTGATTATTGTCCTGGCGTCTGCTCTGGTGGACTTTTACTTCACTACAGCCGCTGAAGGACGTCGAATTCTTTTCAAAGGTTGCACCTTTACTACTCGTAATGTGCTCCATTCAGAGGTTACGACATGTTTAATTGGCTTTTTTCTGTCCTTCTTTGGTTGGAAATGTGGTAAATGTGTCACGTCTGTCTTACTTTGTTATTTTACAGCATTGAGTTTGTTTTTGTTCCAGTCAGTAAGAATAATACTGTACTTTGTCATGTGTAAGTGACAAGAAAAAAACATGTTTCTCACAGATCGTTCAGTGCAGACATGGCAGAGGAGACAAAGTTCTTCATTTTTTTTTCTCAGGTTAAACTTATAAAGTAAATAAACTGAAATGCTAATATGTCCCAGCGCCTATCCCCATTGTCCCCATTTAACCATTTAAACATAAAAGTTACAATCCATATGTTACCTAATAGAGCTGTCAGGGGTGAACAATGGAGAAAACTAGTATATTTAATAGTGTCATGATCTGAGGTTGAGAAATAAGCTAATCCAAATGTCAAATGAGCAGTGTTGCTTTCTACATTTACATTTAGTCATCGCTTTTATCCAAAGCGATTTACAAGTGAGGAAAACAAAGCAATTTCAACAACACAAGGTAACAAAAAGCATAAGTGCACAAAAACTAGTCAGTTAAAAACCTAGCACAGCAGTCAAAGCTAAAGATAAGAAATGTTTTTTTTATTTTTTTTTTAAGAAAAGGAATCGATAGATAATTTAGCAAAACACTCTTTTTCTCAGCGTCCAATATTCCGGACAGCTAAACATCGTTGCTTCATATTAAACCAACTGTGGTTTATTCTTTTATATTTACTTTTTGTCAGGGGAAAGTAGTCTTGCCAATACATTTTTTGCTCATGGAAACCTGGTCAGATGCCTTCAGGATGGATGGCCAGGTTATCTGCAGTAGCACCTTTTATTTTTCTATTCTTGTTTCTTTCCTCTTGTATTTGGTCTGGGATACAGCTGTGCAGCCACTTTACACCCTGCTCTCTGTAAACGCTCTGACCCTCATATTGGACACAGGGTTGTTTGTTATTGAGTACAACTATAGTTTGTCCTGAGGATATTTGTCAGAGGTCTGCAGCCTTTCAAACAGCGCACTTTAAACATCGTGTAGTATTCTTCCCCTGCTTTCCTTTCCGTTTGATGTTTGCTGGACATTTTGTTGTTCTGCTGGAGAAAACCAAACTGCCTTTTGACCGTCCACGAGATTTATCAAAAACCTCCTCAAAAAAGAAGAGAGAATGGGAGATAAGGGGAGATAAAGAGGCAGACAGCAGTGGAGAGTGTTCCCTTCGGCGCCAGCGCTGCTCTGTCTTTCATCTATGTGTTTCTTGGATCCATGGCCCGACTCCCAGCTGGGCCTGGTGTGAATGTGAGCAGCTAAGTACTGGCTAATTTCCCCCTGGATCTCGGAGCCTGGCTGGTTCTTGGATTCCCCAAAACTGCGCCAAAATACCAACAATTCAGGCTCCATTTCTGGTCTGTAGAGAGAGCCTTTTCAGCGAAAAAGGAATGGATGCGAAAGTGTGATGCTGACCACTGCAGAGATGTGTTTGTGCTGGACTTTGGACATTAGCAGAACTACCCAGAGATCTAAAATAGTATAGTGTAGACGCAGCCATTCCCAAAGTAAAGAGAGCTCTGAAAATCTGAAAATCCCCCAAAACTTAAATTTTCATTCTAATCAAAATATAAGACCATGTCAAATACTTCTCTGAAAACATTAGGCTGTTGGTTATAAATTGCTTAATGATGATCATTTTTGAACAATAGTTTCATTATGGGCATGAAATTTCACTGTATCCAACCCAAATATAAAGTGGAAAATGGACACATAACATATGGGAAACATTCGTTTTACCTTCGCGGCCAGCGGAAATTGCCTTTTTTTTTGTTATCGACTTCTTTTGTTTGATTTTTAATCCTTTATTTGGTTCCATTGCAGCTTAAATGTGTTAAATCCTATTCCAAGTGCAGACCGCTGTGGAAGACAGCTAACCTCTTTCTTTCTTCTCTTTGTGTTAATGGAAGAGACGATAACCTTCCAAACAAGACCAACACCAGTGCATGATACATTAGAATAGATACCAGCATAAAACTGTTACAAAATCCTGACCAAGTCAAGTTTTTGAACAATTTGCGACTCGTGGAGGGTTAGTGTTTGGTGAAGGAAGCAGAGTGATAACTTGATTTTTTTTTTATTGAAATCAAAATAAAATAAGTTTTAATCCAATCACTAGAATGATAAACAGTTTGTGGTCTTGAATGGTTTAGATGGTCTTAAGACCTGTCTCCAGACCAAGGCTGGTCTAAAAAACAACATCATTATCATTATTATATGACCCCCACAACAGTACATTAAGCCTTGGGGAAGACAACGCACATCATACAGTTACCTCTAATGACATTTAGACCCAGGCTTTAGTCAGAAACACTGCACCGTCCCATTTCTTCTTCTTGTGTTTCAGCGAGCGTCGCCTCCCTCTGAGTCCCGAGCCCACGGCCCAGCAGTAATTCTGTGTTTATCAACTCTTTATTACAGCCTCTCGCATCATCATTTACAATGGTAGCATCTGCTCATTGCCGAGACCGGGCATGGGGCAAATTGCTTTTATAGGGAAAGGGACACACACATATATCGACACACACACACACTGCACACTAGACGTCAGGACTCGAGCTCTGGCCTATTTACAACAGCTCTCCTGGCAACATCTTCAAACGGGATCAAATGATTAGTCGGCCACCATCAGTGAATCCAAATGAGTTCCCAATCCAATGAGGTTTTGATTTCTTCGTTATTTTTTTAACATCTACCTGACGCCGCAGTGCAATAAACAGATATCACATCTGGCCTCGGCTTCCTAATTTTTGCGTTTGGCTGGGTCTAATTTAGCTGCCGCGGAGATGTGGGGAGAACAGTAGGGAAGCAGAAAATGGCAAGACATCCAGGCTTTTGTTGTGGGCATTTAACACATTAGCGCTGTCTAAATGACGACGCTGAGGTGGGAAGAGGTATAAATGAACGCTCTGTTTGTTAAGCCATATCGGTCCAATTATGAAAGACACCGATGCTCTCTGGTTTCCTACAGATGCTTCTATATAATTGGCTTCACAACAGAGACAGAAAATGGGACGGAGCTGAAGGATGTAAGGCTCAGAGATGCAGCTAATGGAGTATTTAGCCCTAAATGAAAATGAGGTATAAAAAATGCAATGTTTATGTACTGCTTGAAAGCCATTTTGTACAAAACTATGAAACTGTGACTAAATTCCAGTGTTGGAGTCTACAGTGGAAGTCAATAACCACTTGGATGAAACTTTACTATTTACCTAAAAGAGGTGGGCTTTATGTGATGTTGCATTTCTCTGATTGGTTGTATGTGTGTCCAATTGTGTCCTGAGGCATTTTAATTTGTGACCGTTGGTACTGCTCTCTGGAATTGGCTCAAAATCCACAGAAAGCTGACAAATCTGAAAATTAAGTCATCACTCCGGTCCTGATCGAGTCCAAATCAAGCACTAATCTTGTATTTTTCCCAGATTCATTAATTCATTTATTTCTTATGCTTATTCCTGTTAGGGGTCGCGGGTGAGTGGAGCCTATCCCAGCAGCTTTGGGCCTTAGGTGGGCTACATCTTGGACAATGGCCGGTTAATCGCAGGGCTGACATTTAACATTGGCAGTGACAGACAATAATTCACTCTAACATACCCAGATTTAATGGAGCAAAAATGCAATAATACACCATTTGTTGTTTATTATAAAACATAAACCGAGAAAAGCAAAGCCAAGCAAAGTGACACAGACACAAGTTCTGGCATTAGAATTAAATTTAAGTGGAGAATACAACTTAAAGGTACAGTGTGTTTGTCTGAGTGGTTCTGTGGAACCGACCGAACGATTGTATAAAGGGTTTACCAGAATTTAAAAAGAAGTATTAAACTAGTATTTTTAACAAATACACTTTATTGTAATAACTTATTGTAAATATAAGAAATAATATTAAATAAACAAATACTTAATTATTAATCAAATAATTTGATCTGAAAATAATTTACATAATGTTAATTAAATAATGGTAATTTAAATGGTCAATGGTTTTTTGACTGAAAAATAAATAAATAAATATATATAGCTATTTATGGTTTAAGGGTTAAAGTTCAAAGTGCACTGTGGCTTTGGGACTTCACCAACACAAGACCTTTTTTAAACCTATTTGTCGTGTCATTTCACAAACATATCTCTGGCATATGTTTGCTTTATAAAGCCCTTAAGACTCGAGCTTTGAAATTAGCTCCATAACACTTCTGTCTTATTTTATGGACACGTGCCTTGTTTTAACATCAGAACACATATTTAGATTTACGTCTCCATGTCACATCCACTGCATTAACACACAGCCACACGGAGTCATCGTCATAAAAGCAGTGATAGAGGAACGTATATTTTCATATGAGGCTCACCTTTACGGCACGAGGCTGAGTGCTGTGGATATTAGGTTTGGGAGTCCCCCCTGTTGTAACCCTCTCTGCTGGGACTCACCTCATTTTCCCTGAATCTATAAAAAGACGTCGGAAAAGCAAATACAGGGCAGATATATTATTGTACATAGTCGAAGCAGAACAAAACAGAATATGATTAGGACAATGATTTAAAGGATAAGGCTGGATTCATGAGGTGGTGTTTTCAGAGTAACTCAGTCATTCATCTGACATTTGTTGTGTTCATGTGAAACTTTTAGCTTTTAGTTAAGTTTAGTTTAGGTCGTAGGCTGAAGTTGAGTTTAACATTCAATACAAGAAAACACAAGACAACCACATTCGAACCATACTACTGTTTCTCATTGATCGATGTAAATCTGAACATAACTAATCATAATCCCACATCATAATTACACTATAAGTATAAGTATATAGTAACTACGTGCTTATTAAAAGATGTCACACAACCCGGACTCTTGCTCATGACCGTCAGAGATGGAATAGGAATAAATAGCTCCATCACGTAACACCTCCACGACCTGAAATAATAAGGTTTTTTGAGCAGATAGTATTTCGTTCCAACACAGAGAGAGTATATGTTTTAAACTTGACTGAATCCAGTTGTGGCATCATACTCACTCTGATGAGTATGATGCAAAATGTTCTTGTTTTTGACTCACAGCAAGAGCTTATACATAAAACTTATCCTCTTTTTTTATTTTAGTCATTGGTCCATTCATTTTACATTAGGTTTTAGATGAGGTGAGTATTTATTATGTGTTTTATAGCCTTTTGCGATCACTGCTTTGGTTTACTTCCTGTCTTTGGTTCATTCTTTTGGTGAGTTTAATCAATGCTTTGTCATTGCTGTATGCTTTTCTAAGGAAACATAGTTTCCAGAGTTCATTTTGCCTTTAGTTTTTATAAATTCTATCTTCAGATCATTTTAATTACATTTTTGAGATACAGGGACAGTTTTTTCATGCTTTCCTTATTTCCCAAATCCCAACACCTCATAACTGCATAAAATGTTACTGCTAAAGTTTAAGAAAATGACATTTAGTTTTGGACGACCCTTGACTCTTACATCCACATAAAATTATAACCACTTTTACATCACCTTTAAAACAAAGTACAGGTAGTCGGGGGATTCAAAGGCCACAATGAACTTAAGGTACCGTCATAACAAGCTGAGAAATAGGAATACGCTTCATTTTGGAGAGCATGGAGCCTCAGTGATGTGCCAGTGTCATTCAGCGCTGGCCGGGTTCACTGGGTCTTCGAAGGTGGGAAAGTTCAGTCCAAACAGCGTCGGATGCAGCTTGTTTACTCCCAAACTTGTTTCTGTGTTGGCTCCGAGGCAGTGACAGTGTTTCCCTTGTGGCCAGCAGACAACAAACAAGGTCCCGGGAGGTTTGTGGAGTTCGAGTGAGAGCGGAGCACACACTGTGAGGGAAGAGGCTTAGATGTCGCAGCCACGGCCGTGTGCTTTATGTAACCCACTCCAGCGCTGTACGTTTGACCCTTTCTGCAAATAACCCAACGCTCAGGCTGAGATCCACCGGCAGGAGGTGTCCCCTAAACACAATCACTCCTCACTCACACACCGTCATTTTATTTGGACCACACTTTTAAAATACATGTTACAAACATGACTTAAATCCTCCATGTTTGGTGTGATTTTGCTCATTTTAATTATTTATCAGCAGTGTATAATTCTTTTTTGTGTCTTCTAACTGAAAGATGACAGATCTCAGTCAAGTGACCACAAATGTTATATAAATGTTGTACATTGGCTGTTGCCCTTTACTTGGTCCACACATACTCTTGTTAGTCTCATGTAAACAACTCTCCTGTTAATGTGATCGATCGCGCTGTAACATCATGAGCGCACTCCCAGCTCCACAGAGAAACCCAGGGTTAGCTGAACGAGTTGGAAACCCACTTCAGGTAAAGGAGACAAAAACCTGTCCACATCCACTTCTTCTCGTTTCTCTTTTTTCTTTTCTCAGCATACTCCACCTGACTGTCTCTAAAGCTGCAGGTTGTTGACAATGGTTGATCTATAGGATAACTGTCATTCAGCATCTCTCGTGAATCTCTCGTGAATGTGTGACATGCATTACATCCTGCTCAAACGTGACTTTTGTTTGCAGAGTGTGGCTTGGAATAAAGAGACATGAAGGCTTAATAGTGACAGAAAAGAGTTCTATAAAAACTATATTCATTTATTCATAATGTGGGTTTAGGGCCTATCTCAGATGTTTTAGGCCTGGGGTTGGGACATCCTGGACAGCCAATCGCACAGCTAACACTTTGAGACACTGACAACCTTTACTTATTATTTTACAATGAAAATTTTGGTTCTCCTGTAAATGTCTTTGGACAATGGACAAAATAATACAAAGACAACATACAGCTTATTTTCAATTCAATACAGCTCCAATTTACACCAAATGTCACTTAGACACCACTGTTCATTTTTACAAGTTTGTTTTAGTTTTAGTCTTTTGACTGAATTTATTTTTAGTTTTAGTCTCGCTTTAGTCATCCTGTTTGTTTTTTAGTCTAGTTTTAGTCAACTACAATGTCATGCAATTTTAATCGGCTAAAATTAGAATAGATTTAGTAAATAGTAAAAAACATCCTGCTGTCTATTGTAATATAAACAAAAAGACATCAATGTGTATCAAAGAAATGCAAATTACACCTTCACAGCTTATTTTAAATGAAACTAAATAAATAAATGTGCAATCGTCAAAAGGCCCTTACAGCCCAAGAAAGTGAAATAATAAACCTTCATTGACAAAATATTTTTTTTATAGTTTTTGTCAACGAAATTAACACTGGTTCTTTGACAAAGCACTTTTCTGGACCAACACCTCTAGCCTCAGTCCTCCAGGTAGTGTTGTGATGAATTATTTCCAAACGTCGAAGTATGGGCCTCTGTCATTCACTACAGCACAGGGCAGTCTTGCCCAAGGACACAACGACAGTATGAACTGTGAGGAGAGCGGGAATCGAACCACCAACCTTCCGGTTACAGGACAACTGCTCTACCACTGAACCATGTTTAATAAATATTGTTTCTATTATTTGTATTGTGTTTATGTGATGTGTGTTGGAGTAGGCTTCTTTTCTCTTGTACCGTAAATCCAGTCTACCTGCAGGTATGAATAAAGACACCTGAACTTGAACAGTTCAAGAGGAGGGCCACAACAAAACCAGTCAAGAAACAACAGTCAAGACATTAAACGGTCACTCGGAAAGCTATCAAAGCCAGTTTTGCCAGTTTTTTTACGTAATTTTTTTTTTATAATAATATGAGCCAGAAAGGAATGCAGGGTAATGTACTAACTGTATTCGTTATGACTGCACAGTTTCTGCCAACACGTAAGGAAATTGATATGAAAAAATGCAACCAGCTCCCATTTGACAATTATTAGTCTTCAAACTGACTTTCCTGAACTGTCTTGCTAAATGACCATCTCTTGACCACATCTAAGCTCAAAATGCAGAAGAAAACAAAAGCTGTGCCATTCTCCCCACATTCCTCTGCCCTCGATGAATCTGTCTCTGGAGTTAATCACAGATTTTGTTCCTCATGCGTGCCAGTGGGAAGGGGATATATCCATCCGGGCATTAGCATTAGAAAGGCTGGAAAGCAGAGGAGAGCAGAGATTGTTTGGCTGCCATCTTAACGGAGCGTGCCTAGCCAAGCCCGGCCAGGAGAAAATATAAACCCTGGAGAATAAGGCTTATTTTGACTTGTGGCCAGTCGGGGATAAGACGCTAGGATGCGTGCCGTAAAAGTAGCCAGCCATTTTTGCGTCTCAGGTGTATACGCGTGTCCAAATTTGAATCTGAAGCCGTCTCCTCCTCTTGCATTTCCATAAGGATAAATGTCATTAGCGAGGCGGCTAGCACCAACTCCAAACTGTAAGGGGTGACTTTGTCCCAGAGAAAGAGAGTGAGGGCTGATACATGCACCAGACAAATCCTCTTAACCAAAAGAAGGAAAAAAATATACAGGCTTTTGGGTGGCAGCTTAAGTCGGCCATTGTGGATCCACTTTAAGACTTCCTCTGAAGCCTCTCTGACCGGTGCTAATGTAAATAAATGGACCCCTAAAAGGAAACTGAGGAGGAAGTGAGGGCCAGTGGGATCGGATGGCTTTGGTTTGGACGATACAACACACACACACACACACACACACACACACACTCAGGCCTGAAGATGAAACTTTCAGAGCTGGAGGTTGCTTGTTCCTTTGCTGTATCTATTAAAGTGAACTATCTCTGAAATTAAGATTTACATTTATTCATTTAGCTGACACTTTTATCCAAAGCATCTTACATTGTTCTACAGTAATTACCAGTGTTACAGACACTGGAGGCAAGGTGGGTTAAGTGTCTTGCCCAAGGACACAACAACAGTATGAACTGTGGGGAGAGCGGGAATCGAACCAACTACCTTCGGGTTGAAAGACAACTTCTCAACCCACTGAGCTATTTATTGGTATGTGTCTTTATAAAGTTTAGTAATTTGAGTTATACTGGTTTTAGAAAGTAAGTGGAAAGTAGAAAGTGTAAGTAGATTTTAGCTTCACTCTTGTACAGCATTTTCATTTCTACAAACCTTACATTGCAGGTATTAGACCAGACTCACACCTGCTCTTTACCTGAGTCCTCCTGAGTCATTCTTGGCTCAGTTAAAGACTTTCAAGGTAGACATGTTGTCCATTAAAGCCAAAATATAGACAGCCTTGTCCTTCTTCCCACGTAAACATCTCTCCTGTTCTGCTGCTGATTGTCCATCTGGGATTGTTTTGTGTCACTTTGCATTAACTCGACAGATCGTCCCGGTGTCTGCGGCGTGTGGTGGATAAATGCATGTTTGTAATATGAATATGTCTGTGGTTTGATTACAGCAAAGGATGATGAAGGTCTGAGTGCACTCTCGTGATGCAGACCCTCGAGCAAACGGTGAATGTTTACGTAGCAAAAGGAAAACAGAAGGGTTTTAATGAAGATGTGAAGTCACGAGGTCACGGCAGAGGACAGTGATTAGGAGCCATCTTCAATGAATGTACAAGTTCTTTTTTGTCTCATGACAGCAGCCCATGTCTGGTGAGCATTTGTTTATGTATTCATGATTAACAGGGACTGAAGGTGTGTTCACAGTCGCCCTGTTAAGTGTGGTTGTGTGTGAACGCACCTGAGACTTCACTGAATGAGTCCACCATATGTCTTCATCTACAGAGCAGGGACTAAGGAGTGGTTGTGGATAGAGCCGTATTCTTCTGCCCTTCCACACAGAGTATCGCTTTTTCTTTGTGTTTTAGGAGTCTATATGCACACACAGTGCTTTATTTTACTTCCATTGTGAAATCCATTGTGAAGCATTGTTTTATGTTGCTGATACTTTGGACTGTTGCTTTTCATGTACTTAGTTAGTGTTAATAAAATCAATTTCAACACATTAGATTCTGTGTTGAAATTACAATAAGCATCATACCTAAGAAAACAGTCAAACTTGTTTTTAATTTAAGAGATGCATAAGGAGGAGGTGGGAATAAAGACACATAAAACCAGTCAGAATCCAAGGAGCAGGGACAAACAAAAAGCCTTTTTCTTTTATTATATTATGACATCTACCTGACCATCACTGGTCACTATTTTTCATGATGCACTTCTTCTTCAGCTGTTATTCAGACACCACAAGACAATAGTGTAATTCTTATATAGCAACTAGTGATCGGTTTCAAATCAGCTGTAGCTTCTTTCTTCTATGACTGTTACACAAGTCATGATACTGCAGTTTAAAAATCACACTGGATTAAATTTGAGTTTTGTATTTAAGTGTTTGCTTGCCACAGTCTGTCCCTTTATTAGTCGCTCTCCTGGCCTGTCGTTAGCATTTGTTTGGAGCCTAACTCACAGATGATTATTCATTTATCCGCTTTAGACAGCTCCCATCAGCGGCGAGGACTCATCCAATCCACCGAGGGACACATCAACACTTCCCCTCCTCCTCAGCTCCGTCTCTCCTCTCCACCATCTCTCTCCTGGGCCATTACTGTGAGTGTTATGTTTACTATAACCTGCATGCTTGTTAATTATAAATCACCGGCTCCCTCTATTAATTGGTGCCTCCTCTGTTCGCGGTCCGTGCGGAAGAGACGGCAAATAAATTCAGGTACGGCTTCATTAAGTGGCACTTTCACAACACGTCTTGACACAACGACGAAGGCAATAAAACACGGGGGAGGAGAGGGCTGAACAACTGTAATCAGCACTTTACAGTAGTTGATGGTGCTGCGGCGTAAATGAACATGTTGAGGTTCGTGGCAGTGTGAAGGTAGATATTGTATGGTTTGGCTTAATTGACTTCACATGGCCGTGTCTTCTCAGCTGTGAGCCGAAAGCATCACAACCATGACTCTGACTAATTAAGTATCTATTTAAAGAAGTGCTGTATGTTCTGCTAAACTTCCCCTCTGTACAAACTCTAGAACCAGCTTTAAGTCACTTTTTAACCACTATGTTACCAAAATTGACCACACAGTTTATACTGAAGATCTCGTGTTATTGGCACGGTTTAAACTGGGGGCATGTCAATGACAACCCAGAAACTGGATTCATAGATAAAAGCACTCAAAATTTTAGACCAGAAAAGATATGCCCTACCTCCTTGGCTAATTTGTCTGTTGGTGTCATGGCCGCTCGTCATGTCACCTGAGCAACCAGCCACTCCCGCGCTACACACCTGCGGGCCATTACAATCAGACAGGTACATAAGCAGTCGACACAAAATTCCTGTTTTCTGAAGTCCTGTAGTCAGCGGTACCAGGTCCTGCTAAACTGATCCAGTTATCTGAGCCTGCTAACCTGTTCCTGCTAACCTGTTACTGTCACCTGTTCCTGCTAACCTGTTACTGTCACCTGTTCCTGCTAACCTGTTACTGTCACCTATTCCTGCTAATCCTCACAAAAAATGTGAATAAATAAATCCACAACCCGTCTCATTAAAGATTACAGTTTGACATTCTGAGTCTGGTGTCGTTCATTTGGGTCCTGAGTCCGTCGTTACAAAAGTGACAAAGTTAAAAAAAAAAAATCAAATAAAAAAAACCTTGTTGACCGAAGTTTATGATGAATTTATGTGCTCCTAGGAAGGGACAGTCGGATAGTTCATGTTGCTCTTTACAAATGACTCAATAATTTTTGTAGTAAAGACTCATATTAGCACTTAATTATTCAGGTCAGATTAAGATTAAGATTAGGAACACAGCAAACAGAGCAGGTGCAGGCTGTGTGTTACCCTACTGCGTGACATAAACGTAAGGCTCTACATCTACCAGCCTTTTTTACAGAAACGACATGTTAACAGAGTAGCTGTTAACATAATGTAGTGTATGTGAATTTTATAGATGGCTAATGCCTTATGATAAATTAAAATGATAACGTTATGCAGTAAATTGGACATGTGCCATGTGTCGTCAGTGGAGTACAGAGCTCACGGACCTGGAACGAGTGGCTCCAGTATCACGCTGCTGCGCTCCATTAGTGATAATTGGATGGATTCCATATTAATATATGCTCTGTCATTTAGCCCTGCACACAGGCTTAACCTCTGTGTGGTTCCAGCCCCCGTCAAGTCCTGCCAAGTCCTGCAATCAAACACTTTAGACCGGTCGTAACGATGGGAGCACACAGAGAACAGGCCTATTTTTACATCTATTTATGATCTATAACCTCTTAATCATTGCTGCAGCTGTTTGTGGAAATTTGGGTAATAAGATAACAATATATTCAACATGTTGCAATGTTTAACTTGTTGGATGCTGAAGAAAAAATTAGAAGACAAAGCATTACAAAAATAAAAAATGGTAATATACATATCAATTAAACAAATGTTTTGACTGCCATGATGGTGAGCAACTGATCTTACCACTTGACCACAGTTTACCACTGCTTTAGTCAATCTACAGTGGGACAAAGGAGCTTCAAATAGACCTCTCAATTTTAATATTGTTCATTCCAGTCTTTTACTATGAGCTGTTAATTCAAGACTTTTCTATTTATCATAATTCTCCAACTGTTGAAGCTAATAAAATACTGACGACTACCCAAAGTCAACCAGGGCCAATCCTATTTCTGCCCTTCAGCCCTTCTCTTTGGTTTCCTGCATTCACATGATCTCTCTAAGCTCGAAGGGAAGGGCTACATACCTCTTCGAACTAAGCATTCTGTGCATTCACCAGCTCCACTGCGGCAAAATTCCATATGTCACCTTATTCTAAATGAAAGAAGCACAAAACCAGTTCCAATAAGATCAAACCTGGAAATGAAAGTTTATAAATTGCCTGAACACAGCACACACAGACTATTTCAGGGGTTCTTACTAACCATTGGATAAAAGGGGACGGGATGCCAGAAAATGGATTCTCCAGTATTTAAGGTCATTAAAACATTTTACTTGACGTGTTTAACAAACAGTTTATCCAAATGAACACTTACACTGTTATTTTAGAACTTGCCAAATTGCCTTTAAGGAAAACACGATAAAATCCTCCAACAATTAAACCCAACATTGCCAAGTTTGGTTCTGAAACAACCTCAAATTACGTCGCGCCAAGGCACAAGAATTTTTAATTTACTTTGATCACCTTTGATGTATCTGGAGAACACTCTTCAAAATGCTTATTAAATCCATTCAAGTGATGTCCACACAGGTAAGTCAGGTTAATCGAACTGGCGTTACCTTGAAACTGTCTCTCAAAACTTATTTTTCAACCTTCTGACATATTTCTCGAGCAGCTTTGTTAGACTTGTCTGAAGCCTATATTTTTACAGATAAGTTAAAATATGGTGGATAATTATAAGGGTTTAGCGGTGTCCATCTCAGTGACGGTCACTACTTTGAGTGGCATTACCTGCTAAATTGGCCCGTTTCTTGCAGTGGAGCGATGTGTTTGGTGTCAGATAATACGCGCTGCACAGTCGGCAAAGTCTCTGATTAAAGCCAAGCCAGTGGTAATTATGTCAAACTCCACGGTCGTCCTAAAACGGCAGTGTCTAGTTGAAAGAGATTTCTTTGCGATGAGCCAAAACCGGAGGAAGGATGTGGAGAAGGCGGCTGGGCTTTATTATTTTTTTTGAAGAAGTAGGGCTTTCCATTACGGCGTGGCCCCTCGTGAACCTGCCAATTTAGGCCGAGCTGACGGAGACTTCCCGGTGAAGTAGGGGTCGAGGATGTGTTCAGAAGACGGGCCAAGTGGCTGTCGGCCGAGGGACAGACCTAAAAGTGAGACAGAAAATTAACCCACAGGAGACAAGCATCAAAGGAAATCTACTCCCATGAACTCTCTTTGTCGGGAATATGGACACTTCAGTTTTCTTAGACTCATAACTGACCAGTCTTTAAATATTTTAGGCCAGTTTAGCAGTATAGTATAGATCAATTTATTGTTATATTCACTTTCAACTCTGAAAAAATAATACTTATTTTTACCAGCTTTCTGAATTCTTTCGTCTGCTGTGAGGTTCCTCAACAAAAGCTGGCACTCGGATTTGTAAATGGTGCACTTTTTTGCACCAAAGGTTTAACAGAACACAGCATTTTCAACATACCCAATCCTGTGTTACTGTGTGTGTGCTGTCAGTGAGTGGGTAGAGAACACTGTCAAGTCAACTGGGATTATTACCTTTGCTCTCCTTTAAAATGGAAAAAAAGAATAAGATATAAACTCAAATTCCAATGACAAGGTGCTTCACAGACAACACTAACTAATTTATTGTGGCTTTATTACTTCAGAGGTCATGTTCTTTAGTATGTCTACTCTGCTGTGCATGTAAATGTAAGTGTGACTGAATGTGGATCATTATCATTTATGTCCTGAGTAAATATGGTATAGACTAAACTCAAATAAAGTTACTGTGTGGGTCAAAGGTCACATGCCAAGGACAAAGCTTTACAATCTTTAACTCGTACAAGACGAGGATCGTGCAGCTTATAAGCTGACACTTTACTTTTTGGCTTCCGAGCGCTAATAGACTATTACTTAAAGGAGAGAACATGACAGCGTTTTTAATCAAAGCAGCAACAAAGAACAAAACAAAATATATTCACTGCAAACAAGAACATCCATAAACTCAGCCACTGACAACAAACCTTACCTACTCAGCGTTTTTATTCTTTTCTTTTTACTTGGATTTAAAAAAATAAACTGCTACACATGCCTCAGTTCAACACATATCTACAAACACATATCTACAAACTAATCCCAATAATGCCATTACATTTTGGACAAGTACTTACACTGATTTTACTTGTTTAAATTTGCCCCAAGCCACCAGTTTCCTATGTACTATTGCCCCATTGGTTAAAAAGCTTTTGTAAACAGTGCTTTAGCTTAAACCAACTTTGTCTGTTTTGCCTGAATCCATATCTTTCATCTGCTTTTTTCTGCTCAGATGCAAAGAAATGAAGGGAAATACCAAGACTCTGAGGTGGAAGAGTTAGAGCAGAACTTCAAAGTGTTGAAACATGGAAAGATCAGGACAGTAACGCTCACTAATGTGCTCCCAGGATGCTCCGTCCAAACCCAGCGCCCGGATCTTTGAAGCTGACAGACCATCGCTGAGAAAATGAGAAGGAAAAATAAAAGGGGAGCTTTCAGCGGCCATCAGTGCCACTCTTTGGAGAAATGTCTTTGGGCCATAGCCGTCGAGTCCAGACCAGGTTCTGACCTCAGAGCTGCTCAAGGGAAGCTGAGGGTTTTACGAATGTTAAAGAAATGAGGTGAAATCAGGACTGGAACTAGACAAGGAACTAGGATTGAATGGCAATTAAAGGGATTTTTTTTTTTTTATAACTGTGACAAGTGACACTTTTAAGAACCAAAAATCCATAGCTTATTGCTAGTTTTGGACCTTACTTTGAAAAGCGGCTTTTTGAATAGGTCTCTGCTTGTAAATGAACTCTGAACAAAGTAAAAACAGGAATTCTATTATGAGAATGAATTTGAAATTGTGTGAGACTCTATTGTTAAGAGCATGTTGATGTCCTCTTGCAGTGTTGAGGCTTTGTTGAATACCAGTGTGAACACAAAGAAGGCCAAAACTAGTCAACCAAAGCAAATTAAAGCCTTCTTTTTCAGTTTCTGTCCAACTAAAAGAATGATACTATAGGAATAGACCCTTAAAACCATCCAGAAACACTCTTGGTTTCATCCATACTGACAATAAAACCTGATTCAGTTTGGTTTAGACAAAGGAGATGGGGCACACTGACCATGTTTGCTGCAGTAAAAATGAAGAGTGGTGCAGTTTCAGAAAGTGAATGCTGCCACGCACCTTGATGCGCACAAAACATCCACCAAGAAAAGGGTGATAGACCATTAAAGCTGCGACAAGCTCCATGACACAATGGACAGTCGTACTCTTTCACAGCCATTTCCACATCGGTAGAAGTTTTGTTAGACCATTTTTAACCATTGAGCTTAAATGAGGTGGGTTTTATGCAAGGCTTTTTTTTGTCTCAAAAGTTTAGTTTGTGAAGCGTAGGTATGGATTGCCTGCATACAACTATTGAAATGAATATATTTTAAAGGTTTCATCCTCATTTAATGTTTCCAGTAAGAGTTACTTAGATAAGGATTTGGATTTATACAAGAGAATCCCTGCTGCTCAGGTAGTTCATCTGTAGAAAAAGCAGGAGAGGGAAATGTCATGTGAACAGTGCGCGGCCGGTTTAACTCCAGCGCTGTGGCAGCAGTGACCGCTCTGCCAGCCCGGCGCCGCATCAGTTTGAGGAGGTCGAGTCAGCGTCTGGCAGCTGAGCGCGGCCTGGGCTCAATGCACAGGAAGCCCACCGTCTGAAAGGGCCAAGAAACTGCGCTCCGTCTCACTGGGGGCAAGTCAGGGAGCCGCTGGGGCGTGGGGCTCTTAAAGCCTTAGAGAGGAAGAGGAGGATGAGGAGGAGGAGGTGGGGGCTAACCTTGACCGCTGTTGTACCGAGTCTGCCTGACAAGATTTGCATTGTCTCTCTTAAAGCAGCAACACCTAAAAGAGTTCAATGATTAGTTTGAAAAAATACAGAATTGAATTATAATCACGTCGTATTTGGTGAATATTAGTGAAAAGTGTGACCAACATACATTCTTACTGCAGCTTTTAAATGACCAATATTAAACACAAGAAACACACTTTTACCAATGTCAAAACAAATGCATTGAAAGGATTGAAAGGACTATTGGCAGGTTCAAAGATTACAGTGAACGAGAGTATACGACTAAGTACATTAATGGGATACTGCTCTGTTTTTCTCCATACGACTGGTCACTAGACTGTTTAGAGTGAGCCAAAGAATGCCGTTTGGAGCAGTCTCTTTGGTTTGATTTTGTAATTTTGTGAAGAAGTAAGAAGTAATAACATTTTGGGATCTGTTAGGTGTTGATTTTCTTTCGATCAAAGTTGTGCATGCCTGATATGCCATAAATCTAAAGCCTCGTTTCCACAGAGTGTTACGTACAGGCCAGTATGGGTCTGTCCAGTACCGGAAAAGTATTTAAAAAAACTTCCAAGAAGTTTATAAAGTCTGGTGTATAGTTATGTGAGATCAATGTCAACAAATCCACAGACTGCAGTGTTTAGCTCTCACTTTTTAGAAGTAAGTATTATGTTACAGTTCACTTATGAATGACAAACCTGGCTGCAGTGATTTAGGCTTGGTTACCTCTCCAATGTCTCTAAACTAAAGTCTTGTTTTTTACTCTTTTGAATAATGGCATCCGCTGGTAGCTCATTTCTACTTTCCCAAACCTCTTCCAGCTTCTGTAGTATTTATGTCCTCTCACCATTTGCCGCTGGACAAACGTCTCTGTGGAAAGCTCCATGTAACCTCTTGTCACGCTTCTGTTCCTCCTCTCTGGCCTCTGCTCCTCTCTCCTCCGTCCAGCTGGAGACGTGACAGCTGCGGCCGGTGTTATGCAGAGTTCTGCCTCAAGAAAAAGATGGCACTCAGTGCAGTAAATGGTGCATATTTGGCACAAAAAGTTTAACAGAACACTACATTTTTAATGATCAAAAGGGCATGTGTGTGTGCTGTCAGTGACTGGGTGGAGACCATTATGGGGCTTCATTTTTAGCTGCTATATTTATATAAGCATTTAGACAGCAACTTCTAAAGGGTGCAAGTTACAGGTCTCTGAAGGATTAGAGGATTTAGGATGATTTACCTGTGCTGAGTAAAATAATATTTCTAAAGCAAAAAACCTACATTAATGGAAAATGCAGGTCACTATTACAGATCTAGACTTTATATAGTTGCATATTAGTCACAGTAACATTCACATTTGGTGTGAGGGCTGTTTAGTGAAATGTGAAGGCGATAGCTTCTAAGCATTCTTGCTCAACTGCTAACAATGAACAACACAGCAGCAACTTCAACAGAATCAGTGAAATAGACTAATGCAGTCTGGAAGTTATTGTTACTGATTTTGTTTAACTTGAGCGCTAATATAAATTAAAGTATGAGGCTGTTGCTTTTGTTACTGCATTGGATGTCTGTTTTTAGATGTCATGGTTTGTGGAAGGCAACTAATAGACCCTCAAAAGAGTCACTTTTACCATTTAACAAAATATTAATTTAAGACTACAAGTTTTGACACCAACTAAAAAGTGTCGCTCATTGATTTCAACCTTTGTGCTCAAATAAATTAATAAAAAAATACAGTTGCAAGGGGCCTAATTGACCTACCAAAGAGCCACTTTTGTTATTTAATGCTAATTGTGTTATCAATTTCCTTCTTTTCAGCTCTGTTTGTAGCCCATTTTCGTTTAATTGCGTCTCGTGCTAACAGTTCTTCAGATTTGGAGAGATGCAGGCATGAGAACACAAAAGGCTGTTATTACATGATATTATTTAACATGTAGCTTATAAACAGAGTTATCCTTTGGGGGATTGTGGCCTGAACGCTGACTGTGTGTGTGTTTGTGTGTTTGCGCTCGGGGCCGGCGGTGGTGGCCTGTTATTGAGCCTTTGAGAGTCGAGGCGGCTCTCTGATAAATTCCAACTCTTTGTGTAATTGTCTTTCGCATCTGAATACAAATCCCTGCTGCTTATGATTCATCATATTTATTTTTTTATTTCCTCAGGCAACGTCTTTTATTAGTTGTGCACTCAGCGGCGAGATTTAATTTCGGCGGGAGGGGACAACAGCGCCGGTTTGATGATGATTATTGAGAATGCGATACAACAGAGGCTGAAATAAAATCTATAGTGCATTAAAGTGACAGATTAGGAGGGGCGCAGGGTTCATTTACAAGTGTTAAGACATCAGACGCTAATGCCCCGCAACTCCAAAGCACACTGCACACTGGGCCAGGCTCGGCTGAGGAGGCAGGAGGGGGACGGAGAGAAGGCTTTGTGAGTGAATCATTCAGTAAGTAGCCTCTAGTGGAGACAAACGAGCACTGCTGCGACAGAAGGTGCACTATATAGACATCTACAGAAATAAATAGTGTTGGACTGAGGTGGATCCTCCTGTGAAATAAGTGGAACCACTCTATTTCTGCTTTGCACTGTGACTCGCAGCCAACTTTGATACAGACAAGTCATGTTTCCGTAAAATATAAAGTGAATATGAATAGAATAATAGTTGTATATAAGCAGATAAACAGCTGTGTGACCTCAGAATATTAAAATAGTAGAAGCCTGTAGAAATGTGAGGGAACGTTTTGGGAGTTTTGAGTGTGAAACTTGAAAGACACTGTATATATCTGCCCACCAAAATATTGGACAATATACAGATATTGGACCGTTGAGGCTCATACCACAGCAGCAGGACCCATACCACCCTGAACGAAGCGGTGGCATATATCTGCGGTTTTCTGTCAAATTTTGTTACCAGTGTGTAATATTTGATGGATGAATAGTTCTGTTTTTTGGAAATCAATAAAGTCATGCCTAAGACTTAAGTAAGTTAAGTAAGTTAAATAGACTTAAGCATTGAGTTTTAACCCAACAATGAATAAGGTAAAAATAAAAATCAGACATGTTTAGCACTCTGCTTTAAGGAGTCTAACCGGAAACATTTACTTAAGTAATAATGGTGTCTGCTTCTATTTCATTTTCTTATTGCCCCCTGTTTAGATGTCCATTGTGTTACTTGTCTACCTCATCATGTAACAGGAAGTCATGCTGAACATCCAACCAGCCAATTAAAAGGTTTGATTTGGGTTTGTACATGGAGTATACAGTAAGTATTAAATGCAGCCTAACTGTGTCATTTCCCGGTTTATAATCTTGAAAGCAATCAGCCAAATGACTGAAGGTAAACCATTTTTATGTCAACACCAGTGTATCCCATAATCCATTTGCAGAGGTTGTGTTTAACTATTTCCACTTTTCTCATTGTTCTCTTCGATAATACTACTCACTGAAGTGTCACTCATCTCAAGACACTGTTTGATAAATTGCAGTGAATAAGTCCCACCAATTGTCATTTCTCATCTCCACCATCGACTCTCTTCTTGTAGAAAATGACTAGCTGCCTGCCAAAAAGGTTCTGAACTCTCCAAAAGAGGAAATAATCATCATCATAATCCGCACACATGCAAAAAAGCTCCGAGAATTGAACCGAGCGTTTGAAGCTGCTTGAACCTGATGACAATGGACAGTCCTGAATCATCCTCGCGAACGCCGGCGCTAAACGATGGAGTAACAATGGAGACACAAGAAAGGGGAGATGAAATTAGCTGTAATGATATAATGGCTGCGCTCTTTGGATCTGACATGTTGAGTCACTCTGCGACCGGTCAAGTCGCATCGATTTTCATCAAGGCCCGAAACCAGATACCGCGGCCCGTTCCTCGTCTCTCTCCGTGATGCCCCCAGATATTTACGTCTACGTCTCATGCTGCCGAGCGAGGGCTTAATCACTTCCAGCGCCATCAGTATTCGAGCCAGCTGCTGCCAGAACAGACACACTGAGCGCGCCAGAGCCAAAGCAGAGGAGGAAGACGGAGTGGAAAAAGATGTACAGGGCTGACAATGAGTTCACTCTCAGAATATCTTCATCGAGGTGAGGCCCATTCCAGGACACGTCATCGGCAGCTACTGAAGTCCTTCTGTGATGTTAGCTGACATTTTACACAAAGAGTTATGTTTTAAATAAACACATCACAGTAGTACTTGACTTTGTGTAATGTCTTTGAACTGCTATCATTCATTACAACATACATACATGTCATCTTCTCAGGTTCATCTTTTCAGACCAAGACCAAGATCTGGGACAACACCGAGGACACAACCGAGAGCAAAGACCAGACCGAGACCAGGGACCTGACTGAATTTCTCTTAGACAAATATAACATACTGTACCTATAATGTTATTACTGTCGCTGAATGTATATGGCTCACACAGACTAAGGTCGGACAAAGTGCTCTGAGCGTGCTCCAGAGCCGGACAGCTGAACAAACACTCAGTAAGAGGAGGACCAGTGTGGTATAACAATGAGGTATATCTTCAAACATTACATTTTTCTTATTATAGCACACACACTTCTGCTTCAGCTGTTTTTTTCTATGTTTGAAGCTGCCTCCTGTTTCTCGCTCATCCAAAGAGTACTTGTCCAGTCTGATTGTGATTTCTTAACAACGCTTGTCTCTCTGAACCCTCACTGATCCGTATTAAATCCAGGGTCTGTGTGGCTTTTACACTACTCCCCAGTGACCAAGTCCTGTCTCTCAAATCTGTTGGATATGAATTACACCTGAGTCACTGAACAGAGAGGTGTGGGCAGAGGAATGGACTACACTCAGTACATCCTAGTGTTAGGGTTTAGCCCTAACTCTTATGACAGTGCAAAGACCAGATAGAATCTTCTCTATGGATACCGCCAGAGTCTATTAAAAAGATTATTGGTAAAAAATAACAAATGTGAATGACAGTATGACACGAAGGGGATTATTAAATCTGCAGCTCAATGCATTTTTCCAGATCCCAGGGGTGGGGCTTAGACTCTCTATTAGCTCTCTTTTTCTAGTGAGTCTGAATGCTAACATACTCAATACCTGTAGCTAACACATCTTGATCAATAGATTTTACACAATTTGGTCCAGGTGACTTTTTTATGAACTATAATAAGGCAAAAGCTAACTTTGCTCAAATTTGACGACACTTTGCGTTTTTTGTAAAGTTGGGTAACACATTTTGGTTCAGGTTCTTTTTCCTACTTGACCAGACTTTTATCTGCAGAACATCATATACAATAGAATAGTACTACTATAGGAAGATAATCGCTTATCGTAAGATGTTGTGAGCCATTAGTGTCGACATTAGAAAGGTTAGACTTATAGGAGCTGTCTAACAAGTCAAAGCTGGCTGGCTTAAGAGGGAAAAGCTTTAAGATACAGAGGCTAAAACATGTCCAACACCAAATATTTAGACTGCATTCATTTACTCACAACTGGAGCCAGCATCTAGTGGCTATTTGACTTTGATTATCGACTCTTGAATTTCCTGATTCATGCCCCTCTTAAAGAAGTCGCAGTGAGCTGTGGTTGTGTGAAGCCCTCGGTGCATTAACAGCAGCAGCAGGACCTGGCTCTCACATCTGATCACAGTAAATCAGACAAATGTGGACGCGAGGTGAGGGAGGGGAGCGGGCTGGTCTGAAGGGATCTGCAGAGATGAGCTGACTGCCAATGTCTGGCAGGACAAAATAATGCACATCACTCGACTCCTTTGTCTTTCATAGACTATGATACAGTTCAAATACTACTTTCCTTGATATGTGCTTCTCTTTTACTGTTATTTCACAGTTTCCACAGATTTCATTTTAGATCTCATGATAGACTTCTGGTGTTAAATTAATAAAATGACAAGAGTCAAGTCACAAGTGCTTTATTCTCATCATCTACCATCTTTCCTTCAGTTTATATCCTCTTTTTCACATTAACGTGCTTCTCTTGATTAGCCCCGCCTCAGACCAGAGCAGACTCACACAAACCACTTTTCAGCCACAGTTTTAAATTAGCTTCACTGATGAGGCCTGAGCTCTGTGACCTCCTTGGGCCCAGTGGCTTTTACTGATGCAGCACTGACGGAGATCGGATTTCTGAGCCAGCGTCTCATTTTTACAAAAGTCCTGTTTCCTGCACAAAATCACAAAGAACATGTGCAATGAAGAATGTGTCTTATTGGATATGCTCTATAAAGCTTAGCTTTTTACAGAAATGCACCAAAAAAATTAAAGATATTGTTGAAAATTAAATATACAGCATATGTATGAATAAATAACTTAAGCATGCCTGTCTGTATCAATATTGCACATATCTCACACAAGTGTAGGCGTACAAACAGTAAAATAAGTAAAATAACACTGGAGTTGTTTTGGAGTGTTACCGTGGTCCTAACTGGTCTGGAGTACCACGACCCTGGTTAAAACTGTTTAAGGACTGAAGGATGTAACTGAGGAAACACGAGGAAGCATGGCTCGTATGTTGAGAGTCAGTATCATGAGGAATGAGGCTCTTCTGTTTCAGGCGGCAACCAAAAGCCATTTATTCAGGCTCAGATTCTGTCCAGAGTGTTGGGGAGGCCCCCCTCCTGTCCTGTCTCCCCCTGTGGGCCCTGAGTCACTCCAAACACCAGGTAATTATCCAGCTGTGGGCCCCCCACTGTGTCCTGCCTGTGTCCACTGCACTGGAGGGAAGGACGGAGCGGGACTGATGGGGAGAGAAGTGGGCTGTTCTGGTAGAAGGGCAGTGTGTGGTTGGTTAAAAGGAGGACTTTAAAGAGTAATGGAAGAAACACTGGGTGTCTATCGTAGACGTATAAAAGAATGATAGCATGAATACATGATGACTGCTGAAGGGAAGGAAACAGGGAGGTTTCTTCTTCTACTTTTGTATTGTCTCGCTTCAGAAGGTAGGAAGCAAGTAGTAGGTGTGACTGCTGCAGCGTCCCCACAGGTGAGGGGTGTTACTGCATCATTTAGTAGGGTTGGTTCATTTGAGCTCAGAGTGTCATAAATACTATTTTATACATCAAACTAAAATAACAATAACAAAAAATGTGCTCATATTATCATAAAAGGTTAATCCTGCAGCGAACTGGCGACTGTCAAAGTGGCAACTGGGATGTGCTAAATTAAAATCAGTTTCGGGAACTATTTTGTGACACTAGTGTTCTCCAAAAACCACAGTCTAAAGGGGATACAGCAACAGTATCCACTGTTCTTCACATTACCTTGCCGTATCATTTTCTAATCAGGTGTGGTTCTTGGTTCAACATAATAATCTGAAGCTTGCCATTTGTCTATATTTCTGTAACTAACATGTTGATCATTTGCTCTGAATGATAGCTTTATCATATCCACAGTTTGTCCTTTACAGAATACAATAGCTCTTGTTTAAAAGCCTATTGTCTGCTACTCTTAAACTAAAAATACTCCATTAAAGTGTCACGGAGTAAAAGCTGCAGAGAGGTGGATAAAACAGCCCTACCCTTGCGGCTCACCCTGTTAAAGTGTCTTTATTAGGAGTCAGGGACTGATCACACCGCTAAGTGACCCGCCAAGGTCAGCGCGAAGGGCAGCGGGGGTAATTAGTATGCTCTGGTGCGGCGGGCCACGCTGGCTGGGCTGACATTAGTATGCGCCGCTGTGGGACCCTCGGCGGGGTTATGCTAAGCCACACCGGCCATTAGTATGCTCACTTCTCACACAAGACACTCCGACAGACTCAGTTCATCATTAGTCTGCCCCGTCCAGGAATAGAGCGGCAGTAAACACAAGTGAGACTGAGAGGAAGGCTGGTAGACAGAGTTTGCCCAACAGGTAACAGATAAATCAGTTTGTGTTGTGACAGGAGTAAAGTACAGAAATGCAGAGCCTCCAATAAAGTAGATTAGCTGGAAAAAAATAGACTTGATCAAGAAAGGAGCATAATCAGATTTTAAAAACCTAGAGTGACTTTGACAAGGGGCCACATTGAGATGGGCTGACACTGGGTCATCTCCAGGACGAAAGCTCTTCTGGATCTCGTCTGAAAGTGGTTCACTGAAAGAAACATGCCAAGCTTCTACAATCAGATAATTCTGTCATTGTCTTTTAATTATTTTTCAGACACAAGATCAACATGTGTCTTCTGTATTAACTTTCAAACCTTATCTGCAAAAGAAGGCAGGCTTTTGATTGGTTGGTTTAGTGCTTCCTTTGACTATTTACTCTATACGTTTTGGAAATATGGAACAAGACAAGCTTCATTGGAGAAAACATTGTTTAATGTGTTTTTCTGTGGCTTCTGCATTGACTGATCAAAATATTGTAGTGTTACGCTCCACCTTTTGGAAAGAGATGCCCCTGGAACAGCAAACATTTTCTTTAACCCTCAAGAGAAAAACTAAATCTGCAGTGAAGAGATGACATAATTAACCTACAACAGAATAAACTGAGATCAACTAGCTTAATCGCAATATAATATTAGTATAATATAGATTTTAATGGGACAGTGTAGTGTGTGCAAAGGAGTCTTATTTTTCTGATTTCAAACCTCTTTTCCCAGTTTTCCAGAACACATGGAAACCCTCCACAGAGTTTTAATTTCAAGTGTTGCCTTTTGTATTTTTTCACTTTAACACAATTCCCCCACACTGGCTCTTTTGTCGTGCCCCAGCTCTTTTACCCCTCTCAGTCAGTCGGTGACTCCACACACAGTGAAGTGTTCAGGGCCAGAGCCAGCATCCGGTCGCCCCAACACTCTGGGCTCCATTAGCCTCTGAGCGCCTTCAGTGAGGGATTATCCCGCTTTCCATTCTCATCCAAGCCCCCTCCGGCTCCTCCTCCTCGTCCCTCTCCAAACCCCAGCCAAGGCCTCTGCGACTGGGCTCAGGCGCCGGCCAGAGCCCCTCGTGTCGCTCTCAGTTTGAGCCGCAGCTGCTGGAGATGTTGTCCCTAATTAACAAGGGATTAAGCCATCATCGCGGCTTGTATTACAATCCCAATATGGGTTCGGGAACAGGGGGGGTCTTGGGGGCTTGGACTGGGCAAAAAAACGGGGAGGGGGAAAAAGGAACTAGCGGCGTTTAACAGCTCAGTAAATTACTCTTGACCTGTACGACTGAGGGGAGTCTATCGGCACGGCGAACCGGCTGCCAATTACTCCAACGCAGTGCTGCCAAAAGTTTTATTAGGGGAAGGCGGGGGCAGGACTGGGGGCTGGTTTTTAATGGCCTTTTCACCATATTACTTTCTGTCAGGATCTAGTGTTTGCATTGGGAGGATATTGACATAATGATGATGAGGATTTGGTGGAGGTTGGAAACAGAAGTTATTTTAAGACGCAGAAAAAGCCACTCTGTTTTATTACATTGTTGGAGATGTTTTATATTGTTTTTTTCTATCACTGACAGATTTATATCTATATTATTAATAACATGGTGGGACAGTGTTTTCCTATTGGCTCTAAACATAACTAAAAATAACTCATCCACTTATACTGCTGGCAAAATCTTTTAATCACAAAAAATATTATCTTAACTTACATTTACATTAAATGTGATGTAAATGTGTTAATCCATATATCCTTATTGTAATGAGCTGAGACTGGACTTGGACATAAATCCTGTACTGGTCTCGGTTTTATCATTGTCTCACTTTAATCTTGGACGCGACTTGGCCTTGATTAGTCTGGTACTGACTACAACACTTAATTTGTCTTTATATATGTTCCCCTTCTTCCAGTTTAATGTCACTGCTGTTCCTTTTCCTCCTCTGTCCAGTGTCAGTCCAGTTCAGGCGAGGTTAAACCCTCCACATTCTGGAGCTGAACTGGGATCTGAGGCTCCCATTTGCAGCTAAAGAGGGTCCACTGTGTTCCCGCTGATGTAAACTGATGCAACCCTCTCCCAACACAAAGCAACCCTAAAGAACCATAATGGAGTGGGCTCTGCGTCCGGCGTTGAGTGTTGTTTGGTGGCGAGTTGCACTGAGGTTTCATAAAGCAGAGCTAATAATTGATGACGATGTTGGATAACGATCAGGCAGAGTAAAGGTCCGAGACTGAGCGGTGACAGACACGGTGTTTGTGAACGATAACTGAACGAGACAGAGGAAAGACGAGCGGGAGAGATGCAAGTGAGACAAACGAGAAGAAACGAGGGAAAGACAGACGAGCAATTGGTGCCAATAGTTCAAGCCTGAGATATTGTATCAATGCACAGTCTGGGACTGTCTCAGACAACCTGTGCATGCCCAGTTCTAGGATTCAGAATGTTCTATATGTAATTTCTGTGACTGTAAATTAATGAACACAAGTCTTTAATTTTGTTTTTAGGGGTGTCTGGTCAAAAGCTATTTGCTGGTTAATAATTTCATTATTGTGCAATATTTTTCAAGACTGTGCTTGGCTTATTTGAGCATCCCAGTATCTGTTAATGAGCCTTACTGTTCCTGTTTCTATGACAGCCCAGAGAGGACAAACTGAGCACTGCTGGAGGAGAAGGACACTAATGTTTTTTTGTTTTTTTTTGAGCATGCATTCCTGTGTGAAAATTAAAGGCATTTATTAATTTAAGTAAAATGATAAAATCAGCTTTATTTCTCTAAAAATAATTCAAAAGCCTCTCTCAAAAGCCTTTTTCTTCTGGGTTTTTTCATCGACAACACCATGTCCCTGCAGGGCTACCATAGCTGCTCTAAAAAGGTGTCGGATGTGAAATTTTAAGCTTGAAAATGGGGACTGCCCAATGGAAACGGTGAAAGCTGGAGAAGCAATAGCCTCACACTTAAGCACGTAAATGGACCAATCAGAGTTGAGTTACAGACGTGTGGAACACTGTTGAACTTTTCCAATTTGTTAATATTGCTGTAACCATAGCAACACTGTGATTAACACAGTCTATTGAGAAATGTTATAAACAAAAAAAAAACAGAACAAATGGGACAGAAAAAAGAAGAAGGAGGGAAAAATAAAGAAATAAAACTTATTTTCCTCTCATGTATGCTTTCTACTGCACAATGTCATGATAACTACTGAAAAATGAAAAGGTCAATTATCCTTCCCTTACGCTCCTTTGTGGCATGTAACTTAGTAAGTGTTGACCCTCTGAGGCTGCCGTAGTTTGTGAAAGAGAGTTTAAACCAAAGCAGAAACGGATGGTCTGAATAATAATGTGTGACATGAGCCTTGTGTAATGAAAAATAGAAGAATAAAACCAGGTCTGTTGTAAATTACACAACTGTTAATGAGAAAATGTTGCCCAAAAAGTCATGGAAACCTATTTCTTAGAATACAGGGTTCCTGTTCTTTTTATCTTAATATCAAATCTCCTATACATTTTCTCCAATTAACCGTGTTTTATCCACAAACATCACAACATGGCATCAACATTACACAGTATCTGCTTGCTATGAATGTATGAAGTCACAAATCATTAAGAAGGCATTGTATTTTGCACAAAACACACTTGCTTTTTCCTGTCAGATCAGTGAGGCTGCAGTAAACACATGCAGCAGGTACCGACCGCCTGCTTATGCCGCATTATTGCTGTAAACACACATTCAAACCAGCGTCTCGTCCTGCCCTCCGCTGTATACGTCTCCTGCATCTTTATTGTCAACTCCTTCCCTTCTTTTCTTTCGCTTTTCTTTTCTTCTTGCGTTTTTGTTTCTTTTCTCCCCTTTTGATTCCCTCGTCTCACTGCCTCCCAGCATTAGGACACAAACAGCTATTTTTCCTCTCGAACCACACACGGCCATTTGCATAACAATCTCGGCTTGTTTTTCTGCTTAGATGGGATTCGCAGCGTGGTGCCGCTGCGACTGAGACAGGGGTCATTGCTATGTATATCAGACGGAGAGAGACGGCAGAGATAGAGAGGGCGTTTATGGCAGAGAGGTGCTGGAGAAGAAAAAAACACACACACACAGATGTCGAGCCGCACAAACACTTCCATAAAGAGGTGTGTGGCGCTGAGTGAGTGACTGGGGGCATGGATTCAGCGGAGAATACACCAGAGACAGCTCACTGCTTATGATGTTTCTGATGTCAGGCTATATTTAAATGTGCACCGTTTTAAAGAAGTGTCCGTGTTTTAATGTCTTCTTTGACTATTCACTGAAGATAAATTTCTGAGAAGGAATGAAAATGGGCCGTAATATCTGCTTCTTTTAACAGAAAACAATCCATTCAGTTTATTTTGCAGGTAATATTTCCTTTTGTTCACCTTTTTTATCGCTGGGCCAAATGATATAAACAGACGGTGCTTTTCTGCAGACACAGTAGAAGACGTGTAGTGAGGCTTCAGTATTATAGTATCTTAACCTTGTCTGCTCAGAACAGGTCAGTTTTATTGCCAAAAAACTGGTATAAAACATCCCAGTCTAGCGTAGCGTACCACTGTAACGAGCCCACAGCGTTCAGTTACACCTGTGTGGAGCACTTTGCAAAAGGAGGAGCTAAACACTGCAGCTTGTTGATCAGTCAATGGAGAACTCACCCTCAAAAAAATAAAAGAAGCAACAGGAAAATGTTTTCTCAAATGAAGCTTGTCTTATTCTTGTAATTCACTTTTTATGTTCCATGAAGAAATAATTAGAAATGTTCAAAAACCTAAGTGTAGTAGAAGTAATTGAGAGGGAGCACTGTTTTAAGACAGTTTCTCTTTCATCACAATTCATCCAAAGCGTGTCCAGGTTTTGTTGGAGTGGACTGAGACGTGCCATTACTTAGGTAAATGTTGATTTAATCAGATAACATTACTCGGTGAAGGGCGATTACTCACAGGGTTCACCCAATCACCTCCATTTATCGATCCCCAGTATCCAGACCTTTGGCAAGTCAACTATTCATCCATCTTTTAGCGCTGATTATTGGGGGTCAGGGGGGCGCCGTCTATCCCAACAGCCTCGGGACTATTTGTAAAATGCAGTATTCACTCTCACATTCATTCTTCAGGGACATGTCTTTAGCTGGACGCCAGACCAGGAAACAATCGACAGTAACATGGCCGCCCTGGCAATTGAACCCTCAACCTTCTAGCTAGATTAATAAAATATTTACCTTTTCAGTTACTGGTGGGGCGTGTAGTTTCTGACCTTTCGGATGACATCTGGTGATGAATTTGCCGATTAAGGAACAATACAACCGTTTGCTTTTAGGAAACACGTGTATGTTTAATATGATAAAAAAAAAAAGTTTCTCAGTACAATCAGTTCACAGTTTTTTAGTTTTTTTTATTTGTCCTAGTTTTGACGTTTGACAATCTGTCACCTTCTCTTAGGCTGGAAACTGAACCAGCTACTTTGGACAAAATGAGAAGTTTTGTCAATGAAAAGATTTGTGAAAAGTAAAAATTCTTGGGTGACTGGAGCCTATCCCAGCAGCTTGGGGTAAACTCTGGACAGTGGACACTTAGCTGCAGGGCTAACAAGTTAAATGTGACTTAAGGACAAACAGAGGACCTTCTTTCTGTGAGGCCACAATGACACTCCATCCATCCATCTTCTACCGCTTTTCACTTTAAAACTGATTTCTACAAATGACTTTTACTCAATGATAGATTTAGAAATGTTAAATGTTTTCTTCTTCAAAATGAACTAATAGGCTAAGCAAGTCTACAGATTTTTAGGAATGGTAAGAAGAAGAAAAACCTTTCCTTAGTCTCACACTTAATGTTTTCTTTTTTTTTTATTAACAATAAGAACATGAACACGTCACTTAAACAGAACTCAGATGTTCTTTTTTTACAGAAACAGAATGTATTTCACGTCTTTTCCTTTGAGAACGGTCTAATGTATCTCCGTCGGTGCGTTACACTAATCCTGTCCAAACCCCACCAGCGCATCAGCCTCGTGCACGGACATCTCCCCAAATTAATGCTTTCCATTTATGAGCAATGTTAGCTAACAATTTAATGCTATGTGGGCAGCAGCCAGACTGATTAAAATATCATTATTACTTTATTCCTACAGAGCGCTGGATTAGAGGAAACAAAGAATGGACTTTCACGCTTTGTGGCTCGTAATATTTTTACAATAGACTGTCCACAATACATGTTTAAGCCACATGGGTTTATTTCAAATACTACTTTAATGCATGCTGTTTGATTTGGCTTGAGGACATGTACACATGAATAAATATCAAATTAAATTTGATTTAATTAAATGGCATATTTTCTGAGAGTCTGTTTTTGAAGCTCGGCAGAGCTTCCACTTGAAAGTCTAGGTCCAAACACAACCAGTAATCAACCTCCTCACCTTTGTCCACCTTCTTTGTTGGATTATGGAATCTTCTAAATGTCTATATTCTGTAAATACTTTGTGTTATAGTGTATTTATAAAGTAACTCGTGGACTTGCTCGGTCTTATTTGAGCGCTCTTCTGCGGAGACAGTTCAAGAGATATCTATCCTTTTAGTTTTGGTTTTAGTGATGCTTCCCCGCAGCCTGGAATAAACGCCAGAGATAAACTTTCTCAACTTATACTTCTGAGGGGCTTTTAGTCGATTTTAAAGAGTCTTACGAACAGTGTCTCTGTTTCATAATTCCTGTTCTCTGTGATGCACTTCCTTCATTTTTGTAAAAACTCATTGTATTTTTACCACAGTTTTGAAAAAAAAAAAAAGTTTATTTTGTAAATAATAAATATTCTTTCCTTTCAGAGCTGGCACTTTCTCCTGAGAGCCAGAGGGGTGTGGCCAAATGGTCCGAAGCTAAACATAGCATAGACTTAGGATAACATTCCTGCCTCTGACGTCAGCTTCAGACCGATCCTGTAATTATCTCTGCCTCATTAAACACTTATGGAAATGCATTACTAAGATTTATCCATGTTTCACTTTGTTTTCTGTTTTTCTGTTTGATTTTCTTGTTCGTTCTGTTTCTCTGAGTAAACAGACATATTCAGTGTCAGAATAGAAACTTATTCTGTTTTATTAGTAGCCTTTTCTTCCGTGTTGACATCAGAGTCAACTAAGCCTGTGATTGGCCAAATGTCTGATATATGCTTAACATACTTTTCATTTAAACTCCTAAATAATAAGGCCAGGTGTCTTAAGCTCTCATTATTTTCACAATCTGCTGTTCTTCAATTCTTTCAATTTCTACAAGATTACTACAAGACATTATAAGCCACCTGGACATTAACCCGGTCCTACCTGGCCTCGCAGCTCAAAGGTCAAAGGTCTTGATGTGCATCCATTTGATTGCATTGATTAGTGCTTTAGAAAATGTTAAATCAAGCTTTGTCCACTTTACTGTTCAAGAAATGACCACATTGGATTTAATTTAATTTATCTTTTTTATTATTATTATTATTTATTGTAATTTTTTTGTCCAACAACCAAAGCAGTTTGTGAACTGTTCTGATGATGCAGCCACAACATAATACTTTTAGTCTGACGGTAAAATGCAGACTCTTCCATGAAGCTAAAGTGTTTCTAATATTTCAAAAGACTGGATAAACGGACCATAACCTTCTGGTCGTAGGAGGCGGCTGTAAAAGCAACTATAGATCTGTAATAACTAGAACGGCCGCTGAGACTCCTGCGAGTTTTAATTTCCCTAAAACAGGAGCTCCGAGGGGGAGCGGAAAAGGTCTTTTAACAGCCACAGCTGATTACAGGTCATTACGACGCCACAGGGACGGCCAGAGGAGCGGCGTAACGGCAAAGATCATAAGAGAAGATGGGACTCCCCCGTGAAGACGTTTACAGTCCACACAGCGCTCCTCAGTCTTTATGATTATTCCATCACACGGCGCCGTTTGTTTAAGAAGCCATTAGAATCAAAAGGCCCACGATTGTCTTAATCAAGTGTAATTTATTAAAACATCAGTGGAGGTTATTAGCATTAAGAGGACGAGGCAGGAAGGAGACGGTGGGAGGGAGAGGGAGGGAGGGAGAATAAAAGAGAGACTACATTCTTCTGGATCAGACATATTTACATTTTAAAAATCAAGATGGTGCCGACGAGGTCAGGGGCTAAAATATCTGCTTTGACTCGTGTTTGTTCTTAATAATATTTGTAGTGTTTGCTTTAGAAAGATCTTCAGCCGGTTACACATACTTATTTAAATTTACGGTTTTATTTGCGTGATGAATTTTAAACTTTTGTTAAAAACATTTAAACAAAAACAGCAAGCTCTATGGGATTATTTAAGCAGCTAATGGCTTTTCTACAAAAGGAGGGAACCCCATTAGCCGTTCAAATGGTGCTTATCGAGTCCTTGTACCTAAAAGTAAACTTTTTATAGTTGCTCAGTGGTAGTTGTCCCTGATTGTCTCCCCAAGAGACCCCCCTTGCCTCCAGTGGTGTTCCAGCTGTAACTAGTGAATAGAAGCTTAATGTAAGTCGCTCTGGATAAAAGCATCAGTTAAAATTAATATAAATGTAAAAAAACATATGTAAAAAAACCCAATATAAAAATACTATTTATACTGTATCAGACACTGAGAGGGACTTTTAGCCTCACTGAGAACATGGCTGTCAGGTTTTAGTTGGATTTGAACAGGTTTTAGTTGGATTTGAACAGGTTTTAGTTGGATTTGAACATGTTTTAGTTGGATTTGAACAGGTTTTAGTTGGAATTGAACAGGTTTTAGTTGGATTTGAACAGGTTTTAGTTGGATTTGAACAGGTTTTAGTTGGATTTGAACAGGTTTTAGTTGGATTTGAACAGGTTTTAGTTGGATTTGAACAGGTTTTAGTTGGATATAAACAGGTTTTAGTTGGATATAAACATGTTTTAGTTGGATATAAACATGTTTTAGGTGGATTTGAACAGGTTTTAGTTGGATATAAACAGGTTTTAGTTGGATATAAACATGTTTTAGTTGGATTTGAACATGTTTTAGTTGGATTTGAACATGCTTTAGTTGGATATGAACAGGTTTTAGTTGGATATAAACAGTTTTAACCTCTTGACATACTCTTATGACTTGTCATTTCCAAATCCTTCCACAGAAACGATGCGAGCACACAACCAGGAAAGACCACCCTTGTAAACCAGTTTCCCTCCAGACGTCTTCATCGCTGTCGCTCTGACGCTGCTATCGATGTACACCGCTGACGAGTCAATTCAATTTACCTTAGGAAAATGGTTAGAGTTTTTATTAGGTTAATTAGCCGCCCCCCTGCGGGAAGCCGGGATGAGCCAGATAAGAGATGAATGCACGGCGCTGGTGTGATGGCCGACGGGCTAAAGACGGTCGGGGAATGGTAATCTGTCATCATAGAGAAGCCATCATGAGCCGACACACACAAGCTCTTTACTGTCAATTAAAGGACAAATGCTGGGATGCAAAATGCTAAAAGCTAATCAAGATGGATAATACAGATACTGATCTTGTCTTTCTTCGATGAAATAAAACCGAAGAACAAGATTTAGCATTTGATATTTAAATTCATTTGTAAATAGTTTAATAAAGTACTTAATATGCATAAATATATTTAGACTTGATACTGGACTGCGCTGGTCACAAGGCTCAAGTGGAAACTCAAAAAATAAAAACACTCAACGTTTACAGCGACGGACTCTTGACCCTGAAGTGACACATGGATGATGCACAGAATCAGATCAACACAAGAGAACGGTACTCTTCTCTGATTCGTGCAAAGACGCAAATAAAAACAGCTGCTGAATTATAAATAGGTCATAAAGGATAATTTTGTTCCAAAGATGAGGTCAGGGTTCAACATATCAGAGAAGACAACGAAGAGAGATAAAGGTAAATAGTCTGTCCAGCCTTATAAATGTTCTCACTATAATATTTTATAACCACAAACACTGCTCAGTGGAATTTACTTTTAAGTCTAGTAACAACAACAGTAAAGAGAAAATTACTTATAAACAGGTTATATTTGAACAGCTTTAGTTGGCTTTAAACAGCTTTTAGTTAGATTTAAACAGGTTTTAGTGGGTTTTCAACAGATAATAGTTGGATTTAAACAGCTTTTAGTTGGATTTAAACAGGTTTTAGTGGGTTTTCAACAGGTTTTAGTGGGTTTTCAACAGATAATAGTTGGATTTAAACAGCTTTTAGTTGGATTTAAACAGCTTTTAGTTGTATTTAAACAGCTTTTAGTGGGTTTTCAACAGGTAAAAGATGGATTTAAACAGCTTTTAGTGGGTTTTCAATAGGTAATAGTTGGATTTAAACAGCTTTTAGTTGGATTTGACCAGGTTTTAGTGGGTTTTCAACAGGTAATAGTTGGCTTTAAACAGGTTATAGTTGGATTGGAACAGGTTTGAGTTCAATTTCAACAGCGCAGTTGAGAGAGAAAAACTGGCATGCATAATGCTTAGTTTCATAGCAGTTTCATAGGATTTGTTGCTGTCTTTTTTTTTTTTATCACTTATTGGTTTTGACAGACTCTCTAGCGCCACAAAGAATATTTCAAATACAGGTGTGCTCATAAGTATATATTTTATTATTTATATTCAGAGAATATAAATAATAAGACAAAAGCTTTTCGATCACTCATAGTTAGTGTTTGGGTGAAATCATTTATTGTCAAACAAGTGTGATTAGGAGCCTAACTCTTCATCTCACACAGGGAGCCACGCCAGTGTAAACTCAGTCCTATTTACTGTCATCAGCCTGGTCCTGCCTCCACTTCTCTCATTAGTGCGTCTGGACTCTCTCTGTCGGCGGTGCGAGGTGCGCTGGGCGACAGGTGGAAGCGGGCCTCCCCAGTGGAAACCCCTATTGATTGGGATAAAGGTCTTTTGATGAGGCAGATTGCTCATCAGGCTGGAACGACATGCTTCTCGGACGTGCCGCCTTTTCAGACCAGCCCTGGGACTGAACGTGGGACGAGACGGCATTGATCGGAGCGGGACGACCGTGGACCAGGCCGTCATGTCCTGTGTTACGGGCTGGGACGGGGCTAGAGTGGTGGGCAGTGAACTTCATGGTCAGTGAACTTCATGGTCAGACACTCTTCAGGTAACGATGAATCATGACGGTTTAAAGAGTCTTTATCGTCAGGAAACACTGAGTAAGAGCACGGGTTTGATCCTTTAACTGGACCAGAAGAACATAAGACTCCACCTGCCTCAAACCACAGTAAGATGAGATTATCTTAGAGAATACTCATGCTCATTCTTTAATAATAGTTTCTATTTAGTCTTAGTAAACATTTTAGCCATCTCTTCTGTCTTGGAATAGATAAGGGAAGCCACTGGTTCCTGTCTTGTTTGGCAAAGGGGAAACCCAGGCTCTTAATAATTTAATAAAATGGATTTTAAGACTGACCTGAGCCTGAACGGACAGCATCGTTCAAGCATGAACACACACAATAAATCAGTTTCTGTGTAAAGTTTGTTTTTCCACCATCCCAGGAGAGCTGTTCCCAAATACATTTGTTCCTATAACATTTTTTTTTGCCTTAAATCTTTATACTGTACTTTCCTTAGACTCTACATAGTCATATTTGGAATTAATAAGGGTTGCTTTGAGGCTGGCGGGAGGAAAAAAAGAGGGCAGTGTGTTGTGTCTACACGCTTCTGACGAGTTCCCAGGATAAAATATTTTGGCGGCTGAAGCCTTGACCTCGCCACGCTCCACTCTCTTCTGGTTCCCATTGATTTTTGACAACACAATTGGGACGCCATTACAGCAAAACGCACTAAAGCCAGCCCCCGACACAGACGCCAGATTAACCCCCCGTTTCTACCTCCTCGCATATCATCCCCACAAATCATCGAGATGGACACGGCTCAAGGTCTGCAGCTCACAGAGCAGACTTCTCTCCTGTAGCCTCTCAGGACACTGACCGGACGAGTGCACGAGACAAGGCCTTATTCGAGTCAAACACCTGAACAAAGCTCATCCTGAAATAAAGAAAAAAAACATTCTAAAGAAGCTCAGCCAAGTTTGTATAGTCTGTAAAGCCGTTTAAAGATGGTAGTGATTGTGTTTTTAAAATGGTGAGTTTGATTTCTTTCTTTCATGACAGTTCTTTCTCTCTTGACTTCTTTTCTCTTTAGTTACTGGCCACTCAACTGTCCAGATCAAAGCATCTTATTAACAACACAGTACAATAACAAAGTATATTCAAGGATCATTTCCAAGTCAAGGCACCTGAAGTTTAGTACAATTTCAAAACAGAATGGATAAGATTAAAATGTCCTCATGTCTGACCATTGATTAGAACATAAAACACCTCTGGATTGAGGTCTTTGTGAGGACTCAGGAGGCAGAGAGGGTTGTCCAAAGTGTCCTTGAGCAAGACACTGGATTACCTTTCCTTCAAACTGACTTTAAAGGCACATTCTGTAAAACGTTTTAGGGAGGACAAACTGAGCACTGCTCGAGAAGAACATTTGTGTTTCTTTTTGAGGACACATTCTACTTTTCTATAAACCAACTTAAACCAACAAAACAGCATGTCCCTGCAGGGCTGCCATAGTTCACAAAAAAGAGGATGTGTAAAATGTGGATTTGGAAATGGACCAAAGGATCAGTTATATTCCTCTGCGATTTCAGAGAGTTTGGACATGATTCTAAAATGGCGTTTTGGTCTGATCTCACATGTATTTGTAGCTTAAGAAATATTTAAAACAACCATTATCTACGTTTTGTGGCGGACATTTTAAACCATTTCCTTTACCTTAGACCACGACGACTTTCTTGATTCAGGACCAAGGACAGCTCTAATACAATTTAAACATTTCAGATCTGGATTGAAAGCCATTTAGTGAAAGGATCCTCTTTATATTGTCTCTAATCCCTTTCATTGAACTGGGTTTTAACGCAGCACAAATTCAAATAAAGGTGACAGTATGTGACGTATAGGATTTTAAGGCTCGGCTCTGGTTTAATGTATTTAATTGTCTTTTTTTCTCTCTAATCATAGAGCAGCCGCTAGAAGTTTAGGTCAAACTGAAATGGTTTTGCTTTTAGTGAAATGTGTAATAAATGGATAATATTTTAAATGCCAAGCCAATATTCAACATTTAGTGTTAAATGTTTGACGTCAAGTAAAGTGAAGGGTAATTTCTTCTCAGTGGGGCTTCTCTCTCGGAGTAGTTCTAGTTTCTTTAAATGTATTAATGAGATGTAATAAGATTTGGGCATTTATTTTCAGAAGGTTCACACTAAGATTGATGTTTGGCAGAAAAATGAATTTGAAATTTGTTACAAAAGAAGTCTATAAATTCCTCAATGAAATGAATCAATCAAAACGTTAGCCACTGTTTTAAACATGCCTTCACTTTGTCTGCGTCAGGTTCAGTGAAGTGGTTTCTGGGCAGATCTCTGGAAAACCAAACGCCAGGCTTTAAAATATCTTTGCAATGATGACAGTACATGACCATGGCTTACATTCCCCAGGAGCATCCGGTCCTTCAAATATTTCAATATTTCTTTTGTTAATAGTGAGTTATTGTGACTAAAGGCACAATTTTGAAGGGCATGGCTACGGACAAATCAAGACCAGGTCATTAAATCAAAACCCATATCCAGCAGCAGGCGTGCATATATTTAAAAAAGTCTAGAGTGATCACATAAACCTACGACACGCAGGTTTTATTAGCTTTAGCTGATGTTGCTGCTGTGACCCCAAAGTCACTAAAACAGCAAGACATGTTAAAGTTGATAAGGTGTGTAGGTCTAGTAAAGAGATTATCTACAAGGTCACTAAAAGACATTAGAAAACAACATTTGACTCAGTAGCTGCATGTTTAGCCTCTTAGCTTGTAATTCGCTGAATTGATTTATGCTAATTAGCCACGTGTTTCCTTTGGTTTTGATTTTACCAAGCGCTGTTCTTATTCATTTTTATTGCAATATAAAAGACATTGTTTGGGGAGTATATTATTTAGAGACTGTATATTCTCTGTTAGTCTGTCTGATTTACAGCTCACGATTAACCAGTCTGCTCTGAATGACGCTGGTTGCTAAGATATTTGTTCTGTTTTTTTCTTCTGTTTAAATGTTTCACAGACAAATATGTGTTTGTGGGACAACACATTACACAAACTGCTTTGGAAAAGAGCTCAATGCTTTTCTACAGTTTAGGTTTTACTAATGTAGTTGAAGATACAAATGTAAGGGCTTTCCTGTCAGTGCCATACATTTGGACGACTCAGTGTAGTCCAAGTCCAGTTTAAGTTCTCGGTGTGAGTCTGGGTCCAAGTCACCAAAGACTAATCGAATCTGAGTCGACACTTGAAGTACACGTCAGACCAAGTCCAAGTTTGAGTCACGAAGGAAGGGTCCGAGTCGAGTCCAAATGAATTTGAGTTGGTCCAAGTCAACAGTGTTAGTTACATTAAAGTGTATTAACACTGGATCACGAAAACAGAGAAAAGTAAAGATTGAAGACAGAAGGAAAACTATTTGAAACAAAAATGTAAAGTAAAAAAAATCAGTCAGAGTCAGTAAAAAGTGCACATTTTGGTTTAAAATGTAGTGAAAGTGAAAAGTACCCTGTGTTAAATTTATTTAGACAAACAGTTTTATCTCATCATTTGCTTTCTTGAAGATTTCCAAAGACTCCTCACATCCTACTGTCCACCCTCGAGGGCCCACAGCTGACCCAGAGGTGGCTGCACAGATCGTCCCAGAGCAGAGTTACCTCCCCTCGGTTCAGGCCCTGCTGACCCGTCTCCTCTGTGGACATCATCATCAGATTAGACTAATGCACTCCCAGCGCATTTCTCCCTCATTTCTAAAATTAAAACCCATTGTTCGGCCTGTCCCTGAGGCTGCCTCGCGGCCACAGAGCGTCCTCGGCTCGGGGTGGATTACGACGGCCCCAAAGTGCTGTGCCCTTTCATTAACCTTGCCTTTTAGCCGACTCATTTAATTCAAAACAAATGTCTAATCTGCAGTGCTCTAAACAGTTCTGCAGCCTGCTATTGCCTTGGGTTGCGTCTGCCATGGCGTCTAATTACTCCACAGAACCGTCCGGCCAGCTCCCTCTCTCCACGATCATCATTTTAAATTTATTTTGATTGATTTGTGTCAGCTTTAACTATGCTTTGGGCTGCGGGTCGATAAATAAAGATCGATACTTTAATGTTTTCCTCTGAACCGTTATTAAAAAATAGATTGGCTATAAAGAGGGCTGAATTACGAGGAGGAGCGCCGACTTCCAATGCATGTCAACTGGAATTTAATTGAACAGCATTGGACGGGCAGAGATTAGACCGGGGAACGGGAGAAGAGGGTGAGAAGACGTGAGGGGGGCCGGGAGCTGAATAAAGAAAGTTTGGGCGGTTTGCTGTGATTATAGAACGCTACACTGTGGACAAATGGAGAAGACAATATATGGTTTAAAAGAATGTAGGAAACGGGTATCATTTTTGGAAAAGTACGCTCCTGGTGGAACAGGTTAAATCTGGGTCGGGACGTGAGCGAGGCTGGATTAAAATGCACTGTCATTGTTAAACAGAGACAGAACACTGTGTTCTCTGTGGCTTTAGTCTCTGTCATTAACCTCTGGCCTCAGATTAGAACCTGCACACACAAACAACAAAAACCTTTACTGCAGCAGATTACAGCCTGGACAACTCAAGGAACTCAAACTAAAGATGAAAATTCAACAAAACCAGAAATGTTTAGTGTGAAATCGTTTGAGTTATGTGACGCAGTGGGTTATTTGGCTAAAAAAAGATTACATCCACTTGTTTCTTCTCCAAACTGCCACGTTTCCATCTGTTTCCAAAACAATGACAACAATTATTAACACGACTTGGGAAATATATGAAGCAGTAAAACTCTGAGTAAACTTTATTCAGTCGGTTCTTTTGCAGAAGCAGACTCTGATGCCCCAAAGCCAAACAACAACTTCTGCAAACAGCTCATAAAATGTCACTAAAATATCTCTTTCAGTCCTGTTCAACATAAATGAGTCTTCGAGAGCAGGGATTCATGTTGTTAATCAAGTGACAAGCTGTTAATTAAACCTAGTGTGGGTTTGTGACAGAAGTGACATGGCGCCAGGGAAAATACAAAAGGTGCTTGAGTTTCTGACACTTAAAATTTGACTGTTTGAACAAATAACTTTAGTACAAATGTTTGTTCTTCTGTTCGTTGAAAATACTGTGATAAATCCTGACTCTGAAAGAGAAGTTGCAATTTAATGAATATATTTTGTGTCTGTGACGCATGCAACACCATTACCATATAAGGGCTTCCCATTAAATATTAAGGTTAACTACAATCTTTGCAATGGCTGAAGACATAACGTGTGGATGATGAGGCTGTTTTGCTGAAGTTGTCGAAAGTTTGTTTTATCTCCTACACTACTGTGGGCCGAAGATGACATGCCACCTCAGTGGCTTACACAGGTATTTGAAGACATTCAGCATTCTTGGTAAAAATCTAAATAAAAAGAATGGTTGATTTTTGTTGGAGGCTGAAAATAATTATTGATTATTTGTTGATTTTTTTTAACTAGATAAACTAGGTTAGAGGTGAATAATGGGTTAATGTAAAACACTCGTGTTAATGTAATTCTACGGTAAAAAAAAATTTGAGCAGGTTTGAATTGTATCAAAACGCGGCAGTAGCTCAGTGAGAGGCGGCAGTAGCTCAGTGGGAGGCGGCAGTAGCTCAGTGGGAGGCGGCAGTAGCTCAGTGAGAGGCGGCAGTAGCTCAGTGGGAGGCGGCAGTAGCTCAGTGAGAGGCGGCAGTAGCTCAGTGAGAGGCGGCAGTAGCTCAGTGGGAGGCGGCAGTAGCTCAGTGGTAGAGCAGCCGTCCTTTGACCAACGGGTGGATGGTTTGATCCCCGCTTGAAACATCCCAAAACATCATAACATCCCACTCCCCACATACTGTTGTTGTGTCCTTGGGCAAGACACTGCAGACACACCCACCTTGCCTCCAGTGATGTTCTGTAACACTGGTAAAGCTTTGAGTGTCTACTAGGTGGAAAAGCGCTATAAAAATAACAAAAAAAAAACTAAATTTGGGATTGTGGAAACGCTGTGGAAGTGGCTGGCGTCCAAATTTGGGCAGAATAAAAGAATTACAAATATCTGGTTAAGTCAGCAGGAAATGTTGATGTATGGATTGTAGGGCCCTGAAACATATTGTGGGATGTTTTGTGAACTCAGAAAACACTGCATAGTTGTTCTACACAATAGATATATTGGATTGCAAAGCTCTGTTTTACAATAAACTGGACTTTTCAGTCAGACAAAAAAAAAAGAATCAAAATATAGCTGTGAATATTGCAGCTCTCTTTTTTATGCACTGTACAACAATTACAACTGAGATTCCTTTGTACAGCCTTCGTCGTGAAACTCAAACCCTACAGCTCTCACCTCGCTGAATTGTTTTCTCCCTTTATCTCTCCTGCTTTTATCTCACCATCCTTCCCTTCTGCACAAAAATCTGTCCGAGGAACTACCACCGCCGCCGCTGCAGCCCAGGCGAGATATTAATGAGATTACAAGGACCTTCCCGGTCTAATTATGTCGAGCAACTGCTGTCTCTTACTGGGCCACGGCTCCCGGGGGAGAACACAAATCTACCAGGCCAGCAAAACTCGCCTACTTTTGACAAAATACTCGACAAGCGGCGGTACAAATAACGCCGGGCATCCGTCTTTACCACCGCAGCGACATCGCAGAAAGATTAATTCTGCTGCGCCCAAATTTAACCTGAAAAATTTAACCTGACTGTGGCATTAAGACAACGACTATTAGAGAAAAGAGAAGCAGAGGAAGTGTAGGTTCAATTAAAGTGATGGAACGTGACCTTTGGACTGAAGTGTTTAAGTTTCTCACAGTGGTGTTTGACATTTGAAAAGTGACATCCGACACGGGACACAGAGAGTAAAGGCACATGTTCAACGACAAAATATAAAAGAAAAGGTGGGATTTTGGACACCGCTGCTAAAAAGTTATCCTCACTTGAGTTTCGTGGATTAAAAAGGACTGGAATGTTACAGAAAAAGTTGGCTATTTTAAAATCTTTAGACAGAACTGTTATGATCAGAAATATAAACCATGGATGAAAATCTTTTAAAATACTTACCAACCTGTGATTGTGGCCTTGAAAAAGAAATGAGAAAAGTTGTGACAATGAACCCTTTAAAAGAAACATGTAAATATGTTTATTCTGATATGTTTAGAGAGCCCTGACCATAGCCTTAATAATACTTATTGTTTTAGAGATTTAATGGGGAATAAAGGCAGGAAAACCCAACAGAAGGGTTTATGTAATATGTGCTTCAATATCCAGGCTGTCCAGTTGTTAGGCTGAACTAAAGCTAAAGTCTGTGGAGTCATTCAGGACATATTCAAGAACGGTTTCAACAGAGACATCTGGACGTAGCTTTGACGTGGTGTTGTTGCTCACTAAACACTAGTCCTGAAGTCTGTAACCCTGACCTGGAGAGGCTCCCTGCTGCTGCTGTGTCTGCCCTCCTTCTCTTGAGGTTTGCACTGCAAAACTGGAATAAATGAGTTGCAAGAGGAATAAGAAAGTGCAACTTAAAGTCTCCATTCAACCTGTGATCATTAGTGTTAAGAAGTGAATGTCATAGTTAAAATGTTTTGGAAAAAAAGTGTATTCTTAAGCTTATTTAAAAGTGACACTAAAAATACACTAGTAATCCTTCCGTGAACAGAACAGCCATGAAGTTGTAGATAAAAGTTTGACTAAGCCCAACACAAGTGCTTGTATCTTTTTCTGAGAGCGTCCACTTTGCAAACAGCGAGTCGTCATTGAAATGGACCACATGACATCAGCTCCATCCCTTATGCAAATCTGTGTCCGGATACATTACCCCGCGCAGAGATAAGAGCGTCCAGAGCGGAGCGGGGCCCACTCACACTCAGCGCTCACCTCCTGCGCCGCGGATATTTTTACCCCGACACAAACCGGCGTTATCACATTAGCCGTACGTCCGCGCACTTATCTGGGCACTCTCATTCTGAAATAAGACACTTGACACCGCAGAGATGGCACTGACACGGCGCACGGCGGAGGTGAGGCACGATAATGGCCTTTTGAATTTGTATTCGCTCCCGACGAGAGATAGAGGTTAGCATTAGACTCAACTGCACTTTATTCTGTTCAGGCACACGCAGGGCAACAAAGCAGAAACAGAACTTCATCACTGCACTTCTGTTGTTGAACATTTATATATAGAGTTAAAGATATATAAACTACAGAGCAGTTAGTCTGGTTAGTCTTGCACACTGTTGTTGCTGTAAATGATAAAATAAAAAAAAACTGAACTCATTAGAAAAATCTCTATCGATCTTCGAATTAAATCATGACCCTAGCATTTAAACTACTTCTTAAAAGTCTGAGGGAACCACTCTACACGGACAAAAAGTCTTAACTTAATAATCTGAAAATGTTTTATTAAATTCAACTTTGTTAATCCCCAAGGTGAGGTTCAGTTTCTAGGTCTCTTCAGATGAATAGAACCAGACTTCATCTTCCACAGACTGATTGATTGTGCGCTCTTGTTTCAGTAGAAGGAGTTCTTGTGGAGTTCTGTCCTGCAGCTCACTGACCTCAGACGTCCACTGGCACAAGCCCAATGCAGGGGACGGTCCATGTTGTTCAGTAGAGTATCCATCCCATTGTGTGTCTGTTGCTCCACTGCTGCAACTAGAGTCTCCAATCTAACACCAACCCTCTCTATAAATGTTTCAAGTTGCGTTCGGTCTTGTTTCCTGAGACTGCTGTCATTCTATTTAATATATTTTGGAGGTTCTTGGATGCGCAGAACAAAATTTTTTCCTAACCTTAGCTCTGGGGAGGGTTCTAACCGACTAGTTTTTGGTGCACTTATGCTTTTTGCTCCTTGTGTTGTTAAAATTGCTTCCATTGTTTTCCTCACTTTTAAGTCGCTTTGGATAAAGTTTGCTAAATGACTAAATGTAAATGTAAATGTTTTGTAATGGAGGATGTGATTTGGTGGAAAACAAACAACTTTCGTATATGTATTTCATATATGTATTGCGTATATTTATTGTAGCTTAGTTTCTAACTAGCTTTGCCATAAACCCTCCAGGTGTTACTCTCTTCTGATTGGAAAAAAGGGACCGGATACCAAAATAACTTTTCTATGTTAGTTGTAAAGCTGAGAGACTTTGACAAACCTTTGAAAATACCAACATTTATCTTTATTACTTAATTTGTCATGAAGTGTTTAAGATATAAGGAGATATTTTGGAAGAAGGGTTGGAAAGACAGTAGTTTTAGAATGTCTTATTATTGAGCAATAAAAACACAAGCTAATCTAAGGAGGACACATCAATAATATGAAAGATTTCTTGGCCAAAGCACCGAAGGCAGAAGAGGTGTGACGGTTGTGATATTCTTCTTTAAAAACACTACTATCACAGATTAATTTGATTCTCCCGGGTTTTAAAACCAGTCATTAGTGTCTGGATCCTGTTCTCCAGCTCCACGACTGCACATTTACTAAAACAGAGGGATGAGAGAGGGGTCAGCGCCGGCCACTGTTTCCTCTCCCGCGCCTCAATAATAGATGTTTTAAAGTTTAAGTGCTGCCAGAGGGCTGCGAGCTGCTGTTCATTAAGTCAGCCCTCACACTGGAGCTGCATTTACATCCACACTGCAGCGACAGAACGGCTCGGGCTCAGTAATTATCTGTGCTCTGAAGAGAACAGGGACTTTATCATTCTCTCTGAAACCTGTGCTGGGCTTTGGTCTGGACTTTTCAGTTTGATCAGGACTAGGTTTGATGTGGTCTTAGTTTGGACCAAAAAGAGGTTCAGGCTTCGAACTAACTGCGTGACGGTAAATGGGAGTTGCTGCATCTGAAGTGGGTCTAAAGCAGGACTAAACCCGGGTATAATCCAGGGCCAAACCAAGACTTAGACCAGTTCTGCAACAAAGACCGAAACCAATTCTAGACCAACACTAAACCAAAGACGAGATCTCCAGATCTTCAACAAAACTAAACCCTGAGTAAAAATGGAATAAACCACGGGCTGTTCTTCAGGTAAACCTGGGATTAAAATCATAAACAAGGACAAGATCCAGGGATAAACCAGGACCAAACCCTCGACCAAAACCAGGGACCAAAGAAGACTAAACCAGGAGTAAAACTAGAGATCAACTAGGACTAAATCGAGACTAAACCAAGGCTAGACCAGAAATTAACCAAGAAAAAACCCAGGACTAAAATCCACACAGTTAATGCCAGGACTAAATCATAAATGGGACCAGACAGGGCTCGGTTTTGTCTGGATTAGTCCTGGGTGTTAGTATTTAAAAGACTGAAAATAGAGACAATAACTTGATTAAAACGAAGATATTTTTATTCAGACAGAGTTTATATTCTCATTATTACTCTGATCTCTTCTTGTTCGGCTCTTTATTGCTGTAGAAAAAAACAACAGGGAGTGAAAACACAATCAGTGGTGGGTAAAAGGGAGGGTGCGGCCCGGGGCGACACGTTTGTCCTCACGCCTGTCACAACAACACGATTCATCTGCTAAAGACGCCACAGCACACGGCAAATCCGCCAGAACGCTACCAGCGACCAACACAAATTTGTTTACAGACAAAGTGACGTCCCACAAAGACGCGCAGAGGTAAAGCAGACAGATAATACTCCGACCGTTAGCTTTCACCGCTAATCCCTGTCTATTTTTATTACAAACACAGCCCTGAGACGTTTGAGCGGAGTTTACGCCAATGTTTAATCTGCTCACATCTTCACATTTGCATTTCTTTTATTGCTAAGATCACGTTAAAGCAGACGAATACGTGTTGATTATGATTGAACGGTACGGCTCAGACTTTTACATATATTACATACACATTACTCACTGCAAGATCACAGGAAGTAACTTTTGTGGACTTAAACCGAGTCAAGACAAAGGAGTGATACACTTAAAGGAACAGCTGTAAAGTCCAGGTCCAGTTTTAGACCAAGGCCAAAATGAGAAAGGTTTTTATTAGGCCTTGATGAAAATGTGATGTAAAAAATGATAAATTAGCCATGTTCTTTGTTGCATTTGAAGATAACTGTGTCTATGGGATGCACAGTGGCACTCCTTCAAAGCAAGAAGGTCATAGGCTCAACGCCCCTTTATGTGAAGTTAGGAAGTGATGGCTTTCTCTTTGGGTTAAGATTTCTCATATGTATGTGGTTTATTCTTAGACCTGTACTGACTTTGTTCATGTGTTTTTAAATTCATTTCAATATTCTTTCAATTGTGATTTTTCGGTTTTATATCAAAGATTACCAACTGTTTTATGACTGCATTTGAAGATGAATCTAATCTGTCGAGGAATGAACCATTAGATGTGCCTTTAAAATACTCTAACACACCTTCGACACATAAATGCGCTTAAGTGTGATAAAGGGTTAATATGAGTCTAACTAGTGAATAACTGATGAGTCTACAGGACAGAGGGGCCCAAGCATTTCCCCTCAGCGGGCCAAAACGGAACAGTGTCTGTGGGCAACGGGCCAAACATAAAGACTTTTACATTTAATTAAAATAAACCATCTTTGTCCCAGGTTTGTTTTAATTGTGTCTGTGGACACTGCCACTCCATTTTGTTTTGCCGAGGTGGCACCTAATTTGAAGCCTGTGACCTTGTTCTGGGCCCCAGGGGGCATCTGTACAAACAACATTATTTAGGGGGCCTGTGGCCATAGGGTTGGTCCAGGGCCCCATCAAGTGTGTCAGCAGCTCTGTATCCACATTCTTGTAAATACCATATTTGCTTTGCAGTGGCATGTTTTAAACGGGATTCTAAAATGCCCCTGAGCATATCTCATCCTGAAACACCAACACTTTCATAAATAGTGTCTTTATTGAAGATGAGGTGCGTCTTATCAAACCTAACGATGGGACATACAGTGTACACAACAAACCCCTGACACAGTATTCAAGGTCTGTACACAGTATAGATAAACTAATTCAAAATCCTGGTAGATCAACATCAGAACTTTCCAATTCCAGCAAAGGTCAGCAGTTGATCTGAGAGTTAGACTGGAACAGGGGCTAACGGTCCAGACTGTCGTAAAGCTTATAATATAAAGTCTATGGTCCATTTAACCATTTAATATTATGTGTAATTAAAAAAAAAATACTAATTTGTAAAATGTAGTTCTCTAGAGTCACAGTTTAAGTACAATAATTTGTTGCAGTTTGTGTCTGAAAATATTATAAATCAGCATTAATTCTTCTGGGATTTGTTCTACTACACAAAGTTCTACAGAAGCTTCATGAACGAGGCCCAATGTTCTCAGTTAATATAGACTTATGTACTGTTGCTTTCATTGTATGCAGCCCATCCCGAAGCAAAAAGTCTCTATAGCTGCCATTATTTTACACATTACACACTAAATTAAAATGATGGCGGACTTTAGGTTTTCCAGAAAATACCTGAACCCTGTTAAAGTCTACTGTAGGCGCTCTACCACTGTAGCTCCTGTCCTTTAGCCATGCACCACAAACCTCATTTGTCCGTGCTGTCTGGAGTTGGCTGTACGCCTGAGCACATTTGAAAAGCCCATTTGGAGATGTTTTCTGCACTAAAATAGTACAATGCTTAAAGTAAAAAAAAATCCTATTTAGTGGGAGTTTGTGTTTGCGAGTGTCATGCTAAAAAAGCCTATTTTCGCGGGGAACAACCACCCTATCAGAAACTCTGCAGGGGAGCCACATTAGAGGTAATGTCATCCACAGTTTAGCCCCGCGCTGTTCATTCCTCCATCGCTGCTCTAATGAACTCCCACAGAATTACCACTCGAGCAGCGCCCTGCCTTTTTATGATTCTATTTGTTTATCTCTCCGTGATTTCCTGCTCTTTCTGTTTAATTTTATTGGCCTCTGTTAGTGAGCGGGGTTAGTCAGATAAACTCCTCACCCCTTTCTGCCACATTTGGTCAGATTGGCAGATTACAGAGGTTAGTTGATGAAATATTTTAACAAATTAAAGTAGGTGAATTATTTTTGATAATATATAGTCCGTGGTTTTCTGTTGGAGTGCTGACTGTTGGATTTGACTTTACTGTAGCCAAATGGAAGTTTGTTAGTTTAGTAAAGAAACTGATGGAGAAATTGTGGTAAAAGATTAAATAATCATCACTGAACACTGACATCCTATAAGTAAATATAACTACATTTCTTTTTTCACTTTTTGATAATTGTTAATACAGTGTACTAGAATTGTTTCTCTGGACTATTTTATTTCCTTACCTTGAGGCAGGTCATGACAAATTGAGGGCTTATCCAAGCCGTAACTCCGGTTAGTCACATGCCGAGAGAGGATATTGCTGAAGCCAGGTTATAACTGTGACGGCCACCAATTTGTATTTTTTAAAAATGTGTTCTTTTTTTGTTTATAGGGTGGAGACCGTCCCCTGAAGTCCACCTAAAGGGTGACACCTGCTCCAGATTTCCTCCCATCTTCTTCTGACACTGACTCAACAAAATGCCTCCTGCAGCAAAATGTTGACGACTTGCATCTATCTTTCTCTTATGATTTATAGAGCCATGTCTTTACAACAAGAATAAATTTGATGTTTTAAGGAAGTATGTTTGAAATTATTGAATTTTTGGGCATGTTAATCTTAAAGGGCCAACACTAGTGACATAAAAGATCTTTCTGTTTTTGTGGTTTAGAAAGCTGAAGAACCACCAGAAACAGTGTCTTTATTTTCCTGTTTATTCCGGTAATACATGTTACTCCAATGAACTCCTACTGAATTGAAACAACGCTGCCTTTTTATGATCCTGTTTGTTTATCTCGCGGATTTCCTTGTCTCCCTTTCTGCCTGCTTGTTTCATTTTATTGCCCCCCTTCAGCAAGAAGGGTTTTTCAGATAAACTCCCCTCCTCACCCCTTTCCCCGACCCCTTTCCTTCATCCCCATTTGGTGAGATTAGCAGATTAGCGCTCTCATCAGTCAACGGGCAGGACCCCCACCGCGACGGACGCAACTCAAATCAGCACATCTCCGCCAGGCATTGTGCTCCAATTGAACGCACAATGGTTTCAACCCATTAATACATCGCTCATATCAGGGCTCAGACATCAAACGTCCACATTATCTGTCGCCTGTTTGTGCTAATGTCGCCTTTCAACAGTTAATTTAATCGAGGAGAGCAAAAGGGAGGCACAGAGGGAACAATATCCAGCTTTTGGTGATGAATTGGTAAAAAGAAAAATGGAATTAATGAATGCTGAGTGATAGCTGCCAACACTTACTAATGGTTTATTTGATTAGGCACATTGTCAAATAATTTTATTCATTTATTCTTTGCTTTTTTAAAACAATTTTTGGATTGGAGTCAAGGACATGGGCCTAAGTAACATTTGTGGACCAAAATAGATACAAGATGGTGCCGAAAAGATAGTTTAATAGGCAGAAGTTAGCACCCTTTTTGGAAGAATCTAATAGGGCTTTAGAACACACCAACCCTAAATTATTCTTTGCCATTAAAAAGAACAATTCTCTGTCTTCATCTAAAAATAAATGCTGTACTGTACATATCTCCCTCATGTGCTTTACTTGTGCATAAAACTGTGCCCAGATTTGGCCCAACTTATCCAAGCAGAGCTAAAACCCATGAAGTGTGTCATCTTTATGTTTCATAAAGCTATGGACAATGTCAACTTTTGTGACCTTGGATAAAAAATTGTCTAGTGAAAGAAAGTAGGCAAAAACCTTTTCCTTGTTAGAAATATGGGTCAAATAAGTTCAAGTCCTTCACTGCCAAAGAAAGTCCTTATTCAGAGACCACCCAATAAAAACCTATCGCTGTATATAACTGTGATAAAGCAAAAGTGACTTATGATTCATCCTGTCTGTCTTTCACATCTCACCTGTAGCACCTACCCAGTCCTTTACATTTGGCCTACATTTTGCTTTGGTAATTGTTTCCACAGACCTATTTGTTGTAGATTAATGTATGACTGGAATTAATTTGACTATGTATAAATATATAGGCCAGTTTGTATTTTGTGTTTAAAGCCCATTACATCCAGCTCTAACCATGGCCACTAAAGAAAGTACGAGTAAAACTGCAGCAGAACAAAACAATTGAAGCTTCAAAAGAATTCCACTTGTAAACTCAACCCACAGAACTGTGTTAATCCGTCCCTGTCTCCATGAAGCGTGCTGTCACTGATTGATTTAAACCGTCTAAAACTGAACCGTCCACGGATCTGTATTGTCTGTTTTATGAGCTCCGTTGTGTCTCGTTGTTCCGTGGCCAACGCTGTTATTGTGTTGACTTATCTCTGGTCTCCACGCTTCGACATGTTCACACACAGATGGAGACAGACCAAAGTGAGCTCTAAAGTCACCACTTAAACCTGATCCGTAAATGTTGCCATGGATTTATAGCCTAGCGACCTGTGATTGTGCGGCGTACCTTTAATTCTTTCCCTTTAATTCAACCGGCTGTAGACACTCCGAGAGAAGTGTCTGACTCTCAGCGTGGCCCCTGCTGCAGCTGTTTGTCTTTTGAGAGATAAAGGCAAGAGTTCAGAGGTTTTAGGTCCATCAAACTTTGTTGTGGCACAAATAATCATATAGTTGCATGATAGCAGTATATTAACTTGCCCGTCAGAGTAGTTTCTCTGTGCTGTCCTCTGCACTGAGAGGAGTCAGAGTATAAGATAAACTTGATGATCTAAAGCCTACACTTTTTTAAATCGTTCACATCTGCACAACGTGAAACAGGTAGATCGTAATCTACCGCATGTTCACACTGAGCGATGGAACAAATATGGTCAGACTCGAACATGAAGTGATGGCTCCGGTGAATTGTAAGGCAGCACTTGTTATAGCAGCATTTATGTGCATAATATAGTCCCAACTTCTAATCCATCTGTGTTGGTTTGGCGCTGTTGTCCCTGTGTGGACGCGCTAAGTAGGTCGTTTCCAAACTCATTCCTGTTGGTGAGTTGGCTGACGTAGACGTAGGGGCAGCGAGTGGCAGACACACTCTGCAACAATTCCTCTAAATGCTGGAACAGGTCTTTCATCTTTTTTCCCAGGATTGTGAATCTTATGTCTGAGACGGACAAAATGAAGATACCAGCCTCTGCGTGGACAAAGTCATTCCTGTTGGAGAGTTAGGCCATAACCACACATAGATGTTGTTATGGCTATTTCTTTGGGGATGGAAAGTGGTTGGCAATGTTGCCAGGTAGAAGCAGCTGAAGTACTTTCCATTTTCCAAAAAGAAAAGAAAGTATGTGCAAACTAAATAAAATTTCTCCAAAAACCATAGCCATTGTAAAACCTTTACTTCACAAATCATGTCAAGACAAATCCAATCCTTAGGGGGCAAAAGGTGACAGTATGACAGTCTTGTTCAAATCAGAAAAATGATGCTGTTTGTCATGTGTTCAGTAGCATTACATTCTCCTTCTTTACATAAAACTTAGGAGTGTAACGAATGGTGTTTCTCTCACTGTGAATGCATGTCTGAGAGCCCTAATATGAATGTGGCAGTAATATTTTGTCCCGCTGGTATATGTCTTGTGCCTGAAAGTTTCCATGCAGGCATTGTTGATCACGGCCTATCGACTGTGTCCTGATTTGTATTCAGTGGACGCGTCATTATTCTCTGGGTTTTGATGTCCGCGAGTGGCATTGGCCCAGCAGACATCATTTACTCGCACAAATAGTCCACATGTAAATTGATATGTAAGAAAATGGGCCATTAACTTTTTCATTAATGGTTGTACTGCGTCGTGAGAGCAGTGCACCGTGTGGAGGGCTTCCCTGAGCAGTGCACGTGACACGGGCTCAAACACAAGTGAAGCCACCAGAGAGAACACATTTGTAAAAACTCAAGCACTTTGTAAATGTAGTATTTCTGTTCCTTTCTTTGATAAGTGCAGTTTTTAAACGTCTCTAGGTAAGCATAAATGTAGTGGGGCCTGTGCATTGACCCTTAAAATAACTTGTATAATCTTATTGTTTTAGCCATTTCTTTGTTATAAATTCTTATGGATCCTTCATCTTTGTATCTTCTTAAACCACCATTATTCTGTCGTTAAGCTTAGAGACAGAATTATGAATTTATCCAATTGGCCTTTAGTTTGGCTGAAAGTGTAGCTCAGAGATGTCCAAGTTAACTTCAATAAACTCACTTCAGAAGTATAGAGAGAGAAAAGTCAGAGCTCTGTGTCTTGCTCATATTAATGCCACCTCTTCCACAGCTCACTTCTCATTTCCATTATTACTTAACGTTATTCCACCTTGTTGCCGATACAGGCTCAAATGAACTGCCTCCCTGCCGTTTCCGCTTTCCCTCCCTCATGCGTCTCCTTCTCCTCGTCTTTCTCATTATCTCGGCCTCCCCTTTACCTCTGTGTAACCGTCGAGTTCAGAAAGAGCGATGGGCAATAACCCAGCATGCCGCTTTTTCGACTTAGTGCTGCCTGCTATGCTAATATCATTAATCAATACGGCCGAGATTATCTTCGACTGTGATACAAAGAAACCTAAGCTTCCCGGTGGCGCATAGGTATCTTTTTACTTTTTACTTTCTGAGCCCATTTACAAAAGCCCCCCTCCCCAAGATGGCCGACTTAATGACGGCCGCAGAAGTTTTTCCAACAAATTTCATGGGGCATGATCCAAAGATAATAGCTTTTCAGCCCCAATGACAATCCAATTACGGTGCCAATCAAAGCCCACGGCGTGCTGTCTAATTATGATCAACTCTGGCAGACGGCTCACACTAAAACAGCAGCTTTAAGCCCAACAAATCGCACCGCTTTAGAGTCCAGTTTGCTTTTCCAAAAGTAGGTTTGGCTTTGGATTTGATAAAAGCGCATTAATGTGATGTGATGACCCAACAAAAGCTGTGAGGAACATTTTAAAGTAACACTTTTAGCTATTAGCATCACATAATTTTAAATTCCAAAACTATACATTCTTGTTTTGACTTAAAACTATATATTTCTATGCCACCGGGACGAGCAGTCCTCTCCTGAGAGACATGCTTAGAAGCTCAAACACAGGGAGAAGAATTAAGCTAAAACACTGGACCCTAGCAAAATGCACTAAAATTACCCTACAGACATGTTTTTATTCCAAACTTGACAGTTTTAGATTATTTCCTCCCAAAAATAACCAGGCAGTCTGTAGCGGGATCGGCGCCCTCTAGTGGCTAAGATTTACATAAGTGTTGCTTTAATAGCTGTGCTTTCTTGAATTCTGGAGATTTTGTGCACAAACCCTACCTCCTATGCACTGTGTAAACATTTTACACAGTGCACTTGGACCCAAACTCTTGTAGTATTCTGTACATTTCTGCATGGTCTATCTATTTAAACTAAGTTAATGAAACATCGAGCACACTTTGGACCTGTGTGGCAAAAAGCCTGGTTCAGCACTTTCTGATCGTTGTGTTTAAAGACAAATGTAAAAAAAAAAAAAAGGTTTTACTGGGTTTATTCAGAGCTCTGGAGCCACTGTCTATGCACAGACAGAAGATTTTGTGGTACACAGTTGAGTGGCTTTATTACAGAATGGTCATCCTCTTACAACCCTTATTAGGACATAGTTCGTGCATCTGTGTCATTCCTAACTTACTCTGGTGGTCATCAGGCCAGACGCATTAATACCGAGGGTCTACAGTGGTCTTACACCTGTATAAAATAGCCTCACAAGGGCAAGGTTAGGTCAGAGACTATAGGTTTATGTTGGTCAGGTCGGGTTAATAATTTCCCAACAAACTCGACATGCTCTACATCCAGCATTAAGTTGATCAGAGATCTTTTCCTTCCACAATCGTTTCCAAATAAAATCCTGTTGAACAATGCATTGGATGAATGTTCTCTGGCAGTGCATGTTGTCGGGGGTGTACACCTTACAGCCAAGAGTAAGAAGGTCGTAGCAATCTGCATTGTACACGGACTTAAGGAAGAGAACTCTATAAAGAGGGACATTGGTGGAGATCTTCTGGACCTTACATGAACGGCTCTCCACAGTTTCTTATGACTACAGTGTGTTTGGCCTCCGTCAAACCGTCTCCCACCCGCCTCATCCTCTAACGTTAATAACTGTTACTGATGTTTTAAAATGGGCGGGCTTTATGTTTGATTGATTGGTTGCATGTCTTGGTTGTACTTCCCTCTGGAAATCCAACTTAAATTGTTGTAAAAATCTTTGTAAAGAACGATTGTGCCACATTTTTTTAAATAATTTGGACCAGAAATATTAATTATATGTTACCTGGGATTTACAGTAAATGTTAAATGGTAAGAATGATTCTGAGACAGTTTTAAAAATAGACTTTAATTCCCGAGCGGTGGCTAACAAACAAAATGGCAGCATCAATAACACAAATGATTAAACATTCATGGCCTTTTCAGAGGAACATCTGCCACATTCAGACTGTAGCCTCAGGGAAAGACTGAATCAAGAGGATTTCAACCCAACAAGCTCCAAGAGACAATAAGAGGGACTCAGAGATGAAGTGACAAACACTGCAGATGTGTGGACAACACTGTAAATATGAGAGAACTGTGGTGGTGCATGAGACCTCAAACCCAGAACAATCCCCCTGGAGACTCTGGTTTAGATTTGATTAATGTTGTAGTTACTGTTGCTTTTGCATCACCTGGTCTGGTCATTTTAATCAAACTCTGTCCTGTTTCCTTAGAAAGTCATTTTTGGGAGGTGTGAAAGTACATTGAAACATGGTGTGATCCAAAAAAGTGAGCTCTGCTGCCCCTTAAACTGGGGGACCAGATGTTTAAACCTCAAAATCAAAAAAGCAAAATCAATATACCACCAGTAAACACTGAAAAAACATAGTCTGATGGTATTGAGTGACATTTTTTAAGATATATTAACATGTAACAAACGTGCTTTCCTTAAAGCAAACAGTCGTTCCTTTAGCTCATTAGTAAATGTCCACTGTCTTTTGGTTGATACAGACGGTAACACACTTAAGAATGTAAATGGACCAATCAGTGTTGAGTTACAAACGTGTGGAACACTGCTGATCTATTCCAATTGGTTAAAATTGCTGTAACCATGGCAACTCTGTGATTGACACACAGACAGTCTATTGACAAATGAGTTCGAGGAAAGTCAGCTGCTTTGACAGTAAAAAAAAAAAAAAAAAAACAGGACAATTGGGACAGGAAGAGGGTAAAACTGGGACATGTTAGTGTTTTTTCAGATATCCCCCGGGACACGAGGCTTAAAATCAGGACTGTCCCGGCTAAAATGGGACGTATGGTGACCCTACCTAAAACAGCAGTCTCTGCCAAGTAAACCCTGCTGTGGCTCGTTTGTGACAAGCAAATGTAGCAACAAATAACCTAATCATTTGGCCCATTTTAAATGTAATAAAGCCAGTAATGGTAAATTGGTAAATAACCAATGTATGCTAACGGCCTGATTCCAATCTGGCTGTGCAACACAAATAAATGTAAAAGTATTATAATAAAGCATTTCACAAAGTAAAGAGGGTTACACATAAAATGGTCTGGCCTATACAATGAAGGAAAATATTAATGTTAATACACAAAACAACAACAGATGTTTATACAAAGGTGCAAAAAATCTGTTGTAAGCAAAAACAACATTTTTTACGTTACAATATATTTTTAAATCCAAAAATTGATTTTCTTTGAATATCAGTTACTTTAAAAACTTTTTAAATATCATAATTTCATCCTTGAAGGGAATATGGTTGAGGCAGAAGAGAAAGCAAAAAAGTATAAACAAAGGTGAAAAAATGCACTAAATTATTTGTATAAAAAAAAAAAAAATCATTTTTTTGTCTGTTATGTTGTTTTGTTTGTGATTTATTTTGTAATTTAGTTGTGTCTGTTTCTGTGTAATTAAGTACATTTAAAAAAGTAAAAAGATTTGCAGAAATAATCCTAAATGAAATACCTCGGTACAGTTTGTTTCAATGTTGTCTCTTTTATGTTAAATGAACCTGGCCTCCACATTAACCTTCCTTTACAGCCATCACACGCTTTAGTTATTTACAAAAAAGCCAAAAAAAAAAAAAAAAGCCTTTTCTGCCAAACAGCTCTCACGGACGACTTCAGAGATCCAACATGGCTCCAACTGACACAAGCCACTGAAGGTCACACACACGAAAAGAATACATGTGAAAAATGAGCAATATATGGCCACCTTGGTCTCTTTGACTGCTTTTTTTCCCTCCAAAGTTACATTTACATTTGACAAAAAAGCAGCCGCCAACCCACTCTGAGTCCATTCAAACAGAGCACTGAGTTATTTCAATTCATAAAGTTGCTCGTGTCCAGATTTCATTAGCAGCACATTAGCAGCGGTTTTATGCCCTATGTTTATTACAGGCCTGACACGATCTATAAATAATGTGTTAAGCCGCGCGGACGCTGGGGACGGCCATAATGCTGAAGGGATCTATCATTGCAGCTGACAATGGCTAATAGGCAGCCCTCTGGGTCAATCACTACAAATTACAGCGGCTCAATTACACGCCATCAGTCCTCATTGGCCACAACAGGCCCAGAGCTCGAGCCACGGAGCTCAACTGTGGAGTTAGGATTAAAGCTTTAGTCAGATTCAAGCTTTGAAAGTATGTGCCTGTATCTAAAACCTTTTAGATATAAAAAAATATGTGATGTCCCAATGGCAGATAAAGCTAGGAAACACAAACTACATATGTATTATTTTTTCTTTTTGTCATTTTAGGGTTGCAACAACCGGTACACCTAATGTCTAACAGAGCTACATGTCAAAAACACACACAGTAACAGCTCACTAAGTCAATGTCAGCATCAAACATTACATCTACAGTACTCTTCTCATCACAGAACAAACAGCACCAAAAAAAGCAACATCATGCTAAGCATTGTTTCTCCTTTTGAGGTTTTGCTCCAGGCTGTGATTGGCCAGTTCTCCAGCTGCCAGCCAATCAGTGTCCACATGCTATGTCCCGCCCACAGCCACTTACTGGAGACAGAGAGAAGGGAGCGACAGACAGCAGCAGCAGCAGAGCCCAAATCTTGGTCTGGTTGCATTAACATGGTTAGTTTCCATCCACAAGTCAAAAGTCAAGCTGTGTTCTGCTTGATTTTTTTTAACACATGCACTGGCGTTGGTTCTTTTACAGTCAGCAACATTAAATCTGATCAAAGACACATGTTGTATAAAAGAATGAACTGTCTCAAAACTGTCTTTCTGTTGCTCTGTTGGTTCTGTGTCGGGAACTAATGCCATAGTCCAGCTCCAGTCCCACTACGCTGTAATCATGCAGCAGTAGCTCTTTTGATAAAGGCAAGATCTGGAGCCAAAAACCCTTGTTCTTTTTTATCATATTTCATTTTTGTTATTGCTCATTGTACAACTCACTGAAAGCTACTTATTTCGAGTCATGTTCAGAGCAGCACTGCAGGAGGTCAGAGAAGTGGCACAAACATTCAACTCTAATCACATAAACAGGTTTTCATTCATGTTTTATCTAAATACTGCTTCTATATGTAGCTCTGTAACAATACCAGCGATGACGACAAACCCAATGATCATGTCTTTAACGCTGACTGTGTGGGAGTGGATTTAAACCTCTTCAATTCCTGATTACCACTTTATTAGAAGCTATTTCTTGTGTCTTATAGAGGCTAAAATGGAAAGCCGTAATCTGCCCATTATTCAAGTGTCGTGTCAAAATATAGAAGAGTGGTTTATGTGTCGAACCCACCCGTGACATCTGCCTGCTTTGTGCTTTTTATCTGTACGTAATGATAAATATTGTTTATTATGAGCGCAGCCAAATGCAGCTCAATGTAGGATTTTCTGTTTATCTCTTAATTCTCCGATCCAGGGACATTTACAATAGGCTGTGACACATTGGAGCTAATATTAATGCTTTAAATGGGTTCAGATTAGGGCTTAAAGTGGAAACTGTCAAAGGTGAGGTTTGTGTCGAGAGACTACAGCCAGGTTTTAGTTTATTTTAATACAAATATTCTGCAGTATTGTGTCAAAGTGTTTGGATTTGTTTCTTTCACTTTACAAAAAGAGGTCACTGCTGAAGCAATGTGACTAATCCCTGATACGACATGGTGTTCTGAGTTTTATACCCCCTCTCAGCTCAGGACAGGCCTTGTTCAGAGTTTCTCCTCAGTCAGGACTGGAAAAGGTTTTCTTCTGGATTGTTTCCACTGTAGGTACGACACGGGGTCAGGTCAATGCGGGATGGTTTGGGTCTGGTAACCCCTTTAAGAGGCACAGGTTTCCATTGTGCTGGTCCAGAAGAGCGCTCGTCTACAGAAGCAGTGACGTTGTCGAAGCATTCCTATAATTTAGGGACTTGATATTTAAGGCAGAAGTTCTGCTGGTGTTTAATACGCTGTAGACGACAATGTTTAAATTTATTAAAACTGTTGCATCTTACTGTGACTTTATGCAGATTTTACAAACTTTTATCCAAACAACATACATCTAAAGGAAGACCAGCTGGTGGTATTTGAACATTTTTTAATAGTTTTAAGCATTTATACATAACAATTTAAAGGTATTACAGAGGTTTTTTTTCAATGTTACTTTATTCTATAAACTCTAAAACTACCTCAACAGACGTATAACCCATCCATCCATCTTCTACCTCTTATCCGGGCCGGGTCGCGGGGGCAGCAGTCTAAGCAGAGAAGCCCAGACTTCCCTCTCCCCAGACACTTCCTCCAGCTCTTCCGGGGGGATACCGAGGTGTTCCCAGGCCAGCCGAGAGACATAGTCCCTCCAGCGTGTCCTAGGTCTTCCCCGAGGTCTCCTCGCGGTGGGACATGCCCGGAACACCTCCCTAGGGAGGCGTCCAGGAGGCATCCGAAACAGATGCCCAAACCACCTCAGCTGGCTCCTCTCGATGTGAAGGAGCAGCGGCTCTACTTTGAGCTCCTCCCGAGTGACCGAGCTCCTCACCTTATCTCTAAGGGAGCGCCCCGCCACTCTGCGGAGAAAGCTCATTTCGGCCGCCTGTATCCGGGATCTTGTTCAAACTTTATGACCATATGGTCAGACATATAACTTTAAATTAAACAAGTACTAAAAAAATAAAATAAATTAAAGCCGCAAGCGGCGATAAAGGCCCTCGCCTCCCTTGCGACCGCGGGGACACATGTATTCGGAGGAATGCATTTCGTGCTTTAAAGCGTAAACTTCACAGTAATGTCAAATAACTGGGCCTGTGCCTCTGCTTGAATCTTCTTCTGGCTGGAGCCTGCTTCATCATCTCGGGCCTGTGCTACTGCTGGGGCCTGCTACACCACCTTGTATTTAGAGTTAAAGGTCTCCACATTCCCTGGTTTTCCTGGGATCTGTCTGAACTTATAAAAATAATAGATTATGTTTGGGCTAAGGCGAGAAAAACAAAATACTGACTGGAAATTTGCTCAGAAATCGCTGCACCCGCCTGTTAAAAAGTAAAAATGTAAATATTACTTGTCTAAAAAAACAAGTTTACAAGTTCCAAAAGATTCTGAAGAGCTTTCCAAGGCTCTAGTCTTGGCTCTGGAGGAGCGTCCTTTAAAGGAAGGATCCTGGCATTTTGTAAATGGCATTTATTTCCCAAAGTAATGGCTGCTTATTCACAGGCTCATTACGACCACAGCCGTAAATGTATCAAAAAACAAAATGACAACTTTGGTTGGCACTCGTGTCTAGATAATACTCAACAAATTTGGGGCCTTTTAGAAAAAAACACATTGGGTTTAATCTTTTGACCCGAGGGTGCAATTTAGGTGGTCCGTGTTCCACCCACCTGGCGGACTTCCTGTTGAGTTTAGGCTGTGGCTGTCATAGACTTTTCTGTTTGGCCTGAGGTGTCCTATGGATGTACCAAGTTTCATTTTTCTACGTTGGAAAAAATTACTTTCACTTTCCATAGGCCGAATGTATTTTCATTTCCCAGGGTCGCCACTGAGTCATTTCTTTTATTATTTTTTCAAATACTTAAGATACATCAATATTTCGCCAGGCTTAAGTTTAGTGGCCAATAAAATTAACTTTTTGCGCACATTTACTGGGTCAAAATTAAGGACAATTTTGCAGAAAAATTTGCAGAAAAATAAAAATTAAATAAAAATATAAATTGAGCAAAAACAACAAGAAAAGGCATTGTCTATTTTGCACACAAGTGTTTAGCTCATTTTGCCTAAGTTTGGTGTTTCTTGAATGAAGCAGCTATTTTCTGTCAATTTTTAAAAGTGAGGTGTATTCTAACCCGGTTCACATTTTCAATTCAAAATGGCCGCCTTCTCGTGTGTGATAGGGTGTGGTCCCCATTGGCTTTTATGTTCATAAGCCCATGATGGATGTGTGTACCAAGTTTCATTTGCCTAGGACAAACTAAAATTTTCCCTTCCCATTGACTTTTTCCACATATTTGCGCCGTTGCTATGGCAACACATTTATAAATAGGGGGTGGTTGTCATCAGCTTTTATGTTCGTCATGACATAAGTGATGTGTGTGCCAAATTTTATGTCTCTATGACATACTAAATTCTTGGGTCCCATTATAAGTTTGTAGGTGGCGCTAGAGGGCCATTTCTAAAGCAAACCCTTTTATTTACATATCTTTGTGTTCAGGTCATGAATGTGCACAAACGCCTTTTGGGTCCAACTTGATCCGAGAAGGCATTTGAGAGTTAAGGTATATTTTATTTTCACAAAAATGGCTGCCTCGTTACAGGCTTGCCACACCCACACCCGATGAGATATCAAAACAAAATGACAACTTTGGTTGGCACATGTGTCTAGATGATACTCACCAAAATTGGGGCCATTTAGATGAAAACACATTGGGTTTAATCTTTTGACCCGAGGGCTGCGATTTAGTTGGTCGCGCCTTTCACCCCACATGGTGGACTTCCTGTTGAGTTTAGGCTGTGGCTGTCATAGACTTTTCTGTTTGGCCTGAGGTGTCCTATGGATGTACCAAGTTTCATTTTTCTACGTTGGAAAAAATTACTTTCACTTTCCATAGGCCGAATGTATTTTCATTTCCCAGGGTCGCCACTGAGTCATTTCTTTTTATTATTTTTTCAAATATTTAAGATACATCAATATTTTGCCAGGCTTAAGTTTAGTGGCCAATAAAATTAACTTTTTGCGCACATTTACTGGGTAAAAATTAAGGACAATTTTGCAGAAAAATTTGCAGAAAAATAAAAATTAAATAAAAATATAAATTGAGCAAAAACAACAAGAAAAGGCATTGTCTATTTTGCACACAAGTGTTTAGCTCATTTTGCCTAAGTTTGGTGTTTCTTGAATGAAGCGGCTATTTTCTGTCAATTTTTAAAAGTGAGGTGTATTCTAACCCGGTTCACATTTTCAATTCAAAATGGCCGCCTTCGCGTGTGTGATAGGGTGTGGTCCCCATTGGCTTTTATGTTCATAAGCCCATGCTGGATGTGTGTACCAAGTTTCATTTGCCTAGGACAAACTAAAATTTTCCCTTCCCATTGACTTTTTCCACATATTTGCGCCGTTGCTATGGCAACACATTTATAAATAGGGGGTGGTTGTCATTAGCTTTTATGTTCGTCATGACATAAGTGATGTGTGTGCCAAATTTTATGTCTCTATGACATACTAAATTCTTGGGTCCCATTATAAGTTTGTAGGTGGCGCTAGAGGGCCATTTCTAAAGCTAACCCTTTTATTTACATATCTTTGTGTTCAGGTCATGAATGTGCACAAACGCCTTTTGAGTCCAACTTGATCCGAGAAGGCGTTTGAGAGTTAACGGATAATTTATTACCACAAAAATGGCCGCCTCGTTACAGGCTTGCCACACCCACACCCGATAAGATATCAAAACAAAATGACAGCTTTTGTTGGCACATGTGTCTAGATGATACTCACCAAAATTGGGGCCATTTAGACAAAAAAACAATGAGTTGAATCTTTTGGCGTAAGGGGTGCGATTTAGGTGGCGCGACTTTCACCCCACATGGCGGACTTCCTGTTGAGTTTAGACTGTGGCTATCATAGACTTTTCTGTTTGCCCTGAGGTGTTCTATGGATCTACCAAGTTTTGTATTTCTACATTGGAAAAAATGTACTTTCACTTTCCATAGGCCCAATGTATTTTGACTTTTCTAGGGTCGCCACTGAGTCATTTTTCATATTTTTTTAGCGACTTCAAATACATAAATTTTTCGCGATCTTGAACTTTGGGCCAAATAAAAATGACTTTTCGCGCATGTTCACTGGGTCAAATTGAGGATCATTTTGCAGAAAAATAAAAATAAAAAAAAAAAAAAAAAAAAAAAAAAAAAAATAATCCGAGCAAAAACAATAGGCCCTCCCGGCTATCACCGGCTCGGGCCTAATAACATTCATAAACTTTGTACACTCTGAGACCAAAAGAACACAGATGCTTGGCGAGTGTTATTCTTTGGCATTCTGGCATGTCAGTCACTGTGACTGTTTTAAGTTATATATGTGTTGTTGCTCCGCCAGGCGGACCGCAAAATTGCAAAATGGCTGAGGAACAACCTGAAGCAGGTATTGGCAGCCGTTGAAAACATCCTCTGCAACACCTGAAACTTAATGAGCGTTTAAGGAGTAACGCATCAGATTTACGCCTTGTACAAAAATACCTATGCTCTCATTTTCACGTTTGTATCACTTCTGTGTCGGAGCTCGTTTCCCAAACAAAACTAGTCTTCAGCTTAAAGCAGTTAGAGTCTTTTTAAAATGAAGATATATCAGCATTTATGACATTAAAGTATATTCTAACAGGACTTTGTCTAACGTTACACAGCGGCGTGACTGCTCTGTGACACGACGCTCTAACTGATAAATTACTCTTGAGAGAATCAATAAAAGACAAGTGACTGGAGTTTTATTGTATTGTTGCATCATATGGTATAATAGCTTCACCGTCCGGCCGTGGGTTTTCTGCCAAAGAACAAAAAATACCCGATACGAACCTGTTTTCATTTTTATCCTCCAATCGGGAACGACGGCTCCTCTTTCATAGGCGTCTCAATATCTCACACTTTAACAAGATCTCCACTCGCTTATGTGCAAAAATAAAGAATAAAAGGAACCGTTGATGTAATTAAATATGCATTAAGGCTCGGGTGAATTTGTCGCTGATTAAAAGACCAACTGGGTTTTGTTTTTCTGTAAAATCCTTCTGTTTTAGAAAGTTTGGAGTCACTTTGTTGGAAGTCAGAGGAAGTTGGTGTTGGATTGGTAAAAGTTGGAAGGTTGTCTGCGGTCATGAAAAGTACAATGGTTGTATATGATAAAATTCAAATGGACTGAACTTTTAAAAATGTAAGACTTTGGTCATGAGTTGTGATGGAACTGTGTAGTATATGAACCAAACACATCTGGTTTATGATTATGAGTGCATAAAAGCAAACGACCTGGGTTTGAATTTATCACAAGTCTGTTTTCTCCAGATGTATTCTACAATTGTAATTACAAATCAATCAAAAGTAATGTCAAGTTCAAATGTTAAATGAAAAAGGGAGTAAATAAACAGAAAATGCCCTGTAAGTCATCTAACCCTGGAGTTGCCCTGAACATGCGAGTGGCGTATAACATCTTCGTCAAAACACTTCTCTTGTTTAAAGTGTTTTATCTTCCGGAAGCATCTGTGGAGCAGTACATCAGCAGTTTCGATGCATTTCTGTGAGAAGGAATAAATCATCTAATGGTCCACACATTCAGTTTGGTAAAGGTTTTACTCAGAAGCCCTTTCTAAAGCTAACGCTCTGACCTCTGACCTCTGACCCCATGTGGCTGGAGTTTCGGCTGTTCTTTGTGGAACTGAATGCCCACATGACAGGCTAAATTAACTTTAACTTTAGGTATTTACAATCTCTATCCTGGGACTCTTTAGACAGAGCTTGGCCTTGATGTTCTGTTGAACGGGTAGAACTCACCAGGCCTCCTCTGTCTTTACTTCCCTATTTGTCTGAGTTCTTCAGATATTCGCCCCCGGTTCCCTTTGGTCAAGATCCGAGCCTGAACGTGACGGTTCATCAGGCTCCCCGTCACCATCGAACACTTCCACACTCCCATAAGGTCTTGTAAAATCATCAGTGGGTGTTGTTGGGACTGTTTAAAGCCTGTAGTGATTTCTGCTTTTAGACTAGGGAACTTTTTCTTCTGTAAAGAGACTAAAGGGAATCCTCAAATTCTACGACAGATTTTTGCATCATCTCTTTAACATAGGAGTTATTTGTTTGGAGTTATTTTAAGGTTTAGAGCGTCTCTCCTGGAGTCTGTCCTGTGCTGTCTGGTAAAAACAACCCAGCCACAAGCAGCCGAGGATGGACTATCAGTGTTTTCTTTTTCCTTGCAACCAAACATGATGGAGTGTATATTTTCAAGTGTTTTGGTGCACTTTCCCCCAGAAATCCAGCATATGGAGATTGTCTGTGGAGTGTGAGCCGGTGAAGGTAAGTCTTTGGGGCTTCTTCTTGTTCATGGATAACATTGGTTAGACTGGGTCTTAATAAAAGGCCTTTTCCTCTTTTTGTGATGTGTTTTAGACAGTTTTGTTCTGCAAAGACGTAAAAAGTTGTTTGATCAATTCTAATGTCAGATATATTATTTTTCACTTACATCTTCATTTCAAACCACTCTATGTAATGTCTTTTTTCAGCAGATGTTAAACGACCGCTCTTTACTCTTTTGCCAGATAGTTTCTTCTACTTTCTTTTCCTCTAACGTGGATTTATTCCTTTGTAATGTTTCTTCTTTTAGAGCAAAGTTACTGTGATTCTTTAAGCCAATTTATCCCATCAACTTCTGCTCAAAACCACTTTAAGTCTCAGCGAATTGTCATCTCTTTGTCTCTCTTTAAGACATTTTTTAAATTGGCTAAGGGGCCATTAAGAGAAAATCGGCTGTGCACTCATCTGTCTCTATCAAACACTGGGGAGCTCAAACAAAACAGGTTTTAAATGGTCCAAATGTCAATTAGGCTAGAAAAAAATCATTATTAGCTTTATTACTCAAATTAACAGTTACCCTCGGTCATTTAATTCATGGCTGGGGCTCGGCGCTAAAAGGGAACGATCTTTTTTTCTTTCTCCGAGTCGTGGTGCGTCCCTTTGGACTCGGTCGGAGTGATTTTGGAGGTATTATATTCATGAGGGGCTGCCGTAATTGGATTAAATTGGTTCCAGAATGTAGCAATTTATATTATAATATCCCATTACTTCGAATACTGCTCTTAATTAATTAGGCTGTTTTTTATATTTTTTTTCAGCGCAGGTCGGAGATAAGTGGAGTGGGCTCAGGAGGAGACACGTCCCACGACGGAGTCTCGGTTAGCGACATCATCTCACACACCTGAAGACGGCAGAGAGGGCAGCACAACGGGTTCGATGAAGAGTGACCCATGTGACCGATGAGGAGCCTCACAGATGAAAGACAGAGATGTAATGCAGACATTTCAAGGTATGGTACTCAAAAAACATTGGTGTATTTATGAGAAACTTTGAGGAAGAACTCTTTTTGGACTCTTTTGAACTAAATTTGTAGTTGTATTTTTACTTTTTTTTGCCTGTGTCCTTCAGATTCTGCTTTAGATTCTCACTTTTCCACTTCATATACAACCTGTGTGTTCTTCTGAAGGTTATAAAGGTGCTTTCTTGATTATAATACCTTTTTAAATTAACATTACAGGACAAAAAAGAGACAAACAGGACTCCTTAGAAAAATGTGTCTCCCTCTGAAAATGGGAGTATGGCTCTTAAACAGGACTTAATGTTTTTCTTCTCCTGTTACTGTTTGTCTATGTCTCAGCTCGACTCTGGAGCTGCTCAAAGCTGTGTCTGGATATGGAAGCTAGAAACCTGCAGCAATAGTCCAAAAATAATCCACATTATCCAGATGTGTTACTCGTTTTAAAGAAATTTAAATGACTGTTCCCTCAGTCAAAAGAAGATGCAGTTTAAAACTCCAGTTCTAACCAGACAAAGCCTTTAAAGTAAATGTACTCAGTCCAAAGATGGATCAGGTGGAAGAGCGGTCGTCCTATAACCGGAAGCTCTGCGTTTTGAGTCCATACTGGGAGAAAAGTGCAATATAAATCTAATCCATTATTATTACAGTTACTGGTTGATGGCTACAAACAAATGTAGAACAACAACAGAGTGTAATGACTGTAGTGGCGGGGTTCACAGCGCCCCTACTGGCCTGGCAGACATACTAAAGACATACTAATGCTGATCATTTTTATTAGACACTCAGGCAGAGTTTGGGTTTGGTCTTTGCATAAATGGCCCTTCTGATGTTTGGTTTGGAGCAAGTGCAACACATTTTTTAAATAACCCAGACTTTATATTTGAAAAGTCTCTGACATTAGGCCACTTTGGTTTAAATTAAGCTCATATTAAGTGTGTAGACTCGTCTGTGTGCGTTTGACTGAGCAAAGTTCATCTCCTCACCTGTCAGTCTCTCTCAACCAGCTTTAATATCACACAGTAATTCTCCTTTGACTAAAACAAATTAATATCATTTTCAAACAATTTCCATATGCAAATACGATTTAATCAAGTAAATGAATCGCAATGCGATGCCTCGGGGCTAAAGTGAGAGAGGGAGGTGGGTGGGATGGTCTATAGAATTTACTAACACATATATATGTATATATATAAAAAATAATAAGTCCTCTTGAGTAAAAATACTCAGTCTAAAATGACTGTTTGTATTAGTTCTTGTTTTAGTCTTGTTTTTCCTGGGGTTAGTCCTGGTTTATTCCTGGTTTAATACAGTCTGATGTGTGCTTTGGTCCTGACCTGGACTTGGTCCTGACTTGGTCTCGGTCAGAGCTGTCTTGACAACGACACCAAGGAATACCATGGGACAATTCTCAGTTTAGTTGACCCTGGTTTAGAGAGGTATTACCTTTGCTACTGTTTTATTACAACAAAGCTTTTTACAGAAATCGTACGTCTGAGCTCTTATGTATCCTGCACCACGTGGAATATTGTTGACTTTAACCACTGGAAACTCAACGGTGAAAAAAGAACATTTTATACTGTCTAAAAAAATGATGTACCAAAGATGTAGCACTTCAGTTTGACACTGGATAGGTTCAGATTCTTTTGTGTCATTTGGTTTCCTTTATTCCTTGATTTTTGTCTCCAGTGTCACTCATATATTTAAACATGTCTACAGTGCTGTTCATGCAAAGAGAAACGCTGAGGAATAAACCCTGTGTTTAACTCCAGCGTTGCCTTGGAGAAGCTTATCTATCGTCACGGACGTGAGCAGTGAGAATGTAATTCGACATAACACGAGGTCGGACGGCGGCGGCTCGCTGCTGTGACACATCCGTGACATGCTTCGAATTAACATGCAATGGTGTCAATTAAAAGCATGAAACGCACTTAAGGGGAATGTTTTGTGTGCGACCGAACTGCTCCGAAGACAAACGTGACGTATGACGAGTTGTTTACATGAAGTGTGCGGCGGCGTGACAATAGAAGGAGTCTGCAGAGGTGATAATGGAGCCGGATGTCAGACAGGAACCAGAAACAGTCTGAGGCGAGTCTGTGGAGGTGAACAAAGGGAGAGAAAGTAGCTGTCTCTGTAGGAACATGGATAAATCAGCCTCAGCATTAAAAACACCTAATGGCCCTCTTCCACTGCCTGGACTGGACTAGGTCTCTGAAGATGTTAGAATCCTTTAGACAAATGGGACTTCAAAACAAAGGATGAGTCTGGTTTGAATCTGGTTTGGATTTCCAGACGGCAAGAGCAACAGACGCAGACTAAACTGCCTGTGGATGAAACCAGATAAACTGTACAACCAATCAGAGAAGGGAAGAACTGCATGAAGCCCTCTGATTTTTATATAAATGGTTTTGAATGGTTCAACAAGATTTCAGGATTTATGTCAACACAAGGTTTGCAGTTTTCTCATGGAATTATAGTTTATCCATGTTAATCCCATTTTCGCTGCCCATTTAAGGCAAATTCCAAAGCAGATATTTATGTTTTTATTACCCATAATGGACAAAAATGTTAAATCCTGCTCTTATGTCCTTGTGGTGTCTGGTAGTACAGACACATTCCAAATGAAACTGATAAAATATCACTGACTCATATCAAGCAAAAACTTATTAAAATAACTAAGATTATCATATACAGCCACAGAACATGTAGCTTTTAGGAACTTTACTGCAATAGTTATGGAACTATCTACAGTGTCACATGAGATAAAGACATAAAGACACAGCCCTTTAGCTTTAGTCTTTTAGTTTAGATCTCTCTAAGGTTTTATGCAATGTGTGGAATATGTTTTATTTCTAAGACTGTGGAAGTAAGAAAGACTAGACTATACGATCATATTGTAATAAAATAAATCCCACATTAGTTTAAACTGCTTCTATAGGTCCAGCTCACTCATTAGGGAGTGCTTTTTAATGATCATAATGACACCTCTTACCCTTGAGGCTAAAAAAACTCCAACTGATGCCTCACTGTGTTACCAACTCCCCCAATGGCCACTCATGGAACTGCAACCAAAAATCCCATCCAACACACAATTCATTTTTTTCTCATCGATCACAGGCACATTTACAACAATGTACCTTTAAAGAAAAAAACTAACTTTTATTATGGAGGTTTGAAAACTTGGCAAAGGGAGCCACAAAAGATAAAGATTTTAACATACATTATTAAGATGTGGCTACAATGCATATATTTCCAGTTAAATCTTGTTATGTTCCAGTGGTTTCTATAATTTTCCACTAACCTCATTCTGTTCATGACCAGTGTTTTGGTCTCACAGCTTTTCAACTTCTGCTGCTTCTGTAATAACAATATCACTCATCTCATATTCTCCACTTAGTTTTTTTCCCCTTCTCTCGCCTCTTTCCCTCACCACACCACTCCCCACCCACTCCACATTTATCACATTCATTTGATATTCTGAAATAAATGTAGCAGAAACAGAATAATGCACCTCCCGTACGCCGCGTTCATTACACACACATTTACATGGGGTCCGCCTTCGTGTTTCAAATGAAGCTCTGTTTCTCACATTTGTGGGGATCTGGAAGCAGGGAGGAGGCCGTTTTCTTCACATTATCAGCGCGCGGTGATAAATGACTCGTTCTATCCGTCTCTGCTGTCACATTCATAAAAGAAAATTTGGCCTTCGTCAAGGGAATCAAGCAGGGGAGGCCGTAATATCCTGCGCGAACGTGTATCCATCAACTTAGGATTGAAACGGCGTAGTGAATACACCTGAGTGAATAATTTTTCACCCGTGATAATGCACCAAAAGCCCGCTGAAAAATCTGCATTTCCCTGCCTCTGCTGCGGCGCGAAGAGGAGGCGGGCCACTGATCATATTCCATCTGCAGGCGATCATGTAAATAGCCCTCCATCTTGGGAAGCCGATATGCAAAGCAGCCGTCTCCCTCGTGTCAGGATCAGATTAATGTAAACCTAAAAGTGGGAATTACGGCCCTTATCCGGCACGGCGTTTCGAGGGAGGGGCCGGGATACGAGCCCCCGAGGGGAATCTGCCTGGTTCAAAGCCCCTTCCTCTGGTTAAAAAAACCCGTTAAGATCTATGCGACGAGGTGAAGGGTAATTTCTTTGATATTCGGCAATGCATTACTGTAGGTAGAGTGCGTCGGCATGGCCCACTGGCTCTCACTGAAGTGTGTGTGTGTGTGTGTGTGTGTGTGTGTGTGTGTGTGTGTGTGTGTGTGTGGATCATGCAAATGTATGCACAGGCGAGAACACACCAGCGGTAAACAACATTTAAGGAGTGGACCCTACACTCCATGGTCCTGGATTTATAGAGACATAAAGCTGATTTTATTCATTACCATTATAAGAGCATAGGCCTCTGATATAACCACATATTTGAGACATTTTAGGCACAAAGCCACTGAAGCGGTACTGTACAGGTTTGTATGGCATGCGTTTACAGAGATTTCTTTTGTCAAAAGGGGTATAAAGTGTTCCAAATTAGTGCAACGAGACGCTCCGGTCACCCCTCGGCTTTGGTTCCAGCAGTAGTTACAGTACAGTTACCAAAAGGTGGCGCTAAACACTGATGAGTATCTGTATTCATCTAAAAATGAGAACACAGTCTGACAATGCTTTCTCAAATGAAGCATGTCTTGTCCGTGTGATGAGAGGAAATGTAAATGTATCCATTCTGCTTTTTACAGGTTGCAGAGCTAAAGCTTCTTCCAGCTGCTTTGAGTGGGCGGCATACTGTACAACCAGCACTTTATTTAGTCTCAATTACAGACAACCTACAGAATAAAGGAGCCATGTAACACACATACTGTTTGATGTTTTAATAAAGATGTAATGGAGCAGGTGAACCTTTGTGTACTAATTACTGTTAAGTTTGTGGAGCTCTTTATCCAAATGTACGACCGTTGTTGTGAATCTGAACACTTACAGCTATCTGGAAGTGGGTCAATAGTCTCACTCTGATTACTTTATTTCAATATGATAAAAAGTATGTATAAAACATTTTTTATTGTTTTTTAACACAATCATTTTTTCCCAGCAGGGCTTGTTACAGTGAAGTTATCCACACAGTTGATTTGTATTTCCTCACATTTCCGCGGGCGTGGGACAGAAACAGACACAAGTGCCACAGACACTGAAGTGAAGCGGTGTCTTGCCCAAGGACACACCAACAGTATGGGGGAGCTGGGATTGAACTGCCAACCTTCTGGTTTTGGACGACACACATGAAGACTGACGTGCATGTCCTTTGATCATCTGTTTCTTTGACTGAACTATTGCTGACTCAACCTGTCACTCTCAGATTCATTGACTGGCTGTTTCCCACTTACCAGGATCCTTCTCTCTAAAGCCTGTAGCAACGATCATCTGACATGACACTAACGCCAAAAAAACACATTTTCAGTGAACACAACAAATAGACACTTGTATTTAAACTGAAGGTTCACCGCTTTAAGCCACACTTCAGCTTTTATTGCCTTTTTTTTGCTTGTTTTTGTTAAACCTGTGTGGTGCATTGTGGGTAGAGTACGTAGGCCCAGAATGACTGCCCTGGGGCAGCTTTGGCTACAGATGTAGCTTACCACCAGTGTGTGACTGTGGAGTGACTGAATAATGAATATGTAAAATGTCTTTACGGCCCCTGAAAAGTGCTATTTAAATTTGTTGTAATAATAATAATAATAATAACAATAATAATAATAATAATAATAATAATAATAATAATAATACATGTAGCACAGAATTTTTGGTGATACATAAGCTTTTGTCTGTTAAAAATGTTTTGCAGTACACTGCCGAATGCTTAAGGAAGTTACCAAAACAAGCATCAAACTATTCTCTGTCATTTTCTGTGGCATTTTTAAACCCCTTCAAACCAAGTGTATGACTGACTTTAGTTTATCTTTCCAAATCACTCTAAACAGGAGGAAACAAAAGAATATATTTTAAATCAGATATTATCATAGTTTATTATTGGGCTTGAAACTCCTGTGTTACATAATTAGACTTGGAAAGAAATGTGTGTGAAAACGTGTCAAACCTAAGCCATGTTCTGTTTTAGTTTAGCTTTGTTTTAATGCAGGACAGAGAAGCTCTAATCCATCGGGGATTTGTTGCTAGTTAGCCTGTTAGCCTTGGCCCACTTAAAAGTGCAACAAAAACAGCATTAATTAGCCTGATATAAAATCCACAAGTGCAAACAAACCCTCTTCAAACACTTCCCTGAAAACCCCCCTCCCGCAAATCCACAAACAGATCCCCAACCAAAACTCGGACAAGAAAAAGAATCCCACAAATCAACACAATAATAACATCCGAGTGGTCTTAGCATAAGCAATATCACAGGCCCGCGTTTCATCTGGACTGATCCTCGGAGGTGGGAGGCTTTGTGGTTATAACAACAAACCCAAATCTATTACAGAGGCTCTGAGAGGGGCTCTTATCGAGGCTGGACACAACCAATATGCAGCGCCACCTGACTCCAGTGAGAGCAGAGAGGATATGGAAACACGTTCATACTCGAGGAAGACCAAGACTCGAGGCTTATTAGAGTTTGAATGAAGTAATAAAATAGTAATTCAAATAAGTATCTGTTGCATTCTCTTGTGGAGGTTTATTTATACTTTGGAAATAACTTACTAAATGTGTTTCTTTAAAGAAATCTGGCAATGGTTAAAAATGTACATGTGCAGCAAGTTAGTGAAAAAAGCCCAGAATGGAAAAAACAAGGCAGTATAATTCCAGGAAATTGAGACACATTTAAAGTCTGTACGTCTCAACTCTTGATTAAGACTTTAGATGCATAAATGATGCAGCTACGACTACAAAATCAGAAAGTACTGTTTGTTTACGACAAAGCAATTGATAGCGACAAAAAAAAAATGGATGGTGTTATGCGTTAATATCAGATGAGCCGTTATCAAGTTCTGTAAATACGATTGTGATGCTAACGTTCACAAACAGACATTTTAGGGAACATTTTTGAGGAGAAAACAGTTTAGTTCATTAACAACTTTATCATTAAAAGGACATAAAACAGGACGTAGCCAAATAAAATGTTTATTTTTGCCGTATTTTTATAGCGCTTTTCCACCTGTAGGCACTCAAAGGCTTCACCAGTGTAACAGCTGGAACACCACTGGAGGCAAGGTGAGTTAAGTGCCTTGCCCAAGGACACAAGGGCAGTATGAACTGTGGGGAGAGCGGGATGTTATAATGTTTTGGGATGTTTCGAGCGGGGAACCGCCCACCTCGACGGTCGAGGGACAGCCGCTCTACCACTGAGCTACCGCCGGCCCAGTGTGGTCTCTGAAAATCTCCAATCCCCTCGATACGAAAAAGAATTGGAACATCCTTTTGTCTCTCGTGAGCGCACAAAAATGAGGGTTAAGGCTGAGGAGTAGAAATGGATTGGGCCTAAGTTGATGTGTACAGAAATAAACCAAAGGTGATTTGTTCATGAACTGGTAAAGAGGCAGAGTTCAGCAAACACAGAGAAAATGTTATGTTGCTTGATAGTAAAGATAATAAATAGAATTAATAAAGGAGACCACAGACCACACTAGAGCTGTCTTTACATTAACAAAACAAACGTATCTATTTTTGTAACACACTTTTTTGGTACTTTTTGACCCCGAGAACTATGAGCTTTATGTTTTAATGGAATAACCTTGATACTTGATACTTTTCACGCTTTATGTATGGCCTAAAGGAATCTTCTGTTCACTCTATAAGTCTCTCTTCTTTCTCAATGGTCCTAAAACACCAGCAGTTTCACAGAATAAATCCACATTTATGTCCCTCCAGAACACACAATGTCATACATAAAGCCCTGTTCAAACCTTTTTAAATCCAACCAAAACCTGTTCAAATCCAACCAAAACCTTTTTAAATCCAACTAAAACCTGTTCACATCTATTTTTAACCTGTTCAAATCCAAACAAAATCTGTTCAAATCCATCTAAAACCTTTTTAAATCCAACTAAAACCTGTTCACATCTATTTTTAACCTGTTCAAATCCAAACAAAATCTGTTCAAATCCATCTAAAACCTTTTTAAATCCAACTAAAACTTGTTCAAATCGAACAAAAAAAAATGTTAAAATCCAAATAAAACTTCTTCAAATTCAAATTAAACCAGTTTTGATAAAAATATCAAATAAGTAGATTTAATGGAGGACCTGAGTCTGCAGTGCAGCTCCACCTCAAAGAGAAAGGACATTCCTTTGAGGACAGCAGTGTTTGAATTTTGTCCAAAGAGGCCAGATGGTTCGAGAGAGGTGTGAAGGAAGTTTGTTAAAATGGAAAAGGCCTCTTTGAACAGACGAGGTGGCCTCACATTCATGTTGCCCAGTATTTATAACAGTGTTCTGAAACCTAAATCCGAACAGTTTAACAACACCTGGATGGAGCAGTGTCACTAACGACTCTCACATCAGGAGTCACACTGGCCTTTCAGAGCCAACGACTATGAGACCAGAACAGCCTGGTCGATCAGGTTTAGTTTCCGGTTAAACTCCTCCTTCTAGAAATAAAAGCTCAGCTCTCTTACCAGTTTAACTCAGAAATTAGAGACATCTTCACCTTAAAAACTTTTTTTTGAGATGACCTGAATGACTGAGAACGTTCACAGACATGTATCAAATAAATGTTAAAGATAACTTTTGCAAACTCAAATGAAGATAAAAACCTTCCATTTAAATGTTTTTTAAAGTGGCCCCTGAAAGGATTCTTACTGACCCTGTCTTCACTTTGTGTTCGACACCACTGCTCTGGAGTTTTGAGGAGGTAACTCCTTTGTCTGTATTTTTTCTGTTATTCAATTGTTCAGACGGAACTTGTGTTTCTCATCCAGTCAGCTCTTGAAAGAAAATAATAAACCAGAATAAACCTGTATTTGACTGGACTACGAGAAGAAGTGACCTTAGTTTAGAAATACTTGCTTTGTGCCTGTCCACTAGAAAATCTACAAATATGAATCATGCAAGTATGTAATTTCAAAATAAAAAAGGGTAAGAACCATGTTAAATCATAATAATGCATGACTATGTCGTTTGTTCACATCGTTCATATTCCCCAGATCATGCCTTGTGTTCCATCCATGTCCAATTTACCCCAAAACTGTCCACTTTGAGTCGCTCACAATCGTTTCTGTCAACAATTCATCAAAGATGCATAGCCTGGTGTTTTAAAGCTCATTTCCCGGTTTGAGGTGTGTTTTCTCACCTGTGTGTGTGTGTGTGTGTGTGTGTGTGTGTGTGTCATCTGGCTCCTCTCTGCTCCCGACACGAGCGTAGACACCAGAATCAGTGGACTATTGAATGCAATTACAGCATGCAGGCCAGACAATAAAGATTGATAGTGCTTTTGGCTTTTATCACACAGCAAACACGGCCGAGGTTAACGCCCGCGAGCCTCGAGCTGCTGCCAGTCTAATAATGATGGAGAATATGCCGCTAAACTGAAGGATTATGAAGAATATAGGATTGTATTAAAAAGAGGAGGAGGTTTCTGTTGTTTATGTTTGAACCTGGTCAAACGCACACTTTGAGCAGATTTGTGTTTTTCTCAAAGATGGAGGATGATCCGGGGAAGGTTTGAAATGTAACTCTGGAGGCATTTTGGTAAGAGGCATGTCTGTGTAGCTTGTCAGTCATAAAGGTCATAATATAATCAAAATGTTTAGAGAGAGACATCTGAACATAGATTCAATCTTTAAAAACTGCCCTTAAAAGCATCACAGTTCATTGAAATACTTACAATAATTATATTTGTAGCTTTATACAATTGATGATTCAAAACTTAGCCTTTAATTCATTTATTACTTAAGTTTCATTGAGTGAGTGTAACTAAAGAAATCTAAATCATTGCCTTAGTCTGACTTTAATTTAAAATGCACGTAAACTATTTCGTCCAATGGGAATGGCAGTCATTAGAAATCCTCTGAGTCACAGTAACTCACTTGTTTAATTTGTGCTCATTGGAAACACACTGAAGAAGGTTGTTTTTATGCATTTCTCTTTGAATTAGCCTTATTTAATCACATACTGAAGCTTCCTGAGCACTTTGAACCTTCTCTTTGGATTATTCAAGTTTTATCATTTAGAAAACATGGGCCATTGAATCTATGATATGTTGTAAAAGAGTAAGAGACATAAACTAATCTGTTACAATTTGTGACGACAAGATTTAAAAAATACTATTTATTTAGTTTAGTTTTATTCTGAAGGGATTTTAGCTCTGATGAATGTGTGGACTACATGCTGTAGAAGTACACTGTAAAAAGCCTTTAAGGAACTAGATTCAAGCCAAACCAGTTGTGTATTATTTGCCTAGTTATTTTCTTATAATGAATTTACATCAAAGTAAATAACTTGTAAATGCATGATAACGTTTAGCCAGTTATATAGGATTAGTGTGTAGTGCCTTTAGCCCCGCCTCTTTCTTCTGATGGATCCGGAACCAGGACTGAGTCACAGAGACCTGATCGAGGAGTACTTCAGTCGTTAATACTTCGGAGTCGGAGTGTAAGAGACTTTGTCATGACCTGCAGGAGTTCAGCAGCTCAGTTTAGTCTCACTGCCTTTTATCAGAGTAAGGCCTAATGAGCAAATGTTGAAACTAAACAGTTAAAGATTATTGTAACGATAATAACACCCTTTGTAAAAAAAAAATAAAAGTAATATGACAATCAGATAACTAGCTTTACCTAAATAACTAAAAGTTAATTTCTACCCACTGTGTAACTGTTTTTTAAATATTGTGTGGTTTGTATCTGTGTTAAATGGATGTGTTTTATTTTTGACATAAGGATAAAATCAATCCATATCAATTAGGGCAAATTGTTATCAAAATGTTTTTGGGTAAATTCTACCTGTTTTTTAGTGTAAGTATGTCCTGCAGCACTTTGCCCAGAACAAATTTACCTTTTGGACAAGAAAGTATATTTTATTTGATTTGACCAAATTTTATGAATACTTATAGCACCATAAAACTTAGCCCAAAAATATATATTCTCAAATTTTTCTCTGACACAGTGTCCTCAGCTGGACAGAAACCTCCAATGTATCTTTCCTGTCCCGGGACAAGGACGTGTCGCTGGCTTGGATAGTCTCTACTTAAACAAACATCGCAGAGGAACCAGTGCCCTCTACTGGATAAAAGTTACACAGCACTGCTTTAAAACTGAAAAAAAAAAAAAACAGTCTCAGTCCCAAATATCCTCTGCAAAATACGTTCAGACTAATGTCAAACTGGAATTATGTCCCTTTCATTGAACGTGACGCAAATGCATTGCCAATAGTTACACATGTTTCCCTTTGCTTCGCTTTTTCTCTCTTTGTTTTTTTTTTTTTTTCTATTTTGTGCTGTTTTCAGAGTAAGTCTGAAATAGACACCTTCCCCGGATTATCAGCAATCACTCTTCCTCAACATGTCAACCGTTTTTCTGTCATACAGGATAAATACTTTTTATTTGACACTGAACCCAAAGGTTTCAAGACAATGTTGTGTAACTTTGTAAAATATAAACAATGCAACAGCAAATCAAAGAATACTGAAATGTACCATATAATTCCATTTGAATAAAAGCCACAGTGTGACTTTAAAAGCTCCATTTTTAAAAATCATATTTAATAATACGCAGCCATGAAAAGTTGTGCATGTGGCCTAATGGAATATTGAAGAATTTACAATAATAAATGGAGATGTTGATCTAAAATGTGCAGAATGTAAAATATGATTTGAGTTACATCTGCAATAATGCCCTCGTGTCTCTCCTAATCAGGCCTGATGTCTTTGTACAGATTTTAATAACAACCGTGTCCATCCTCCAGGAGTCAAGTGTTTCTGTGGCCTGCCAAGAACAACTCATCACCGCAGCCTTTTATTAAAGCCAGACTCACATCGGACGGCCTCAGACGGGTCTCTAACTCCCGAAATAATCCCCACCGAGCGTTTGACGTCCGACGCCTTTCATTATAACTGCGTGATTTATCCTGACATATCAAAGCCGATTCCTTTCATCGGAGGACAAGATGTGATCGGCAGCGAGGAAGACGTACTGGAATTGTTGGTTGCCAAAGACGTACAATGCATCATGATGGAAGAATAATGGCAGACGGTGACCAAGGACGCATTTGAAAAGAGGAGAAACAATGGAGCAGGACGAGACAAAGGACAGCACCGGATAAAACGCTTTTAAAAGTAATTTTTAAATAGAGAACGAGGGCTGCAGTGCGGGATGATTGGCAGAATGATTGTTCCATTATGTGCCTGACTGGTCATAGCCCTCTAACATATGAACATGCATGTGCCGTGGCTCCGAGCGTCTTATTATTCCCGTCCTATTAGCGACAGTCTCCTTCAGACTTCAACACACCTCACACAGGAATGCCATTGTTTGTCTATTCATACATTCTTGTGATTCGCAGAATAAAAAAAAATAAAAATCACTTTTGACACCTCTTGAAAAACTGCATGTGATTTGACTGGTGTTTTATTGTTGCCAGTAAGTTCTGGGACATTCTTTGGAAGAGATTTTTTGGGCTGTTCATGTATTTCCATTGATTTTAATTGCCTTTTACAATCTCCTGCTCACTCTATTCAGAAGCTAAATATTGACTTCACAAAAAGTAAAAAGATTTTTCCTTGAAAAGTTGGGCAAAGATATATTTAAAAGTTGAAGTGGGGAGTTGAAGGACATTTTCATCGAGAACTATTGTCGCGAGAGGCAGGTAGTGATTGTGAAAGACTCAGACAGTATTTTTATATAGTATCTATAAAAATATAGAAGATATTCTCTCACACAGGTGGCAATTTAGAGTTCAGTGCATTATGCTATAAAAATACTTTTTTTGAAATGTTTTCTAGTGTCTGTTTTTATCTGTTGATTGTTTTAATCGGTCTAAATGTCAGGGGTCCATGTAAGAAATGACCTCAGCCCCGAAACACCCCTTGCCTGTGGGGGGCGCTGCAACAATAATTACTAAAGAGATTGCCACAGAGAAGCAAACATTCACACCAAACCCTTGATTAAAAGAAAAGTCTTGTCCATGTTTAATCTGATTAGTTAATGTTGCTGTTTATTTTTGTAACACTATCCACTATATAGCCGATGGACAAAATTATTTGAAAGTGACATTTAAAAACTAAAATAATGTAGTGTCAAACTTTCAAACTGAAAGATAAAATAAATTGTCAAAAAAAACAGAGCTGTTTAGCTCTGGTTGATGAAAGTGTCTTTGTGGTTGAGCTGTCCAGGTCTTTTTACTGCCGTCTGCTTTTGGCGAGGTGGCTGATGTGCTTAAGAAACAGAGTGCACTTCTGCAGTGCACTCTGTTTCTTAAGCTAGAATATTCTTTTAACGTACAATTAACTAGTTTTAAATAATAATCGTGGCATTAAAAGTATTTTGCCTTAACGCGAAGAAAGTAGAAACGCAATAAGAAAGTGTGTTACCTGCTATGGTCCGTGGTTGGCACTGCCGTAGAAAACCTTTGGTTCATTTCAAATTTTCAGCCCCTCTTTCCTCGACAACACACTGTGAATCCTTGAAAATCCTTACTTTAACCACAGATACAGTTAAACTAATGTGCGAGTGCACCTTGTGTGTTTCAGGGATCAATAACGATGCACATGAACTCTATTACTAGCATAGTTTTAGGAATTTGTTTTTAAATGGTAATATCTGAATAATTATAAAAGGTTGAAACAACCTTGACTCTGACCATGTTGACTTAACAAACTAAAAGCCTATAAAAGGTTTATCCTACACTGACCTTCTTATATTGATATTTCCATCGTCTGCAGCCCTAATATTTACATATTTAGCCCTGTATCAAACATTTGTTTCAACACTTGTTGGTGCTGTGTATCTTCAATATAGATTGTCTTAATTATAGGCTACGATAGAGGCTTTTCGCCAAAGAAGTCACATGACTGAGAACGTTCCACAGCCATTATGTCCTCATCACAAATCTGACTTTGGAGATAGTTCAGATTTTTGGGACAAATGCAGGAAGTGACAGAAAAGTAAACACATGAAAAAGAGAGAACAGAAGACGGAAAAGTAAAAATATCTGTTCAGCTAACAACATATATATATATATGGACTAACTCAAGACTAGACTGATCAAGGTCCTGGACTCAACAAAACTCTACCAAGATTAACTAACGATTAGAAGAGGACTAAACCAGGATTAACTCAGGTCTAGATTGGGACGAAACATGTATAAACTGGGACTGAACCTGAGTTTATCTTTTTACAATGTTTTTAATTTTTAAAAACACACAGAAAGTTAACATAAGAGTCAAACATTATGGTTTGTGAGAGGTCTGGCTTTTATTTGTAACACGTTAAAGTACTTGGTCTGTACTCGGTGCACAGTCGGTAGCACTGCCCTCATCTCTTCCCTATCTCCACATTAATTGATCCAAACTGCCTCCGAGTATCTCTTTATGCTAAACCACCTGCCAACTCTTTCCAGATATCTCAAGTTTGGCTCTTGGTGCTTCCTCTACTTTTATTCCTCTTAATATTACCCCAACGCTCGCCCACAAAACCCCATACGGCCTTTCCTTATCTCCCTCCACGAGCTCTTTTTTTCATGTCCCCAACCTTAATCAACTGGCCCGGGCCGTCGGATGTGCGTCTGACACGGGACAATCGGCCCGATCTCAATCTGCACATCTCCGCTGACATTACTGTGGCATTTTTCCAGTGGCAGAGGTAAAGAGAGTGGTTCAACTGGGACCATCGTTCGGGAGATTGTAAGGTTGGCATATTCATATTAGCGTGGAATTAGTCTCCTTTTTAAATCCAGTGCAGGGAGTTGGTGCTTATCAGAAACAGCATTCACAGCCATCTATCAGCCATCGGAGTAATTCTTTTTGACATTTCAGATAACAATCGCAACGCAAAGCTTCCAACTAGACGCACGGCCGACTTGTCAAATAATGAAGGAATTCTTGGACTAAAATATCAACTGGATTTGACCGTTATCGTCCAATCTCTGAACCTCTCGTCGCGGCGCTTCCTGTATCTCTTCGAGGTTAGCAACAGCGCTAATCCTATCTGTGCATGATCAGCTAATATTTCCAGGGGAATTATCAGCAGACAGTGTTTCATATGTAAATGTTGTAGAGGATATGGTAAACAGACGTCGCATTGACCGGTGCTAGAGCTGGACTGATTAGCCACTGCTATGTTTGGCTGAAGCTTCGAGTCAACACAAACACATTATCCTTGGAGTGAGTTCATAATCGGTCAGCGAGGACACAGATTAGACGTGAAGTTTGCTTCATACAGTAGCAGCTTTTCATCACAAGGTCATTCATACAAACACAAGCCTTTGATTGTGTGGACAACAATGACCATTAATGTTTTCCATTCATATCAATAAAAGCACATTACCTGAAATGTTCTACCACCACAGGACAAACATCACACTGCCACAAGAGCATAGTGACCTTTTCTGTGCTTATTTTATTAAAAAGGTCAAACCAATGACCAAAATACAAAGACCTTACATCAAACCGAGCTCACCTTAAAGCGGTTTGATCCTGCAGTTATCGCCTCGTCGTTAAACACTGTGTGAATGGACTGCCGATATCTGTCTTTTTCCAGTTTCTCGGTCTAAGCAGAGGAACCCAGCACTGGAACAGACTCTGAACTAGACCAACACTGAACCCACAATCATCTCGTTCCTGTATTTGCTGAACATTCTCATTTATTAAAATCCTATCCTTAAAAACGTAGGTGATGACTCCAGGTTTTATTGTCTCATTTTTTTTTACAAGATGCTTATTCCAAAAATTTTTGTAACATTTCTTATTATCTGTATTCACTGAAGGAAAAAATAAAAAAATAAATAACAATAAAAAAAAGTTTAAAAAAAATTACAATTCCCATAAAAAGTTTTTTAATGATATTTCTGAACATTAGTGTCTAATGCCTACGTCTCACGTGTTACCTGTGCTTCCCGTCCCGTGCTCAGCCTCAGTGTCCACCTCAATGGCCCTTGGAGGTCGAAGCGTGACCCGCCGCAGCTGTCCGTCCCGAGGAGTGAGGACAGAGACAGGGGTCATTAATTAAACATAGGCTGTGTTTTGCATAGGTCTCCTGCACTGTGCCCCCTTCAGACGACTGTCAGCCCGGGCCGCTCCAGAGGCGAGGGCTGCATCCGCCTCCTGATAACATCTCCGATAACAATTAAGGAGGAAACATGTAATTTGCCAAGGAGAAAAAAACTGTCGATAGGCCGCTTTGGCTTTGCATACTAAACACACAGAGGCACTCCATGACTCTGCAAAGACAATACACGACTACAGTTTAGGTCATTTATCAACACGTGATTCAGAACAAGGTCACAGTTTGTGATTTACTGACCACAGGGGCCTCTCAGTGAGACAGAGTTTTATTTGGATGAAACAAAAAAAAATTCAGGAATGTGAGAAAAGAAAAAAGTTTATATAGATTATTTTTAGTTCTTCAGCCAATCACAGCTCACTTCCTGTATGAAGTATGAAAGAGAATGTGGATTTGACTTTTTTTTAGAGAGAGAAATGCATTTTAGGACATTATTTATCTATTGGCCTCAAACCCTTTTGTAAAGTGGCCAGCTTCAACCATTATCTTTTGTTTCCAAAACTCACGGCTGGATCAGAAGAGCATTTTAGCACAGGTGACCTCTGAAGAGTTGGTGTGTGCAGGTTAGAAGATCTTTTTCTATAAAAGATGTCATTTAATGTGAACTTTTAAAATGTAAGAGCTTTGCTGTTCACTCCAGAAAAGATGGTGCACTGCATATTCAGTCTACTACATAACTGTACATAACCCAAAGTTTACCTCTTAACAGGAACACACAGTTATTCTTTTCAACACAAGAGCCACTATGCCATAAGAAATAGCACTATTTTGAAGGTATAAAAAAGTCACACGAAAAAACAATTTAAACTGTTTTATGACAATGACAATAACATGTTCTTTTTTATCAAGTTTCCAGTGAACGTCTAACCTTCAATACAAAACCTGCCGCTGAGTTTTAATTAAAAAAAGAAGAAAACTATTTCACTGTATTGTGTTGCTGCTTGAAACCTCGCAGCAGTCGTTTCTTAAAGTCGACAGCCCACACTTGACTCGGTCTTTGTCGAACACCAACAGCACCATTCGTCTGTGGGTCATTGTCACAAGCCTCAAATCAATATAGTTTTGATGAATTCACTTTCTTTTTTATTTGGGCAAATACATCTCGTACATTCCTTGATAAAAGACTTGGATGAGGGCTAGAAAGTTGAATTAACAGGTTCTTGATTGTTTCTTGAGAAATGACAAATGTAAGAAGCAGATTTTTTCAAGTGAATAGATCTGCCCGTTTTACCTGCCTTTGTTTTCTTAAGAACTTTACATTCCTCGACTGCAGATAAATGAAAGGTTAAGTTGTAATAAAATTGTTTTTCTTGGAAATACACTTTCTAAGAGAAGATGTTCAGCCAGTTTTCTTTTATTGAGAAACTATGTCAATCTCTGCTTTAAACCAGCTTCTATCATTCCTTCATTGAAAATGTTTGTAAATGGTATTTGTGGCATTTAGTAGCAATTATTGAAGTTTCCTGTAGATTTTTTGTCTTTTGATATCTCCTCCTACTGGGCCTTCTGTGGTTTAGGTTTCAGACAATGCACTTTTACAGCTGCGTTTACAATGTCAAACTGCAAACTGCTTTTCCACTGGTTAAAGTTATATTCCTACAGTGTTTTGAGAGAAACGTGAGAGCTCATGGGATGGACATTGTCTTCAAAAGGTACCTAAATGGCAATCATTTTTGGGAAAAAGGTATGGGTTTTTGAAGATCTGGACATAAAAAAACTGCTGTATGTGTCTAACCTAAGATAAGGCTTTACATTAGAGGCATATGGAAAAGGAAAACCTATAAACCTACATCACAGTTAAGTTTGAAAGAAATCAAATATGCTCCGCCTCAAAAACTATGCAATTAATAAGATATTTTCAGGAGCCCTGCCTTAATGGTAATTTGTAGAACCAGCTAACATGTATATAAAAATAACTCCCCTTACCCATCGTCATCAGACTTCTGATTTTAGTTGCCATGTTATGGATTGGATGCGTTTCCAAGATAACTGTAACTACACTGTCCTCTATGCAAAAGTATGCTCTACGCTCTACCACGTGAGTGTTATTCTTCTGATACACAACAGCTGAGCTCATCTGTGTGAACGGAGATCATTTACTCATACCACAGGCCAGTCTTTTTTAAATGGACCCTCTCTCTTTAAACAGAACAGAACAATAGTAACAAACCAGACAAGACCCAACATGTGTAGTCTACTCCTGTCTTCAAAACCCAGTGGTCCAGCCTGGCTCGTGGAGCTGTAAGAACAGGTAGAGTTAGATCTAGCTGACCAATCCCAACAATAGGCTGCAGATAAAGCAGTCTGTAAGAAATCCTGAGGGGTATAAGAAGGATCAAACTGTACCAAAGGCTGTGTTTGGTCAGACAGCAGGCCTTGTGTGTGTAAAGTGATTATGTCTCCATTAGCCTGTGTGTGAGTCCATTATGCATGCAGCGGACGGACTAAACTGACCTTGTAAGATGATCATCGACTCTCCTTAGAAAACACTTGTTATCCCAGGATTAACATAGACCAATTACTACCTGCTGGCCACATCTGAAACAAAACACTTCCTCTGGAACAGAAGGGGACGTCTCAGGTCTCTAATGGGACACGGGAATAAAGGTCAGCGCAGGAGATGTTTGGTTTTGGAATTAGGTCCTACTGTATCAGGACTGCAAAAGCATGGATTTTTTAATTCTCACTGCAAACATACATGAGATGAAAAGTCCATTACAACTCTGGGGTCACAATGAGGCTAACTTCCTGTGAACTTTTATGTATGTGCCTCATTAGGGACCTGATGTTTTCACCTGTGGTCTATAAAAACCAGCTCGGCCCTTTTTTCTCAGTGTCAGGTTCAAACTTGTAGCTAAGCCGGCCTGTTTACCCTAACTACTCTTACTATCTGCCCCCTTCCATTGTTCAATTTCCATCAGTATATTTCTGTTTTGCAATGCGTTTATTTTGAATAAACCAGAAAAACCAGGACCGTTTGTCTGTAGACCAAGACTTTAAGCTTTGGTCATTGAGCTGTTTTTGGTTTCCTTTTCCTTAATAGACAATAAAGGCAAAGGTTGAATACATGTTTCTCTTTTCATTTAGGATTCTCTATTACGTGCTTATACATGGCTCAGTTCTGGTTGACTTTCCTTTTCCTACTCTTTCTACTGCACTGCATTTGCATTTAACCATCTCACACCTTTTCTTTTTCTTGAGACCTGTTAGTGTTGTGTAAGGGCTAACTCCTGTTGCCAAGGGCTTCCCATCACCTTCCATTTTTTTCCCCCGTGCATCTGGAGAAAAGGGGAACTTGCGCATAATCCTGAAGCCCATTGTGGCCTACTTAGTAAGAAGGGAACATGCCTTTCGACTGGTCGCGCCTTTGTATGTGGGTCAGCTTCATTCAAATTCTCTTTCATTGGAGCTCCTCTTCCGACACTGTGGCCCATCATTAGCTGTAATATAGGTCACCCCAGGCTTTGTGAGGCGGCAGCCCCATTTGCATTCTTGATTCGAATGACTGTAGGTAGAAAGGCAAAAAATGGGGGAAGGTGGGATCTGAAGTAACAGCGAGGCTTTTATCACTGTTGATGAAAGGATGAGGTCAGTGTGCTCGCGGTTTAAAAGGATCGAGACGATTTCCCAACGGTGCCAAAAATGAGACGCAGGTCGACGCAAACAGTACAGAGCTGTTCATCACAAAGCTGCAAAAAGATAACTCTCTGGATTAAGACTCATGTTCAAGTCATTTTTTCTCAAAGGACAATTAGAAAAAGTGAGTGTTTGGATTATTAGTGTCAGTATTTTCCATAAGGAGTCCTAAACACAGCAACTAGGTTTAGTTTCTCACATTATATTTAGATATTCTCGACTGATGACCAGGGCCCCGTACTTCAGCAGCATTGGGGGGGGACGATGGCCCCCCTTCTTATGAGCCACAACAGAGTTCATAGATTGCATCCTATTTTTAAGGGGGGTCGTTACGTGTTAAGTGTGACATTTAGTCTACAATACGAGTAACCAGAAGAAGGAGGATCCACATAAGTGCAGTCAGGACAGGTCAGACGAGAGGGCAGGAGCAGTTTGGGTTAGTACATGGAAAATACAAGAACTAAAGATGATGGCACCATCAGAAGGAAAGAGCAATACCAAGAGGAGCTACAGTAGAGGGCAAAGATGGAAGCCTCATTAGTACTGTTGAGATCTGTCTGTTTTTTAGTGTCAGTCCAGACTCTTCAAAAGCCCTTAACGCGTCCCATGCTGCTTATTCTCTTTGGATCAAGGTTTGAGCTTTTCGATTTGTCTCAAACACAACATTACAGCTGTTTTTCTTGTCCATATTAAAGCCCCACTCATTTAAGTGTCTGAAGAATAATAATGGTTTGTGATCAAAAAACAAATCAGCTGTTTTCAAGTCTTCCCAGAGTTGATCAGTGTGTAATTGTCTGGTGGACCTTAGTTTACAGTCAATGCTAGTGTGATGGGGAAAAAAACTCCTGCCTAGTGTCCATTCACTAATGGAGTCTTCTACTCCAACACTATGTAGTCACTAAGGAACTTTACAGTGGTTTCAGACACAGCCTTGGTCTTGAGGTCAGCCTAAAGGCCACAGTTCTCAGTCAGGTCTCGAACCTCTTTTATTCTTTCTTTTTTGCATATTTTAGTGTCTTAATGGCTTCCTGGGACACTATAACATCTTAAAAATATATGTGGAAGTGTATGGAAAGTGTCTAAAATTGATACAAGCAAATATGTAAATCTTTTTTTTAGTGAACCGTCTTAGTTTCCTTTTGTCCAATGGGATTACATCTGGCAGCGACCACTCACCATAACCCGTCCATTTTTTTTTTTTTGTTTTTTTTTACGACTTCATTATTTTTCCACGCCACGCTCGTTTTCATTTTGCCGGAGCCGAGCGGAGCAGTGGATAATGACTGCGCTATAAAAACGCTGCTGTACCGTTTGCATACTGTTCTCATTTGGAGCGGCCCTCAACCCTTCAGCTGGCATATGGCAGGTAATCAGGTCCGCAATCAGGGCTGCACGTTACACGGGGCCCCGCTTTCAACACGGGGGCCATTACCCATCTGTGTCATGGCACGGAGCAAAAATGAAGCTACTTATGCTGGATATCTCCACACATGAAACAATGTCCCTAAAGAAAATCCCAAATAAGGTCCATTTTATTTTGTATACTGGACATAAATCCTGTATAGAAATGTGACGTATTAAACAAAGTGACTTCAATTCCCTGAAGCCTTTCCCTTCACTGGCCTAAAATGATTATGTCACAGGGATATAAATGACAAAACATATGGTTACATTGTTAAGTGAGGCACATACAAAGGTTTTAAAATGAGGTCTTTAATGAATCTGAGTCCAAATATGATTTACGTGGGTTTATGGCTTCAATCAAACAGTCAGGCTTTGCTAATCGTCCATAAGCATAATACATATACTAGACATGTTAGCTTAGCAATGGTAGCATTAGATAAAGATATGTCTCTTAGAGTATAATGCTGTTGCTTTTGTTGAGATGAGTATTAATCTTTACAATAGGGCCATGACCGCTTTAAGAAGATGCATTGAAAGTGATTGAATTAGCTCAAGAAAACATAGATGAACACAAGTAATGCAACTAATACTTGTTTTTGAAAGCTTTTGTTTGTGTGGATTCCAGCAAAGCTTGTGCAAAATGTAGAAAATCTTGTCTATTCGAAGTGTGGTCAGTCCTCTGTAATCAAGAGCAAGAAAGATAAAAAATAATGAACTTAAAATAGAGAAAATGTCTGACTTGCAGTGGTAAAATATATTTAAAAAAAAAGTCAGGCTAATGGCTGTAGTGTACAGGACCATCTTAAATAGGGAGTGGCCACTCAATGACGGCAAGGCCGATTTTAAATTTAAGCAGCATCACGCACGCCTCCTCCTACGCACCTGTCGAAAAGTCTGATGGGCAAAGCTTCTTCTTCACATAAATGATTGGACTAAAATAAAATGACGTGTGGAGAAAATTGTCATTATTGTTTAAAAGTGAGCTTGGCAGATTTGACACAGTCTTTACACTTTGCCCTTTCTTTGGCTCCAACAATAGTTACTTTTACAGGGAACAGTTGACTTGCTACTGTAAAGTCTAACGCTGATAATCCCAGACAGTGTAAAAAGATAAGGCCTTGTGTTTTTTGGCAAGAAAAGGAACTTCCAAAACAGACATTTGAAGTTGTTGAAGTTAGTGAAAAGTCAGTGTTGACAACATAACAAATCCAACTTGAGGCAGAGGTAGTAACAATTACTTTAAACCAGATTGGAGACATCTTTTAGTGGGACATCCAGAATTCCAGGCTCCAGTACCACACTTTGATTTAAACCGATGTCCAATGTCCATCCAATACACTCTGGTCCCATCCCTGCGTCTTCACTCGTGTGTCGAGCTCTCAGGCCCAAATCCTTTAGTACCTCCCAAAAAGACAACTCTTTTCCACAAATGTAATCCCTCGCCTTTTGCCGGAGTGAGGCTGGAGAGTAAACACAGCTGGGCAGAGTGAGAAGAGAAGAGGGATCTTCAAATATGCAAAAGGGAAGCGCCGAAGACACCAGGCCTGAGGAGCAACAAAGACACAGCATTTGAGAGGACATATTTAAGCCCTGTGCATCTTGGATATATGTTAACACGTAATATATTCTAAAAAGAAAAGTATGAAGATGTTTAAAGAGTTACAACCAGCTCAAAGTGGGATTTTATTGGTGGACAGACAAATGTTACTCTCTTAAACCTGGTCTTAGTCCTTGAATAATTGAATAATAGCGAAGGCATAGGGTTATGGGGAGTTGTCTGTCTGTAGTCTTACTCAGGATGTGTTTACACTTGTAGTCTACTTTATTTAATTTGCACCAAACAGAAAATAAAACAGGTTAACCCTTAAAGACGTTTTAATTAGGGCTGCACAATATCTCATAAATTAATACAATCGATTGAATATTTAGAACATTATTGAACATTATTGTCTTTCATTTATTAGACTTTTACTTTCTTTCTGTCAAACTGTGGTGCCTCTAGATGAAAAAGTCCTGGTTTAGACCTGGTTCATTCCTGGTTTATGGCTTTAATATTAATTTAACGCTTGATTTGACGAGCAGAAACAGATCTTTGTATTTTTATATTCTTAATCTTTTTATGAAGAGCATTTAAATATCACAGCTCATATCATTATTGAAATATTATAAAAGCTTATTGAATATTGCAGTTTATCCAGTGTGGCACAGTCCTAGTGTGAATGCATTACCTTAAACTAAACTTGTACAAGACTCTTGAAAAGGCAGAACTCTTTGTGTTTGTGTTTCCAACTGGTCCATTCGTTTTGAAAAATGCTCCACACAAAACCACAAATGTTTAAATCCACCAAAAACAAGAGTGTGACAAGATGCAATGCTACAATTACATGACTTAAAGTGTGATAAACCAAAAAAGCAAAGGCCAAACATGAGGCAATGAGGAGGAAAAATGTCCTTTTAATGCCGCCTCAAAAATGTATTCACATCAAACCCATATCCACACTCCTCTTACAGCGCCATCTAGTGTGTCTCTGGAGAAATGCACAGTCTGCTGTGTCATTTGGTCTAGAGCTGAAAATCTCACTGAACAATAAAAACCAGGAGCAAACAAAACCTGGATTTATTTAGATCTGTGTGGAACTGTGATTGGTTCTGAGTCCTGGTTTAGAAACCTTCAACGTCAGTGACAGTTATTTTTTTATTTATTCATTTTTTCAACAAATGAGTATTTATAGGAACACAGGTAAATTTAATAGTTCTTTTAAGTAATTTTATATCAAACTGCTGTCACTGTGCATCAAAAACATTACTCACAGCGCTCCTTTATTTTCATCTCATCTTTTCTTCTCATTCCCCTGATGACCACTGTGTTTAGTGACTGTTTTTCATTTTGGTCTCTGCCAGATGCTAGACTCGGTGTCCGTTGCTGTCGTCCTTGCTGTAATTTGTCGACACATCTGCTTTACAAATGATGATTGACAGCGCTGCCAACAAACACTGGAACTACTTTTGGTGAATATAACAGTGAGTCTGGTGAGGTCTCACAAGGTTTAAATACTGCACGTTGTCTGCTATAAAGGAAATAAAAATGTGTCCAATTGTGTCCAAAACCATATTTTAAAAGAACAAATTATCCATGGCCCAACTCCATTTTTTGCTTAATTTATACTGTTTTTAATTCAAATCCACAGTGTATGATGACAAACACAATCATTACTGAAGAAATGACATTAACCCAAACCACACATTAGTTGTCTTTTAAGTATTCATTTCTAAACATCAGATCTTTTTTAAAACCACAACTGGAGTGAAAAGCACATTATTTTCTGAGCTCTAACGCAGAGGTCGAGCAGCATATGCCTTGAATAAACATCAGTTGTGTCGTATCGTCCTACTCACACGGCGCAGAGATAAACAAGAGCAATAAACAGTGTCCTCCATCAGGCTGCCCACGGAGCCGTCCCCCCGCCTCACAAACATCATATCTGACTGCTTTAATCGCAGGCCAATCACCGCCGGGTCACAATTAATAAAAGCCACCACCGCCGCAAATAAACAAGTCCAAATTGCAGCCTTAATCGAATGATGCAAACATTGGCGAGAGACAAAAGTTCACCGCTGCCACTGACAATTTCCTAATTGTATTCAGTCATTCATGGCAATTTTATTAACATGGAGCGGATGTCTTCTGCCCTTCCACTGTCACAGCACCGCCGATCTAATTTCATTATTTTCCACAAGATTTGCTTGACTACTGCCGCCGTGCTAGTGCCGCGCCACGGCCAGATGTTTATGCTGTTTAAATGAGGAAGCAAGGCCTGTTGGGTAAACATAATTAAAGAAAGTTTAGGCGTATTTTTTTTTCCTTTCATCCTTCTCCTGTTCCTTGCCCTCGCTTTGTCTCCACACGTCTCCTCCTACAAGCCTCACTTTTCTAAACTTTAGCTCATTAAACTAATTTCAATTAACACCACGAGCCACATGTTTCTGTGAGAAGGAGCACAAGGCCTGTACGGAGAGCTGGGTAAAGAGACAGACCTAAACATAAGGTCCACACTCAACTTAGAAATAGACAGAAAAATACAAAGGCAATGTTCAGACCTGGCTTTAAAATTTGTTTTTGGGGTTTGGTGTTTGTTGAGGCATAAATAAAACTAATCAGGCATAAAATTATTAATTATAAAGTAAATAACACTGATTATCTCTTCATCATTGCAGCTTTTAGTGAGTGGGATATATTTGGAGCAGGTGAGCATTTTCTCAAAGTTGATGTGTTAGAAGCAAGAAAAATGGCAGCTGCTGACATCTGGGTGCTAGATACCACAGCATCTAGAGGAGTCCATGTCTCAATGGGTCAGGGTTGTTCTGGGAGAAAAAGGGGGGCCACACAATATTAGGCATGTGGCCATAATGTTATTGTGTGTCTCGTATTAAAAGCACAAGGTAAGACTTGACACTTGACACTACACAAAACGTTAACATAAATACATACTCAGCCTGTGACAGTTTTAGTCCATCACATGCTCACATACAGCATCACTATTCTAACTTTAACTCATTCAATTTGATCAGATGCCAATATTCAATGTAAAGAAAAACCTTGTCAGTTAGTGTAAGCCACGTTTGCTCAGGTTTTTATGTTGGGCTGCTCCATATGTCGCAAATTTACAACTGACGTTTTGCCAAAAACTGATTGAACCCTAACAATGTTAAGGCATACTCAAAATACTGACCTAAAATAAAACAGTAGGTGACCAAATGTAGACGGCCCAAGTGAAACCAGTAGAGGTCCAGAGCCTAGTATTCACTTGAATATCAAAATACAATTCAACTTTTTAATAGTATGACTAAAGGGCTCTTTCACACCTGACCGGTTTGGTCCGAACCAAGTCTTCAGGTGTGAAAACATGAGCGGACCATGGTTCAGACCAAACAGCTGCTCTTTGGTCTCGCTCCAGACCAAACTCAGCCAAGGTCTGGATTGTTTGTCAAAGCACTTTGGCAACAGTTGTCCCAGCAGCTTTGGGCCTGAGGCCACTTACCCTGAACAGTGTCCAGTTCATCGCAGGGCTGACATTTAGAGACAGACAACCATTCACTCAACAACCCCATTGTCATGACGACAGCTCAGTGTCAGGGAAAGTCTGTTTGTCCGCTTTTAAAAACTCTAAAGTGAAACCAAGAGTTACTGACCCTAACTCCTCCTGTGTTTTAATTTGAGTTATTATTTGAGGACCTTGGTGGTTTAGTTTTCTTGGTATTGTGCAGCCTTGTATTTAATTGTTTTAGGGCCACTCCAACATTAGAAAAAAGATTAAATAACAACAAATACATGCTTTAAGTCAGTGTTTTCCACCAGTCGTCTAAGTGCCTCTTATAGTGCCCTCAGTTTCTGAATGCATCAGTGCTACACAGCTGATGAATCCAAACAGCGTTGACCTGTTGGCCTCCTTTAGTCAGGGTTGTGTTTATTAAAATCATCGCCCGCCGCAGCCCAATCACGACGGCATTACTGTCCACGCCTGTCGCATGCTAAACACGAGGCCTGCACACGAACACACAGCAGCAGCAGCAGCACAACCAGACGAAGGGGAAATTAAATCACTGGTGTCATGGTGCTAATAGGCCAGCCTCACAAAATACAAGAAAAACTCGAGTAGGAACAATCTATTAGAGCCAATATCACAGCGAGCGCATTACAAGAGGTCATTACAAGATTATGTGAACCGAGAGAGCGCGAGTAGTGGTCATTTACATGTGATTATTGCGTAAGAGTTATGCAGCGATTATACGAAGGAGGGTTCTGAAACTGGAGGGACACTGAATATGTAAAAGAGAATGTGGAATAAAGGACTTCAGGATAGTTCACATTACAGTATGGGAGAATGTTTCAAGTCTAAAAGTGCACACAATGTTTCAAGTCTAAAAGTGCACACAATGTTTCAAGTCTAAAAGTGCACACAATAGAGAGAAACTGAAGCTGGAGCTGCCAAGGCCGTAGACATCACAGTCTGGAACCGTATCAGAGCGATTCAGAAAGATAATAGGGAATGTTAAAAGCTAAAGAAGTGGGACTGGAACCAATGCAATGGAACAAGACTTCCACAGAGCTCAATACAAGTGACCAATCAGAGCCGTATATCTATAACGAGACAGGTCTAAACCGGGTCTAAAAAAGGGTCTAAATCCAGACTAAAGCAGGACTAAAGCAGGACTAAAGTACTGCCTCCTGAAATCAAACTCAAATTCTATGTAAAGAATAAAAAGTATGACGGGCAAGTTTACATTGGACCTGTTCCTGGTAGCTGTATCTTGACTCTGTTAGAGTCTGGTCTGCTCCTTCCCTTTGACCCCAAGGTCACGCCAACTCTTGATTATATTAATGATACCTTGCACAACGCATATTAATTATGGGGTAAATATAATCATCCAGAAAGTCTCCAGCCCGTCTTTATTTAGTGCAGCTCGTTTTAGCTCTAAGGACAGATTAACCCATCCAATGGACAGTTTGAATGGGCGGAGCTGTGATTGAACCATCAACCAAACGCTCTATATCACTGTCCTCAAAGGCTTAGTGAATCTAAACAAGGCGCTGTTCATTCATTAATCTGGGAAAAGCTTTTTGCTCTAACGAAGATGAGATTAGCTTTCCTTTCCTGGATAACGACCATGGCCTCTCCAATAGTGCTTTATGTCCTCCTCAAGAACTCTGTGGTTCTTACCTGTAAGATCCAAGAAACTTGCTGCGTCAGTAACTTTGGGTCAACATTAACGAGAGACAGTGGCAGCAATTGTGTAGCTTTGGTGAACATTAGTTTTTTGTCAAATAAGATACATTACACAAACAGTAAAAATCTATTTAGAACATTATTGTAATCTCTCCACAATCTTATGTCCTCATGAATCAAATGAGCCTTCCTCAGTGTTTCCATCATGCTTATGGCCCACGTGGAACATTCATGTCCAAAGTTGGAGGAGATCTGCGGAAAAGGGGAGCGAAGTGAGTTGTAATTGTAATTAGCAAAGGACCTGGTGCTGCCAATTCTCGGAGGAGCCTCAGTCACCTGCTGCGAGCGTGAGAAGAAGTGTGCACGTGCATCTGTCCTCGTGGCTTACCGTAGCTGGACGCACGCTGGGGACTCGGAGGAGCACTTCTGCTTTAAACCGTGAGACGTACCTGTCTGTTCTGTTCGCTCCGGGCTGAAGTGGCTAGTTAGCATATGTGCTGGCGTTCCTGGCGTGCGTGTTTACCCCACAAGAGCGCGTGCACGTGCCTCGTCTCAAATCTCAGCGGAGACTTGTTGTCTAAGATTAATGAAGGTCACCGCAATCCTCCAAAGTATTGCGATAATTAAGGCTTTGTTTATCAAAAACAAGTTATATTAGGAGCAAAAAGATTCATGGTAATTATTCATAATCTTAACAATTCAAGTGTAGCCACCTCATTTGTGCCTTTAATTCTTCTTGTTAATGTTTTGCATAAATCTGCATAATTACTTGAGATGCCTGTTGTATTTTTGACAGCTACTCAGTCCGTGTGCACTAAAGGGTATCCGATGTGGCACGGGCTGCATACTTAAAGAGCGCCGGTGTTGGAGCATGTTGGAGCCATCAAGCCGGCAGTGTGGGGCAGTAATGCACGAGCAGAACGGAGTGTTTTCCATCAAAAACGCTAAATGAATGCATCTGCTTCTGGTGGTTCCAGTGGAGGCTTTTATGAGAGAGATGTCCCCAGAATCACAGCCGCAAAACGGGGACAATAAATCCGACATGTTGACAGTGACAGTCACTGCTCGGAGTTTGATTTTGTTTTGCAAATCAGGCAGACGCATAAATATCATCGTGTGTGAGCTCATGTATGAGTTATTGAAAGTGAAACTAGTCTCGAAGTATGTTGAGACACTAGTGTCAGTAAAATAGAAGTGTTTTAACAATAATTCATGACCAAGACTAGACCAAGGCTCCATTCAAATCAAAATACTTGAATCACTTACTCGTAAATATTTAGTCACCATGTTATCTAAATTCTCACTTTAGTAAGAAAAGGAATGCTTCCCTTCGTATCTTCGTTATCTTAGGAACCGTACATTCACAGTCCATTGCTCCATGAGCTTTTTCCGTGTACTACAGTTTCCATGTGATGAGTTTGTGATGAGTTTTTAGAGGCTAGAGATAATTCTTACTCATTTGTTTTTCTGGTCTTGATCCTGGTGTGTGTCTTGGGGTCTGTCCCGGCTGCTTTGAGGTTGGATACACTTTGGACTATCACCATTTAGACTGGCACTGCCCAATTCTTTTTTTTAGTCCCTGTCTCCTCCAACAGCTCCCTAGGACTTCTTCTGCTTTTCTTCTATAAAAAAAAACAAAAAACAGACCAAGTTTTTTTTAGAGCTGACCATAAAGTTTGAGTCAGATCGACAATAATCTCTTCCAAGTTAAATATTACCAGTTTATTTTATCCTATTGATAAACTGTTTCTACCAATGAAATCTCTGCCTCTCCAGAAGCGAGCTGTGATTGGCCAAAGCTTCCAATATGTGCTGAACATACTCATCTAGAATTAAAATCCTTGATAATAAAGTCTTAATGACGTCTTAAGGTCTAGTTCTTTCACAGAAGATTCTTTTTTACAAAATGCTGTTTTTCTTTTCTTTTTTTTTACTGCATAAACTAATTGCCTACTCTCTGCGGTCAGTGTCGTCCTCTTTTATTTCCTGCCACTCCACTCTTTAACAGGAAGCACATATGGAGGCACGCAGCGTGTTCCAAACATCTCATGATCATATGTTTCTGTAGGCCTCGCTGCTGCTGCTGAACAATGAAGGATCCTTTTCGAGACTTTGATGAGATGACAACAGCACATGTTAGACTGAGAATATTGATGAGGAGAAACCAGTTTATACAGAAAACATGGCTGCCAATGCCTCTCATGAGAGCATACAACTCTACAAATCAAATCGTTATAGCGTTCTTTTCATGTATTTGATTTTAAATGGATTTTTACCAAGTTTGCCTCAGCTAATTTTGTACTTTTCTTTCTGACATTTTCTTTTGACAACAGTTTTATCTTTGGGCTTATATCGGGTTCCTGAGTCCTTTGAGGTTTAATCCTGGTTTAGTCCTGGTTTAGACCTGGTTTAGTCCTGGTTTAGACCTGGTTTAGTCCTGGTTTAGTCCTGGTTTAGACCTGGTTTAGTCCTGGTTTAGTCCTAGGTCTTGTTCTTGTTTAGTCCTAGGTTTAGTCCTGGTTTAGTCCTGGTTTAGACCTGGTTTAGACCTGGTTTAGACCTGGTTTAGTCCTGGTTTAGACCTGGTTTAGTCCTGGTTTAGACCTGGTTTAGTCCTGGTTTAGTCCTGGTTTAGACCTGGTTTAGTCCTGGTTTAGTCCTAGGTCTTGTTCTTGTTTAGTCCTAGGTTTAGTCCTGGTTTAGTCCTGGTTTAGACCTGGTTTAGACCTGGTTTAGTCCTGGTTTAGTCCTGGTTTAGACCTGCTTTAGACCTGGTTTAGTCCTGGTTTAGTCCTGGTTTAGTCCTGGTTTAGTCCTGGTTTAGACCTGGTTTAGACCTGGTTTAGACCTGGTTTAGACCTGGTTTAGTCCTGGTTTAGACCTGGTTTAGTCCTGGTTTAGACCTGGTTTAGTCCTGGTTTAGTCCTGGTTTAGACCTGGTTTAGTCCTGGTTTAGTCCTAGGTCTTGTTCTTGTTTAGTCCTAGGTTTAGTCCTGGTTTAGTCCTGGTTTAGACCTGGTTTAGACCTGGTTTAGTCCTGGTTTAGTTCTGGTTTAGACCTGGTTTAGACCTGGTTTAGACCTGGTTTAGTCCTGGTTTAGACCTGGTTTAGACCTGGTTTAGTCCTGGTTTAGTCCTGGTTTAGACCTGGTTTAGACCTGGTTTAGACCTGGTTTAGTCCTGGTTTAGTCCTGGTTTAGTCCTGGTTTAGACCTGGTTTAGACCTGGTTTAGACCTGGTTTAGTCCTGGTTTAGTCCTGGTTTAGACCTGGTTTAGACCTGGTTTAGTCCTGGTTTAGTCCTGGTTTAGTCCTGGTTTAGACCTGGTTTAGTCCTGGTTTAGTCCTGGTTTAGACCTGGTTTAGTCCTGGTTTAGTCCTGGTTTAGTCCTGGTTTAGTCCTGGTTTAGACCTGGTTTAGACCTGGTTTAGACCTGGTTTAGTCCTGGTTTAGTCCTGGTTTAGTCCTGGTTTAGACCTGGTTTAGTCCTGGTTTAGTCCTGGTTTAGACCTGGTTTAGACCTGGTTTAGACCTGGTTTAGACCTGGTTTAGACCTGGTTTAGTCCTGGTTTAGTCCTGGTTTAGACCTGGTTTAGTCCTGCTTTAGTCCTGGTTTAGTCCTGGTTTAGTCCTGGTTTAGTCCTGGTTTAGACCTGGTTTAGTCCTGGTTTAGACCTGGTTTAGTCCTGGTTTAGTTCTGGTTTAGACCTGGTTTAGTCCTGGTTTAGTTCTGGTTTAGTCCTGGTTTAGGCCTGGTTTAGTTCTGGTTTAGTCCTGGTTTAGTCCTGGTTTAGTCCTGGTTTAGACCTGGTTTAGTCCTGGTTTAGTCCTGGTTTAGTCCTGGTTTAGTCCTGGTTTAGTCCTGGTTTAGACCTGGTTTAGTCCTGCTTTAGTCTTGGTTTAGTCCTGGTTTAGTCCTGGTTTAGTCCTGGTTTAGTCCTGGTTTAGTCCTGACATTTCAACTTGATTTGAGTTCTCGGTTTTGGTCTTAGCTTGCTCTTGGTTCAGTTCTGGTTTAATCTTGGTTAAATCACTATTGTCTTCATTTCTGTCAGGTTTAGATGGTAGTTTAGTCCTGATTTGGACTTCTGTTTAGTCCTGGGTCTAGTTCTAGTCCTGCTCTAGTCCTAGTTAAAGTCTTGCTCGTTGTTCTTGTTGGTTAACTCTTACTTTGGGTTAAAATTGAGTCTTTGTGTTTTACTCCTGCCTTATCTCCATTGTCCCGAGCATCAACACCAGTCTTTGGCAGTAACTTGTCGGCTGCTGTATTGACGACTCAAACGCAGTATTGCTCATGTAAAAGAGAACAAAACAAGCCAATACAGCTTTCACATGCTTTACTGCCCTCTAGAAAACATCAATGCTCCAATATCAGCCTGGTTTACATAGAAAAAAAAAGAAAAGATGGCTGCTGTTAAGCTGTTAGACAAGAGAGCAGATTTACCGGCTCTATTTCTACATTTTCCCAGAGCGGATCGATGCAGGAGTCAGTTCATTTTCTCTGACATCAATACAGCGTACAGTTGGCTGAGCTCCGGCTGCCTTTCATCCAGACTCACTGCAGATCTGTGGATGTAAGAGCCGAGGGTAAAACTGCTCTGGGATCAGCTCAAGAAAAGCTTTAGCGGGGAGAAAGGAAGTATAAAGACACATGGATGACCTTTTCTGTGGTTCAGGGCAATGTGTAGCTCCGCAAGATGGAAGTGAAGCTACAAACGAATAAAACATTGTACTGGATTTAGTTCAAATTTGGAAGAAGAGCTATTTCTGTGGAATAAAAGTGTTTCTGGAATGACCATGGTACACGGTTTACAGTCTTTAAACTAAATAATTCATCTTGTGTAAAGAGCACAATAACTAAATTGAATTCATGACCAGGACCAGACTTTGATTAAAACCAAGGCTTTACCCAAATGCATCAAATTGAGAGACTATATATTTGCAGAAACACAATTTTTCCCCAAATAAACAAAAAAATCTTTGACCAAAAGTGAGAAAATGGTTAGAATTATGGCTTTGGATCAGAGACGGGCAATTATACCTCACTATAATTTACAAATTCCAGTGTACATTTTTTCTATTGTGCCGCTTTGTGTCTTTCTCAGTGCCAGGTCTTGTTTCCAGACAGGTATCCCACAATGCCCTGCGGTGCGCTCGTATGTGGCGTATGTGGAGCATATTGCGGAGCCTGTAACCCGGACCCTTCCTAATTAGGCCTAAGTGAAGTGTTGTTGTTGTCTTTGAGGCCCGTGCCCTTCGCCTGCTTTGCACCAGCCGGCTCTGTTTGTGTCGGCCCCCGGTCCCCAGTGGCCCCCACACTCTCTCCACACACAGCCCCCGGCTCCAGACAGATGTCCCCCGCTGCTCACATGTCCACAACGACACGCAAACACAGGCTGAGTGTTGACTGAGGCTTCGAAACACAACACACACAGCCCAACGCAGGTTTGAGGGGAAACTAGGGAAGTCTTTAGGAACCAGCTTGTTTTCAGATTGAGTTTTTTCTTTTATCAAAACAAATATTTATTTACGAGAAAGTTCACGGTCCATGAGCCTTGTTATCAGCTGCATTTGAAGAAAGATCTGGACAATCTTGGTCAGTTTTGAGCCACCTACAGCGAGACAACATGAAAAAAAATAAATGTATTTTAAGATTTATTAAATACAGATTAGAAAAAGCAGTCTAGACTTTACACTTACAGCACAGTGACTTATTTAGGTATTTTAGCTGTACAGTCCTGATGTAAGAAGGAGATAAACACCTGCCAAATCCATCTCGAACAAGACAATGACACATCAAAGAAACGCTGAAGCCTTCACCTGTGTCACAATCAGACAAAATGAAGCTTTTGTGTTATTTTTACACTTGTCTTTTCCACATCACTGTCAGTTCACAGCGAAACGGCACATCCAGGGTTACATCCAGAAATAGACACTGCTTTTGGAGAAATGCTTTGGAACAAACCCATGCAAATATGTCTCACATAATGACACGCGGCTGCTGCCATTACAGAGGTGTACAGTACGTGTGCATTTGAAAAGACCTCACAAATGTATTCAGCCTAAAATTCATGTAAACAGCAGTAAGTCACGGCGCTTTTTTAAAGAGATGGGCTCAGAGAGGATAATGACAAGAGACTGGCCACTGCAGCTTTTACAGATTTATGACTGAAAATATTTGATATGTGGATGAGAACTGTCACATGGTCCAGTTTAACAGATCTGATAATCAAACCCTCTGTTGTGTGAGGTTTAGTACTACACAGTCACATGACAAATCAAGATGGATGGATAAATAGCATTGTGTAACAAGGTTATAATTACAGAATTGGTCTGACTCAAAGCTAGAAGTTTTTTTTTTTTTTTTTTATAAAATAAAAGCAGGAACAGTGGGTTTTTTGGGAGGGAAGGGGATGGAGAGAATACAAGTACAGTATAGGCCAACCATGACGCCTCATGAGATAAGCGATAGAAAGATGACATTTTCCTTTGCTTCCTCCCTTCAGGGGTTTGAACTCACAACCGTCTTGCTTTAAGGCGAGTGCTAACCACTCTGCCATCGTTCACATCGATATCATACTTAGTAAAACTAAACAGATTGTAAACATATATTACGTGTTACTCAAGCACAATTCAGAAGCTCCATAACAAAATAAATTCCCCAAATATTCTTATGTAAAAGTAAAGTGTTATTCATTCATTTATTTCTTTTCTTCCTCTTGGTCCCTTAGGGGTGACTAGAGCCTATCCCAGCAACTTTTTGGCCCAGCTAGTTGCTGCGCTGAACATGTTAGTCTTTGTTTAATCTTAACTTAAAGTGTAATACTGACGTACCACTTCAGCCAAAGCAGTCTCTGGAAAAGGCTCTCCAGTTATCCAGTTCTGGTTAATAGGAAACATACCTGGACAAATACTCACTCCACAAATGCAAATGCCATGTTCATGTTCTTATTTCACCCAGACATTGGTCAAGTGCTGTTCTTTTTCATTTCTGAGCAATTTCCAACTGCCCTGAACCACAGCTTTGGACAGTATTGCCTTTTTTCTGATAAACTGTGATAAACTGACTCCCATTCATTTCTACAGAAAGAAAAGGTGCTGCTGAACATGAGTCAAAAGAAAAACCAAAGAGGGAGGTGCAACAGGGCAGACGTAATCACAAGTTGAGGTAATGTGCAGGCGTTCAGCCATTGGACCGACATCTCTCACTTTATTAGCATGACAAAGAACACAATCATTTTGGATATGCCTGAATGCCGTTTTCATTAACTTCTCTGTGATTTATTAACAAAAGTGTCAGGAATGCTGTGAAAGCTGCAGGCCCTGGCCACAGAAAAGAAATTAGAAAAATAATGCAAAGCAAATAAAGAAATGTCATCAGAGCAGATGAATGATGAGGGAACGAAACGGAGACTAATACAGAGGCTGACGGTGAACGAGGTGTGCACGGGTTTAGGACAGGAGACCCCAGTCCAAATGTTAAGTATATCCAGCTCATTATGACTTCATTAGGTCTTAACACCGAGGATTTAAAGTGAGAGTCCCAGCTCAGTGACAGTAGCTAAAGTAAGCTCCAGGTTAGGAAGGTTCAATTATTTATGTGACTTTATGTTTTTAAGGTTGTTTTACTCACATGTGGCCTTTTAGACTGGCTTTAGGACAGCCTTTGCTTTACTGTCGGACACAATGGGTTATTGCCCTGTTAATACTGCACAGCAGCTATTGTGGCCAGCTCTGTAATCAGTCTTTAACCCACTTTTATTAGGTTTCGATCTTGTCTCAGACTATTTTTTCTTCTCTTGTCCTGACTTTAGATTTCAAATCCACAGCTTGTTTATTTGTCCATATCATTCTTGTGTTTAGATGAAAAAGGTTGCATCTTTTGAGAAGGTCTGAGACTGTTTGATTTTTACAACTCTCTCCCTTTAATCTTCAGTTTTAGTCCCAGGGTCTCCTGTTTTAGTTATGGAACATATTGGTTACAGTCTGGTCATAACTACAACAATAACAGTAAGTTGCATCAATAAGTTTCAACTTAATCCGTTTCTTTCCTTACACAGATAACGTCTTTGAAACCTTTCTTGAACAGAGTAGTGGCTGTGCCGTTTATTACATGAGAAAAAGGATTCTGTCACAAGTTGCTAAAGTAACCACAAGTTCTTACTAATTACTTCTAATTCATTAATCACACCCACCACTAGTGTCCTTTTTAACCATGCACTCATGTTTCTCTTTCTTGATGGATACTTCTAAATTTGTGTAACATTTTCTCATCTTATACGGTCAGGGTGCTACAGCGGCTGCACCTTGCACTGGTGAACTCCAGCCACAGTCTGCCTGTGCTAAAAGGAAAAACTCTTCATTGTCTACAAGCAGCTTATTGAAAAATCTACAACCTTTATCTTAAAACATCAGCAAAGAAGCCAAATACAGACAACTCTGACAGCAGTCCATATCTTATGTTAAAAATAAAGTCTTTCAGGATAAATTAAAGAAAACGTTAAAACCTTGAAATGTCCAGATGCCTCTGTTTTAACCTTTTCTGCTAAGTTAAAATCATTTTCTCTGGATTTGTTCGATTGTGTTGGTGAGAAAGAGATGGCTCACTTAAGTTTCTAACGTTGGGAACATGAACTGTGAGTTAAACATTCCTCTGATCTTTTTACTGCGTCTCTGGGTCCAGTCTTGGTAAGTTCTGACCCGGTCGCACCATAAATGAGTCAGATCTGTTTGCGTTGGATCTCTTTTTGATAATAATAACCTTTTACAAGTACATTTTTCATTTGAATCTTGGACAGAAAGGTGTAAAGTCTCAGTCTAAAATACCAAACGGCAACAATGGAAACCTTGACTCAAAGAAGACAAGTGCTTGAAGAAAATGGCCTGAGCTGATGAACGGCCAACAGCTTTGAAAGAAGAAACTGTGAAAATAAGAGTCTAATTTAGAGGCCGTTATAAATCAGTGGTGGTCAGCGCACATATTTCGTTCTGGGAGAATTTATATGTTTAATTACCGAACGCAGGTGCCGAGGCTTGGCTTTACTCATTACAGTAAGATATATGAACGGGAGCCAGGACGGCGCAGGACAAAAGGGAGGACAAAGTAATTAGCCAGCTTTTATTTAATGGGACCCTTCCCCGAGTCGTTCCCAGCTCCCGGCGCGGCTCCTCGGTCCATATGCTTCAATCCACAAGTCATTTCAGAGAAGAGCGCCGGTGGCAGGTAGCGCCGCGCCAATTAACATCAGCCGGGACCAAAACGAACTGTTAAACACTGAGAAATATTAGATCGTCCAGTTTTCTTTAACAAAAAGCCCCCACTTCAATGAAATTCCTCAACTTTCCAGTGATTTTCCCAAATGATGGAAAGACCTGGATAAGCTTCTGAGCATCTTTGGACAAAGTTATTGAGGTTGGCTGGTGACTATAAGAGCAATAACAGGTTGCACTTTATATTCCAGCTCGGTAATATCACGGTAATAGTGGAGTAATTATGTAATACTATAGTAATTATGGTTATTTATCACGTGATGTACAAAGAATTATTGCTTGATATAACTATGTAACCTATGTCGAGCTGGGAAGTTCTAATAATAAAAAGTATTACTCATTTATTAACACGTTAATAGCACTCCAATACAATGCTATTACTGAGCTTTAATGTGAAGGGCTACTCAATAACTCAACATAAGCACACTTAAAGGGCAAAAGGTCACACCAAATCTTTCATAGATACATTTTAGGAAACTGCTTTGTCAAAGAAATAAGCATAAACTCTAAAGCAGGCCTATCAAAGCCTAAGCACTGACATGAGCGCAGTAATAGTCTGTCAAAAAAATGGTTGATCCTTAAACTTTTCTCAGTTAGTACCATCTCGTAAACTAAAGGACAGTCCAAGTATGACTTATTCTTCTGTGTTTTATTATAATCTAATCCAGGATGGGGCAGAATAGAGAAAATACATAAAGTGTAAGAGAAGTCTTTACAGACATATTTAAATAGCTGATTGTTTAGAAGAAAAGAACAGCACTATATAACATCCACGCCATTTACCATTAAAACTATTAATGTTAAGAAATCCTGAGTACCACCAGTGTATCTAAATAACTTTAATAAAGTATTAAATGGAATATACAGTATTATATTATTTTTACACACAAACACACTCTGCTAATACAAAGAATGATGTCTCTTTGTTCATAAATGTCAGTATTGGTAAGTTAAATAGATTTTAAAATGATAAAGTGCTGTGAGGAAGATGAAGATATTGGGCTGTGAACACTGCGAGTGGATTTTATTTCTCTCGAAGGAGATTTTTCTTGGAGACACACAGTACTCAGTACTCAGTACTCAGTACTCAGACACAAAGCATGTCAGACACTCATGAAGACTAATCTCAGATATGTGGCAGCCATGATGAAAGCAAAGCAAACACACCTCAGTGTTATTCTATTTTTTTATGTTGTTTAAACTAATTTTAAATAACCTAAACTATTTTGTTTGTCTGGTGCCTATTTTTATTATTAACATGTGCCATAACCTTATTATCCTCAAACCCCAAACCTGTCCACACTCTGTTCACTGTTTCACTGTTGTTAGAGCGAGGACGACTCACAGACAGCACTCTTACACAGGGGTCAGAGGTCATGCAGAACGTATGGAATAAAATTACTTAATAAAAGAGACAGGTCCGCTATTCAGTTAAAAACTTCAAATGACCTTTCCTCTACAGATTTCCCTCTGAATAACCCCCCCTCTCGTCGACGGGATTCCCTGCTGAGTGGGACTGAGCCGTGAACACTGAGAGCTCGAGTTTGTTTTGGCCAGAGCCTCAGTGTGTGTCCTCTCATGGCCTGGGAGAGGTTTGGCTGTGGAGTAATGCTGGCCTGACTCAGCGTGTGTTCAGCCCAGTGGCACCTGTAGTGTTTTATTTGAAGGACACTAAAGCCAAACGGTGACTGATGCCATCTTACCTCAGGACTCTGGACTGGGGCCAAACGAAGAGGTCATCGTCTTCATTCTGAATGCTCTTCTATATCTGTAAAAAAATAAATTCACAAAGGCTGAGTTGTAAGATGCTAACTTTGACAAGGTGTCGAGCCCAAAGAGCAGCTGTTTGGTCCTAGCGCTTTCACACCTGAACATTTGTTTCAAACCAAAACGTCCAAAAGTCCAGACCAAACAGTGCAGCTGTGAAAACCCCCTTCGACTCATTTTGATTTTATATGACAGTTCTCAGTTCTCTAAAACATTTAGTGTTTAGCTGAATCTATTTAAGAGACTTCTAAATGCACCTCACACTGACCTGTACTGCTGTAAACACTAAACATAGAGCAGGAACGGTCTCCTTTTTGATAAGAACATCATTGCTAATATACACATCTGCACTGACTTGGGAATCAGCCTGATTCAATCTTCAATCCACTGAGTCCATTAAACGCTGGACTAAACCCTCAGAGGACAGGCTCAGTGCATGATTCTCCTCTTTGAGTCGACAAACCTCAGGCCTGTGACTGAGTCCATGCCTCAGTAACTGCCTGAGGGCATTATTTGGCCGGCGCTGAACCAGGATATCCCTCACTGGACTGCACTTGGCCGGCGCTGACCTCTCAACACTTAGCGTCTGGCCACAGGCTTGTTGCTTTTGGCAGGACGTCCAGTACGAGTCTCTGGCATGTGTCCGCTCTGGGTTCACAGCTCCTGACCAGCGTCGAGGGGGACGACTTTGGCAGAGACGGAGCCGCGGGCAGTTTGGCCGGAGCAGACATGTTTAACAGGCTTGGATTACAACACCTGATGTTCACAGTCTGAGGCTGAGCCAGAGACGGCAGGCGCTACACTCACACCAGGGCACGAGGGAGACGAGCGGAGGCCTCTGAGTCAGAAACCATACTGTTCTGCTCAGTGGTAAATTTTACTAATGCACAAAGTAATCCGACACCGTCCACACTGACATTTACTCAATGTGACAATGCAGCTATCATAGCACAGACTAAACCTTAAACCCTTAAATTTTAATTAAATCAGTGATAATTGCAAAAGTGGTAAAAACTTATAGCAACCACAAACTAAAGCCGTGTTTATTCATAACTGCTGATGCCTGGGCTTAGTAAATGTTCCATATTAAGCCTTTTTAGTGTCACTCAAGCCCCCCTAAAATGATCTTAAGCTCCTCTTTCTCAAACACAAAAAGACAGTCCACTTGACACATTTGGTCTGATTAAAACGACCTTCAGTTTCCTATTAGTGTGATTTGTTTGAGCAGGTGTGGTCCAGCAAACTCAGGTGTGGACTAACAAACCAGGTTGAGTTGATCTGAAAAGGTGACAAGGTCAAGTGTGGTTGATCTGACCTCGATCAGGTCCACCTACTTACTCCCGTAGCGAGCCGCACACCACATTTTTCATCAGAAATATTACAAACTAAACACAGGCAACTCATGGAGGTTTTGTGCATCACACAGTTTAGGGTTTTGGAAAAATATTTGTAATTTTTTATAAAATACTACTTTTTGTTGCTCTGTGGTGGTGACACTAGTCTTTTCCTGAGGCCTTTGATTTTACCTGTGTTAAAAACCTTCACAGATTTAAGAAACTTTAAAATATAGGAGTAATAACAATGTGAGCAAGATGCTAAAAATGTCCTCATTGTTGAATTACACTTTTTATGGTCCACACCTTCATAATAAGCACTTTTAGTTCAAAACACTTGGCGCCGGTCCAAACCTGAGAGCTGGGGGCAGTTGGCACAGGTCCAATCAGAGTGACACCTCCTCCTCTATCGTCCCACACAGAATCTCTGTCCCATTTCCATTTTTCTTCACCGGAGACTGAAACAGACGAGAGGCGGGACCCGTCAGTAACCAGGACGATTTCAAACAAAAGAGAGAGACAACAGCTTGAGTCTGTATCGAACAGCTTCTTAAAGTGTAATAATGTTCATCATTTTACTTTATTATTCTTTAACAGTGGGGACCAGCGTGGCCTCTGGAAGGTCAGGGAAACAGCACAAAGAATCGATTAATATTAAAAGAGCTCACTTCCACAGCTTCAAACTAAAGCTTCATAGATCAGCTTTCATAGAGGACTCCAGATGGCATACGCAAAAATGTATTCCACTTCTTTAAACTATCAACGAAAAAAAATTACTTGAGATTTTTTTGAGATTCCAGTTGCATGACAAGCCACGTAATATTTCCATCCCATTTTTTATTTCTGTCTGTCTTTTGTCCATTTTAGCTTAAGTGAGTGAGCAAATAGGAGCTTATGGTGTGTGCTGGAAAGAAAATCCAAACTGGCACCTGTAGTGCACTGCCCAGAAATAAAACTGAAACCAGAAACAAATGTGGCATATTACACATTGTATTTAACGTCATGTTTTGGAGAAGGCCTCTGTGAGTGAACCAGGCTACACTACATCACAATCAAAACCAAAGCCATCAGAGAAGAATACGGGGCAGAGGCGATTGGAAACAGAAGCTGTTGTGGAGTGAGTGAAGGGGGGTAACGCTCAAGAGGAGGAGCCATGAATTCCCAAATCTAATCTGAGTCTAATCAGGGCACTGCCCCAGTGTCCTGCCCCCGTCTCTGCCCCAGTGAGGGGTGCTGTTCCCATGACCCACTTAAACATCTGGGTCAGCGGTGTTCAACCGTCAGCGCTCAGACGGATACTGCACACAGGTATCACAACAACACAGCGACTCTTCTCAGTCACAGGGTGGTTGGAAGCTGAAGAGAGAACCCTTCAAAGAGCAGAACAATGACTCCTAGTTCAGTTTGCTGGAATTCAATTACTTCATTGTGAATAGAGTTAGGATGATGTAGGATTCCCAGAGTTGTTTCGACGACAACAGTTCTGATTTGGAGTGAAACCGACCGACAAGTACATACTTAAAAGTACATAACGACACGGACATACTGACATGTACGTACTGACATGTACGTACTGACATTTACGTACTGACATGTACATACCGACATGTACATACAGACATATACGTACTGACATGTACATACAGACATATACGTACTGACATGTACACACCGACATGTACGTACTGACATGTACACACCGACATGTACATACTCACATATACATACTGACATGTACATACTGACATGTACATACTGACATGTACATACTGACATGTACATACTGACATGTACACACCGGCATGTACGTACTGACATGTACATACTGACATGTACATACTGACGTGTACATACAGACATGTACATACTGACATGTACATACTAACATGTACATACTGACATGTACATACAGACATGTACATACAGACATGTACATACTGACATGTACATATTGACATGTATATCTTGACATGTACATACAGACATGTACATACTGACATGTACATACTGACATGTACATACTGACATGTACATACTGACATGTACATACAGACATGTACATACAGACAGGTACATACTGACATGTACATACTGACATGTACATACAGACATGTACATACAGACATGTACACACCGACATGTACATACTGACATGTACATACAGACATGTACTTACTGACATGTACATACTGACATGTATATCTTGACATGTACTTACTGACATGTACATACAGACATGTACTTACTGACATGTACATACAGACATGTACATACAGACATGTACACACCGACATGTACATACTGACATGTACATACAGACATGTACATACAGACATGCACATACTGACATGTACATACTGACATGTACATACTGACATGTACATACAGACATGTACATACAGACAGGTACATACTGACATGTATATCTTGACATGTACTTACTGACATGTACATACAGACATGTACATACAGACATGTACATACTGACATGTACATACAGACATGTACATACTGACATGTACATACAGACATGTACATACAGACATGTACATACCGACATGTACGTACTGACATGTACATACAGACATGTACATACTGACATGTACATACAGACATGTACACACCGACATGTACATACTGACATGTACATACAGACATGTACGTACTGACATGTACATACAGACATGTACATACTGACATGTACATACAGACATGTACATACAGACATGTACATACTGACATGTATATCTTGACATGTACTTACTGACATGTACATACAGACATGTACATACAGACATGTACATACTGACATGTACATACAGACATGTACTTACTGACATGTACATACAGACATGTACATACAGACATGTACTTACTGACATGTACATACTGACATGTACATATTGACATGTACATACAGACAGGTACATACAGACAGGTACATACTGACGAGTACATACTGACATGTACATACAGACATGTACATACTGACATGTACATACAGACATGTACATACAGACATGTACATACAGACATGTACATACTGACATGTACATACTGACATGTACATACAGACAGGTACATACAGACAGGTACATACTGACATGTACATACTGACATGTACATACAGACAGGTACATACAGACAGGTACATACAGACATGTACATACTGACATGTACATACAGACATGTACATACTGACATGTACATACTGACATGTACATACAGACAGGTACATACAGACATGTACATACTGACATGTACATACTGACATGTACATACAGACAGGTACATACAGACATGTACATACAGACAGGTACATACTGACATGTACATACAGACAGGTACATACAGACAGGTACATACAGACATGTACATACTGACATGTACATACTGACATGTACATACTGACATGTACATACTGACATGTACATACAGACAGGTACATACTGACGAGTACATACTGACATGTACATACAGACATGTACATACTGACATGTACATACAGACATGTACATACAGACATGTACATACTGACATGTACATACTGACATGTACATACAGACAGGTACATACAGACATGTACATACTGAAATGTACATACTGACATGTACATACAGACAGGTACATACAGACATGTACATACAGACAGGTACATACTGACATGTACATACAGACAGGTACATACAGACATGTACATACTGACATGTACATACTGACATGTACATACTGACATGTACATACTGACATGTACACACCGACATGTACATACTGACATGTACATACTGACATGTACATACTGACATGTACATACTGACATGTACATACAGACATGTACATACAGACATGTACACACCGACATGTACATACTGACATGTACATACAGACATGTACATACTGACATGTACATACAGACAGGTACATACAGACATGTACATACAGACATGTACTGGTCTTTTTGTGTCTTTCTCTAAACTGAAAACATATTAAAATGTTAAAACTAATCAATGCAGTCAGGTTTTTATTTGTTTACTGGTGTTGTCCATTTGTTAAGATTGTGTTGTTGGATTTGCCGTAAAATTACAGTCACAATTTTTTAGGTTTGAAAACATGGTCTGTCACATAATCACATTAGTATTTGCAAAAAAAAGTGTCATTTTCTTTGATAGTTTCTACAATTTACTCTGCACTAAAAAACTACATCAGTCACACGAAGAAGAGAGTAGAGTAACTATCAGTAAATGTCATAGAGTTGGAAGACAGGCTTTTTGTCGCTCTGACCTCTGTTGTTGTTGAACGGAGCAAACACAGCATACGTTACATACATTATCTGCCTCCTGTGAACAATAACCATGTGTATTTATGAGCTTCTCTACAAAAAAGTGTCTCCTGAAGCTACAGTAAACGTTCAACACTTTGGGACTACATTATGCTGAGGGCTCTCACGCTTTATTTAAAAGTATGTGCCTCTGTTTGATGGAGGCTCGGAATAAAGTTTTTTTAAAGACACATTTTATGCATCTGCTCTATTTTGTCTTATATATTTATGAATTCAGTGTCAGAAGGATTAACTGTAAAAGTCTGGTTTTGTGGCTTAAACAGAAATTGAAAGTTAACCCAACTCACCAATAAAAAGGAAGAGGGTCTGTTCTTGTAACAATCACGAGCCTCAGGAGTCGACCAAAAGGACTTTACTGAGACTGTCACAAGGAAACGTGAAATTACTTTTTTCTCTGATTCAGTTATACTTGTGCCTTGTGATTAAAAGTCACAATAAAATGAAGTCTATCTGTCTTTTGTTTGAGGTTAAAGTGCTGCAAAGACAAACAAATAGAACACAACAGCACTGCATCCAGTCTTTTCTGGAGCTGGAGGTGTCCTTTCAGCCGTGAACCAGGCGTTTCTTTTAGCATTGAACTCTGCAGTATATGACAGCTCTGGTCTGACCCTAAAGGGAATAAGCAACGAGACAAGGTTCATATTATACATTCAGATTTTGGGTTTATGTTTTAGTTTAAATGAATTCATTGTAAATATGTAGTCTCCAACACTGTTTTTATTTATCATATTTGTAGTTTTTGTCTTTAAAAAGAAAAAAAAGGGAGTGAGGTGGAGTGATTAAATATCAGCTGTTGGCGTTAACACAAGTTGATTGATTTTTTGTGTTTGAAGTTTACAATAGCCCAAGAAAATTAGCCTACTTTACACACTATTGCTTCATTTTTAGTGTCCACTTAGTATACTTTTTACCTTTTACTGCTGCTGATCTTTACAATTTTCAAAAAGCAGAATTTGCCTTTGTTTTTTTTTTATGTCCCATTACTGCCTCACAGCAAGAAGGTTGTGGGTTGGATCTCCAGACCGGCCTTTATGTCCTCTGTAGGCTCTTACTGTGGGCTCTCTTCGGGTCCTCTGTCCAAAGACATATGTAGGAGTACTGCAGGATCTAAATTTGAGACTGAATGGTTGTTTTCACACATGCTCTGAGATCAGGACGGAGAATGCGCGGTGAGCTGATGACGTGAACGCCGTTCTTGTTCTCTCTGCAGCTGTTTCTACTTTCTACTGTTTGGTTAGGTTCCACATGTTTCTGTAGTTTCAGTATTAGAGCAATCGTCACCGTCACCGTGAAGGAGCACATTCGTTGGTTAGCCTCATGTTGCTCGCTCTAACTGATGACCTGATGTGAGGGGAGAGTTTTGTTGAAATAACTCTGATTATATCCATAGAGCATGTGTAAAACTTGACTGGTTACTGTCCAGGGTCTAAAGCTGCTGAAATAGCCTCCAAATCAATGAGTTTACCCAAATATCTCCCACTCTTGGTTCCTGATCCGGTGATCTATTGTTTACCTCCAGTCTACTCCACAGGACTCTTCTGTCTAAGGCCTTTACGTACACGTACGTACACTTCTGTCTAAGTCAGGATTTTCCTTTCTGCAATATTTCACAATTGCTGTATTTGCAAACACAGGTATTCGTCTTTAGAAAACCTTTGTAGTGCAAAAAAAACAAAAAAACATTGAAAAACACAAACTTCTCCTGCATTTCCCTGCGTCTGCACATTAAGCCGTACACACAGTGGGCCGTGGCCACAGGCAGCGCTTTCACAGTAAACTAACCTTGATCAATAACCTGCTCTGGACCTCGGCTGGGCCCCGCTCCTCTGCTTTCCGCTGGATTTCAATATCACGCCTGTTTGAACGCTGTAGCCACGGGCTCAGCTGCCTGTGTGTACAACCGCTGCATGAATTTACCAGCAGCCTGTGTGTGTTAAAAGGAAAAAAGAAAAGTGTGTGTGTTTGGAGCCTGGGGGTCCGCTGTGAACGGCGTTAACTGCCCCTCTGAACTCTCTCCTGTGAAGAGAAGGAAAAAGCCACCGGGCATGGGCAGAGGACGGCGTGCCATTTACCTGGGCTGCGCTAGGTTTTTAAAAACTGGCAACAGGGACCTCCAGACTGAAGATACTCCTGCCTTTCGCCGCAAACGCTAAAGCACACCTTTGCTCCGTTCGCCTCAAATACACTTCAGAAGTTCTCTCCCGCTGCCTCCCTCTTTATTTTTGGAAGCGATGCAGGCTACGTTTAAAAGACTGCTCTCTTCACGTGCCCTTTTCCTTTGCCTCTTGCTTTTCCAAAATAAAATAAAAAAAATACATAAAAAAGAGAAAATAACGAAAAGAGGCCCCATCTCGGGAGAAAGCTGGCGCGTTTACATCCAGCTCCACTGCCAATGAGACGGGCCCTTGGCTTCTCAAGGTGAAGAGCTCACTTTGCTCTTTACGTTCAGTTGTGGGTTTGGCCTTTGAACTTTGAGCCTCTGATTAATGCATAAAAATAATACAAGGTTTGTGTTTATTCCAGTTTATCCATCAGCCAACACAACAGTAGAAGTTGTTTAAAAGCCTTGCATTTAGTCTAGGGCTTAAACCAAACATGTTTCGGAAAATATTTGGTCACGATTTGTGAGCGGAGCTTGACAAGTGTCAGCAGGAGCTCGTAGAAGTCATAACCATGGCTGGAATGTGGGAAATGTATGGTATGTATTGTTTTGTTGTTGTTGGTTTTGTTTTGTTTATTTCTTCACTTTTTCTGTCAATAAAAATATTATAAAAACAAAAAAAGCCTTATGTTAACGCTGTTTGTACCAGATATAAACACGTTGATAATGTTGATAATGTCATTGAACTATGTTTACAGCATTTAATTTAAAAACAAAACATTTGTATCTTTTTTAAAAGATACAAATTTTACCCACAACAATAGATTTTAATACAATAAATATTTGAAAATAAAAATAGATTATTATAGATACTAACAAATGCATTAAAAAAAAAACAATGTCTAATTTGTTTCTTGGCAAATATGACGTTCTTAATATTGTGTCATCTTTTTATTAAGTTTCAAAACACTGCATCCCTTGAGTACAAAGAAAAGTTTAAAACAATCCACAAAGTCAGTAAGTTCTTTGGAGTCACAGAAAGTGTATATGTCAGATAAAACTGAAACAATTTCAGCAGCAAACATCTTCAAGAAACGCTGAATATTTATCTTTATTAATTTATAGACATGATAAATTAAAGTTAACCAAAGTAAATAAGTGATCATGTTCGAGTAAAGCGTCTCCAGATCAGTTTAAAGGAGCTCTGGGTAACAGCTCGGAAGGTTGTTATTGGACCGAACTAGACACAATCAGACAATGGAGTTACGTGTTATTGATCAAAATGTAAGACCAACTGAACTTCTAAAACAGTTTATTGTTTTTTCCTTGTTTTTAACGTCACTAGCACTGGCTACATCAGCTACTTTTAAGGTGGGCTCACTTAAAAAAAAAAAAAAAGACAAGCGCAATAAAGGTTTGCTTTGTCTCATTGATGTTTTTCCAAGTTTGCTTTCAGTGTCTGTGTCTTTAAGCCCCTCCCAGTCTCCTCTGATTGGCCACTATCCTAACCTCAATCAAGCATGTTCTGCCTTTCTGTTACTTATCTACCTCACTATGTCACAGGAAGATTATTTCTAAAAAGAACATAAAGGTTTAGTGTAAACAAATCTTTAGGAGAAAACAGTCGTTGGATAACTCTCAAAAGCCCTCTCTCATAAATCTCACAACGGAGATTTAATATTTATTAAAAAAGCATGTTATTAAAAAGACATGTATAGCTTTTAAGCCTAATACCTCATCTCAAAGAAAAATCTGTTTGTGCAAATAGTTGGAAGCAGAAGTGTTCACAGAGTCTGGGTTCAGTCACATATCTTCCTCTCGGCTTGTGGCGCGTGCGGTCAGTGTAATGGACGGTGAATCCGCTGCTTACTCATGCATACGGCTGACAAATTGTGGCTCGGCGTTCGCACACCTCTCTGCCGCCTCGACTAAAGTGTGATTTGTGTAAAAGGCGCCGCGACAGGATGAGTCGGCAATGAAAGAGGGCGAGAGAGGAGACGACAAACTAGAGCCGGCGAGAAACTGCATTTGGAGAAAATTACATATCTGAGCGCTCAGAGGAAACGGGGGCCGCTGCCGGAAAAGACGACACAGTGGAGTCTGAGACGAGGAGACAGCACTGACCTTGGACAATGGACAACAGCAATTTTCATCTTAAGACATATGTGTTTTGGTTTGGATATGAAGTGGATAAAAGAAACGTGGACATAATGTGAGTATTTCTGAGTACAATGTCATTGTTAGGGAGCAGGGAAAGTCCTCAACATTACACAACTGTTTGATAAAAAGCACCCGTCATTTGTTCACAGTGGTTCTCAAACAGTTTAAAGTGAAATGCAAAAGTCTTTCTTTTTTATTTTTTTGTATTTATATAGCGCTTTTCCACCTAGTAGGCACTCTTTACCAGTGTTACAGCTGACACTACTGGAGGCAAGGTGGGTTAAGTGTCTTGCCCAAGGACACAACGACAGTACGTGGGGCAGAGCGGGATGTTATGATGTTTTGGGATGTTTTGAGCGGGGATCGAACCGCCCACCCACCGGTCGAAGGACGGCCGCTCTACCACTGAGCGCTGATTTTAGTAAGAATTGTTTGTGAAAAAAGCTGGATGTCATTACACTTTAAGCATTGGAGGCTTTGCCCAATCACACACTTGCTCTCGAATGGGGGGGCGCTCCTATAGGTTGTCACCGATGACAACAAGGAAGTAATGTCGATAAAACATATGCTGTCGAATTGTTGGAAGAGGGGATATAAGAAGAGATCGTGATGAAAGAAAATCTTGGGTAATGTATCTTTAAAAATATAATTATATAAAGAAGCACTGCATTTTCTTAACGCAGTGCCTTCTTATCAAATCTATCAGGGATACTCTAAAAACAAATCCTAATAGAAGTGAATAAACCTCATAAAAATGTGTGTCTTTATTGGAGATTTTATTAATTACCTAAAAGAGCGCCTAACCCAACAAACAGCCCTTCAAATGCACTCCTCAAATCAGAGACAACAATTACAGGCCTTTATTAATTACCCTGGTGTTGTAAGCCAGTGCAAATAAAGGTTGTCAAAAACATAAGCGACAAATATAAATAAAAAGGTGCATCTGAAGAGGACCCCGTCTGATTCTCAAAACGAGACATAGCTCTGTGCCAAGTTGAACCCCTTTTAAAACTCACCTCCAGCTGAACAGCCCTCTTTGAATAAACCAGACAAAGGCCAGGTCTGTGCTGCACCACACTTATCTTTATTTAAAAGGATAAAGAAACTGTTTTTGGCACTGGATCCACATCTACATCCTCTTTGTGATGTGGTCGAGGCCAGGGCTGAGGGTTTGGTACAAATTAAGTCTCAGTTTGGCTAAATCCTGGCACAAGAATTTGGGGGTGTATTTACTTTAAAAGAACAGAGGAAAGTGTTTACGAACAGAAAAGTGTGAGGTCAGGAAATGAGGAGAAAATGGCCGACTGGAGACTCTGAGGGCTTGTGATTTAAACCAGGAACTGTGCTTTGATAATTCACACAACACAAAACGTGGCTGTGCCTTTAAGCACAGAGGGAGCTGAGAGCACTGGTTTGGTTTGTGACTTCTCTCTTGAGCTCTCTTCTTTTTTGTTACAAAGTTTTCTTACTCTCACTCTGTTGTTACTCATGGTTTGAATATGTCAAACACCTGTCGCCACTTGAATGTCTAAACAAATGGAGCGTGTGCAGGCGTTACTTAATGCTTAATGCTACAGATAATGGCCAAGCACCTATAGCTTAATTACAAACTATTTCATCAATAACTTTCTGTTGTTTTCTGCAGTGACGCTGCCTGTGCCGTTTCCTCCTGAACCTGACTCAGACACAAAGACATGCTTTTCTCATAAAAAAAAAGGGAAAAAAATAAATATAATATATTTATATATTTGTGTATATCATTTATATACAGGCTCTGAGATGATGTAATGGGTTCTGTGGTTGTGTTTTCTCGAGTTGGTAGTCATTCAAAGTCAGTTTATTTCTATTATGGATTTTTAGACTCATTAGTTAAAGTGTTTAAATACTTTACTTCACAGTTTTTTTTTTTGCACTGTAAAAAAGTAACTTCCACAAACACAAGACCTTTCATAAATCACTCCAGTCCACTCTTTTGGACAAAACGGCATTTAGTTTGTGACCCTTCAGTAAATCTGGTTGGGGCTACGGACAGGGGGTGTTATCTAGTTTTTTTTTTTTTTTTTATGTATTTTTGCCGCAAATTTGATTTTGTAAAGTTCTTTGAGGCAATTGCTGTTGTAACACTGGGCACAAGAATTTTTTTTAAATTTAAATAAATTTTTCCTGTTCAAACCTGACGCTACACTGCTATTTTAAGAACTGTTTAGTCGTTTAAAACTGTGCTTTTATTTGTAACTTATTTGTGAAGTTGCAGTAAAACCATGAGGAAGTTTTATCTATTTTCAAATTTGGGCCTCTTTCAAGAAAGTTTGGATGCTCCTGCTTTAGATCCTGAAAAGAGTTCCGTGGACAAAGCAGACAAATATGTTTCTTAAAATAAAATCCGTGTGGACGCTGCCTGTGAGCGTTCCGTCTCTCTTTAAAAGCTGTTTGACTGAATGCACTCCCACTTCACTCCCGTCACAGATTAGGACTCTTAATGCTCACCGCGGGGCCAGCTAATCACCACCGCTGCCCCCCACCTCCCCCTCTCACCCCCTCCTCATGCCTCCATCCCTCTGTATCCGCCCCCGTACGGCGCTGCCCGCGGGCCGTCCTCACTCTGACAGCGCTTTGACAGTAATCTCCCCCTGACACTTCTTCTGTTTCTTGTATTTTTTTAATGAAAGCACATCTTCAGGGAAACGGATGGAGGTCATTTGCATATGTACCCCACCTTCATTTCTTTCTCCCCCCCCCTCCCTATTCATAGTTACCTCTTGGCTCCATGACTCGTTTGCCCTCGGAGAAGAGCGACAACACCTCCCCGAAACGCTAAAAATACTGCGACACAATGCAGCGATAATAGGTTTATGCAACACAGAGCTGCCATATGGAAATGTATCTAACAGCAGCAGCACCTCGGCTCATGGAGGACAGCGGGAAAACAAAATGGCTCGGCTTGTTTGTGGCGCGGAATAGTCACACTTCGACAGGGGTTTAATTATTTCCAGAAAGTGCATCACAATCCAATGGAATAAAGTCCAACAGAGCAGATTGGAAGAAAGATTTAGAGACTACAACTACTGCCCATACCCCAAAGTACGAGGGCTGCAGTCAACCAAAGAAGATAGTGACTATCTTTTCTTCTTGCATGTGATAAAAACGTTTAATTACCTGAAAGCATTTTGTAATAAGAACCATGAATGGAAAAAAACAAGCTCCTAAGACGTCTTTGAAGCTTTATTATCAAGGATTTTTGTAGATAAGTATGATCAGCACATACCAGGTCTTCAACCAATCATAGCTTGTTCCTGATTAAGGAGCCCTGTTATTGGTTGAGAGTGACTTTGTAACCAAAAACACAAAAAAAATAAAAAAGAGAAAAGGGAAGTTAAATGTCCCAACGGGAGGAGGTGGAGGGGAAGACTTTAGGACCTGGCCTGAGAACACCTCGGTATTCTCCTGGAAGAGCTGGAGGAAGTGTCTAGTGTCAAAGGCGTCTCCTTTTAGCTTGTGAAGCAGGATTTTCTGGGCCTAAACAAGACTACGGTTCACAAAACAAGCTCAGAAAGGAAGGAGAGAGAAGTCAGAAGCCTTAGACTAAACTATCTATGGTTCAAATGCAAAATGATGTATTATTTAATAAAATATATTTTACAGCATTAAAACAGTTTGCGTCACACATAAAAATAAGGTTATAAGAAGAATTATGACTCATCTTTTGACATGGCACAGCCCAGGGGCCCCACTGATTCCTCACTGAAGCCTGTGATCGACTGGGAACTGGCCGCACAGAAGAAAATAAACTCCCTTCTGTGCTTACTTCTCGTTTGAATCAGCGCACGCCCATTGTATTCCTCTCTGTTCGGGCGTTCAGTGTCTGTACGTGTCGTCGAGCAGAAGGTACCTCTCCAGACAATGGGACACGAGCCAGATTTAAGAGCACCCCCCCACCAGCCCATCTCCATAAATCCTAATTCACTGTTGTTCCCTTGTGGAAAAGAACCGACAAAGAACAACGGCATTTTTCCCTCTGATCTATCCGTCTATCAGTCTGGTTCTCTCGCGAGGCCCGACAGAAGGGAATAAATGCTCGCTGCTCGCCGCATCTCGGGCTGACAGCGCGGCAGATGGCGGTTTAAGCAGTGAATTTATGAGCGGCACAATCTTAATGTTGCAGAAAGAATAAGAAAAGCATCAAACGCACGCTGACAAATGCACTCGCTAATATTAATGCACTCCTCGTTCATCCAATATGCTGCCTAATTGCTTTTCTGTACACAGTAATATGGCACCTGCTGCTCAAGTCCAGCGAAAGAAAAGGAGGGGTGTGTGTGTGTGTGTGAAGGAAGTACAGAGAAAGAGGAAAAAGTCCCAGTTGTTGATGGATGCACAGCCGTGGATCATGCACCGGGGCCTGTCAGTGTTCCTAATTAAAATTTTATACTTACAGGCTTTGCAAAAAATAAAAATAAAAGGTGGAAAGCAGTCGGTAAACAATCGGCTACAGGCGAAGAATGAAAGGAGGGAGAAGTGACAAGCTTTATCTTCCAAAATATTGTAGAAAAAATGCATGTCTTTTTAGAGACGTTAAGTAATGTTCCTAAAATTCAAAGAGGAGAGTTGGGAGTGGGTCCAAAAGTGAGTTCAAATCAAATAAATCAAGACAGACATTAATATATTTATTTTTAAGTGGTCTGCAGCCATCTTTCTGACTTGGCAAGTGAAGTTTTGGGAAAATATATAATAAAAATGCTTTGCTATAGCACATATTTTTTTTACAATAAAGTGTAATAAAATGTGTAAAGTAAAGCAAAATATAAATTAAGAGCATGTGACTGCATTGTGCATCTGAAGTCAACAGAAGCATCTGGAAGCTCCCGTTAAGAGCGTTTGAAAAAGGGCAGGTTCTTTAAATGAATACCTGAAGGGGATTGGATTTATCAACCCCAGTTTTATCCAATCAGAGCAGCTCTATGTTGTTCAACTTGGTTTACGATAAAACGGTTTGTACAGCTTTAAACGTCAAACAGGCCCGGACACAAGGAGGGCTCAGGCGAGAATACTTTGCTTGGAGCAGGTCAAGATTGATTTTTGTGAGGTTGTAATCTCACAAATTTCGTGACAATCTGAAGCAAAAGGTAATAAAATCCTTATTTAAAAAGCTTATTTGTGACGTGGGTCTCTCTGTGTTAATAGTTCACAAACACACCCTGAGCTGCTGTTCGACACGTTAATGGAAGTGTCTTAATAACCCAACAGTGCTTCAAGAAGCAGAGAGAAAAACATCGTAATCTGACAAAACAAGCTTAATAAAAAATGCATATAGTTACTATTTTAATTCCAGCCACACTTTACCACGAGCTGTGATTTTCTTTTCAGAGACAAACACTCTCATTATTCTCTGAGTCTAAACATATGCACTTTAATAAAGCAACATAAGCAGGACTGGAAATGACAGGGATTATTCAGCTGTTTATTAAAGACAACAAAAATAAACCTGGGAAATGGTTTTCTTCACCTTTGACCTACTGTAAGGTCACAAAAGCCTTTTAGTTTACAGTTTGTGTGTTTTTAAGGTAAATGTATCATTGCATCGTCATCAACGCTGCAGATATACTACCCACAATCCTTTTCCACAGCCGACTAATTACCTGCAGAGAGGTCGAGTAAAGTCGGGCTGAGATTAGAGAGAGAGAAAGGAAAGGAAACGAGTAGAAAAGAAAGGAGGAAAGGAGAGACGAGAGAAAGATGCTACGTTTGATTTTGGATCGGAGCCAGGCTTTTTACTCAGCGTTTGTTCACTTCTTCCGTTAAATGGTAAGAGAGAGGGCTGCTGGCTTCAGGTTTAAATAAACTGTAGCTGCACCTGGATGTGTTGGCCGTCAGGTAGGGTACGGTGTCCCAGGAGGGTCATTATAGATGGGCTGTACTTGTCTTAATGCGAGGACTCGGCAGCAGCAGGGCTTTGAAGGTAAGAGCTGTGAGGATTTTAAATGAACTTAAATTTACTGTAAAATAAATGATTGTAATAATCTCAACCACCTCATGCTTTTAATGTCTTTTCATTTCAGCCAAAAGCCACCTGTGTTATGTTTTTGTCTCCTTTTGCCCTTGTGATTATTATTCTCTGTAATTATATCTGATCTGCCAAAACACACCACATTTAATGTCCTACATATTTGTTCTAAAGCTGTAAGGAGATGACTAATGTGGTTTTATTACCGTGGAAGTTATTTGGACACTGATCTTTCCTTTTTTTCCATTTTGCCAGTCACAGTGTGGCCCCAACCTTCTATTTAACCACTTCTAGACAATATTTCATTATTAGCTTGCATTTCTATTAGTCAGACTAACAGGTATAATTCAGTTTTATTGAATCGAATGTTGCATCTGTACAGTTTAGTGGGACTGGAGATGGACTTCTTCACTGCAAAGATGAACAGAGTCTCATAACAATCCCCTTTTTTCTTTCACCTTTTGCTCTTCTTTTTGTGTTTGATTTTCAGTCACTTCCTGCATTTAGTTTCGAAAGTCTGAACTATCGCCAAACATGCTTTCACAAATGAACCACACCTTGAGCAAAGACCAAAGAGACGCTGTTTGGACTGAACCACAAACCTCAGGCGCTTTCACGTCTAACAGTTTGGTTTCTGAAAGTGCAAAGGTTTGGACCAAACAGAGCAAACTTTAAAGCCTTGGACTTTTTATTTGATTCACTGCCAAATTAAATCTCAACTAAAATGTTTTTTTAATGCTTTTTCTTCTGCTATACATCTAATTCTGACATTTACTAAATCACAAGGGGTTACATAATGTAAGAGTGACGACATAAGCTGGCGTTGCCACTTGTTTTCATGATTGTAAAGGTTGTCTTTGGGACTTAAAGGACGACCTCATTTGGACACAAAGCAGTCACATTAAATCTGCTCAAAAAGACCTCATGACACATCCTCAAAGCAGCACTATGTGTGTAACATTGTTTTAGTTCAAACTTTAGTTCCTGCTCGCGCTCCTTCACAGAGTTCCCCGTCTGTGTCAGATCTGGCAGGTGCGTGGTGCTGCTGGTGTTTGTGTCGGAGGAAACAGGACGCTGCTGCTGCTCCCAGGGAGAACCTCGTGCGGTGGTCTCGCCGCGGGCTGCTCCCCCGGCTCCATGTTCACTCAAAACATCTCCTGTTCACCAAAAAAATAACACTACAACAACAACATGAGCCACAGCGGCAGCAGCAGAGGTGGAGTGTGCTTTCTGTCAGCAGCCGAACGCAGAGACGTGTTGGATGCCACTGACACTGCTCCGGTGCAGCTCAGGCCTTTGGGGAATTCACAAACGTCCAAATGATGCAGCGGCTGTGTGTCATCCACCAGGCTGCTCTCAGGAAACAGATGCTTCGACACAAACAAGGCTGCGACTGTTTGCCCTTTTCCCAAAACATGAAAAAAGTCTGTTCGAGCTTCTTTGCCTGGCTTTGTTTAATTAATACCCAAGTTTTTCTCTTGCAGGACCAAAACTTAAAGACAGGTCCAAAAGTGGTACTGGATTTTAAAATGTAACATTGTTATTCATTTTTCGCATTGCTTAACTTTACAAAATTTAGTACATGAGCATTTTTAGTTAAAATATGCATAACCAGTTTTGTATTTTATTTATTTATTCATTTATTTGTTTTGCTTAAGGAGGTTTATTCAGATTTTCTGTTGACATGCAGAAAGTGTAATGGAAAGCTCACTTTGGGAACAGACATGTATGAGGACGAAGAGCTGAGGAAAAGTATTGTATCAATCATTTTTTACATTTCCCTGGTTCCCCTTTGGTCCTGGTGCTCCCTGCTCAAAGGAACAGCGCGGTTTGACGTGGTTTGACTTGAGATATAAAAATGAGCTGCTCTCAGCTCAGCTTCAAACACAGTTTAAGTAAATATGCCACTAAAGAGTCCCCTCTCTGCCACAGAATCACAAACTACTGCCTCGTTCGAAATGTATTTAACAAACTCATAAAGAATCTGTCCCATCTGTGAAACACTACATTTACTAACACACAGATAATGTACTTAAAAATAATGATCCACAGTGGCCTGCACAGAATGAGCAGAGAGCAGTAAGTAAATGAAAAACAAAAAGACAAAGGCAGCCAATGCCAGGAGCAAAACACAAATGTGTCTGATATCGAGACATGCAGCTATTATACTAACAAAGTCAAACTCTATCAAACTTGACGCCTGCTGTTTTGCACGACATCCCAAAGGCAATAACGCAGAAGGATGTTTTGTGTGGATTTATTCGTTAGTTATATTAAAATCTTTATCTCTGCTTCAAAACAAATTCCCATTCCCATTTTATCAATAAATCGACAAACTCTGATCTCAACATTAGAACGGACAGATAAAATTAGCGTGCGGGTCGACGTATCGAACGGCTGCCCACTTTGCCCTTCTACCTGGAATAGCCCTATCCCGGAGGGGCGCGGTGTTACAGCGGCCGCCTAATGGAGTTTAATTACTCCCAGCACATCCATCAGCAGCTCCAGGAGTATTTTATCACCACTTTTAAGGCTTATTAGTACAAATACACTGTCACCTCACATTACTACTGCTCCGTTTAGGACTCCCGTGCCCCTCCCCACATTTATTACAATCTCTATCAATATCTATCACCACGAAAACTCCTCGAGGCGTTAAAACGTTCAGACGGACCGTTCTCACCTCCTTTGACATCTAAAAGTTTGAGTCCATTCATCGCCCGGACGCTGCTCTCGTGGCCCGAGCTGTCGGCCGGAGTTTGATGGAGTTTGGCGGCCTGCGCAAGGACGAGTCTAAAGGAGCCAGTGGTCACTCTGGAAAGTCTCGGCTCGGATGACTCCCAACGTGACGGCCATTACTCAACCGAGCGGCCATTACGGGACGCACAAAGGTGAGAGGATGAAGAGAGATACGCTGTGAACGGAGGGATGGACGGCAGAGGGGAAGTGGAGGAGATCAATCACAGAAGGAGTCCATTACCGAACGGCGTGACTGACATTTTGACTAATCTGAAAGGATGTTCTTGTTCGGGACTTTTAGACTTTGGCACTATGTCTCTAACTGTTGTCGGGCCTTAAGTTAAGTAAAGCCTCATTAATCATTTGTACATTTTGGATCGTCTTCGAGCCTGTATCTAATTCTAAAACTCATATTGTAACATTTCTCAGATATAGCACTTTCGTTGACCGGATTTGAGATTCAAACACACTGAAGAATTTACAGCAGCATGTTTTCTGTTTGTCTAATATATTATGGGACAGGTTAATACAGGTCATTTTTCATTGGCTAAAGGGGTACAAAGTGTCCCAAAATGAGCGCACCATACTACTTTAGTAACCCTCAGCTTTTTGTCCAAAGGGCGTCGTCGTCTTTCAAAAGGGTGGAGCTAAACACTGCAGTCTGCTGATTGGACGACAGAATACTTAAGTGGAAGAGCTGGAGGAAGAGTCGAGGTCTCCAGGAAATCAAACAGACAATAGTTTGTATAAAATAAAAAGTCACATTCCTACTGTTTTTCTAGTTTTAAACAAAGTGAGACTTTTTTATTTATTGTGCGACTCTGCTGACTGACTCTGTCGACACACGTTAACTCCTGAGTCAGTGACAATAGTAGATCGAGACAGGAGTTTTATGAACGTTTTATTCTAATATGGACATTACATTAGTGATGTAGACTGTCCTTGGTCTTGAGACTGGTCTTAAGACTATTTTGTAATTTGTCTTGTTTTGTCTCTGTCTCTAATTCATTCCCAATTGTTCCTGTCTCGTTCTCAGACAAGACCAATCAATAATTCTCCTCTAACTCTGCTTCCTTCACCGAGCACTAACCTCTTGGACTTGGACTCTTTAGATTTTATATCTGTTTCCTAATATCTCTTCAGACTTATTTTACACAGGTTTGGTCTTTACTCTCAACCTGCCGTAGTGTTAATCTTGACTCAGTCAGTTACAGTCCTTTAAAGTCTTTATACGCTCTGGACATGGCTTGGTCTTGGTCTTGGGTTTGACTACAACACTACATTAATACACTTTGCACACATCAGTTACAATAATAATGACCTATATATTGGATTTATTAAGACTTTATATCTGAACATAGCATAACACCCACAATAACTTCATTAAAAGGAATATGTGCTTTAAATATTATCATTTTAATCCCAACAGCGCTTTTATTTAATGACCGACAATGCTGTATAAGAAGTGTATCACAAATTTATGGAAAATAATGGTTAAAACTGTAACGTCTCCACTGACCAAGTCAAGCTCAGAGACGTGGGTCGATAGCCGGAGGTTCGACCAGTGCAGAAGCTGAATACATTTTCAATCCACGCGACCGAGGTCAGTAAAATGTACGATGGGTTCAACATCGAGGGCGGATCGGTTCAACAGTGTCGTAACTTCAAATACAACACATCACGCCAGAGAGCAGTCTTTAACGCGGGGCAGGAGCCTCCGTTCAGAGAGTTTATGTGAGAAGAAGTCATGGAAAACCAGCTGTACTGTTGTACTGCAGCGTTAATAAAATTGGCCACACTTCGCTGTTTGTTCCAAAAGTTGAAACATGGCTGTACGTAAGTGACCCTCTCTCACTCTTTGTTCTGTCTGTCTACACTGTCTTTATCAGTCTTTATAAAGAAAAAGCTGCCCAAAAATATGATTTAAGAAGTGCCGGTGGACTTTCAGGAAGGGGCCACACCAACAGCATTTTAACTTCTTGCTCAGTCAAATTGAGGTAGACATTATTTGCTGACTTTCTCTCTGGAGTCATGGTTAGTTTCTCGCGGCAGATTAATCTTTTAGTTGTGTTAAGACTGCAGTTACACTTGTGTTGTTTATTTGCTGCTGCAGAAGATTGAGGTGAAACAAAGCCTTCCCGGTCGGTTTAAATCTGTTTCTGAGACACTGGGGCCTACAGTTCAGAGGGAACACATGTTTCTTTTTGAATCCACTGAAGCAGATGCAGTTGGTGGTTCAAGCAGAGACAAATGTGGAACACAGTTCTGTTCGGGACTGTGCAGTTGAAATAGTCTTGGAGAATCGATGTACAATAAACTACGCAGTTAATTATTAGTTAATTCTATTTCTTCAAAATCTGAATGTTATTTATTGAATGTCCCGTTGGTTCAATGGTTATTTCTTGTGTCTACAACTAAAAGAACAAATACTTTGGTAAGATTTAGTTTTAAAGATATTGCCATAAGCTTCCAACTTAAAGTAGCACCTTGTAACTTTTAGCTCATAAACATATATTAATGCATTATATTTATATTGTACTTTCAAGGGCCATTATTCACTCACTCCACAGTCACACACTGGTGGTGACAGAGTGATAGAGACATGGCAGCCATTTTACTGTGGCACTGGAGGCAAGGACAAGGACAAGTGCCCAAGAGCACAACAACAGTATGGACTAAGGATGAGTATGAGCGGGAACTGAACCGCCAACCTTCTGGTTATAGGACGACCGCTGTAGCACCTGCGCCCTATTCCCGCTCATGTTGATGTTTGTTACAGTAGGTCAGTGGAAACATGTCTATCTCACTGACACAGCGCCCTCTGCTGGACACAAACCTCCAGTAACTGTCCTGTCCCGGGACGAGGACTTATCTCCAGAGATTAGTGAGTTTCTACCAAACGACACATATAGAGACCCTACAGAGTCCTGTTTGGACTAAATACACTAAAAGGATGTTTCAGAGACAGACTCTTTACTGGTAAACAATATTGTGTTGTGCGCTCTACTGCTTTATATATGTCATAAATCACAGCCACTTTTTACAATTTATCAAACAATGTTGCTCATCAACCACTTTCTCACAAAACTCTTGACTCAATTAGAGTCCTTATTTCACAAAAACATTTTTTTTTGTTTTATATTCACCTTATGTTGTTTTTTGACTTTTGATGCTGACAAACTAAACTTGAAGCAAGGCTGTTACTGTACAACTGTATTCACACACATTGACAAGCCATACTCTTTAAAATAAAAATACAAAATTGCCTGGTGCTGACCTCCGACCTTAAGTGTCTCACAGTGATGCACCTCTGACTGAAATAAAAACACTCATCTCAGTTCAAACTCTGCATCCACCGAGGTTCAGCCTGGTCTAATTCAGTGAGAAACCACGTTTTATCTGCTGGGTTTGATTTTCCATATCGCCGTCGCATTAAACGCCGCTCAGAGCCGTGGCAGCTGTTGGCCGCAGGTTGTGAGGCTGAGAAAGGTTATTCGGAGGTAAAGCCACACAGCTCGTGTTTGTTAAGTGGCACAATTACAGCACTTAGACCGTGTTTAAGTCCATGGCACACACCTGGCACAATGGTCTTTGCGTGCATTAGTGTGTAAACCGATGGATAGACTGAACACAAGCCCGCTTTCCATGAAAATAAGAGCGACAATTAGCTTTGTGGTTGATCTATAGCTGGAGGACACTAAAGAGCACATTAAAGAGAGTACTTCCTCTAGAACAATTCAATAAGATGCACATTTATGCTCAAAATATAAAAATATTGGTTGAAGGCACTGGGGTTTCCAAACTTTGGGACTGGGCCCAAAAACTGGTCACAAAAGATTTACACAATATTTAGAGAAAATAGCAGCTGGTTTGAGTTGATTGACCTGATTTTGTAAAGTTCAGGGATGACACAGAGTGAAATATGAATAATCACAAAGGAACCAAACTATCGTAAAAATAACCAAAATTATTATCTCAAAAAAATGAAGAAAACTAACTCTAGTAAAGACTAACTCTAAACAGAAAATAACATTAAAACAGACCAGGGTCACAAATTATTTACTCTTTTAAAATATAGGTACACTTAAAAAAGAAAAACACAGCCCTGAAGTCGAAGCGATAAGTGCAGTACTATTGATGGCCATTAGAGGCAGTATTTGCTGCAGTGTTACTACTCAAAGTTAATGTTTAATTTACTTGGTGCAGTCGGGTCGGGACAGCCATTACATAAAAGACTCCTATGGCCCTCGGTTCCATCAGTGGGGTCCACGTTCCAAAAGGCAGAGCTAAATACTGCCGTCTGTTGATTGGACGATAAAGAAATCTCCAATTAAGCCTCTCCTGTTGTGATAAACAGAAGAAACATCCTAAATGTTGTATTAAATAAATGAAGTGAGTGTTTATTAGCAACAGCTGTCTGTGACTTGAGTCCACTTTATGTGAAGCACTCCATAATTTAACAAAGAAACTGACTAAATCACAAACCATGTTCAGTTTTTAAAGCCGTGTGACAGTTCAGAGTTGCTCAACGCCAGTCTGAGCACAGAACAATTCATTTGAACAAGATTGACTTGTTCAGTTGGATATTCATTATTTTTCCAACATTTTATTAATAAAACTATGAAATATAAGGGAAAAGTCCATCAGTGTTCAACAACTTTCTTACTGATAATGTTCAAAGAACTGCATCGTTCGGTTTGTTTTGAGGTTTTGTTAAATAAAATACTTATATGACATATGAGTATGTCTTAACCGTGAATAGCATCACTGTTGAAATGTAAGCCTTTAACTGTTCCTGTTAAATGTTCCATCCTTCATCTCTTCACACACACATTAAAACAAACCTCTACAATCGTTTTCTTAAAGTCCCCGTTCTACCAGGTGGCAGTTTATTCCCATTGAATTTTTAATTTTACCGTTCTTCCCGCCTCCTAAGACGATGAAATAAAACCTATATCAGGATTCCCCGAGCTCTCGTTATCGAGCTGCTCATATATTTTAGAGGAAAATGAAAGTGTGAGTAATGATTGCTTGGAATTTGACCCTGCGCTGTCGAGGCCGAGCAAAGGTCAGGGAAATTAATTTCGTCCACTGTTTTCAGAGAAAGCACAGAGGAAACGGAGAAGACCAAGAGGTTATGAACACAGTAATAAGTCCATGGTTTAAATAAATATATTGTGATTTTTTTTTATTTTTTTTTGTTTATTTTACGGTTCTTTTTTATATAACATATTTGTTATAAAACAAATGAACAAACAGTACACTCCAAGGAATCTGAAAATGCTCAGGATTCAAAATGAAAAGCTCCAGGACAAGTTTGTGCCAGATAGATTTTGAGGGGGGCTTGTTACAAATTGAAGACAGGAAACGTTTTTTGTGTTTTTTATGGTGCTCTCGAATGCTGTGGAGCAGACTTTTGGACTTTCTGTTTGGTAAGAAACCAAATGTTCAGGTGAAAGCTTCAGGACGTGTTTCAGACCAAACAACTGCTTTTTGGTCTCGGTCTGGACCAAACTGAACCAAGGTCCAGTTTATTTTTGAAAGAGACCAAATGTAGAAGAAGAAAATTCATATACAGGTTAATTCAAAGCACTTTACAAAGAATAATACAGAATAAAAATGTAAAGATGAAGAGTGAAGATTAAACACTTTGGGTTGTCTTTACTGAAAGTAACCAGAGTTAAAGAGGAAAGAAGTTCCAGGTTTTTGCTGAAACACCAGGTTTAGTTCTAACTCTGGGCTCGAGCAGAAATCCCAGAAGTTTCATCAGGAACAGAAATATCGAACAAACACCCCCGCTTTAGAGCCAAAGACAGGGGACTCATCAACAACAATAATCAAATGGAGGCCGCCATCTTAAAGGACAGAAACGGTCATGTGACTCTAAATAGAAAGTAAGGCCTAAACTAAATGTATACATAAACAGATTTTGAGTAGATTTTTGTGGCAGAGTGCTTCAGAGTCCTACGTACAGACATGCAGACCTCGTTTTATGGTTGACTTTCTGCTGTGTTTTTATTGATATTTATTTTAAAAGATTTAGGGAAAGCTTAATGTAGTAGATGAGATTTAAATAAATATGCTTTATGTATTTATTTCTTGGCGTTTACTACATTTGGACAGTAGTCATGACAAAACAGCAGCGTCACTAACCCTGGAAACATTATTACTACATATACACGTTAAAGGAATGCCTGTGATATTTAGTGTCTCAGTAAAAGCCGGTGTTCAGATGTGTCTGTGTGAAGCACCTCGAGCTCCGCCGCTGTCATCCGCCCAAGAACAAAAGCACTCAGCGTTACGAGCCGCTCCAAAAGCCGAGCTGCGCCGTGTTATTTATGGAAAAGAAGCGTATGGATTAAACAGACGATGCCAAGAAAGAGAAGAAAAAGAAAAAAAAAAACGAGTATGATTCACTTTCCGAACCGTGGACAAGAGCCAAAGGACAAACAAATCAATGGCAGTTTGGATGATTTCTGGCCCAAAGCTGTGTTTGGCAGGAATTTAAATGTGAAAAGTGCAGTTTTCTTTACGCGCGGCGAGGCAGGCCAAAACTACAATATATTATGCTATTTTGTTCTGATTAACGTGGCTCAGTGTGGGAATTTGAAGCAGCATTGGTGAGATACAAACATATATCTCTGGGCTTTTCCTGAGATTACAAACAAGAGGACAATCGGAAAAGCTGCAGTTTATTGAGTTCGAGAGGCATGTTATGTCCACACTAATGACTTTTAATTTGAAAGGCTTTTGTTCAATAAAACAACAATGATATATATATTTTTCTGTTACTGTTCTAAGAATAATGAGGGTATATTTTATTATTTTACTAGGGATGAGCTTAATGCTGCATTCATGTGGGCTTGTGAAAAAATGCACAGAAACTCGGGTTAATAGTGTTTCTAATAAATGATAACCTGGACTTTTCTAGTGAACACATGTAAATTGTCCTTGATATGGCACCTTTAATGGTCAAACATGTTAGCTAAAGCAATCTCTTAGTATTTATCAGGGTCTGTGAGCACAACAAAGTAAAATAAGCATCTTTAGACTTTATGAGCAGCACATAAATACTATAAATTATCAAATTATTTCCATCACAGACACAGAATAGTCTTCTTTCAGCCATTGGACAAAAGGAACAAGGCCCAAACCCTTTCTGTCTTTTTCATCCTTGGGCAAAGAGAGGATGCTAAGTGGGAACTGTGAGTAAACAAAGACTAGACTAGTATTTAGAAATACACAAAAAGAGGGAAATATACTGATTCTAATCAGTTTAATTTATTAAAACACGAAGAACAGAGAAGGCTTGATGCAGCTGGAATGTTTGTGTTTGATCTGAAGCAAACCAAAAGAAACCTAGTCTTTAAACCCAGGACCAAACAAGACTCAATCTGGACTAAATCTGGACAAAAAGTCTTGTTCACACCGAGGACTAAACAGGACTAAATATTGACTAAAATCACATTTTACCCTGGACTTTATGAGGCCTAAGAAAAGGATAAAAAGGCTAAACTTAAACTAGACCCAGAACAAAATCCAACGACTAAATTAAAGAATTAAATAAGAATTTACTCAATCTGAGGCAACCCTAGACCTAAACCAGGACTAAATTAAGACCAACCCCAAAGTAAACCAAGTAACACAAAACTAGGATTAAACCCAAGAAGAAATATAAGAAATATAACCTATTACCAAGCCATAAACTAACCCTAACCCTGGACTAAATCTGGTATGAGCAAGAAATGAGGATCCTACCCAGGACTTAACTAGGACTAGGACAGGACTTAACCAGTACTAACCCAGGATTAAATCTGGGTTTAGTTATGTCTAAAAGTAGAACTACAAGCAAAAATAAACCAGACTTAAACCATAATTTCTTGAAACTGGGATAAAACTAGACTCAACCATGTCTAAGTCAGTTAAAAACCAGGTCTAAACCCGGTCTAAACTGCTTTAAACCTCCTTTTTTTACCACAGCCCCGCCCTGCTGAACATAAAACCAGACTGCCACTCATCTGGGCACCTTCAGAAGCAGGGCACCAAACCAAACGCAGCAAAGAATTAACGCAGAACAAGGAGCGAGCTGAAGGAAAGAGGGTGAAAAAAGTAAAAAAAAAAAAAATAAACAAATAAATGCTCCTTATAAATAACAGGGTTTGCCAGAAGGCACAGAGAACGAGAGCGAGCGCCGCAGAGCCTCGACACGGGGCTTAAAAACCGTGAGGGGGCGGGAAGAGGGACCTACTGCGAGAAAACGTCTCCGACTAAAGCGAGGATTAGTGTTGCAGCCTCCTCCAGAAAGACTAATCACCTTCACATGCAGCTCCTCGTCTTTTCTTCCCTCGGTTCCCTCTCACTTTTTTTTCCAGATGTAAATACGTTTTGAAATATTGGTCGGTGTAACTAATAATAGGTGAGAGGTGCGACCAGAGAAGGGTACAGCAGCAGAATCAGGAGAATGTTTCCTTAAAGCGGCACTGGGTAAATGTTGCTTTCATCTGTGTTTGTAAAAGACAAGCTCCATCGAACCAAGTCACAGAATCTATTTTAGTCCCATTACTTCCTGTTTCCTCAACTGCCCAGAAAGCACCCAAAACACATCCATCAGCTCTTCATTAAAATATCACTTTATTGTGTACTTTACTTGAGACCAAACTCAAGGCCTGTGGGCCAAATGCGGCCTGCGGAGCTATTGTTTCTGGCCACAAGATCATTTCTGATTTATTTATTAATCTCACGTGACATCACGACACACGGGTGAATAAATGCATGAGCTCACACGGTCACATTAAAGCGCTCGATGCCAAACAAATAGTGGAAAGTAAAAATAGGCAGTATGTTTGTCAAAATCCTTGTTTGCAAAGAGTTAATGGGACCATAGTTCAACAGAAAAGCAGCACTGTGAGACAAACTTAGAACAAGTACAAAACCTGGAGAAGGTGAAAGAGTCGTTCTGTCTTGACCAGGCCAAAAGCAGACAGAGACAGTATAAACAGTACGTGTATATATTTAAGCATGTTTTAAATATTTAAGAATTGTTTTTGAATTATTATTATTATTATTTGTATTTCAGTCGCTCTGCACTTGAGTTTAACACTCGTACTGTTCTAGACAGTGTCAGAGCTCACACTCAACACTGAAGCATCATGGAACAAAGCCAACCAGCAACTACCTGACTGTGTTTGAACCTGAGACCCTGAGACTACACTTTATGTGAGGAACCTTTCTATAAAGAAATCATACAATCAGTTCAGACTGGCTGAAGCGATTCAACTTGTCTGATTCTGAAATAATGACAGAATTATCTCGTGTCTGTTCCTTTCTTTTTTTCCCTCCCATCGTCTTACACCTGTGTGCCGTCTCCATCTCCGACTCTCCTCTTTTCAAAGATGGTGACGCAAACATAAACAAATTGATCAGAATCCTTCGAAAGGAGGGGCTGCTTTATTCTTTCATTTCGACGAGAGGCTTCTGTGTGATTCCACTCTTGTCTATAAATACCTCTGTCTCTGTGCTTAGGTGCGAAATGTAATTAGGCAGCGAGGCAGAGAAAAAAACCCGCGCTGGCTTTCTCTACGTTTGCATATTTAGTTCACAAATAATGCAAAAAGGCAGCGAGCAGAGCAGGAATATTCTCTGTTGAATATTCATTTGACAAAATAGCTCTTTGCTGATAAGGCCGAGGCATGTGATAATCAATTAGCTAAATGTTCGACAAAAACCTGGCACGGCTGAAACAAACGAAGGCAACAGAACGAGCCGTGTGCAGAGCGACGGAGCTGAAGAGACATTTTAGGAGCTGACGTTACAGCACAGGCGACGAGAGGGAGCACATGGAGGAAGGAAAATGACGACGCACAAATAAATGAATAGAAAATTGTACGTGTGTAATCGAACCTTTAAAAACAATAATCAAGTGTCTCACTAAAGTGTCATCGTAAAGTCTTCACAAACTGTTCGTTTTTTTTGTTTGAGCTTCAGCAGCAAAAGGCTTCATTCAGTTTCCAACACTTTAAATATTTTTTGTGCACTTTTAAACTCCATAAAGATGGAAATATTGTAACATCAGAGTTCAAATGTTCTGCAGTGAAAACATTAAAAACGCTGTTCATGCTCAAATGTGGATGAGCTGTGTTTTTATTTTTGCAGGGGGTTAAAAACATTATTTTAATTTAGATTGTATGTGTATGTATGTCATTTTTGTGGTTATTCTAAATGTTTTTTAAGCAGGTGTACACTCTAGACAATGACCAGGGAGTCGCAGGGTTAACACTTAGAGACAGACACTCTCCGTTCACCAGAGGCTTTACCTTCACCTGTACATTTATTTATCCTCTTTTACAGAGTCATCGTCAGGTGAGAGTTCAACCAGGCTTGTCTTAAAGTCCTCTACGTCTGAGATCGAGAGGATTCTCCTCAAAATATCTTGAGTCTGACAAAGTCGTTTTTTAAAACCTTAACAACCACTAACAGGTGAATACTTTTGATGAACCACTAAACTGTTGCACTTTAAGTTTTAATAAAAGGTTTGTTTCAATAAAATAAGTAATCAAAACAAAATGTAACTATATATATATTTTTTTAAATCCCTACTTTGTTCAAAACACCAAAGTCTATGAAACTGGTTTTATATCCACCTTATTCACCCAAATATGGACATAGAAGGAAAGTCTTTTACTATTATTATTATTATTATTATTGTTATTATTGTTGTTGTTCTTATTAATTATTATTATTATTATTATTATTGTTATTATTAATTATGGTTATTATTATTATTATTATTGTTGTTCTCATTAATTATTATTATTATTATTATTATTATTATTATTATTATTATTATTATTATTATTATTAATTATTATTATTATGCTCACTTTTATCTACATCACAATAAAACCATCTACTGTATTTCCTCAAAACAATGTGTTTCCAGAGAACACACAGCTCGGCAGAAGAAGAGCACTGGTTACTATAAACATCAGGTGTTTAGTTGGTATTAAAGTGTCCAAACGTTACCGTACACGTCACATTGAGTTATTGAGTTATTAGACATAAAGCTCAGCAGAAATGAGCTGAGGTCAGTGTAGGGCCAGCAGCAGACCACAGTCACAGAAACCCTCAGTGAGTCAAAAGGAGAAGAAGAAGTCTTTTCAGGCTCAGGTGTAATTGTCTTGTGTGTCGGACATAATTGAATTGTTCTGCAGACACTGTACATTACTGCAACGCTGCTGCTGCACGTGAAACCAATTATAATGCATATAATTAGGCCCAGTGTCTATTAATAACTCCAACAAACAGGGATTTACACAAGAGCCACCACTGCCTGCGTCGGGAGGAAGACTTTTCCAGTGTACTGTATGTTGAGGATAATTCCAACTAAAACTGGCTATGTCGGATTTTATTGTGTCCTGAAAAGCCTGGAATATAGTATTTGAGTCATAAAAGTATTAATGAGAGCTTAATGGAGTGTTGGTGGATGGGTTTTGAGGTGAAGATGGAAATCTTTAAACACCTGGAGGTCACCTGTTTGGTCTGGGTCTGTTTCCGATGAATTTAGAGTTTCTATAAAATGAGCAAAAGGTGGTATTAATTTCTGTTGAATGATGGGTTGATTGCTCCATGAGCCCTGTTCCCTGTCCAGCTCAGGCCGCAGTGCCCTCTACTGGACACACTGTGAACTACAGCTGACCTCTCACTGAAACCAAGTGTCCCAAACCAGACGAGCCCTGTCAGAGTCAGCTTTAGTCAGTGTTTTAGAGTCATGTATACTGTACATGTTTCTGGCCAAGGAGGAGCTTTGTCGTTGTTGAGCGTTCAGGCCGATGCCGGGTTAGAACCCAGGACCATCTCGTGAAAGGTCATTGTCTTTTCTGGAGTAAATTTCTCGTACTTTTTTTCTCAGTCTGGTCTTATGTTACAGTTACAACAGTCCAACAGCCTCAGTGCTTGAGCACATTTCATTTACACTGGCCAGACACTGCGGATTTCTCACTGAACTGTTAGAACCAAGCCTTTAAAGACTCTAAAGACTTCTTATCCAACATGTCTTTCTGTGCAGCTTTTGCTCTGACATACTTTATACTTCATTCTGTAAATATATCTTTCTACAAGGGTTTTAGTTTGGATTTTGAATTTATTTTATTCTTAAAAATGCTTAGTGTCTTAGTATTTTATTTCAGTTTTCAAACATACGGTGAGAGAGATAAACAGAATTTGGTTATCGGTAAATAAAGTTTAAATCCTTTTTAGCAGTTTTTTTGTTTAACGTTTATTATTTTCTTTTCATCAGTCATTTTGTCCCTCTCTTAAACCCAGTCGTACAAACAAGCTATTGTTTAAATCACAGTTTAACGTTTTCATTGCACCTGCTTTAAGTTTAACTCACTTTACTTTAATCTTTTTCTCCGACTCTGAAACAGGCTTCTCTTTGAAACGGCTGTCTTTTTAGTATCTTGTTAAGAAGCTGCTGAATATTTCTTTAGCAGAAGGATTGTCTCAGGGTCTGACCGTTGGAGCAGTGTATCTTCTGTGTATGGCTCATATTACTCACACAACCTTCAATAAGTTTAGTCATAAACCTAAACCTTATGCTGCAGCTGGGCCTTTGTGTTGCTTTCTTTACTTTAACTTTATTCAAATTGCCACAACACACTTGCTTTTACGTGACAGTATTTCCCTTTTATTACTGTTTAATCTTTCAATTATTTACCTATTATTTATTTAGTCAGCTCTATCTTCTGTTATTTCTGATCAAAATTCATTTACTGGCCAGAAACATGTGGGTTGTATTTTTATAAAGGGCTTTGGCTTTAAAATAAATGCATTAAACTATTGCTAAGCTGGCTTTGGATGTTCAGATTTGCTGATTTATTTCAGTTTGAACTTCTTTTCTGAATAGTTATTGGTATAAAATAAACTTTTCCACAGAAAAAATGGGACTGTTAATGCATTGTTCCTCATTGAGTCCATAAAAAAAGTTAACATTTATGAGAAAATGTCCAGTCAACACTAGATTTTTTCAGTTCTTTTCTCTGGAAATGCCCACACATGAGTCTCGCAGTGACACGGCGCAGAGAAGACGGCTCTAAAATGTAAATGATGGTTAGTGACACCTCCAGCCCTTTCTCGGAGCTCGCTCTGATCCGGATCCGGAGCCTTAAAAAAAAGAAAAGAAAAGAAAAAGGAGGGGGATAATAATCTGACGTCACGTTGCCCTCTTTTGGCGGCCGTCGGCTACTGCAGCTCTCTGTCCACTCGCCTCGACACATTAGACTCATTTCTGGTATTGGGTTTAGAAACAAAAACACATTTTTCAAAAACTGAGTCTGAAGTATTTAAGTACAATAAAGAGCTGGTCAAGTGAGAAAAAGAATGACAAAAAAGGTCTGTTATAACCAATTTAAGGTTAAAGAAAGTCTATTTAACTTGACTTTTGAGAAATAAAAGACAGCCACAGGACTGACTTTTAGAGTAAGAAACAAATATGCCGTAATATTCTGTTCTGGTCCACGTGTAAGCATTAGTCTAGTTCTATCATTTATTACTGGTTTTACTGAGGTCTTTATTAAAATCACAAATGTAATTTTTTTCAGTCCTGTCAGGGGTCTGGAACTTTCACCGAGGGTCCTCTCCTGCTTTTCTTTTATTAAAAAAGTAAAACTGGACCAATTTTTCCTCCAAAATATCAACACATTTCACCAAACTGAAGTTTAGAGCCGAGTGTGAACTTTAACCTCCGACTTTAGCGTCAGAACGACAGTTAGCTCGTCCTCGTTAAACATTACATGATTAAAGCCAGTATTTATCCTTGTTTCACATTGCCTCCAGTTTGTCTGATTATATTTTTCTTTTTTGTGCTGTTTTTCTGTAAATGTGCTGAATATGCACTTTTCTGCTTCCTTCAGCAGAGCACTGTGGTGTTTTACCTCCAGGGGGCGCTTTAAAGAGAATGTGACAAAACATATATAATAATTATATTGAAGCACATTGGTTTATGCTTGTCATTTGAACTTGACTTAAACAGGACGACTTTATTTAAACCAACAGAGTTTGACAGTCCAGTGATGTTTTTGATTTGAGAGAAACTTTAAAGAAGTGAACCAAACTCCCTGAAGCCAAAGCCTCGCTCAGATTTGGTCTCTACACTGTGCAGTAGTATCTGAGAGTCATGGCCCTCGAGCTGCTCCTCCGTCGAATCGACTGGGCCCTCGCAGCGTATCATTACACATAAGTATTATAATTACTTGTGTTATTAATTTTGCCTTAATACCGGGATAACACCAGACGTAATTCGAGCCTGCGGAGAGACGAGAAAATAAGATAATCACAAATGCATCTCTTCTGAAAATCGATGCTGAAATAGATATTCCAATAAAGCCCAACCTCTGCCCCTTATGTTTTTTCCTCATGCATATCAGCCATTATTCTCCGCATTCATCTGGAAAGAAATATATAAATATGTGCCACATATTTCACACAAGTCCAGGCAAAACAGTATGGATCGGTGTAGCCTGCCGAACAATTTTAATAAAGAGGTATTGATTGCGGAGGGCGGGAGCGCTGGCCTGTGGGACCCCAGTGGCTCAGATCATTAATGTCCTCAGAGCGGGTTCGATACGAGGCAAAAGGCTCGGGTTTGGACAAAGCCACGTCACGGTTCACGCCAACGCAGACGATTGAGACACGAGACCATTAGTTCAAAGGCTTGCTTCCACTGGACTCTGTCAGGTTTATTTCACCAAAGTGTCTAAAAAACATACTGTACCCGTTTGAGGATGCTTTGACCCTGGTCCCACTTTTTAAAAGGTTGACCAAAGATACCCTCACTCCATCAAAAAACAAATGTGCCTTGTTCTTGTGATAAACATCATATTCAAAGAGAAAACAGGCTGAATGTACTTTTTTCTTTTCCCCAAAACAGATTATCAGAGTCTGTGTCGTAGGGCTCTAGTTTTGTGAAATTAAACATTGAATTTATTGTCTACACTGCATTAAACAAAACCAGGAAGAGTCTAATGTTTACTGCAGCAGTTCACGGCTCCAAAGGAAACACAGCTTTAGTGTCTCTTGTGACGTGTCTGTTTCTGCAGCAGACGACTCTCTCTGGACAGAGCTACAGGCCTCTTCTTCTGAACCCATCGAAAGTCAAAGAGCTGTGGATGTGGATTTACTTTTGTCCAAACTCAGTCACTGGGTTAGTCCTACATTAGGTTCAAGGTTTATATCTAGTTCTAAACATGTTTTAGTCTAAGTTTGGCTGTGTTTTGTTTTTTTCTTTAGTCCTGGTCTAGTCCTGGGATGAATTTTTGGTTTAGTCCTTTTTTAGTTTAGTGTCAGTTAAGTACTTCTAAATGAATTCTAGTTTAGTCCAGGAGTAAGAACTGAACTTTAATCTTTAATTCTGTCTCAGTTTAGTTTTATTTGATCATGTTTGTTTGTCTCTTTTTACTCCTGGTTTGGACCTGGTTTAGTTCAAGTCCAGCTTTGGAGTTAATCCTGATTTAATCCTGGTTTGGACTTTGGTTTGGTTCCAGGTTTATTCACAGTTTAGTTTTTGTTTAGTCCTGGTTAAATCTTTTTTTAGTCCAGAACTGATCCTAGTTTGAGCCTGGGTCATGTGATTTTGTTTTGAGTTGTTTTTTAGCTCAAATGTTGCGTGGGCACGTTTTCTAAATTTCAGGTCACGTTCTTCTTCCTTAATCAGACGCAGACGAGTGATTATAATGAAATAAATAATGAAGCGCAGCAGATTTAACTCCTCCTCAGTCGAGACACACTTACAGCAAAATCATATTCATATTAAAAAACTCACCTCCTCCTCTTTTCTTTTCTCACGTAACAATGCCTTGTGTCCAAACCAGGAATGAGAGGTATTTTTACAGCTGCTATAAATATACAATATGAGCCAATGGAAAAAGAAGAGAACAGTATACATATTATTATTATTATTATCATTATTATTGTTATTATTATTATTATTATTATTGTTGTTATTATTGTTATTATTATTATTATTATTGTTATTGTTATTATTATTATTATTAAGGCACTGCTAATTCCATGAAGCATATATTATTTTGTGAGTATTTAACAGAATATGTCCTCCTATTGGTGACATGTTTGCTGAAATATTTAGGGACTTGTCAAGGACTTGAACTTGATCCAAACTCCCTAAAATTACCTTTTATTTATCAGTTTTTATAAACCAGCTGCAAATCTGTAACTGTGTAAATATCATATTAGGACCAAACATGCAATTAGAAGTTTCCACAGATAGACATTTCCAGGAGGAATGACTTTAATACATCCTCCAATCTAAACCATTTGATTCTATTTCATTATTTACAAGAATGTGGATTCTTTTTACTTTTCTAATGATCCTTTTTGACAGAATGTTTTAATTGAAGTAAAAGCTGGTAAAAGACATTCCTAAAAGAGATTTGTAAATCTGGAACTTTTTACTGTTTCTTGAATATAATATTGACAAAGTTTGTGTGACTTCAAAGATTTTAAGGGCTAGATTTTAACTAGTCCAGGGTCCCCCCCCCCAATACTATTTTGGGGCTGGGGGCTTGTGTCCTGTTCACTTTTAATATGGGTTTATTAAAAGCTGTTTCTATTACACTTTTATGTTTTGACCTGATGTTTGTAGTTCTATATATCAAACACCAATAAATATACTGCCCCCCCCCCTCAAGAAAAAATAAGATGAATAATTTAGACTTCTTATAGTTGACCGAAGAGGAAGTCATATTTCATCGCACATTTCGTTATTATTCTGTTAAACATTTAATATATTGCTCATATGTATCATCTTTTTTCAAATACATCTTCCTTGTTCCTTATTTTGTAAGTTATTTTTCCATCAAATTAATTATTTGAATCACTGTTTTAATTCTGTAATTCTTAAAATCTTTAGTAAATAATTTTTATCTGAATCACTAATAGGATCTAATATTATAAATGGATATCGTCTTTGTTTTTCATTCGTGTACAACGTATGTTTTGCAACAGCGGCCATTTTAAAAAGTGGATATTTAGAAAGCCACGCCCCCAAATATGAAACATATGTGCACTAAAGCTTCTATCTCACTCCCCAAATACGCACTTTTCCATAACTCCATTCTTAAATCCACAAATCTCTTCATTTCTCGAGCAGGTATCAAGGCAGTGAGACAAATTTAATTACCAGCTCTGCTCCTCGTGATTTCAATTCCTCCACCTGGTAATGATATTCAAAACGCTGCTGGCACTGCTCCGCCTTCTTCTTCCTCTTCTTCTTCTTCAGTTTATCGTCTTATTATTTGTCCTGGAGCCACTCGGTTCAGTCTGTTCTTTCTTTAGTTTAAACGCTGGAAGGGAATGGCAATAAAAGGTTTTGCTGGAGATCAATGTGGAATGTATTAGGCCTGCGCTGGAGAGACCTACTTCAATAATAAAAGAATTGATTCCTTATTCCAGGCCGTGGTCCGTTCCAATAGAGCCGTGCACACACAGCACAGATGGAGCCACAGCGGGCCATTACACCACCTCTTCCCCCGAAAATCTTCACATTGTGTTTTCAAACCGGCGTTAAACTCAGTGGCACAATTACAGAGGGATTCACGCATGCATTATGGAGGAGCGTGTCCAATAACGCGGCATATGGAATAACATATTCAGTGTTTAGGCCCTGCCAAGAACAAGAGAGGGCGAGAAAACACGGCTAAAAAAAGACACGGTGAGGAAGGAGGTGGATTCAAACGGAGAGAAAATTACATTTAGGTTGGACATTTTGTAAAATACATGAAGAGGTCTGTAATGTTCAAACTCTAAAGAGCCTGAATTTTACCTCATGACATTATCTCTCACTTAAAATGGATAACTGTCCAGACCCTCCCTTTTTAAAATCAGTTTGGACTGAGCCTGTTAACACACAAAACTAAATGTACCATTCATTCATTTGTTTTTCTAAGTCTTAGTTAATCCTATTCCCTGTTTCAGATCAGAAATGTTGTTAACTCTATGACGTCTGGGATTCGTATGTAGCCTAACAAATAGATCAAATAAAACTGGATATGAAATAAGTTTGAGTTCTCTGCACTACTGTTCACTTATCTGATCTAAAATGTAAAAAATGACAAAATAAATAAGAACGTAAAACTGCAGTGATTTGATAAAACTGTTAAAAGTTATTGGATAAAGCTGGACATGTTAAAAGTTATTGGATAAAACTGGACATGTTAAAAGTTATTTGATAAAACTGGACGTGTTAAAAGTTATTGGATAAAACTGGACGTGTTAAAAGTTATTGGATAAAACTGGACGTGTTAAAAGTGATTTGATAAAACTGGACATGTTAAAAGTTATTGGATAAAACTGGACGTGTTAAAAGTGATTTGATAAAACTGGACATGTTAAAAGTTATTTAATAAAACTGGACGTGTTAAAAGTTATTTAATAAAACTGGACATGTTAAAAGTTATTGGATAAAACTGGACGTGTTAAAACTTATTTGATAAAACTGGACGTGTTAAAACTTATTTGATAAAACTGGACGTGTTAAAAGTTATTTGATAAAACTGGACGTGTTAAAAGTTATTGGATAAAACTGGACGTGTTAAAAGTTATTTAATAAAACTGGACGTGTTAAAAGTTATTTAATAAAACTGGACATGTTAAAAGTTATTGGATAAAACTGGACGTGTTAAAAGTTATTTGATAAAACTGGACGTGTTAAAAGTTATTTGATAAAGCTGGACATGTTAAAAGTTATTTGATAAAACTGGACATGTTAAAAGTTATTTGATAAAACTGGACGTGTTAAAAGTTATTTAATAAAACTGGACGTGTTAAAAGTTATTTGATAAAACTGGACGTGTTAAAAGTTATTTAATAAAACTGGACATGTTAAAAGTTATTTGATAAAACTGGACGTGTTAAAAGTTATTTAATAAAACTGGACGTGTTAAAAGTTATTTGATAAAACTGGACGTGTTAAAAGTTATTTAATAAAACTGGACGTGTTAAAAGTTATTGGATAAAACTGGACGTGTTAAAAGTTATTTAATAAAACTGGACGTGTTAAAAGTTATTTAATAAAACTGGACATGTTAAAAGTTATTGGATAAAACTGGACGTGTTAAAACTTATTTGATAAAACTGGACATATTAAAAGTTATTTGATAAAACTGGACGTGTTAAAACTTATTTGATAAAACTGGACGTGTTAAAAGTTATTTGATAAAACTGGACATGTTAAAAGTTATTTGATAAAACTGGACGTGTTAAAAGTTATTTAATAAAACTGGACGTGTTAAAAGTTATTTGATAAAACTGGACGTGTTAAAAGTTATTTAATAAAACTGGACATGTTAAAAGTTATTTGATAAAACTGGACGTGTTAAAAGTTATTTAATAAAACTGGACGTGTTAAAAGTTATTGGATGAAACTGGACGTGTTAAAAGTTATTTGATAAAACTGGACGTGTTAAAAGTTATTTAATAAAACTGGACGTGTTAAAAGTTATTGGATAAAACTGGACGTGTTAAAAGTTATTGGATAAAACTGGACGTGTTAAAAGTTATTGGATAAAACTGGACGTGTTAAAAGTTATTGGATAAAACTGGACGTGTTAAAAGTTATTTGATAAAACTGGACGTGTTAAAAGTTATTTGATAAAACTGGACGTGTTAAAAGTTATTTAATAAAACTGGACGTGTTAAAAGTTATTTGATAAAACTGGACGTGTTAAAAGTTATTTAATAAAACTGGACGTGTTAAAAGTTATTTGATAAAACTGGACGTGTTAAAAGTTATTTAATAAAACTGGACGTGTTAAAAGTTATTGGATAAAACTGGACGTGTTAAAAGTTATTGGATAAAACTGGACGTGTTAAAAGTTATTGGATAAAACTGGACGTGTTAAAAGTTATTGGATAAAACTGGACGTGTTAAAAGTTATTGGATAAAACTGGACGTGTTAAAAGTTATTTGATAAAACTGGACGTGTTAAAAGTTATTTGATAAAACTGGACGTGTTAAAAGTTATTTGATAAAACTGGACGTGTTAAAAGTTATTTGATAAAACTGGACGTGTTAAAAGTTATTGGATAAAACTGGACGTGTTAAAAGTTATTGGATAAAACTGGACGTGTTAAAAGTTATTGGATAAAACTGGACGTGTTAAAAGTTATTTGATAAAGCTGGACATGTTAAAAGTTATTTGATAAAACTGGACATGTTAAAAGTTATTTGATAAAACTGGACGTGTTAAAAGTTATTTGATAAAACTGGACGTGTTAAAAGTTATTTGATAAAACTGGACATGTTAAAAGTTATTTGATAAAACTGGACGTGTTAAAAGTTATTTGATAAAACTGGACGTGTTAAAAGTTATTTGATAAAGCTGGACATGTTAAAAGTTATTTGATAAAACTGGACGTGTTAAAAGTTATTTGATAAAACTGGACGTGTTAAAAGTTATTTGATAAAACTGGACATGTTAAAAGTTATTTGATAAAGCTGGACGTGTTAAAAGTTATTTGATAAAACTGGACGTGTTAAAAGTTATTTGATAAAACTGGACATGTTAACAGTTATTTGATAAAACTGGACATGTTAAAGGTTATTTGATAAAACTGGACGTGTTAAAACTTATTTGATAAAACTGGACGTGTTAAAAGTTATTGGATAAAACTGGACGTGTTAAAAGTTATTGGATAAAACTGGACATGTTAAAAGTTATTTGATAAAACTGGACATGTTAAAAGTTATTTGATAAAACTGGACGTGTTAAAAGTTATTGGATAAAACTGGACGTGTTAAAAGTTATTGGATAAAACTGGACATGTTAAAAGTTATTTGATAAAACTGGACATGTTAAAAGTTATTGGATAAAACTGGACGTGTTAAAAGTTATTGGATAAAACTGGACGTGTTAAAAGTTATTGGATAAAACTGGACATGTTAAAAGTTATTGGATAAAACTGGACGTGTTAAAAGTTATTTGATAAAACTGGATATGTTAAAAGTTATTTAATATCAGTTTTGCGTGCATCTGAGATTTTTAGTTTCTTCGGGTCAGCTCCATAGGTTTAACGCGACAGTAATTCTAATTCCAATTTAATAAAAAGAAAAGAAATCACTGCAGATACTTTATTAAATGAATTTCTAAACCTTTTTTGGCGATGTGCAGCTGGAGCTGGTATTAATGCAGGGAGCTTCAGACTGTCTTTGTTTTCTTCAAAGCGTAAGTCAAAGCTTATACTGTCACTTTAAACGTTTAGAGCTGACCAGAAAGACCAAGAAATCACGTTCAACACAAACTGGTAACGTTGTCAAGAAAGTGATTTCAAATCACACTTTTAACACTTTTAACACTTCCAGTTTTATCAGTTGACTGCAGTTTTATTAACTATTTTTAATTTATGTTTTATTTTTTTTTCAATTTACATAATCTTTAACTTTTTTACAGTTTTTAATTCACATGCACTTTTACCACATGCAGTTTTTGTTTTTTTATTACTTCTATTGCTCATAGAGTTTTATTGATTTATTTATTTTTTTCAAAATTCTAATTTAATTCTAACTTTATTTATTATTATTAACCCCAAGGGAAAATTCAGTGCAAAGTTTTGCTCTGCCATGGACGGCCCGATTGGAGCGTGTTGGCAGCTGAGAAAAAGGATGGGATTTGGTGTTAATGACAATGAAAAGTGTTTTTATGTTTTTCTTTTTCCCACTTTAGCTTAAATTGTGACTTCATAACTTTACTTTTTGTTGTGCTCTGACAAAGTTATCATTTGAAACATGGATTAAATGTTTTCAGGAATAAACTACCTTTTACAAACGACGCAGCCCTTCAATGAACCACTGCTAACGTTGTGATGGATGCACTTTAGTTTGGAAGGTACTTCTACTCACGATACTGTCAGACATTTGGAGATTATTATTTATTTAGTTTGATCAAACACAGCTACGGTGGGAGTGCTTTCTTGCGTTCACAGACTCACAGTTAGAGACGGTTTCTCAGAGGATTATGAAATTATCAGCGAGACATCCACAAACATGAGGTTATCAGAGCTTTGGGAAACAGTAATGAGCGTGTCTGTGCTTTTCTTTGGTTTAGAGACGAGCACTCCCACCTGCATGGTATTCCTTACAGAAGTATTCAGAGGTTTTCAGCTAAACAGAGATGGATACTCGATGAGTGTATTATATTTCTAGCTGCACATAACTTTCAGAAAAACATACTGAAGTGTTGTGTGACACGTTCATTCTGGAATAGTGCCACAGTTAAGATGAATTAGTCAGAAACCATATGAAAAAAATAATATACATTTTTATGTTGCCTTCCACAAATGTGTCAAAAATGACCTGTATTTAAAATCAATGTCTGTATTTATATCTTATCTGTAAATTAAGTTGCTGGTTTCAGTTTTGTTTCTGTCCTTTATCTTTCTAAGCTGCTAAAGAACTAATTTTCTCTTTTTGGGATTAATAAAGGGCTATTCTAATCGATTCTATTCTATTAATTTTGGTTCCCAAGCACAGCTGGAACTAGGAATTAAATTTAGGTCGACCTCAGATTATTGTTTGTTTTTCCTTTTTTAAGAAATTTCTGACACAATAAAATACACAGAACCCAAGAAGTGACTCTTACATTCACTCTTCTGGTCCTTTTTTTATTCCTGAGGAAGTTATTGGACCAGGAGAAAACGCATGCAGCCCAGAAAGAACACACAAAAAAACTGAAAAGGCGATCAAACCAACACCAGCCTAGAAATTATATTTACATTATAAAAACATAAATAGATGCACACTCAAAGGCCAGTTTTCTTCATTCTTAGTCCTCACGGTTCAAATGTCCCTGAGGACCAAAGACCATGAAACACAAATGTTTCCATGATTTCCTGTAGAAAATGAACGTGGGTAGGTTTCAGTGAGAGCCTACATTAATAAACTTTAAGTAACATCTAGAAATAAGTCTTACTTTCAGGGAGTTAAAGTCATATGTCTAAAAAGATGAGAAAGAAATATAAATGTATATAAACAAAAGAACAGCTCTGTGTCTGTGGTTTGTTCTTTTTGAAGCATTCAAATGTGGAATAAAAAAGACAAATAAAGTGGACAAATATGAAGACTTGATGTAGAATTTATACTATCTTTGTATATAAATATAAACATATATATATATATATATATATATATATATATATTTATTTATAGGTAAAATATGTGAGATTTTTGTAGCACGACTAAATATTATTCCAACTGTGACGTTGTGCTTTGATTTTTTTTATCACACTCATCGTTTCATACAGCACATTGGTCATATATTTCTCACAAAATGGCTGCTCTAACTATTCGTGTGATAGTATAAAATGATTGTAGCTTATAAAATCAAAGAGGACCAAAACTGACAAGACAAAAGCAGACAAAGAAGCAAAAAAAAAGACACCAAGAAGTGAAGGAAGAAAGATGATCAATGGGGTGGGGGTTAGTAACACAGAAAATATCTAACAGTCTGAAAAAAAAACTGGGAAAGCAATGAAATATTTTTTTGTGCAACAAAACAAATCATTACAAGCATTTTCAAATTCAGAATGGACAAAAGCATTAGTATGAACCGCTTTATAAAGGCATCTATAGACAGGCTTTAATGTTTAAAAAGCATTAGTGCAACATTAAAATAAAGGACGAAAGACAGAGAAAAAGAAATCCAGTTTGTGCAGATTGTTCCACATTCATTGACTAAATGTGACGTCATGCTTTAAAAACGTTTAATCTTTGGTCAAGCTCCGTGCATCATGAAACATAATTATTCATGAATGTCTCACAAAATGGCAGCTTAAACTATTGCTACAACAGATACGCCACTAAAGACAAAGCCAAACCTGAAGAAGAGGCAAAAAAGACGACAGGAAGAAGGAAATAAGAGGATCATTGGGACAAAAGGCTGATTCCAAAAGTAATTCTAAAAATCTCCACTAAAATCTGCAAACAATTTATCAATTAACATTTATTGTATCTGGAATAAGTTAAAAAAAACTATGTATTATGCGACAAAACACAATCATTATTAGAATTTCAAATTCAAAGTGACTCAAACAGTCTTCTTTTGAAAAGTTCACTAATTCCTTGTGTCATAAAGCAACATTTGTCATGAATTCATCACCAAATGGCAACTCTATCGTTTGCTACAATAATAAAAATGGTGGTAGCCCAAATAATCGTTATATAAACCACAAAAAGAGATAGAAAAGAAAAAGATAAAGCAGATAAAGTGGAATGAAAGACAAGGAATGAGAAGAAATGTATTATATGGTTAAAGCCACATAATGCAAAAATGCAGCATCTTTGTAAGCTTTTTCAAGTAGATACACAACTAAAGCTGTATAAAGAAGCAAGATGACAAGGAATGTGGAGAAAAAAGGCTTAAACAATACTGCACTTTTTCAAAATACATAACAAATGTGCAACAATTAAAATTTGCAATGTCAGGACAAAGCCATTAAAATGATGTGTTATGCAACAATACAGTGTCATTACGAGGTTTTCTAGATTCAGAAATGGACAAATGCGTTCGTCTGAAGTGCCATTGCTCGTTTCTAAATGCATATGTTTCTCAATCAACCGAGAAAACAACAGCACGTCCCATTGTCATTCAGAAAGAAAGAAAAAAAACTGCACGTCGCCTGTCGGACACGGCACCTCTGGCTTCAAACGGAGAGATAGAGAGAATAACATGAGGAGAAGGAAGGGAAAGCACTAGGAGGGGAGGGAGGGAGCGAGACCCACACGCTGCAGCTCCAGCCAATTGCGATCCAGAGAAGTGACCACGGCCAGAAACAAACAAAGCACACACTCGTCTCTGAGCTCAGTGCTCTCCCAGACGCAGCCAGGACAGAGACAGACCGACACAGGAGCAGCCTCAGACTCTCCCAACGCCGATAAACTTCAACTAGAAAACCGTCTGAAAGGAAAACCCAAAGCCCTGACTCTGACTTCTGCCGTAAAATCTGCAAAAGTCTCCCAAAAAAGTACACTTACCTGAGATTCAAAAGCAGGAATTCAACACTGAGCCAAGCCTTAGATACAGTATTCCCTTAAAAATTCATCTGCAGTGAGTGAGGTTCCCCCTTCTTTTGTTTGTGAGCTATTCCCGCCTCCCCCGCCTTAGCTCCTTCTCCATTTGCATTTTTTTTCCTTTTCCTTTACAGCTTTGAAGCAGGTGGATGACAAAAAACATCAATCTCAGCTCGGCTCGGTGTGTGGCACACTCCCTTCTCCTCCGTCCGTCCGCCGCTGAGCCGGAGCTGTACAGTAGACAACAGTATAATCACACGTTTCCTATTCTCCACGCCACAATGAAGGCAGAGTGGAAAAGGGAAAAAACTCAAGGATGAGAGGGGATTGTCGGAACTGAGCTTGGATTAGAAAAGGAATCTCTAAACTGTGTTGTATTAGCTGTAAATTTAAACTATTGTGAGGACAGTGTTGACTGATCTATCAAGGAATCAAGGAATCAAGGACAAATGGAACTTTCTTGTTCCTTTTTGAGAATTTTACCTTTACATATATTTTTAAGCTATTTATCAGATTCTCATTTCAGAAAAAAAAAAAAACAGAGGATCTTTTCTTTACAGTTTAAAAAGTAGTTTAATTTATATTAATGTATACTAGTTTATGATAATATTATAACCATTATTAACATGTAATTATATATATAATATATATATATATATAATATTGCTAAAACTAGCAATATTATATCATTTAATTTGAAATATGACATAGATATGTTCAATACGAATGTGCTAATAATGAAGTCATCCGGTTGAAAAGGTGGCCTAAATAAAACTGCTGTGGACAATAATATCCAGGCCTAAACAATGTTGATGTCAAACTGCAGACAAAAGAAATGAATAAATCAATAATTAAATATGTTTATTCCACAGATTACAATGCAATGATATAAGTCCTTGCACAAGTGGCTTGCGTATATATGTTTCATTTTGTAAACCTATTAAGTAAATCAACAAAAAAATAATTTTAAGGGCTTTCTTCATTTGTCGTCACAAAAGAAAGATATGTGTTCAAGGCATGTGCTCTGAGTGAGAATTATAACTTCTATAAGTTCAACATTAATTAATAATACAGTAAGTTGTTTTGAAAGAGACATGTCAATAAAATAAAACAAGCTCGATTCAGACATCTGAAGCAAACTTACCATTCTGAAATGACATATGACATTTTATGTATGACATATTATATATACTATATGTACAGCATATATGTACATATATATGTTCAGTATATATTCAGTGTATATAATATATATATATATATATATATATATATATATATATATATATATATATATAATATATATACATATATATATATATATACATATATATATATATATATACATATATATATATATATATATATATACATATATATATATATATATATATATATATATACTGAGCTTGGATATATATATATATATATATATATATATATATATATATATATATATATATATATATATATATATATATATATATATATATATATATATATATATATATATATATATATATATATACATATAAAATATATTTATAATACATGTATTGATATAATACTTACAGTATATTATGTCATCATTAAGCAGAGACACTAAACTACTTGCTATTATATATTTGAATAAGAGGGTTGCATTTTTAACAAAACAAAAAACAAAAACATTTTTTATCATCGGTGTTCTTTTTTAATAAGCTTCAGTGTCTATTAGTGGCCCCTGTGTACCTCCTGCCTGAGGCCCCTACAGTCGCCATCTGTTGGTCCGTCTTATATGATGTGTTTGAGGGTATCTTTTCAGGTCTTTTCCATTCAGTTCATTTCAGTTTTATTCTAAAAGGAACAATCTGGTCGCTGTAAAAAAAATAAAATAATATAAAACCTCCGTTTATTGTTCTTTGATTTAAGTTTTACACATGAGTACATTCTTTCTAACCGCTTGCGTTGCTTTCAATATGTCTTCAACTGTGGAGATACTTAATTTAACGACACCACAAACAAACAGAAATTAGACTTTCGCAGTTTTCGAATAGTCCTTGAACGCATCAAAGTGACGTATCACGTTTTTGCTTTTCATGGCGGCAGGAAGAAGCGAGGAAGCGGAGACAACTTCATGAAGAGTGTTACTAAAACTAACTTTTATTAAGGCAGTAACGGCTTTATAGCACGTTTAAGAGCTTTAACTTTAAGTATGACACCTAACACCCGTTATAGTGTCTGGTTTATTCGTAAATACGCTAGGTTTGTTTAGTTTTACGAGTTTGCTAATGCTAACTATCTTTGGTCGTCAGTGGAGTTAATTTCTGGTGTCCATGGTAACAGCTGACAGTTACTTAAAGCTAATGGAGAGTTTATTAGTGAAGGACAACCCTTTATTTTTGCCCATGAACAAAGAAAAGACAGTCTATGATGGATTTATTACCGTTCAGGTAACAACATGGTCTTCATTTACCTCTTCTGAACCAAAATGCACTTGAAAATGTGGAAATATTAGACAAAATCTCGTGTTTTCAAGTCTTAATGTGTCATACAAGAACATTTCAAATGGTTTATGACTAATGAGTAGCTTTTTAGTTATTCGTCTTTGAACTTAAAGTATTGAGTGGACTTTAAGAAATGGAGTATGAGCTTTAGTTGAATACATTTTGTAAGCCATAATGTTAAATAGGCCTAATGAGTGCAGGAGGTAAACACAAGTCAGTTTAATGCAGTTTATCTTTGTGACTGCACATCCATATAAGTATAAACGTGTGACTGTAGTGTCAATCACAACAAGTGAGTAATATTAGCTTTGATTAGGTAAAAATGTATGGAAAGTAGAGATCTTTTAGAACATTTTCTACGTTATCCAAATTTGAAATAAATAAATAAAAAGCCCGGAATAATTTAGATTTTTCTGGCCAGTGTTTTACTTTGTATCTAATAATATGTAGTTAAGTATAATTATCATACATTATAGACTTTTTGAAGATATAATATGCTTTTGGCAGAATTAGTGGTACTAAACATTTGGAAAGGGAAGTTTGGACCTTAATATTAATCTTTTTAAATTGTTACTTTTTTGCCTTTTTTCAGGAGCGAGACTTCAGAATGAGGATACTGCTCCCTCCAGATCGACAGCTGAAACAGGCCAAGTATTAACTAATGTCAGAAAGATAAAATATCTGTTAAAAAAAATCTGTTGTAGTAATAATGATTAAAATCATTATTACTACAACATTTCACACAATGCACATTTATGTGCCTTGGCTTGTATACATTTTTTACTCTTTACTTTTTGTTGATTAGCAAGGTACAACATTTTAACAGACGGAATAAATTCCCCGTGTACTGTGATTTTCATCAGAATTAGTTTTTCTCATCAAGAACAGTCATGAACAATGAAAACTCAAAGCACTCACATTTCTCTGTTGTCTCAGGCTCCATTGCTGCTGGCAGCTGAAACATCTGTTGCAGGGATATGAACACATTGTCAAACAGGTATCTATGTCATTACCTCATAACATTGTGCTGTGTCATTTCTGTTCTGCACTGGGTTTTTTCTGCCTGTCGTTTGTTTTCATGAAAATATTTCTCACTGTTTAATTAACATCATCTGGAAAATGTCCCTATTTGTTATGTGGTCCCTCAGGGTTATTTGGATGAGATTGATATTCCACCTCGGGCTGCAAAGTTCATTATTTTCACAGCCTTTAAGCGATCATTAATTATTAAAGCCAGTGGCAGCGCCCATTAATCAAAAACAGTGTGTTTGATTTGAATGGCTGGCTACAGGAGAAAAACTCTGCAGTGTCACTTCATTATCGCCCGCTCAAACGTGTCTCTCTTGTTGTTGTGTTGTGTGGCGCGTGACAGAGGCTGCAGCAGTCGACAGATCTGGCCACTTTCCTCCTGGAGCTGAAGACTGTCCTGGTGAGTGCTGCTAAAACACGGTCACTTTGACACTGTTGGTTTATGAGGAGGCTGTAAAGAGACACCTCCAGGCGCTGATGATATCTCAGTCAGGTTCTATTTACAGGAACAGTAGAGTCTGCAAGGACATCTTTGTTTCATTGTAGGATGTTAAAAATTTTATCATTATTGCAATTAGGCGTGGGATTGAATGAAATCCTGACATGGGGTTGGGCGATTAATCAAATTAATTTAAGTTTTTAGTTTTGAACTATGTCAAATATTGCCATATCGCCTCTGACCTAGTGTTATACACTGTGTTGTTGCTAATGCTAGTGCCCAGAGCAGCTCAAATACTTTGAGCAGAAAAAATACATAATTCATATTGTCCAGCCCTACACTGATAATATAAAAACCTTGAGAAAAAATATTATAGTTTGATGGTATAGCAACTTTAAATTTCCAGGTGAATGTGACTTATGCGAATGTTTAACTTATTATGGTTAAATACAGATAGGCTGCAATTCTTCTAAATACATGAATGTATTTTGTAATAATTTTAGTTTTTATATAATGTAAAAAGTAATGCCATAGTGTGGACTCAATGATGTAATAATCCTGGTTTAAAATAATTCTCTTTCCTGTTTTTGTAGGAAGTGGGTCTAAAGAGCCACCCTGAGTGCCGCTCCATCCCACCTCCTCAGTACTACTCTCAGCTTATCTCCGAGATGGAGACCCTCGGGTGGGACAAGTAAGTGGAACTCAACCGAGCACAGCCCCCTCTCGGAAACAGTTACAGAAGCTGCAGCCACTGACTGTGGATTGTCCTGGGTGTACTTACTTTCGTTTAACAAACTCACTAATTGGACCAATGGTGTGATAGTTTAGCCTTTATGGGCGTGTTTTAGATTTTGACAATGAAGCAGCCATTTTAATAATTTAATTAATAATTTAGCAAACATGGTGTTGCTCTGATTGGATAATGGGGTTACTGTCGGGTGGTTCATCCAATTACAATAATCCAAAAATACTAATAATGTTTGTTCCAACCAGGGCACCCTCCTTTGCATTACACATTACAGAGCATTCATCTCTTATTGGAACTGCCCTTTCAATGTAACTACAGCAAACACAAGGCTCTATGATCTTAACAGCGCGACACATTGATAACCCAGTGATAAGACGATGCCCAAAGATCCAGTTGTGTCCCGTAATGAGGCCAACTGCTTCACAGGAGCCACCATTCAGGCTCCGCTAAGTGACGGCGGCTGACCTACTTGACCTCGTTCCCCATTAATTAACACATCTCCAACCAATTAGGATGACCACAGTGTGGCAAAAGAGAGGCCCAACCAATCTGGAAACAGAAACACTGCTAAAATCTGCGGTGGCTATTAGCATGGCCCGAACCAATTAAGACGCTAAGCGAATGTGGAGAGCTCTGAAGATGGAGGCCCGCTGTGGGTAATGCCTCGTAAGCCACACTGAAAATGATGTTGGTCTTGTTTCCAGCAGAAAGCCTATCTTCAGCCCTCCTTCTCGTTCAACCGACGCTCTCTTATTAAAACCTGAGAGTCTCCAATTAGAACCATTTGCATTTTTGCTAATATCATAATTGTAGCGGCGGTCATTAATAGAGAGAAGTGGAAAATGAGTAGTCAGGGATTAATCTGAGCTCAGGGAAAAGAGATACATCAAACTAAAACATGGTTCCTTCTTTGAGAAAAAGTACAGAGAGAGTTCTTTCACAAAACTGGTGCTACATTATATTCCTGCTCATAACAAATTAGCATTGGCAGTGGTCAATGGCTCATAAACTAGTTGTTTAGTTTTAGTAAAAGCATACATACAGTAAAATTTTAAGTGTAAGATACTTCCTTAAGGTCTGTTGGCCCTCGGCTGCAGTGGTCAAAGATGAGCTCACTTTAAAAAATATTTTAGTGTCCTAAGCTTACCCTGAGCCAGATTGTCTTCAGAATAAGAAACAAATGTGCTTTTTCTCCAGCAGTGCTGTCTTCTCGGTGATCGACTAAACTGAAACCACTGGATTCTGTGGAGCACAAAATGTTATTTTTTTTCCCCATTATCTTTTTCCAGACAAATGCAGAGAGTGTTATTTTTGATAATCACAGCCCTATATAGTTTTAAAAAGATTTTCTGTTGGCAAGTTAAACTTTAACTAAAGATAATATGTATACTGTTTTTACAGTTAATAGTTTTTAGGAAAACGGTACTCACTGTTATCAAAGCCTAATGTACTTGTTTGCCTTCCTCAAACACTGCAATAAGTTCTTCACTCACTGCAATGTGGCTTTTTTTATTAAAACCCTTTTCTAACCATTTTTGGAAATATTCTACATATAAAAAAAGAATCCAGTTGCAAAAATACACTGTCAAATGTCACTATTTCTGTGTTTAATTATCGATCCTGTAGAAAAGAGTTAGTGGGTTAGCCCTGATTACTTATGTAGGTGTTTCAGAGTTGAAAATGGCCATGTGCTGAGGAAGAAGGTACAACAATGTAGATCATGTGAACACGGAACACACAAGTTTATTTGTTAGCTGTATGTACTTTATCTTCCTAAACAGTGCAAACACAAATTGCAGTGGTTTTGTAAAAGTGGTTAAAAATGCATCTATAACTCAATAACTAAAAATAAGAAGTCATTTGTCAGAGCAGTGTCGTGTTGGTGCAATGTACTTTAAGAACAACCCCTTTATTAACATTTTTTTACTTTAATATAAATCTCCAGACTTGTTTTTTTTTCTGTTGGGACAATGGCCGAAGACAACACACATATTAGACAAGTTAATCTTTCTAAAAACAGAAACATGGTCTGATGATAAGTAGATCATCCAGAAACAAGCTCCAGTCTGTGGGATAATTACCTCCCCAGTGTCCTGGGACCATTAAACGAGAAGGAAACGGGAACATTACATCGCCGTTCACTGAGGAGCAATAATAATTTCTGTTTCATTTCAATCAGAGCCAAATTAAACAACTATTTGCATTACGTTTATTGAGCTGCAGTGCGACAGTAATGTTTCTCAGTGATGTTAGTCAGATACATCTTGTCTTTAAGGAGCCCATTGAAACGAGCGAGTCCATCTCAAGAGGCTTTTCCACAGTAATAATGTCAGCAGCGCTCGACGATAAGAGCAGACTGTTGCTAATTATCTGTGGAGATGTTACGGCTAAGAAAAGAAACATACTTATTGGTTATTATGTTAAGAGGATAATGAAAACAGGTGTAAAGAGCATTCAGTAAAATGAGGTTGAAGTGTATTGGCTTTTTCAGTCAAATGTCAGATTTCTTTAAAAAGAAAACTATTAAAACAATTTAAATTGATTCCAATTTATGTCATACTGATGCCATTTGAGACATGGGGGGGTCTTGAATTGGGAACAGAAACTCAAGTTGCAGTGCCTCCCTGCAAAGAGCAAGTGTGGTTTATTCAGTAGTATTTCTGTTTGTTTTCTATGGTTGACTGAAGAGGAAACTGATGTGTATCTATAGGAAGTAAACCCTTTCAGAACAAAACAATGCCTGCCTACTTTGGATCAAAACAGAAGGAAAATGGCTGCTTGGAATTGACTTGCATAACATATTGTAGCTTTTAGCTGTTAACTTGATTAAACTCTTCCTCCTCAAGCTTGAAGACTTCCTGTCCATTTCAGTTTTATTTATTGTCATTTTAATGTTTCACTTATTATTGTGGGTTTTATTTCTAAACCCAATTAAGGACTAAACCTTCTGTGTGACACTAAGCGTTTTGTTGACCTACTGTTCCTGTTTAGTCCATAATTCAGTTAAAATGAAATTGAATTCAGCCTCAGCAGGGCACAGTGATATCTGATACCAGTGTGTGTTTGAGGTCTGAGAGTGATAACAAAACTAAACTGTGTAAATCAACTAATCAATTAACTCAATTAATTCAGTTAAACATACAGAGCTCCACCAGTTCCAGACACACTCACATTCAAACTACGGTCAGTAGTATTTGTAAGGACCCAGTTAAATGTATTTTATTGTACTTTTTCAGTGAGAGGCTAGTTGTCTGCAGAGGTCACAGATGGAGCTGTATTCTCCCGATGCATTAACTGGCTTAGGTTAGCAACAAGGAGAGGTGGTTGTAGAGAAAAAGAGGTCCGTTTTTAATGAATCTATTAAATATAACTCGACAGATATTCTGTCCTAATATCTGACAAGGTCTCCAACCCCACCCATTTAAACTCAGCTGTCAGGACTAAAATTCACTTTGAAAATGCACCTACAAAATCTTAGTTCATAAATGCCATGTATGGGCTAATATTTGTGTGCTCAAGTGCTCAAACTGAATCTGAATTGTTCAATTTAAATAATGCTGAATAAAACTGAATTTAAAAAGCGTAATCTGAAACCAAATGCATTGGTTTGTAAATAAACTGCAGCAAAAAAATAAATTTATATATTTTTTAATTTAATAAATTTTGCTTTGAATTTGAGAATTCAATTTCAGTTCTAAAATTCCATTTTCTTAGCCGCACATCCAGGTCTTTGAGTAAACCATAGATATTGAGCCCAGATTTGGAGAACTGTGGTCCTGTGATGTGTAGCTACCGTTAGCCTACATTAGGAGGAGTAAAGGCAGGTAAATGTGACCCACACAAAGATGCCAAAAGTCAGATTTAGCCACAGATGACTAATCTAATCCAAACATCTGTAGACATTTTGTAGATTAGATTAAATTTAACTGTTATTTCCCATGTAACAAGTGCAAGTCTAAAGTAAAAAGTCACTACTGCAATGTACATGTACCAAACAACAGGCTTTCTGAATTTGAATAAGATAAATGGATTATCTCAGAAATATAAAAACACTTCTACACAGCACTAAATGGTAAGTTACGTATGTTTACTGAGCAATGGATGGAGAAAAGATAAATACTATGTACTTGACTTCAGAGGTTATAACAGTAATGTATTATTGTATTATTACAATAACATTGTAACATTAACATTAGGCGGACAAACTGAGCTCAGAGCGAACACAAGAGTTAGTTTACAAAAAGCAGAAGAGGCCCCTTCAAAAAGCGCACTGAGATGCCCATTTACCGAGCTGCTCAGTGTTTTCCATGAATGTGTAGCCCATCTGTAAGTCATTCTTCTTCTTAAATCATGTCTCTCACACGTCGCTGTCAGGAGGCGCTCACTTTGGCTGCCGAGTTGCAAATGGGATGCTCTCATCAGTCTTCACCGCGGGACGCCTCACTGTCACGCTGTTTCCATCACAGCCAAGTACCGAGCCCCTGCCATCGTAGGCGTGAGACCCCGGAGGAGAGGGAGGGGACGCGTGTCTGAGACTTTGTCAATGTCGATTTGTGAACTCAAGCTTATGGTTCCCTCACACTGAACCTGGACTAGTTAAACACAATGGAAAGGAAAATGTAATTCAGTATCAGACATTGTTATAATAAAAGGTAGATTACCAGAGCTTCAAGAAACTTTTTATCCAAGAGATGAACATAAACTAAGAATCAAGTCTTTAGTATGCATCCAGCTACTTCTGTGACTGAATAGTTTATTGCATCTGTTTCTGTCTTTGGAGATTTAAAAAATTGACCGCTGGGATTAGTCAAATACTGGTGAATGGACATTTAATTTTATTGATGGAAAAAATATATTTAAATAAAATGCAGGGAGCACTGTGATTAAAAACATCTACATTTTAATGCAGATAACTTTAGTTTACAGTATATAAATCATAACAATCTTCAGGACATTAAGGGTTTCAGGTGATTTGAGAGAAAAATCTTTCATCTTCAAGTCTTAGTTAACTTAAAGGAATTGACAGAAGGGTACCACCAAGAGTGGAGCTTGTGGCTTAATTTGACACAACACGGGAAACGTCTCGGGTTACGTATGTAACCCTTGTTCCCTGAGAAGGGAACGAGACACTGCGCCGGGAAACCGACACTATGGGAACGCCGGGCGTGACGGCTCTGAAGTATGAATGAAACTAGACCAATCCTGATTGGTGCAACGTAATGCCGTGCGTGCGGCGTGCATCGAAGTATAAAGGGGCGCCGGCTCACCACGGCGCTAGTCTTTCGCGATGAAGCAATTGCTCCCGGCATGGGGAGGCGTGGCGGTCGACGAGTGTCTCGTTCCCTTCTCAGGGAACAAGGGTTACATACGTAACCCGAGACGTTCCCTTCGAGGAACTCGCACCGCGCCGAAACCGACACTATGGGGAACGAAATACCCACTACGCCACACCGATCCATGCCTAATCTAGGTTATGAGGCTGGAGTGCATGCCCCCCTTAGGACGAAAGCACCCTAGCGCCTGGCGCCTCAGGGAGATGAACTGACCGTCTGCTTAGTTGCGGGCAGATCCCTCTTAGGAGACCCGAATCACACTAACAGTTGGTTTGATTTTCTCCACTGCGAAGACTTACGCAAATAGGTTTGCAGTGCTCTGACCAGACAGAGCAAATGAAGTCTCGCTTCTTCAGCCGACACATACCGCGGAGGATGCAATACCTGCAAGACCGTAGGCCGCACAGCCTCAGATGCAAGATGGTCTGAACCCCTCTGGGGGCAGACTCCAGGCCAATTGGTGTTATAGCCAGGGCCTGAAGTCCCTCCCAACCTCTTAAGCGAGGTAACCACAAGGAGCAGCGCCACCTTAAACGCCAGAATTCGATATGTCGTCTATTTCAGTGGCTCGAAGGGGGCCTCAGCCAACCCTTCCAGTGCCACCGCCAAGTCCCACGTTGGGACTCTGGGATGAGTCGCAGGTCTCATCCTCCATTTACCACGAAGGAAGCGTACGACCGAAGAGTGCCTCCTCAGAGGCCCCTCACTTATAGCGGCGTGAAATGCCCCAATTGCAGTCACGCCGCTTCTTTTCTAACCGCCCTCTCGTGGAAGGAGCCCTGGAACTGAGTATGATCTCTACTACACCTACAGGCGGGCCATCTTATAATTACTGAGCCCCCTCAGGGGCCAGACTCAAAGCTTCCAGCTCTCTGGCTGGGGCCTGAGATGGCAGGACCCAGGGATCTGCCATGGGGAGCCCGTCTGCAGTGTTCTCTAGAACTCCCGGGAGCAGCGCTATCGGGGAAACTGCACACAGACGCAGCCTCAGCTACATCGGAACCATGGCATCCAAAACCTGCAGGGTTGGATGCGTGAGGAAAACACACAATGTTTTTGACAGGGATACCTGTCGCATATAGACTTCACCACCTCTGGATGAAGTGCCATTCCCCTTGCCTTTCAGCCCCTGCCTCGACAGGATGTCTGCTCCATAATTCTGGTCCCCAGGAACGCGTTCATCCCTCTGATGAACGATTATTTACCCTGGGACCATAGGAGGATCTGATGCGCCAGTCTGTAAAAACGGCGCGATCTCAGACCCCCTGATGGTTTAGGTACGCCACCACCGACATATCGTCGGAGTGTACCGGGACACAGCCAACATTTCCAGGCAGTTTCTGTGCTATAGAACACGCTCCTGCCACAGACCTTGGGAAAAGAGGCCGTCCATGACCGCGCCCCACCCAGTGAGGGAGGCGTCTGTCGAAACGGATTCCCGGTGACATGCCGCTCCCGCGCACTGGCCCTTGGGCCAGAAACTGTCGTCTTCCAGGTTGACAGGGCACGAAGGGATCTGCGTGTTATCCTGAACAACCTGAATGGGTCCCCTCGGGGACCACCCCTTGGCTTTCAGCCACCACTGCAGGGTCTCATATATAGCGGTCCAATATATGTTACGTTGGGCCCTGAGCCCCAGCAGTGCTTAAACCTGCTTTGCAGTGATGTTGCGCCTAGCTTTATACTGGAGACCAACGCCAGTATGGCTTTTCTTGATGCGTTTGGGTGACATATGCATTGTCATTGGGTCCCACACCGCTCCAGAGCGTGGTCCTCTGGGAGGACCTCAACACTCTCTTCTCCGTCTTTAGTCTCAACCCCCGGCTCTAAAATAAAGCCAAGGACGACATCTCAATGCTGCCCTGCCATTTCTCAAGACTGGGTCCAAATGAGCCAGTCATCGATCTAATTCAGTACACGAATGCCCGGAGTTTGAATGGAGCCAGGACTGCATCCATGCACCTGGTGAACATGCGAGGGGAGAGAGCTAGGCCGAATGGAAGAACCCAATACTGGAATGCTTAGCCCCCGAAAGCTAAACCTTAGGAACTTCCTGTAAAAAGGACTAATAATAATAGAAATGTGGAGGTATGCGTCTTTCAGATCTATCGTGGCAAACCCGTCCTCAGACCGGTTTTGGTTCACGATAATAGGTATTGCTTCCAGCATTTTGAACCTGAACCTCCTCAGGGACCAGTTCAAATACCTCAGATCTAATTTCAGACGTGGACCCTTGTCCTTTTTTTTTTTTTTTTTTTTTTTTTTTGGGAATTATAAAGTACCGGCTGTAGAGCCCCACCTCCCCTTCTGACGGAGGAACCCATGCCTCCTGTACCAGAAGGAAGTGTACTTCCTGCTCCCTAACCCGAGCCTGCCCAATGAACTCAGCCTCTCGGGGCTGACCTCGGGTGTTTGAATATACTGTTTTTGACCCCTGAAGTGGCCGCTTGGCAGGAAAAGCCATCTATTATTGTTCGACGTGGCGCACGCCATCGAGGTCGTGCGCGCTGGAAACTGATGTGGCCCAAAGCGTCATAGACGGGTGGGCCTTACATCACCTTTCCAGAGGGCTCCGCATAGAAAAACGGTCTCAGCCGCTTCTCCCCGGGGCAGCCCTCAGAGGTCCTTGTACAGCCAGGACCTCTTCCCCAAAGCTGTAGCCTGAAGGACGGCCCTCGAGTCGCCCTTCTGCTGAACCGGCTTTGTGCGAACGCCGCCTATTGCCGAGCTCCATGCGGAGAGGCTCTGGCGACGCTACGAGAAGCTCGATGATGGCTGGGGCCGGTCCTTTTTAGAATCAGCCCTTTTGGCTTGGAGCGGCGAGGGATGAACTGCAGGGATGCAGCAGCCCTCCTCCTCGCCTCCCGAACCCTGCCGACGACCGTAAAACCGGCGTCGCTGAGCAGGCCAGAAGGCGAAAGAGGAGCACACAGGAGGAAACCTTTCCTAAATGCCCCCCCGTGGCCACCAGGAAGCGGGCCGCGGTGCGGCCCGCCTCCTGGTAACCCGGAGAGACAAATCCGTCGCCCTGCGGAGCTCAGCCACCTCCTCAGGTGTGACTGTCTCGCCCTCATCCCCGACTTTACCAGGTCGGCCTGGCATGCCCGCAATATATTACCAAATGCAGACATGCCCCTGCCCGACCTGCCGCTACCTCTATGCCCTGCACACCCTCACCCTGTCTCTACACGGCTTGGTGGGCGGCACCGGGTTTTTTAGTTGAAGACCCCGCAGCGGGAGGGAGGTCACTGGCCTTCCAAACACCTCCCTTTATATTTGTTTTGTCGTGCTTCTGTGTTGCAGAAAGCACCGCCTTAATGAGCTCCTCCTAAGCGGGCACGTGAGGTGACGAGTAAACCTCCGCGTCATCCGCCACAGTGCTGAGGATTTTCTTCTCTCTCGCTCAAGCACCGGCCCCTCCCTCGTGCAAGAAGCGTCATCAAAGGCTTCTGCACGTGGAGGAAGGGCATCAAATCTGTCTGATGATGATTGGAAATTGCCTCAGCAGTCCCAATCTCATCAACATTCCAGCTGCGATCCCGCGCATTACGCCGCCTCGCCGCTCGGCGGACGCTGCGTGGCCAGCCCCGCGGGAGCGCAAGCCTGGCCGGCCCGTCAAACACGGCCAGGCGGAGCGCAGCACTCTGCCGGGAGTGCTTCACAGTGCTCACAGTTAGCTGTGAAAATTGGCAAACCCCGCTTGATCTTTCTCTGCGCTTTTCCTCAGTGTCACCGCCTCGGCGCTGAGCACATCCACAACCTCAGATGTGGACAGCTCAAGCCCCGGACCCTTTCCTCGTGCAGAAGAAGCCTCATCGCTGGCTTCTGCACGCGGAGTTTTAATGATGGCTGGGGCCGGTGGCAAATGAGGGAACGAGTGAGCCTCAGCGTCACCCGCCTCGGTGCTGAGCACATCCACAACCTCAGATGTGGACAGCTCAAGCCCCGGACCCTTTCCTCGTGCAGAAGAAGCCTCATCGCGGCTTCTGCACGAGGAGGACGGGCCTCAGATTTCTTTCTGTCTTATTTAGCGGGCAAATGAGGAAACGAGTGAGCCTCAGCGTCCACCCGCCTCGGTGCTGAGCACACCCACTTCCTCGATGTGGATTGCTCCAGCCCCGGCCCCTTTCTCCGTGCAGAAGAAGCCTCATCACGGGCTTCTGCACGGGGAGAACGGGCCTTGGAACTGTCTGGTGATTGAGACAATGCCTCAGCAGTCTCATCAACTAGTTCCAGCTGCCACCCCCACGATCTAAGCCGCCGCGCCGCCTGGGGGCGCCTCACCATGCCCACAGCCAGCTCTCTCGAGAGCTGACCGAGCGTGCTGCACTCCCAAACAGATCACACACATGGCGTGCGTGTCCCTGCCCGTGACATTTACCGAGGGCAGGGGTACACACACTGTCTGAGCTGTTCACTCGTCATTTCTTGTCTAAGGATCACGGTCTATTGTCTCTAACACACACTTCGAGCAATTGTCTGAAGAGCGAAAAAACTAGCGCCGTGGTGAGCCGGCGCCCTTTTATACTTCGATGCGCCGGCACGTGCGGCATTACGTTGCACCAATCAGGATTGGTCTAGTTTCATTCATACTTCAGAGCCGTCACGCCGAAGGCGTTCCCCATAGTGTCGGTTTCCCGACGCAGTGCGAGTTCCCTCGAAAGGGAACCTCACCCGGCCCGGACACGGAAAGGATTGACAGATTGATGGCAAAAGACACCAAAACCTCTTCATGACAAGCCTATTTTAACTTTTACTTTTGCCAATGAATGACTTGATTGTAATCCAGTTTTAGGGGATGTTTCTTCCTTCTTTCTTGTATTTTTCAATTCAAATTTATGTTCTGTTCTGACGGTCCTACGTCACATTTAAAGCTGCACAACCTGATTTTCTTTTTCCTGTCCCGGTCTCGGCGTCTCTCTCCCCCAACAGCAGCGTAGTAACCTTTTCTGATTTTATTAAAAAAAAGGTAAAACCGGACCAATTTTCATTTTACATTACAATAAACCGTACTTTAGAGATGACCTTCACTTTTATCTCTGAGTTTCCTGTTAGACCTAAGCAATCAAAGCATTTATTGCACAATGAAATTCTTAAACATTGAGTCAAAGCATTGCCAACATTTATCAACATTTAATTTCCTGCGTTTTTTTTTTTTTTTTTTTTTGTTCTGTTTTGCTGTAAAATACCATTTCCTGGTTAAATTTGTTTTGACCAATGGGAGTGCTCCTTTTTTCAAGAAGCAAACTTTGATTGAACAAGATCCCACTTTGGGCAGATCATTCTCATCTGTTAAAATCCTTCATTATAGAGCCTAGATGATGTCTTTAAGTCTTGTTTTTTCACAGATAATTCCTTTTACAATAAGCTTTAGGAGATTAAACTGTAAAACTAAATGTAAGAGTAAAACAATTTTTTTAATCTCCGTTTAAACTGCGGTATACTGTATGATTATTATCTCATTTAATTAATTTATTGACAAACTATGCTGGGCTTTAGGATAACATATTAGGGTCACATTTAAAGAATAAATACATATGTTGAGAATAAAGTGAAAGCACTCACCTTAGAAGTTTCAGAGCATTGTGATAGTGAGTAGATTAGTGCAGTTAGAGCTATTGCTGATATTCTGCTAAAAGATGTTGAGTTTATTCATTGCCTGTTATGGAAAAGTAAAAGGCCTGACCTCTACTTGCCCTCCAGCATGAAGATATAAAATACTGTCTGTTTGGAAAAGTTGGACAGTTTTGGTAGTTTATTTTGAGCCAGTTGTCAGCCCCAAAGGCAGCACTGATACTGGTCTTGACATGTGGCACATCCACAGAAGTGTGTGTTTTGGAGATACGGCTTTCTGAATATGCAGGTAATTTTAGAAATGGAGTCTCGAAGGTTTCAATCATTCGAACACGGAGGACAGGGACACTGGGTCGAATTAGCATGATCACAAGCATATGACTCTCTCCGACGCGGGTGCCCTTCGCCGGTGTTTGATTGCACGAGCGAGCGGACACTTTTACGAGCCGGGCACGTCGGACATCGTCTCGCCGTCATTCCATCACGTCTCTAAGTGTGTGTGTCATCCCGAAGCTTAGCAGCGCCATCACTCCTCACTAACTCGGGCCATAAATCCAGCGCAGATATACAGCCGTGTCAGCGACGGCACACAGCGGCCGCCGTAATGCACTGTAAATCCCAGCGAGGACTGTCCAGAGCCTTTGTCTACCGCCGCTCCATTGTTTTCTAGTCTCAGTGGACCGGTTATAGGACGCAGAAAGGAGGAGGTGGAAAGGAGGGCCCGGCGCCTTCATAGAGTCTGTGAGCAGTAAATCTGACAGCAGTGTTGCCGCATTCACAGGCCAGATTAGTATTTTGTCCTCAGCATCAATGGGTTATAATTACATCAAGACGGATGAGACTGATTTAGAGATTGACTGGAGACGGGGAAAAGTGAACCTCCACCTGAAGGTCACCGCGAGACAAATCATTTTGGAAGGACTACTGTTGAAGTTTAAGTATGTCTAGATTCAGGCTCTGAGTCGTTCAAAGACTGCTTTTAAAAGAACATACTCTTTAGGAAGACTTTCTTATGCTGTGTTCATGTGGAAGACAGAAACTCATCTTTCTGAGTTGAAAAATGCAGATGAATTCCGTCTGGAATCAGAAAAACACCTTTGAAAATAGTAAAAATTTGCATCAACATGGAGCCAAGTACTTGTTTTATTAATTTGTTTATCCCACATTAGGGCTGCAACAATTATTCAACGTAATCAACAGACTTCGATTATGAAATAATTGCGTGCTGGGGGCAGAGTGGCCTCAGGTCTGCACACAGCACAGTTTGTCAAATAAAGAAGACTCTTTCACTGCAGCAGTAGGACACGGACATGAACACGAACACAAAGCTGTTTAATTTAGAGAGTTAGTACTAGAGCTGAGATGGCTTCTTGCTTTAGCAGTGTGGAAACACTTGTTTTGTTAGTTTATGTCACTGTTAAACCAGTGCTTTGATACTTTTTAAAACTTATCACCCAAGTTTTATAGAACTGAGAATCACAGCGGTAGCATATTGTTTTTGAATTTCTTCTAGTGTTATTATTAAGATAAGATATACTTTTATTGTCTGTTTGCATGGAAAATATTAACCAACCACAATCACTGCCCCAAGACAATGAATTACAACATCGCATTCCATTTGCCTAAAACATTAATATATATAAGGAATTATTGTGATGTTGTGCTCCTCCACTGGTTGAGCAGTTAAACAGAGTGGAACGTAAAATGAGTTTTTATATCTGTTCTTTTTACAGCAGGGCCCTGACGAGCCTCCCTGAAGGCAAAAGCTCAGTTTCCTTATTTAAAACATGGGCTTCGTTCAACAGCAGAGCTTCTTCATTAATGTTGGTGAAGTCACTAATTGAGCTGTAACTTCATCAGAAAAAAGTATGACACATGCTATCATTCTATGTGTCTCCAGAAAGTCAAATTCTGAACTACTTTACTAAAATCAGTGGCATGTTCAACGTGGCACAATATCTCTAAGTTTTTGTATATTATAGTTTTGAGAGTTATTTTTAAAGCGCAATCTCTATCTAATCAAGGGACTTTATAAATTTATGAAAGTTTATAAAAGTATTTTGATGATATATCTGTTTTAAATCCTAAACATCTGTAATTTTTTTGCAGTTGAGTAAAAAAAATCAAATTATTGGAATTAAACGTGAAAACATCCTGGGGGAGTGGCGTGGGGAAGAAATAAAGAAATAAAATAAAAACTTTCTATTTTATTACTAGATGTGCAACAAAGGTGATACTGTTTTGTAAAGCTTTTAGTTTTTATTTTTGGCATAAAATAAATAAAAAAGTGACGAGGGAATTCTTGTAAAACTTGCGCCCGATTGTGTCGCTGACTGTTGCCTTAAATCCTGTTCAGTCCTGTACGAGCTGCTCTGGCTGAGGGGCTCTCAGATGATTATTATTGTCCAATTAAGCGTGTGTGTGTGCAGTCAGTGGGTTTTCTTACAGATTTGTTACTGAGCATAAAATGTGGAGTGCTTCTGCGGTGACTCAGCGTGAAAATACCGCTCTCTCTCAGCACGACCGGACAAGTTATATTCCTCCATTAGAGCATTAACAAAGCAGCACGCACAGAATACAGATGTGAGCTGGAAGGACCATAGTGTTGGAAAAGTATTGAATTTCATTAGTAATTTTCAGATTGTTGTCATTGTTGATTAAAAATATAAGTCATAATTTATTTTTTATGGTAACGGTTCTCGTAAATCCGGTTAGTGGTCTAAAGCCTTTCTCTCCAATTTGTACATTTTTATTTTTTCTCTTTGTATATTAATTGATCATAATACCTGAATCAGTCATAATACCTGATTCATTCATTCATATCATTAATCAAAAAATAATTGGTAGCGGGAGACTCAGACTGAATACAGTTTTCGGTTTTATAATACATTTATGGTTTAGTGGCAATATAGTGGCCTATGCACGTCTATTCAACAGCAGTCCAAATGTCATTGTCATTATTTGTATTTGGTGCCGAAAAAATTCTCCAAGATCCGACTGTTGAGGTATTTCCATTAGTAAAGTAGGTAGGAAGCTTTTCCAAAATACAATACCATAGCCACGTTGGTGTCCTATCGGCTGTGGTTCGAACAGTGTGGAAAAGTTACTCAAAGGTGGATCTAAACACCGCAGACTGCTGATTGTTTTTCTCAATGGAATTATCATTTTTATAGATTTTATTGTAAATCTGTAACTTTACATGTAACTTTCCTGTCAAATAGAATCCATTGAGAAGCCTGGATATTTGAGTTTGTTAAACATGTTGAGATGTGTTGTAACCCTGTTGTGGTGCATTTGATGGTGAACGTTGGGCCAGAGCCTGACGTAATGTCACAGCGAGTGATAAATCTGAAGGCAGGGTTGATGTCTTAATATTGCTTTCTGTGATTAATGGCGGACGATGGCTGCTGTCAGTTCACTCTGTTACTTGTTCCCTTCTCAGTGAATTAGTGCTGTGATTTATGGAGCTCGTATTGTGTGTGTTACAGGCTGCTGTTCATCGACACTGACTTCCAGACGCTGAAGCTAAAAGCCGAGGACTCGTCAGGACGGGAGCACGTACTCACCGTTAAACTCAAGTCGAAGGTAAACACTATGTCACTTGTGTTTTAGAGCCAGGACCACACAAACGGAGACTAAATCCTCGGATGACAACCTCAAGAGTATGTTGGCACGTGTTAAAAAAGCAGGGAGCTGTTTCCAGAAATGGCTTGTTTGTTTTTATCCATTCCCAATAATAATGATGTCAATATAAAAATCAGATCTTGGCCTTAAGACTGTGTCTGTGTTACAAGACTAGGGTAAGGAACCTCAACAGTCACAATTTAGCACAACGGTCTGGTTCTGGCAATATTTGATGTTCTGGGAAATCACACATTATTAGTTTTACATGCACAGTTTTCAGTAGACCATAACTTTTATTTTATTTAAAATGTTACATGTAGAACAGTTTCTGAAAATTACATTTATCTGACACCAATAGTTTGAAAGTAATGGATTGTAGAACTTTTTTTTTATTTTAGCCCAACTCTAAAATTTTTATAAATGCTACTGGTTATATAGAAATAAATCACAGTCTGAAGCAAATCCAAGTCGTTTTCTAAAATCTGTTGATTTCACCAGGAATTGATATTGGAAATAGGACACCTAGCTTACTATAGAGACTCACACATGGAGATGTTCCTGTGTAAAACTACTGCTTCTTCTTGACCTGAGTCTGATCCATATCCAGACGTCACACTGACTTCACTCGTGGGGCGTTCAATTTGCTGATAGCAGATCAGTAATTTACATCTGTGCTTCTCGATCTGGGTCAGACTCAAACTGAGCAGAGAGATTATAGTCCTCAGAGACGGTGATGGAGCACAGATAAAGCATTTCCACACAGACCCAGTTCATATGGTCTCAAAAAAACCTGGAAAATCATGAAGGTTTAAAGGTCAAGTTAAGTATTAACAACGGATAACTTATTCCCTACAGCAGCTACTGTCTGCCTCAGTTTGGAGAAGCAGACGGGAGCAATGGCACAGACTTTGTATTGTGCAAGGCTGCTAATGGGGCGGGTGAACACACACTTTTAGAACAAAGTAACAAGTCTTCTGCAACTTCAAAAACTATTACCCAAAAGTTATCATTTATAGCTACGGTTAAGTTCAACGTTTTAGGAATAATTAAAATGATCTTTGCTGTGTTAATCTGTCAAACATGTGAGTTTATTGTGGGCCTACTAAAATAAACCAAAGCAACAAACTAAACATTGTAAAACTAAATTTGTTGCATGAGTTTCATAAAAAAATTAAATAAAAAGACAATGGATAATAAAAGTTAAATAAAAATTTGCCACTATCTTGTTTTTTTCACTTTTTTGTAACTTATTTGAATAGTCATAGCAGGTAGGTGCTTTTTATATGCTTTTCCTTTAATCCTCTGCTGCGTCCTCGTGTTGTCAGCGCTCCCGTCTCTCTGTGGGCGTCTGTTTTGGGGCGTAGTGGGTGGGTTCGTGGTGAGATGGTGCTTAGCTAAGCCCAGATGACAGCCCCCCGGGACAAGGAGGGGGTGTTGGGACCCCTGTGTGCGCCCACCTGCCCAGCTGGCCGCGCTCACCCCTCTGGCATCGCAAAAATAGCTCCGAGTCCTCCGCGTTTCCAGCTGCTTCACCGAAAACAGCGCCAGGTTATCCCTCACCGCGAACAGCACTGGCACGGACTCACGAGGCTCCAGCACAAAGGGAGTGAGCGCTGAAGGTGAAACAGAACAGTGACTTACGACTGACCAAACTTATTTTAAAAGTCGATTCATGAAAAAGATCAGTGGTAAATATTGGTAACAGCTGCAGATAACGTCACTAATTAAGTAAAGTAGTGGATAAAGTTTTTATTTATTTACACAGCATCCTGTAGAAGCTCCCGATTGTTTCGCTGATGTCCCCATTCCTCTGGCCTTCAACTGGACGCCACAGGTATGAACACAGGATACACTCTCATTAAGAACATATAATCCAGGTCAAAGTGCGACTTCACTCTCAGAATGCTCTGGACTGACCTGGTTTTTCATCACAGTAAAACGTCTTTTTGTTTCAAGGAAGTGTGGTACTTTGCCTTTACAATAGCCCGTTTCTTCACATAAAACGATGAAACTAAGCCTTCTTTTGAGTGTTCCTGATCGAGAGATAATCCACTGTTTCCATAATACATCATTATTTTACATCACAAATTAAATATATATTTATCAATTAAAAACAGTTCTATGTGAGTTGATAGCAGCATTTGTCTATTTTATTCCTGAGTATAATATACTTACTCCTACAATGCATTATCTTTTAACTTTAAATAAGATAAACTCACCTGTCTCAGGACTTTGAGCTTTCAACTTCATGTTTGGAAGTACTCTATATGTATTGTGCATTGTCCCTTACTAAAAAAATATATTGTATGCAGAATTATAACAGGTCACATCAATTATACACCACCTGTTGGCGGGCTTGTGGCTGAAAAGACCACCCCTTAAAGCTCACTAGGTGGAAGCATGCCCTGTGTGAGTAACATAAAAGCTCAAACTGGTCAGCAATCTGTTTTATTTAGTTAAGCATAAGCAGTTTGTTTTTTTAAACCTTAGATCATCCTCACACAACAGACACCAAAAATGCCATTAAATCCATTTAGCTCTGATCCACTTATAAGATCTATCTCCAATCTTTAAAAGTGCAATACATACCAATAAATAAGACGCAGTGGGGCCATTTACCAACGCCATCTTGTGAGATAGTTCTTCTTCTACTTTATTTCAGAGGAATTTAGACTTGTTTTAAATTTTTCATACCTTCACTTTTTTTCAATAAAGATTTAGTGGGAGGGGATTTTTATCTTCTGAACATCAGTCACATGAATGAGTGGCACTTCTGTCTGATAACACAGATCTCTGAAGCCCTCTGAGACCGAGGCTGTCATTACGAGCTCCACAAATGCACTTGACTCATCCTCGCTGCCTGTTGCATAATTTGCCCAAGTCCTTCTCCACCTGCCGTATTAAGACACTTCCTTTCAGCCTCTCGAAAGGACTCCACTGTAATTGGCCTAAAACCACTTTGATGTTATCGTCAGCTGCGACCGCTTTGTATCTTTCAGCTCCTTGTTATTTATTGTTTGACGTTTTCATCTCGGCTTTTTATCTCCGTCAGACTGCATCTCAGAGCGTTCATTATTTAATCAGACTAACAGAGTGGTTTTGTCTATCTTAAAATACCTCCCAATAACAGACTAGTGGGGTTCTTATAGGGTCTTGAAATCTTTGAAAAGTCTTGAATTTTAATATGCTGTTTTCATATTAGAATAATAACTTTAACTGTATTTTTGTCATCATATGAATCTGTGTAATTGAGTTGCGTAAACCCTGTATTATAAGGGATTTTATCCCTAACCCTCCCAATTAGAACGTTAAAAACATATACATACAGGCTCAAAGTCATTATGTGGAAGGTAGGTTTTAACTGTGCTAGAAGTTGCCGATTAAAGGAACCATGTTTGATGACTGAATTTATTTGCTGATCATTTAAAAGCACTGTTTAAAACCACTTGAAGGTTTCCAGCTGAAGGGTCAGAGGTATGTGAGGAAGTACTTGTGAGAAATAGACACCAGTTGTGAAATGTAAAGAAAAGAGGACTGGGCCTAAAATGCCTCCTTGTGGGACGCCACAGTTGAATGGTGCTGTTTATAAAAAATGAGGGTCTAGATGGATTGAGAAAGTTCTTTAACTACAACTAATACCACTTAAGGACAGTCTTCTTAATTCCTTAATGTGATTTGAGGCCTGATAGTAGGAAGTGGTCTACTTTTAATCAATGTTAAACAAAACTAATGACACCTGGACATAAAGCTGTGAAACATACTTTGAAACCCACATTTTAGAAAAAAAATTCTAAAAGGTTTTTATTTGAAAAATACAGTTGCCTGGTCTTGTGAGTTGTACAATAGAGAATGAAATGAACCTGACATGTTTGTACAATTGTTTCCTTTACTTAAAAAAGTTCTTCCCTAGTTTATTCCAGTGTTGTGTGGCCCTTAGAACCAAACTATCGGATTCAGAAATGACAAGACATTTGGTCACTAAGTCCAGTCGGTATTCACACAAAGACAACACAGCTCTGTCTCAGTTCACAAAAGCGTACACAGTGTAGGACAGGGAAGTGCACTAACAGCGGCCTGTGAAACGTTCTCCACAGAAGGCGGCTGTCAGCTCGCGTTTTGAGGGCTGAGTGACGGTGCAGGCGGGACGCGGGCAGAGGCAGGGAGAGTTCGGGGATAGAGATGCTAATGCGTGGGCAGTGTCGGCTGATACATGGCAGCCGTACAGCGAGGACCAGCTCCGAACAGCGCTGCCGTATGGAGCCTGTCGTCCTGCTGCGCCGCTGATGGATCGCTCCCGCACCAAAACATGAAGTGTGTGTCTGTGCCGGAGCCTGGCGCGTTGGGCTCTGATGTGTTTGTGTGTGGCGGGGGAAGGGCCTGTCTGTCGCAGCCTGACGTGTTCATTTGAATGAGTAATTATTGCCTGCTCTGTTGCAGGGCCAAGACGTGCCACTCTTGGTGCATTTGTGTGGAGGCAGAGAAATAAACCTCGCTGTGTGTGTGTCCTTTTGTGCTTAGAGACCATTTAAAGACTATTTTAACAATGAAAACTCAATGTATTTAGAAATTATAAGCAGTCATGGGTAAAATGTGAATGTGAAATGGTCTGGTGACAGCTTAGATTAGCATTAAGAGACTATTTTTATCCTAAAGTGAGCCTTGAGGACACTCGAGGTTAATGATAGTGGGTATTTAAACGCCCCCTGTTGGTCTTTGAAATGTTCTTATTTAAATAAAAGGTCTGCTGAGTCAGAGGGAACAGGTTTCTCAAATAGATGGAAACTCACTGGATGTGGAGCCTGTTACATAGTGAGGTAAACAGGTAACACAATGGCAGAGTGGTTAGCACTTTTGTCTCAGAGCCAGAAGGTCCTGTGTTTCTTTGTGGCGTTTGCATGGAAACCTGCACCGGTTTATCTTCTTTGGAACTAGGTTGAAATAGACTGAAGCAACAAAAAAACAGTGAAATGCAATAAAATAAAAGCGTACCAAAACACTTTTAAGTTGTCATACAATTTCCAAGACAGACATTTTGGATTGCCATTGATTTGACATTCTGAAATAGTGTATGAATACTGAACTGTTTTGGGTCCTTTTTAGGACTGCCCCAGGTGTGAGTGTGCGTGTGAATGGGGTGAACAGAAGCACAATGGTCAAAGCATTTTTGTACAACCAGGTACAAAAAAGCGCTATTTAAATGCGCCATTTACCATTTCCGACCAAAATTTTGTTTAATATGAATACAATTTTGGAAAACCTAGGTACTAATTTCAGACAACCTACGCCAAAAAAACCCAACAAAAACATATTTTCTAATCCTTCATTTCTTAAAGGTATATTTCCTTTTTTTCTTAAGTAAAACTCCAGTCCGCTAAAGTAAATGGTGATGTCCACTTGATACTAGCTCCACTGCTTCTAAAACTTGCCAACACCTGCTCTGATCAAAAGAAAAGGGTTAAAATAAGGTGCTGCAGCATGTGTTTAGGGGACATTACTCTGAATGAGCTCAGACGTAGGCGAGAGTGAAAGGCGAGCTGATGGAGGTGTGCAGGAGCAGCGCAGATGGAACCAGACGCAGTAAAATTAGCTGAAAAAAATAAATAAAAATGAACCAAAAATTATGGGTCATTGTGCCAGCACAGTGCACACAATTAAGCATCGTCCAGGTGCTGAGAGCCTCAGCAATTACCGCCCAATTAATGCCAGTGGCGTGATTATGGTTAGGGCTTGGGATAACGACGCTCGGCCCGGTTCACTCAAGAAAAAAAATATCAAGGAGAAGAAGAGGAAGAGTGGGTAATTGAAACTGTCTGAGAGTAAAATACAGTCGAGAGGAGGATCTTAGAGGACAGGCTTTATCCACTTATAAGATCTTAAAGATCCTAAACATCAGCATAAAACTTTAAACAGACATTATCCAGACTGTTTAGGAACACATAAACTGGTTCAAGGCTTAAAAAAATCTAATCTGGAGCTAAAATTTTGGATTATGTCATCATATTATGTTAAGTATAACATACATTTTTACATTTACTTAATAGTTATGCAGATTTGAGAGCCATGTTGATTGTTTAGTGTTTTTATCAATGACTTGTTTCTGTGCTTCATTAAGAAAAAGAAGTTAAACAGAAACTCACACTCCAAGTACTGGTATGGGTACTCTGACCAACCTATCAATTACTGATTTTAAAGCAGAGGCTCCAGAAAGAAGTACATAATTCATAGGTAAAAGGAAGGGCTGTATTTTTTTTACACATCTTTGTTATAAAATAACACATTGGTCTTATTCTCTCTGCTGTACAACAAACTCGTCACAGAGGACCCCTTACATATTGTCTGTGTGCTGTGTCAGGTCTGGTTTAGTTGTTTCTTAACTGATAAATGTGGAAACATTGTCCTGGTTTGTGTTGTCAGACGACTCTGGGGCAGCTCCACAGTCAGTTCCTGCTCGTCCTCCAGTCTTTGACAGATTTCTGGGACGTTTTAGATGAGATTGACAACAAGACCTGGGTTCTGGAGCCGGAAAAACCCTGCCGCTCTGACACTATGAGACGCATCGCTATTGGTACAAACACACACATATTTTATAAACATTTTAGTTCTGGTTCATTAGAATGAATTTTCTGTCTGTATTTGCAGGAAATAATGTGTCAATCAAAGTAGAAGTGGACCCCAGACATCCGAAAATGCTGCCAGAGTGCTGCCTTCTGGGAGCAGAGCACAGTGGGTACAACACAAAGCAGGTTTCCAAACTCAGAGTACAGGCAAAACTCAAAGAATTTGAATCTGGCGCAAAAGTTTATTTCAGTAATTCAACTTGAAAGGTGAAACTAATATATTATATAAACTCATTCCATGCAAAGTGAGATGTTACACATCTTTATTTGATTTAATTTTGATGATTATGGCTCACATGAAACATCACACAAATACATAAAAAGAAAGCAAATTTACAATTTAATATTTTTTAGCCTTGTTTAAGCATTTTTATTTTTATTTTTGGGTTGGTGACACATCATGTTGATCTTTATTTAATAAAAACCCATTCTAACCCTAAAAATGTACTACAGTAAACAGCATTCATTTTCAGTATTTTCTCTCTGTCCATTATTCAGATGTTCAGATGCGTTTGTCTGCTCTGTTTGTGTTGACTGTTGTCATCCGTCATGTCACATCTCTGCGTTTCATTCTCACTGAAACCAACAGCGCAAACAGATTTAGAGAACGTCCCCTTTCTTTTCCGTCTGAGTCCTCGTCAGTTGTCGGCCATTGTTTCTGCAAAACCCAAGGTCACAAGACTTGCTGCTTGTTGCCTGGCAATACGACTCAAAGGATATTAAACGCACGGAGAGTCGTGGCGTGAGAAGAGCGGCGACCCTCAGATACGATGGGGGGCAGGAAAATATTGCTTTTTGCATTTAGGAAAAACGAATGAGTGATGAGCAGGAGACAGGGCCAGAGCGGGAAAGGGAGGGTCACTGGTTCAGTTTGAGAGAAGTGAGAGGTGCGTGTCTACTCAAACACTAACAGGGAAATTTAAAAAAAGATTTGTGATTTTGAGCAGGTTAAAGGGATTTTCACACAAACTTGAAAATCTAAACTAAAAGAGGGATTATTCAGAGGTGATAAACGGTTTGTAAGTCATTAAGAAGTTAACCAGCCAAATTGTGAGCCCACACCTGATTAGTCTCTAGATGATCACTTAGATTTTTAGTGTTGGATCACTATTTGGCAAGTATCATTTTTCTTTTTCTTATTTTATTATGGCCATTGGTCATAGTCTGAACCAGTCTCTGAGTCATAAGTTAATAATTCATAACACAGTCAGGCCTGTCTTAAACTAAGTGTTCTGTTTGAGGCCCTTGTCAGAGAGATGTCATAATGTTCTGGATCATGTGCTGCAGCCACTGAGAGTAAAGACCAGGGGTGTCCAACTTAAGGTTCATGGACCAAATCTGGTTCTTTGTGAAGTACTTCTGGTCCTCACATTAATTATTACTGTTAATACATTCTAGTTATTATTAATAAATAACAGTTGCACGTGGGTGCACTTGGCAGAGTGGTTAGCACTCCTGCCTTACAGCAAGAAGGTCGTAAGTTCAAAACCCGGCCGACTCAAACATTCTCTCAGCCGACTCCGGTCTTTCTGTGAGGAGTCTGCATGTCCTCCACGTGTTACCGTGGGTTCTCTCCGGGTACTCCGGCTTCCTCCCACCGTCCAAAGACATGTATGTATAGGTTAATCGGCAACTCTAAAGTGTCTCTAGTGAATGAATGTGAGAGTGAATGGTTGTCTGTCACTGTTTGTCTCTAAATGTTAGCCCTGCGACTAACTGGCCACTGTCCAGGGTGTACCCTGCCTCAGGCCCAAAGCTGCTGGGATAGAACATTCTTGTCTAGGACACTCTTGTCTGTTTTTAAGTGACCTGGACATGTCTTTAAAACCACAAGAACTGGAGCTCTAATAACTTTTCTTTGGAAAAAATTGATTTTTGCCTGATACTGATTCGGAAAAAGTACAATATATCAACCCGCTGTTGTTACGTCCGCTTTGTGTGATTGGTGTATTCAGCACCTGTTTGTCACGACATGGTCCCGCCCCTTTGAAGGAGGCTGTTCCGGTCGGATTACCCGACTATTCTCTGACTAGAATAGACTGAGAAACTGTCTGGTACCCAGGCTACCTAATTGTATCCTGTAAAATGTATTTCTGTTTGTTTTAGTGGTGACGCCGCTGAGGAATAAACTCAACACCAACATGCACATGTGGTAAGCAACGTGGTTTTGTTCTTACTCTTTATTTTTCATGTGTCTTTGTGCAACCTATGTTTATGTTAGGAGGGCTGTCCTATAAGAGGGCTGTCGTATAAGAGGCTGTCCTATAAGCCCTCTTATAGGACAGCCCTCTCGTTCATGGTAAATTAATAATTGGTTAGAAAAGTCTTAGAATTGTTTAATTCTAACCATTGATATATTTATATAGTGGAAATAACCCGCCCATTGGTCCCATATTTACTGATATTGACGTTACGATTTGGCCAAAAAATGGCTGTTACATCCAGGCTTTTCGGCTTTTACTCCATAGTAATACAATAGTTTTTAGATAGCGTTACCTCCCCCCCAACACACACACACACACACACACACACACACACACACACACACACACACACACACACACACACACACACACACACACACACACACACACACACACACAGAGTTTCACACAACTTAGCTCTAGAGACCAGAGCCATCTTTTGTACCAGGCTGTAAACATGATTTTTACACTTGTAAAGTCGACATTGTCCTCGTGGAGCCTGCCCTCTGGTGGACGGAGGTATATCGCCGTATTTCGCTGTATGGCGGCGCCCTCACGCGATGACCATTTAGGAGGTTCCATGGGAGACGCTTGATTCTACCCAGCTATTTTTATTCTATACAAAGAATGAGTCTGGTGTTTGTGGATTTGAGTTGGATTTTCATTATGACTCTGGACATAAATGGTTAGACATGATTGCAGTATCCGTATTGCAAACTGCTGCAGTATATCGCAATAATGTTATGGTATTAAGTGACAAAAATAATCGTCCAAACAAAGCCTTAACTCAAACTATTGGGTGTCCAAACAAAAAAGTCCTGGTTCAGTCTTTAAAATTGATTTAAGCCCTGCTTTGACAAATAAAGTTAGTCCAGAGCCTTGCATTTCTTAATATTTTCTAAATCAACTTTAAAGAGTAGTACTACTTTATTTAAATATCACACATTTCTTTATGACAATGATAAAGAAATTGTGAAATTGTGCAGTCCTGACATGCATCTCTCACATATCTCATATATAAGGGCCATTATTTCCAGTTTATTTCTGCCATCATGTATAACTTTGTTCAATTATTGACTGTACTCGACTGTTTTTGTGATTCCAAAACTTATTTCCAAAACTTTATTTAAATATCACACATTTCTTTATGACAATGATAAAGAAATTGTGAAATTGTGCAGTCCTGACATGCATCTCTCACATATCTCATATATAAGGTCCATTATTTCCAGTTTATTTCTGCCATCATATATAACTTTGTTCAATTATTGACTGTACTCGACTGTTTTTGTGATTCCAAGAGAGACTATTCTCAACAATTGTTTCACCATTACATATAATAACTAGAAAACACATGCACACACCGTAACATCTTCACTGCTTTTCCATTTCCCCTCTGTGTATGACAAATGAAAACCCCTGCCTCTAACATAATAAACCTAAACTCTGGATCTTCTCTGCCATATTTCTCTCGTTGAGTGTGTGTCTTTCTGCTGGCCGTTCTCATTTGCATGTGGTTGGTTAATTAGTGTGTGAAGCCGCTGTGTGTGCTCCTCTTGGCAGGAACCCGGACTGCGGCGTCTTGCTGAACCTCGGGGATGTTTTGGAGATCCAATTCCCGTCACCTGCCACCCACGAAAAATCTGTAAGTCTCTCACACACACACACACACACACACTTGAACGCACCACGATCACTTCAAGGGCCCCGTGTTTGTCTGCATTTGTGTGGCTCCAGCTCCGAGTCATAAGAAGGCGGACACAGTCTTTTTTTTTTTTCATATATTTAGTTTTCATACAAGGTGGGCTCCAGTTTTCCTTTAATTGGGTTGTTTACAGATGAGATCATTAGAATAACAAAGATGGCAGAATACTGTGCTCTATCAATTCCCTTTAATCACACAAAACCATTTATCTTTCCCTCTTTTTAAATTTTTTCCATGCTGTATACTTCCCCCTCCCCGTCGTAGCGTTCGGGTTTAAAGGGCGGCGTGTTTATCCGCTGTCGCCGCCGTGATTAATGCCTCGGCTTCATTAACATTCAGAGGTGTGCAAAAAAGTTGAGTTGACCAGATGTTGTTTTTTTTTTTTTTTTTACCTGCCATCGTTTTTTTCCGCTTTTAATGGATAGCTCCGGAAAAACACTATCTTCTCATTACACTAGAAAGAGCAGCAAGAGGGGAACTGGGAGGAAAGTGTACAGTATGTTACAAAGAATAATTTAGAGTGTTTAACAGTTTGTAAAAGGGTTTGTTACTGAGAAAAGTTACAGAGGTTTACCTTAAGCGCTACTCGGAGTGAGGTTAAACTCTAGTACCAATGGCAGTCGCTAGATTCTGGCTCTTATTCTTTTTGTGAAAACTAGAGTCTCCCCGAAAGCATCAAAATCGTGTATGCAAGCTTTTTAAATGAAGCCCCGGTCACTCTCATCGTGGCTCTGGCCCTTGCCAAAGATGGGGAAGGGGTTCAAGATGTTTTTTCCTTGAGGTGCTAATCTCTCAAAATCAAATGGCAGTCGTTATTTGCTCCAAAATATCTCCAGCAAGTTGCTTTCTTCCCCCCTATATATATATAATGGTATTGCACCTTTTTCCTGTCCACGTTTGGAAGTAAAAACAGTAACGCCTCACCAGTTTTTTGCGTTCAGATTTATAAATAAATGGAACATGTGAAAATAAATGCCTTAGAGTTTGGTGAACTGCTGTCTTTCACTAACTGATGTGTCTGCAGAGTTTCAGTGTTGAATGTGGGATCTGTTACTCGTATCGTCTGGAGTCTGCGATCCCTGATCAGGTCTGTAATGACCCTCGCTGTGGTCAGCCCTTCCACCAGGCCTGTCTCTACGAGGTACAGGACAAACACACAACTCCTCATCTGCAGGATTTCAGTTTGTCTGTGAAATAAATCATTTAAAATTAACACTAAGAAGAAACAAAAACTTAACTTAAAAATTAACGTTTATTTCAAGTCTTGTCATTTTTGTGTCATTTAAATAAAATACAAAGCCCAGGCAGTGATTTCATTTTCTCGTGTTACAGTAAATACAATCTATAAAACATCTGTTTTGTCAAATGGCAGAACAGTGTTTTAAATACATTTATACGGATTATTACTTGAGTCAGCAGGTCTTGAGTGGTCTTAACTTGGACTCTAACCAGTTTTAAATATATTTCAACAGAATGGACAATATGGTTATAGCCGGACAGTAGCCAGTTCGAAATTTAATTAAAATGGTTATAATCAGATTTTGATCAGTTTCAGGTAGTTTTATTGACACGGTTTGGATCTGATTTGGCCTAATCCTGTTTTGATGTAAAATAGCTATAATTTACCAGATCTGGACTAGTTTACAGTGGTTTTAGTTTGACCTTTAAAACTGTGTTTTCTTCACTCTTCGTCTAAAAAAGGAACAGTCTGACGTTTCAAGCCTCCAGAAATGAGCTGTGTTTTCTGAATTCTTACAAATACATATATATATATTCAATACCACTTCCATATCTCTGCAATAAAATATTATGACATTTCTTTTAAAAACCCATAAAAAGAACCAAAGATAAAAGTGAGTGAACATAGAAACAAGTGATGGTCTCTTGACACTGACCCCTGAGCGTTTAATCGTTTAATAAAATCCTCTCTTTGTGAATTTTAGTGGCTGCGAGCGCTGCCTTCCAGCCGCCAGAGCTTCAACATTGTTTTTGGAGAGTGTCCTTATTGCAATAAGGTAAGTCTTCTTCATAATCCATTTAATATAAAACTGTTTTGTTTTGTATAAAAGTGTAAAGAGCTTCAGGAACAATACGCCACATTCAGGCCGTTTTACCGACGATAGAGAAGTCGAAGCCTGTGTTATTATTTAAAGTGTCATTCGTTTGCTCAGGAGTGGCTTTAGAAGTTGTTTAAAGGCTCAGTCCTGATGGTTTTGTTTAAGGTGCTTCAGAAGACGACAGGAAAAGGCAGAGTCAAAACACTCCAGATTTACACTATATCTAAGATTATTTCAGCTTTTCCTTTTTGTAACACTTGACTTGAAACATACATCTACACTAACGAATTTTATTTGAAAATGCAAAACTTTTGTTGTGTTTTGGAATGCAGTGTAGTGTCTATAATACTCAAGGATACTTTAGGTTTTAGTAACACTTATAAACAGTCTGGATTACTGTTTTACTTTTAAAATCCCCAAAACTTCCAAGAAACATAATAAGAATAGTCAACTTAGTGTTTTTGTTTCTCTAAAAATCTTGTCAGACTCGCACATTTCCTCATTCTTGTTTTAGAGAACTTTTACCAAATGTTATAAAGTGAATAAAATTAGAAAAATACTGATACAATTCCTTCTTTTGCAGCCAATCACTGTGAAAATGGCGACACAGAAGTGACAGTAAAAGAACATAGAAAGTCCTAAAAACTAAAGTAAATGACCACCAACATGAAAACTACAGCAAGGAACCAGTTCTGTAGCCTCATCCTGTTCAAGGGAGCTCCTCTGAGTCCACTCTCTTCATTATCGTCATATTTATCACACAGAAAGTCTTCTTCATAAAAGACTCTGCAGACTCTGTCCTGTCTGTACGAGTTTATCTTCACCGTGAGCGATCTTCTCTCTGGACGTCTCTCTGAAGCCACGCTCCTCGTCACTTGTTCAGGTTTAGTTTTCTGTTGAAGAGTGTCACTTGTGATTATAATGAGCCACTTCAAAATAAATCTTTGATTTAAAGCCTTTTTTTGTTTTTACTAACACTGATAGAAAAGAAGGATGTGGAGCAGTTTAGTGCCGGGGCCTCACCACCTGAGTGTCCTGGGCTCTGGGGCCGACTGGAGGACCTCGAAGGTAATATGCTGGGATTGGTTTAGGTTTGGTTTGTTCCTCTTCCTCCTGCTCATTGTCTTCCTCGTCGTCTGTGTCGAAGCATAAAGGCTTGGGTTTGGGACGAACAGCTCTTTCAGGTAACGCTGTGCCTTCAGTCTGGGAGCAGAGATATGTTTTTGATATGTTAAATAAATGTTGATATAATCACAAAATAAAATGTTCATGTTCAGAAATACCAGCACTCGATGGAGCAAGACAGCCTTGAGGTAAATTTAGCTGCTTTGTGAACTTTTATTTATCAAACTATTGTCTACATGCCCCTGTCCTCTGCTGGACACAGTGTGGAGTTAGTTTTTACTGCTTTCAGTGTAAGTTTAGCAGGTGTTTGTGCTTCAGATTTGTGCTACAACCTAAATTTCAGAAATGTTGGGAGGTTTATTTAATTTGAATAACATCAAAACTAAACTAAACAGGAACTCAGTCTGGCAGAGCTCCACAGGCCAGTCACTACCTCAGATATGTTCTGTACCAATCAGTCACAGTGGAATACCTCTGGAGTGTTCCTTTGCGTCGCACTTAGGCCCAAGTCCCTTAAACTGCCAAGAGATTGTTTGCCTCTGCTCTTCAATCAGTTTTAAATAATCAAGAAATTACGTGTTTAAACGCCATATTGGTCTTTACATATTTGGTCCTTCAAAGCATGAAAAATGTCTATTCCGTGTGCACTTATGCACCTTCATACCATCAGAGAGGCTTTTGAACTCACCGCTGATAACACGCTGGAAGGTGTTTGTCCTCTCGCAGGACACAGCGTCTGTGATTTTCAACAACAATGTTAAACTTGGACTCATCTGACCATAGAACACTCTCCCACTTTGAAACAGTCCATTTTAAATGAAGCCACTGGGGGGCGCAGTGGCTCAGAGCAGTCGTCCTTCAACCGGAAGGCGGTTTGATTCCCGCTCTCACCACAGTTGTGTCCATGGGCAAGACATTTAACCCCCCTGGCCTCCAGTGGTGTTCCGGCTGTAACACTGGTGAATGGAACCTTAATGTAAGTCGCTTTGGATAAAAGCGTCTGCTAAATAACTAAATGTAAATGAGCCTTGGCCCACAGGACACGAACCACGTCTGGACCATGTTCACATATGGCTTTAGTTTTATGACAGAGCTTTAGTTGGCCTCTGCAGATGGCACAGGGATTGTGTTTACTGTCAGTGGTTTCTGGAAGTATTCCCGGGTCCATTTAGTAATGTCATTGACACAATCATGCCAATGACTGATGCAGTGTTGTCTGAGAGCCCCAAGACAAGCCTTGTCCCTTACTGAGATTTACAATTTGATGTTGAGGAACATTGTTTTTAAAGTATTCCACAATCTTTTTACGCACTCTTTCACAGATTGAAGAGGCTCTACCTCTCTAACACGTCCCTTTTATTGTTTCATGTTACAGACCTGAGATCAATTAACTTAATTAGTTGCTACATGTTCTCCCAGCTAAATCTTTTAAAAATGTCTTGCCTTTTCAGCCTTTTCTTGCCCCTAAAGTATTTTGAGACCTATAGCAGGCATCGAATTTGAAATGAGTTCATTTTGTGCATAAAAGTGTATCTCTGTGTAAACATTTGTATATTCTTTTGTGAATAAAAGATTGGCTTGTGAAATTTGAAAGCCTTTAAGTTTTCATTTTAATTAAATAAAAAAAAAAAAACATCACTTTCTGGTATTTGGGTTGAATCTCTTTGTGACTAAAGTCTAAGCCCTAAACAGACCTCTTTGGACCGGCTTAAGCCTTCACTGCCACTCGACAACGCTTCTCAACGAGACGTACAGTATTTATAACTTTCCTACGTTTTTTTTACGTTACTGTTGAGCCTCGCACAAATACTTCCTCTTTTATAAACACCTTTTTATAAGCACATGTGTTTCATTGTGTAAATACAGTGTTTTCTCACTTGAGGTTTTTTGATGGGAGGGCCTCTAATATATTTCAACTGCACTTGTTTAGGTTTCCTTTTCTGCTTCCCTTCTTCGTCAACAATGTCTCCATCTACCTCTGTCGGTTCAGCTTCGGCTCGGCCTCTTCCTCGTCCCGGTCTCTGTTTAATGACAACAGTTTCATAGTTTAGTTTTTACTTTCACTTTCCCTGAGCTCTTAGAGCAGTTACCTTCAGGAGCATTAAACCACATTTCACTGAAACCGCTGCTAAATGGCCTCTTGTCTTTAACTCGGGATCAAACTGGCCTCCACTTCAGACAGAAATGAAACAAAGAGGAGTAATCAGCCCCGCGCAGAGCAAAGTGTGTCATCTTCAAATTGGCCACTCGCTGGGTCCACGGGGGTCGAGAAGTGATTGTGGTGAGTTTGAGGAGGGCGGGGTCAAAGCAGGGTTAACTCTCTCCTTTACTGAGCCACGTTTCTCCACTCGGAGTTTAAGAGACAAGACACGAGAAACGACCTATGTGACCCGTGAGTTTTTCAAAAGGCCACATTTACGTTAAAAGGAAATATTTTCATCCCTGCTCCTCACCAAAACTAATAAAGAAACCATTTTCAAGAAAAGGAATTATTTCCATAGTTTATGAACATCTCGAATTCTCCTTTTCAGCTCTATGAATTTAGTTAAAGAACTATTTACGAAGACATGTTTTTAGGGACTATTCATAGGCCAAGGAGTCAGAATACATAACATTTTTAATAAAAATGTGGAGGGGAATGCTTCTGTGAACAAACACCCTGCTGCCTGTATTATACCAATTACCCTATTACCTGTTTTTTACACAGGAGGCAGGTTTTTGAGTGTAGCTCTTTTAAGCAGCTCACAGAAGAAAGGAAAATGCTGTAAAAGTACACAGCGCTAGAGTTAACCTGGATTTGACTTTCACTAATGAGCACTAAAAGAGAAAATGGGGCACATTCACCTAGAAATCCTTTCCATTATGCTTTTAAGTATGACGTTTAGGGAATTACTTTTCATATATATATATTTCATATATATATATATATATATGTTATATATATATATTATATAGGGGTGCATGTGGCAGAGTGGTTAGCACTCCTGCCTTACAGCAAGAAGGTCGTGAGTTCAAAACCCGGCCGACTCAAACATTCTTGGCCGACTCCGGTCTTTCTGTGAGGAGTCTGCATGTCCTCCACGTGTTACCGTGGGTTTTCTCCGGGTACTCCGGCTTCCTCCCACCGTCCAAAGACATGTATGTACAGGTTATACAGCTCTAAAGTGTCCCTAGTTAAAGAATGTGAGAGTGAATGGTTGTCTGTCATTGTTTGTCTCTAAATGTCAGCCCTGCGACTAACTGGCCACTGTCCAGGGTGAACCCTGCCTCAGGCCCAGAGCTGCTGGGATAGGCTCCAGTCACCCGTGACCCCTAATGGGACAAAGCGGTAGAAAATGAATGAATGAATGAATATTTCATATACTGAACAAAAATTTCACTTTTGTTTTTCGTCCACATTTTTTATGACTCAAAGATCTTTAACACAAAAGGCCTATTTCTCTTAAATATTGTTCTCAAATCTGTGTTAGTCAGCACTTCTCCTTTGTCAAGATAATCCATCCACCTCACAGGTGTGGCATATCAACAGGCTGATTAAAGAGCATGATTATTTCAAAGGTGTGTCTTAGGCTGGCCACAATAAAATGTGCAGGTTTATCACGGTTCTATTCCCGGGCTCTCCACAGTTCATACTGTCGTTGTGTCCTTGGGCAAGACACTGGTAAACTGTAGCACTGGTAATTACTGTAGAACAATGCAAGTCGCTTTGGATAAAAGCGTCAGATAAATGAATAAATGTAATCTGTTCACCATCAGAACCGACTCAAAACACTCACGTTCGATGGACTCTGGCACTTTGGAGAGGTGTTCTTCACAAAAGATACTAACTGTTTTTGGACCCCCCCCAATCCAATGAAACAAACTTTAGCATATCCTTATATTGTAACCAGCCTAAGGCACCCATGTGCAATAATCATGCTCTTTAATCAGCGTCTTGATATGCCTCACCTGTGAGGTGGATAGACAATCTCAGCAAAGGAGAAGTGCTCACTTTTCAATATTTGAGCAAAATAGTTTGTGTACATAGAAAAAGTCTTAAATTTTTGAGTTCTGCTCATGAAAAATGGGGGGCCAAAACAAAAGAGGATTAGACCAATTTATAAACTCATGACTTAAAAACTAACTTTAAACTAAAAGATTTGGAGTTGTAGTAACCTTGTTCCTGGGCTGTGGCTCTTCGGTTCTGGAGGTGGACTCTGACGCAGGTCCTCGGGGCGGAGAAAAGTCCAGGTCTCCTCTGCTGCAGCTCAACAGATGTTTGAGGAGCTGATAGTCCGGTTTGTCTTTGTAATCCAGAGACTTTACGTACAACAGGAACTCAGCCACTTCATCTGGAGAAAAAACAGTTACAGAACAGGATACTAGGACAAATACAGTTCTATTTCCAAGCATTCAAACTTACAAATGCTTTTCAAGCCTCAATAACGCATTCAAATTGAGTGATTGACGTCTATTTTGTTTAATATAGAGATCATTTAAACAAAATAAAAACTTTTTTGTGGAAATTTCTTTTAACTTTTCTGCCACTTTCTTGTCACTTCTGCAGTAATAAAGCCCTGAGTCACTCTTCTTTTTCTTTGGCAACTAAAAAACTCTGTTGCAGATAATCCACCGTCCTCTGTATGAGTTATTCTCACTCAGCAGATTAGTGTTGAGCTGTGAATATGCATTGTTTCAGTCACATCGATGCATCACGGCGCCCGGTCTCTGAGTATGACACCTTCTGCAGCGGGACCTGTATCTCTCCGTTCGCTGTGAGTTGATGCATACTGCGCTCTTATCTGCGTCGGTGCAGCCCCCTGTCCCGACCATACATCACACAGCGGCCTCTCCCAGGTGTGACCTCTCCAGCAGAGGAGAGATAAAACACCACTAACTTTGAAAGGCGTGTCAATGGGACAGCTGTTTAATTGGGAGAAAGTTCCAGGGACACAAGAAGAGGCTTATTCTGGAGAAAGTGAACAGCACCACAATTTAACCCTAAAAGTCTCAATGGTTTGGTTCTACCAGCCTCACCCTCGCAGCCGCAGACTGAATCAAGGCTGTTTTCACCCTCACCTGTTCCGACTCGGCTCGGCGACAGTTCTTTGACGGAGTCTGGCAAATTCTGCATCAGCCTGAAAGAAACAAAAGAACATTTAATCTGATTATTTATTCATGAATAAAAGTAATTCTGATTCTGATTATGGACAACTGTGCAATTTAAGTTAAACAGTCAAGCATTACTCAAAGTCTGAGGTTTCCTAAATGTCTGTGGAGGTTCTCAGTCATCCAGGACATAATAAAGAAAAGGTTTCAACAAAAGCATCTAGACCACAGGCATCAAAAAACCTACATCCATAATCCTTTTCTTTAATGTTTTCTAAACACTTCCTTCAGTCACCACATACTGCATTATAGTAAACCCGATGATTCACGCAGTTTTGGACACAATGCATTTTCTTTCCATTAATCACGTGACCCGTGGGTATATTAAAAAGAAGCTCAGCCTCCATATAGACCCTGGTTTAACTCAAGTGATAAAAAGATGAAAACAACACTATGAAACCTTTAGCCACTAGAGGGCAGATGCCTCTACAGACTGTAGTCGAGAGGAAACTATCCAAAACCAGCAAGTTTGGAACTCCTGAAACGGTAGGGTCATTTTAGTACAAATAAACTCTTCTACAGTTGCTCAAGTTACGCAGTGTTACTTTAATAAAAAAATAATATATATCTCTGCCTCATTGAGACTGGATTGTTTTGGACTCTTTTTCTTGTCTTTACAAGAGATTCCAGAAGAATATTACAACCCCATCAATAACAGACACAATACATAAACGACTACTCCTTATTTTCACTAATGAGGACCGTTTATTCATTTTAATATGAGTCCATCAGAAATGACAACAAGCAGATTACAACTCAATTAAAGCTTTACCCTTTTTGTGGCTCTGTTTTCCTTTTTAAGTTTGTTACACCTGTGCAATTTAAGGGCTACTTACCTTTTCATCTAAGCAAAGGTAAGAAAGTGATTTTGCAGTGAGTTTTTCACAGTGTTGACTGAAGAAATACTAATATACAAACATTACATTACCACATTATTGGTTTAACTTGTGACATTTAAACATGTTTTCTTCAGCCAAAAAACAAATGATGTGCGAGCGCTGTGTGGGTGTTTGGAAGATAAACCAGAGTAAAGCCTTTATTTCATCATGGCTGTATAAAGCAAAAATAAGTTTAAGATGTGTATTGTTCAGAAGCACAAAACATTATGATCTAATCTGCATCTGGTAGCTTTAACCGTTTTACGTTTCATGATGCATTGTAAGAAACTAGATTATTGCACAAGACATTAAGACATCACAATGCGTGTGAGTAGGGAGTGGTCTAGGACACAGTCTTGTAGGACGGTACCTGTCCTTTGCCCCCTGGACTTGGACCGGGCTGTTGAGGAGGTGGTCCCAGGGCAGAGAGCCACAGAGCCAGTGGAGCAAACAGAAACCAAGGATCTGGAGGTCACTGCGTCGGGACGGAACTGAAACAAAACACACAAGAACAAGTAAAGAGAGCATTCAACTCAAATATTCAAATGTTTTGGATGTTTCTTCTCCTCAAAGTTATACCACTCCTTTAAATATATTGTGCTTATGACAACTTCTGAACACTTTATTGGATTAAGGCCAAAGACAAAGAATATCAGTTTTATTTTGAACCCACTGGCAGCTCTTCCTCTTTCTTTTCCCAGACGCATTTAAAACCTTCTCTTTGCCACTTCATTAATAGAAGCTTCAAAAAGGATTGAGGTGACGGAAAAGCAGTTTTAGACGATATTTGTTTTTTTAAATAATTAAACACTAAAACCAAAACTCAAATTTATTTCAAGTGTGAACTTGCATTTGACTTTTCTACTACTACTGTAGGGAATATGTTTCTAACCCCTCTAGACCCTCTTTTACTAAACTCTGGGAGTCCAGTTTGACTACATTAATGCTCAGTCGATAAGTTGAGTCCGGTCCAGAGAAGGGGTTGGACCTGGGGGAGTTTCAGCGGCTCGATAGGGTAACGGTGGCCTCACGTCTCCACATCTCAGGAGAAATTACCTATCGACTGGCTCCATCAGCGGCAGAAATGTCCCTGAGCGAGTCACGCATTGATCTTAATGTTCGGGACTAAACAGGAAGCACAGTGACCAGCGCAAGTACAAGACACCGCAGCCCAGAAATCAGGAAACTACTGGAGTATTAGTCTACAAGAAAATCTGAAAAACGGTTTGGACCATCTGCACACTTCACAGACCTTCAGACGTCATGCTGCTCTATTATCCTCAGCTCAACACTTCTCTCATTCCTCCAGGTCCAGGAGCTGAATGAGATGGTTTACTGTAATGTCTCGACCAGCTCTGAACATAACTCAGACGACCTCCACATCTTACGCTCCGATTGTGGCTGAAGATCTGTGTCGACCGTTTGACCTTTGGGAGTCTCAGGTCGATGTTACACAGACTCTTCCGATTGTTGTAAATAATTACCCAGCGCTGCGTGATACTGGAGGAGACTAAAGATGAAAAACACCAGTGACAGCAACAGTGTGACTCACAAAGACTTATAGAGATCAACAGCTGCATTACGCCCTGCCCTCTGCTGAGTTATGTAATGGTCTCTGTGTGGCCTTATGCCAACAGCAGTGTCACAAATATAATCTAAGACATTGTTCCAGTCAATATTCAACCATTTAAGCATAAATAAATGACTAAATATTAAATGTCACATGGTTACGTTTAGGCAGAATAACACAAGAACAAAATAAGTTAATGAATCTTTTTCAGTGAATAGAATCCATCCATCTTCCACCGCTTGGACGTGTTGCCAGTACTTTTTCTCTAGAGTAGTGTAAATCCTGGTGTGTGGGGATGAGAGGCTGGAGGTACAGTTTCAGGTTTATTCACTGCTTTATGAACATTCAATTCAAAGAAGCTGATTTTCTTTCTGGGACTCTCCATTTGAAGTTCTGTTTCTGTTTAAAGCATTGGAGATAAATGCTTTCAAACTTTGCTTTCATAAAAAATACATTTAGCATGTTTTTGGGGGCAATATGATCATTTTTAAGCAGCATTGTGTAACTCTTTAGGCTGTAAACCCACAAAATGACAAAAAGAGACAAAAACTGTGTCAAACTCATGAGGGGCTTTTCATAATTACCAGGGTAATGTAAATATGCGTTAATATGACACAATCTGGACAAATTTGGGTTCTCACAAATCTGTAGCATGCCTGCTTTGTACCAGATTTAGCAACAAGCTACTTTCCATCTACGTCCCCGGGCCGGTCAGCACAACTGTAACATTTGTACAAAATTCCAATTCCAAGAAACTTTATCAATTCTAGGTTGAACTGGTGAAAGAGCTGAGCTTATATTTCTAGAGGGAGGGGTTTGACCTGAAACCAAACCTGATGGACCAGGCTGTTCTGGTCTCACAGTCGTTAGCTCTGAAAGAACAGTGCGACTCCTGATGTGAGAGTCGTTAAGGCTCAGGGGAGTCGTTAGTGACACTGCTCCATTCAGGTGTTGTTGTTCCAGTAAACTCTTTTGTTTTAGGTTTAAGAACACTGTTGTAAATACTGGGCAACATGAATCTGAGGCCATCTCTTCAAAGAGAGCTTTTCCATTTTCAGCCCTCTCTAAAACAATCTGGTCTCTCTGGATAAGATGTGGACATGGCTGTCCTGAAAGGAGTGTCCTTTGTCTTTGAGGTGGAGGTGGACTCAGACTCAGGTCCAGGATTGTCTCTTCTGTGCTGATACATCCTCTTGTGAAGCTGTTGTTTAGTTTCACCGACACAACTGTCACTGCACTCTTCCAGTGTTCCTGGTTTAAAGTGGACTGGAATGTTGTGTTTGTAGAAAATCCTTTAAGTTTTTCCGATAAACCAGACACATAAGGGATAACTACACCTTCCCCTTTGTCTCTGGTTCCTGTCTGTTTGGTGTCTGTGTCCTCTTGGTTTTGTTGAATGTCTCTCAGGGCTTTACAGATGTGTTATTCTTCTTTCCGTTTGCCTTCTGAGGTTGCCTCTCATCGACGGGTATTTACAGAACTTCTTTAACTTTTAATTAGTTGGAGAACTGGGGTTGGGCCTAGGTTTGATCCATTCAACAGACTGCTGTGTTTCGCTCCACACACTTGGGACCAGGGCTGTCTCGATGCTGTGGGAACAAGACTTATAGTGACTAAGGAGTAGTTTCCATTGGTTTAATTTCCAATCTACTGTCTCAACCTGTCTGTTTTCTCAAAAGTAGTCACTATTATCATTACTCCATGTTTTAAAGTTTGAAACAACATTTGATTTGTGAGAGCTTGTGGCTTTAAACACAGAGACGTTAAGTGAAGAGCGGTGGCGGCCATCATGTTGTTGTTAATTATCTCCTATTGTCGTCCCTTTTCCCCAAAGCGTGGCAGTGTCACACTCTTAACCCCGCGCCTCGTCTCGTTTCCTGTTTCCAGCCCGTCTACTTTTTTTTTTTCTCTGCTGGACGCCCACCCGATGTCGCTAATTACACCGTTTAGCTCCGGGTTCAAAGGCCGCCACTCGCTCGATCGCGTGTCGCCATGGAAACCTGTCATCATCTTAGACAGAAACTCTGGTCAGGCGCGGACACAGCCTGAACTTTGAGCACTGAAGTTGTGTAGCTTAAGAGTCAGCATGTTTCTTTATCTTTTACAGGTAAAATTTAAACTTTCCAATTTTTTTCTCAAGGTTTTCCAGCACCTTACATTTTAGTTTCACTTTACAGTTACATTTCAGGACTATTTTTTACTTTGTTTTGTTTAATTCAGAAACTAATAATGTAATTGGATGAGAGAGGTATTTCAGGATAAACATCTATTATTAAATCAAATTTAAATAGTGCCTTTTAGGAGCAACAAAGACGCTTTACATTTCTGTTATTCATTTCACTACACAGTCACACACTGGTGGTGGTAAGCTACATCTGCTCCAAATACTTTCACTAAACATTCTTACACATTCATTCACCGGAGCCACAGACACTGGAGGCAAGGAGGGTCAAGCGTCCAGTTCAAGGACACGACGACAGTTTGAACTGTGGAGAAACTCGACCACGGAGCCTCCTAGGATTAATCCAACACTTATTTCAATTTATGTGAAAGTGATATTAAAAAAAGGAAAATACTTGTTTTTCCTCTATTCCCTTTTAATTTGTTGGTTTATAAGATCCTATCCCACACAAGCTCTTTTTAATGGAGCAAAAGAACACTACATCAAATCTAAACTAAAAAGCACATATCTATTGTGCTTCAAAAGGACTAAAACCATTCTTGTTCTACCCTTTAGCCAGATTTGCGCTGGAGAAATATAAATACATCTGGAACGCATTTCCATTCTCAAAAGCGGTGCACGTTTCCCAAACAAGTGCACTGTACATCTGTCGAGACGCAGCCAGTAAGAGCTAAACACTGCAGTCTGTTGATTGGACGATAGAGAACAATCACATGAGCAAAAACAGAACACATCTACATTTTTAAAGTTTGCTTCAAGTATTACTTCTTACAGACGAAGTCATTGTTAAACAACAAAACGTGACTTTTATTAACTACATGTTGTAAAGAACTGTGCTTGACCTTAACCTAAGCTCAGTTTCTAAATGCTTTAAAGAAATTCCCATTGAATGTAGAATGTGTTGTTGTTTTAAATGTTTTCTTCATGTCTTTTCTTTTGTACTGTTCACTCACCTGTGTCTGTTCTAATCACATGGACAAGCCCTCCGTGTGCCGGTTATTGCTGAGCGCTTGTTTTTTCTCGCTGTGTTACGTATCGATCGCGTTGATGGAAACACCGCCGCTGCGATTAGTCCGTCTGAGCCGAGGGCCGCCGCCGTCCGACTTATCTGCGTCCCGGGCCGAATATCAAAGCCTTTAATTAACGGGGGATGAAGACAGCGCGCGGGTTATGACTGGGGCTAATTAGGGAGTTGTTAAACGGATGAGGGATCGATGGGCAGTGAAGGGAGGGAGCATGTAGGCAATTTACCACTTAATGTGTTCCCAATATCAGACGAGGAAGAAGAGGAGGGGGTGTTACATGTATCGACGAAGAAGGCAACAAAGTGGAAGGGCGCTGGGTGATAATAAAAAAATGGTCAACATTATATTGGTAAAACAAACAAAGACTTTAATCTAATAGTTTAGGTTGGATGCTTTTTAGTTCTAGCCTTCTCTTTCTTCATAGACCATTTCTAATAGAATTATCCTGAACAAAGCCTTGTCAACAAAAGTAGGCCGTGCTGCAGAGACTCTACGCTTCCTTTTGATCAGTTTCCTGCCCCTTCTCTAAACCAAAGCATCACTGAGGTAATAAGACTGCTTTCTCTGGGGATTATTAGAGTCTTTAGCGTCTGCAGTTAGCACAGACATTACTGGAGCTGCTCTGGAGCTAACAGCAGCATTAGCCACAACACAGAGAAACCTTTTTCCAGCTAAATTCCATTTAGCGATATGTTTAGACGTTAGAATTGATCTTGAGGTAATGTATAGATCTGCGGCTTGTTATTTCCTGCTGTAGCGAGGACTTACCGACTCCTTTGTGAGCGTCCAGGCTGGTGTACTCGATCGTCCCGTTGTGGCCCTTCTTGGGGTTCTCCTTGTAGTCTTTGTGGACTCCCTCGGGGCAGTATCTGTAGGACAGGCCGTAGTCTGCCAGGTAAACCTACAGCATACAGTATCAAGCCAATGGTTACAGAAAACTTTCAAACAAAAATGTGCAGATGCTTAAAAACAAGTTAAGCCTAACATCACTTCAGAGAAAACTGTGGAAAAAGACAATAATAAGAATAATAACCACTTTCTTTTAATCCTTGTCCATAACCATTACTTCCTTGATGACATTAGTATCAACCAATGGGAGCAATCCTTTTTCAGACGCGAGGATGTGATTGGCTGAAAACCTGGTATGAGCTGAATATCTGTTTTTATAAAATCCTTGATAAAAAAGATGATGTTTTAAGGACTTTGTTTTTTTCCAGATGATTCCTCTTACAATATATTAGGTGATTAAAACAGTTTTTTTCTCACACTTGCATAAATATCAGTCTGGGAAGAGTGTTTACTGTATAGCCTATAGCAGGGGTCTCAAATTAGCTTCTTCCCAGGTGCCTCACAGTTAGAAAACGTTTATAGGTTATTTGAAGGAAAAAAACATATAAAACAACAGCTTGTGGAAAAAGCGTGTTTGATGTTTGAAGATAAAACAAAGAAACAAAGAAAGAACCTCCAATTAGTCCTGATTCTTAAAAGTATAAACAGAATAAGTCCCAAACACTGCAGCTATACGAGACAAAAGTCTGTTTTAGTGTCGCACAATCGTCGGCTTTGGCAGCTCAGTGCACAGGTGGATCTGACCTGATGGGGGTCTCTGTGGCCCTGCATCAGGTTGGCTGCTTTGATGTCTGCGTGGACATACTCGTTTTCATGAATGTACTGCAGCACATCCACCTGCACGAGGAGAGAAAGATGTGAGGTTCTTCAGCCTCACAGAAAACCTCCGCTGTACTTGATTAGCTCAAACAACAGGCCCTCACCAGTCTGTGTCCGAGCCGGAGCACAGTGCTGGGCTTGAACTGACCTCCGTTTCCGTTACAAACCTTCTGCAGGTCTCGGCCGAGTCGGTCCATGGCCATGAACCGATACCTGACACGAGAGTAGTTATGATCATGTTAACTTTAACAACATGCTCAACAAAATAACTCAAAGAGGTGTTTGTGACGTGTGCGAGGACCTGAGGTCATTGTGTTCAGCCAGTCCTGAGCCCCAGTACGTCGGGATTCCCAAAAAGTCCAGCCTCTTGTCCTTAATCCATTTTTGAACTGAAATCACAAAATAACAAAATAAAGCCTTATGTTAGTGTGAAGAGGTTTATAAAATAAGAAGGGACATAGTGGCAGTTCAATGCTCCTTTCTGTGACCTTGGCTTTCATTTATTTTTATCATCTCAGTCAGTCTTGTGCACCACTTATGCTCCACCAGCAAAAAAAGATAAAAAGCCACTCTTTAATACTGTGTTCTGGAATTCTGTAAAAAAGATGGCTGACTTCACACAAGGTCTTTTCACGGTTACACAAATGTGAGAACATAAGTGAGCATACAGGGGGCTTCTGAAACATGCTCCTGATTCACTGACTCATATTTGCAGGTGAAATATTGTGTTCATGCTAATATCCCTCTCACAAAGACACAGCGGGTCCCAGACGGAGCCCGGCTCAGGACTGAAGGAGTCTGGAGGAGGCTGGGGCTCGATGGCGTCCATCCTGACTGGCTCTGGCCCAGACTGGCAGCTGGTCAGGACTCGAGTTTTCGTCTCCAAACGCAGCGTTGGAAGCTCGTACAAACGCAGACAGGGGCCTGACTGCCACTGAGGCCTCTGAGGTGTGTGTTTGCTTTGGGTTATTATTAATTAGACTGTGGCGGGCCCCTCTGGTTCTGTCTGTGTGAGGGTCGGGCCATCAGTCAAACGCACTGGAGCCGATACTTACTGCTCTCTTTTTTGGCCGCCCTCTGGTAAAACTTCAGCTCCGAAAACAAGGGCCCGTTCTCATGGTACTCCTAAACAGACACAAAAATGTCATAATTTACGGTGAGATAAAGCTGATTATTTAGCTGAATATTCAAACAGACATCACTTTTATAAAGAGGTCAGACATTGTATTAGATAAAGGAGCTGCTGTTGTCTTTTACTGCTTTGGTTCACGACAAAAACTGAAAATGATCTACTTCCGAGTCACTAATGCTTTTGTAATAAATGTGTTCAAGCCATGGTACAGCCATCCTCAGATTTGTTTTCCTGGTTCAACATAAACATCCCATCCACAAACTACAACAGCCTCAGAGGTCAAAACTCAAACTTTAAATTCCTTTAAGTGCAAAAAGTGATTGATTGGCATTGTTCAGGCCTTTACTTTTCACACCTTTCATTTTATAAGTTGCATTACTGAAAAACATTTTTCAGTAATTCTTCAGGAAGTTTTAAATCCTTGTTTCTTTTTCAACACCTGTCTCTAAACTTTAGACTTCACATCAAGCCAAAGTTACAAGAGTTTCCTTGTTTCTGTTTTAATATTTTTAATACAAAAGTTTCATTTAATTTAGAATTTAGGTTTGTCAAACTCAGAAATTCAGTTTGTGTCTTTGTGGTAACCAAACGTTAGATTTGAGCGATGAGGACCTCCTTACAGAAGTATATAAGATGCATAATCAGTTTATTGTCAACCTTAGTTACTTATCAGTACAGCTTCCTTTTATTATATATATATATATATATATATATATATATATATATATATATATATATATATATATATATATATATAAACATGCTTGTATTTCCCATTGCCTCAGAACATCCTTTAAACGCTTCTTCATTCACAGTGCACGTCTCTTTTTTGTGAGAGAATTTCTCAAGTGTTTGAACTGGAAGAGTCTGAAAGAACTCACCACTTTAATGACGAAGTCTGCATCGGCAGGAACAGGTCGGTCCACACAAGGCGAGGCTTTCAAACGAGAAAAGGAAAGAGAAATGTAGTACTGAAACCCAAAATATATGCTGTAACATCACAGACACTTGCACTAACTTCTTGCTATATTTCTTCTAAAATGGGACAAAGTTTATTCAAACAACAGCACGTTTTACAAAGTGACTGATCACTAGCTTCAGTCTTTGAGCTGCACTAACACAATACAACTCTATAAACTCAGGGGCCTTTAACAGTTTGTGGTCAAATGTGGCTGTGTGTTTCCTTTCTGTTTTTTTTCTCAGGGGAAGTCAAAAGTCAGTGGTAAACAGATGACTAAGAAGATCACAAAGTAGAAAGTAAAAAGTAGAACAAATATAACTCTTTAAATGTGAGGTTAAGTTGGGGTAGGCAATCATTTCATCCAAAGCTTTTAATCACTAAACATTTTATTTTAATATCAGCAATATGGCCAAGAATCTCTACAGACATAAATATAGACCTCAATAAATTATAAATTTTATCACAAACTCAAATAAAAACGTCTGTACTTACAAACAAAAAATACTCTGTTGACTTTGTAAATACTGTGTTATCTTGATATTAAATGCTTTACTCTCATCTTAAACCTGGACAAATTGGGTATAAACCTGTCCCAACATCCTCACTTTGTTCAGGATTATTTGGATCGTTTACATGACATTTTAACAAAGCATCTAAATGGAAATCATTGATAGACAACCCACTTTTAGATTTGACATGTTCAGGCCACACTTCTGTGCGTGTGGGTGTTAAAAGCAAGTCTAAAAATAGTTACGTTCATGCTAAAGCAACTATAATTTACCGAGGTAGATGAGTCCAAAGCCGCCTTGACCGATGATTTTTCCCAGCCTCCACCTCTTCTTCTCGGTGTCCGTCAGGATAAAGCCATCGGGCAAAGGTTTGGGCAACGTCTGCTTTTTTCGAGGCGCCATGAAAACTGGAAAAGTGAAAATGGAAATTAAATGAAAAAAGAAGAAACCAAAATGAAGATAAAACAAGAGGCAAGGACCAGATGTGATATAAAAAAAATACTGTTACTATAACATAAGGCTCTTAATAATATGATCTAAGACAACACTAAAGGACGCATTAACTAAAAATCTTATCTTTTTTAAGTTGAAGATCTACTGAATCAAACGTCATTTAATAATTAACACATAATTCATCATAACAGCTTTATTAGTTATTTGTGTTTTTGTTTTTTTTTGCATCCTGAACAATTTTCCTGCAGTTGTTGTTATTATTACATCAATTTTATAAAGCACTTTTCTGGGGACGCAAAGACGCTTTACATATCAATTATTCATTCACTCCACAGTCACACGCTGGTGGTAGTAAGCATCATCTGTAACCACAGCTGCCCTGGGGCACACTGACGTGGCAGCCGGTTGTGGCTGAAATATTTGTTGGTCTACGTGACCTTGGTTTGGTTTCAACAGAATTCCTCTTGTTGAACACTGCTGACGGCATTCTCAATTCCTTGGTTATATTGTTGTACCTTTTGTACCTATTCTTGATTCCACATCCATCAGCGATGTAATGGCACTTCAATTTCACGTTATATGTTCATTATAAACGCAAGAAAATAACATACCTGAGACTAAAAGGCTATTAAAAAAAGAAAATGTATGAATAAAAATGCTCTTTAATACAGTAGGACAATGCTTTATATTGCACAGTCATTATTATTTAAATTTACCTTTGTATTTCATGCATTTCAAATACTTTAAAAGAAAAATAATCTCCGGCTCAGTGGTGTCGGTTTTCTTTTACTTAATTTGTTGCACAAAGTTGGAGAATTGTACAAGAACGACCATAAAAACAAGCATTTTCATTTGTAAACTCGTACATACGTAAATGAATTGTACTTCGTACTTTTTGCCAAATTTAAGCAAAGTAAACGTAAAAATATTAGTAAATATATATTAAATTTGTGTTGGACGTAATAAAAGTTACGGCAACATGAAAAATGAAAGAATACATGTGTATAATTGGGTAGATAAAGATCCAGAACAAACATAAAAGATCGCAAATACCTATTCTTATTTTAGTCTTTAAAGACGGTGACCTTTACAAACACAAACTGAAGCTAACTGCTAAATTAGCTCGGATTTCACCAGAATAACTTGTCAAATACACAAGCTAACACGAAGAAGTACCTGCGAAAGAAGCCGGAGCACGTCCTCACTTTGTGTCTCGATGTCAAGTCATGTCAAAAAGACGTTGGAAATGATTAAATGATTTCACAATAAACAAAATCATAAACAAAACAAAAACAGAAACCAACAATTCCTGGAACTTGTCCCTCCCGCCCCACGCCTCAGCCAATAGGAACACGGCAAAGTTTCTCAACAACCAATCAGAAACGAGAAGAGTTTGACTGATTTTCCGCAGTCATCCTTCATTTAAAGTGAAAGAGCTTTTCTTTTCTTTTCTCGGGTTAAAAGCAAAAGCATTGATTGTTTATATAGTTAAAAGTTAAAAGGTTAAAAGTAGATTTTCAAAATGAAAGGAAATTACATGAAATTCAAGTAAAGTACAAAGCAACAAAATGCAATATCTGGATTTAATTAATTAATGATCTGCATTGTATGCAAACGATAAAACTTTTCAAAGTAAAAAAAAACATATTATCAAAAAACTATGCCTATACTTCCAATTTGACATTACAACAGATAAAATATCAGTCAGACGTCACAACATTTGTATATGTTTGGAAGGTTCTAAATCAAGTTAATTTGTTGTAATAAACACAACACAATAAGCACATGAAAACATATATAATATTTAACATGTATTTGTAGGTTGTTAGGATGTATATATTATATTTAATTTGTAAATAAGTTTTTAAAAAAACTTAAATCAAAATGATATGCTATGTTAATGAAAGAATTTGATCTGCTTCTGAAAGTGACACATGCATCCTTCTTATGTCTACGTACTGCTTACTTATTCAAACATACTTCTTACATATTTGAATAAAAGTGTCTCCGATACAGGTATTTGTCAGACACAGATCCTAGTGCTCAGCTGTGAACCGGACTGATGCATAAATCCTTTAAAGAGTCGATAAGTGCAGTAAAACTGAGCCAGCGGTGGTCTCAGCTCCTGACACGTGATTGGTCCTTCAAAACCCGCCTCTTATTCTGCTTATTCTCCATACTCACACTGATCAATAGCTTGTCAATAGCTTGCTTTGGGGAATTCAAGCGTCCCTGCTGTAACCCGGTGTGATCTGCGTTTTGCTGTAACAACAAGATCAGGTCAATAACTGCAGCGGCTCCTTAATGAACGCAGGCTGCAGCAGGACACATTATTCTCCACTCATCTTTTCTAATCAGGTTTCTTTTTGTGATGAAAGGAGGAGGAAAAGGCCTGGTCTTGTTTTCACTGAAGGAGGGGCACCTGCAGCAAGGCCTTCGATCGGCTCCCAACCTCGGGGCCTCGTGTAAGACTCCGGGATTTAAAAATAAAAGATTAGTAAGATCTGGAGGAATGAGGAAAATACTCTTTGAAGATCTGAGTGTTGTGGCCAGTTCCTGCAAGATTCATGGAAGAACACTTGAGTGGGATAACTGCTGTGTGTGTAAAAAGTATATGTTTGTAAAATCATCAAATGTGTCTCTTGAATCTGACTTGAGTCCAGGTCATGTGACTGATTTGAGACTTTCAGAACATTAAATTCCATGTGATAAAGTGACCTGGTTGTTCCTGTGGAACCAGGGCTAGTACCAAAACAAAAGGTCACAGTCATTCAGAGCAGGACAGTGGTCTGCAGAAAAGAAGAATGAGGTCTTAAAAGAAAATGTGTGAACAGGGTAAAGGGAGTAATCTCAGGCCTGGTTGTAGCTGGGTATAGATTTAAAATCTTTATTTCAGAGATGTTACAGTTTAGTCTACACAATATCTATGGCTACACAAAGATTAATAAGGGCAACAATAAGTTTTCTCCAACACATTTCACCCCATCCTTGAGTCCTGACCCCTGCAGTTCCACTTCTTTTTTTTGTTGAGGTATTTGTTGAAGTATTTCTGGCTCTTGCCCAACAGAGAAAAAGTCTTTAAACTGTTAACTTCATTGGACTTTGAGTGGACACAAATCAACACAAATAAACATTCACAGGTTCACAGTTTAAATCTGCCTCTTTGTTCAGTCGCTCCTTTCACAGCAGCAGCAGAAGGCTCAGCAAATTACAGTTAAACAGCTACACGTCTCCAATTTCCACTCGCCAGGCCACATCAAGAAATGTAAGAACTAAATGATGTTTGGTTTGGGGTTTTGCATTTCAATTTAGCCCCAGGCCTCGAAGCCATTACGTCCTAATCTGAATCCTGGTCAGTGCTCGCTCCCTGAAGCAGAAAGTATCGTTTTATTAGAATCGAATCATACAAACGCGGCCCACGTCCAATAAATGGCGAAGCAGCGTCTCATTACTGGCCATTAGGTTTGTATTACTTTCATTTGAACTGGCAATACATCTCATATTCATAAGCGCAACATGAAACACGGTGACACAGCTGCATGATGGGAGCTGAGAGACAAGGCCCTGCGAAACAAATGAATCATAAAATGGGAACAGTTGGAAAATGTCATTTGTGACACGGGGGCAGCGTGTCCATAATTACCGGCTGAATCTAACGCCCACGACTGCGCCGACAGGTACGATTACTGCGGCTAATTCAGAGCCTAAATAAATCAGCTTTTTAAGTGGGTTTGGACTAATTACACGGATGTAGTGTAGCAGAAACTCTGGCAAAAGCTGGTCTGTCTTTTTGGAGAGTGGGACTTACGAACCCAACGTCCCAACAATGTTTGGTCTGTGGCCTTTCTCGCCCTCTGTGAGACACCTGGTTCAGCTCAGACCCCAGTGTTGAGCCCTCTGCTTTACTCTCGGTTATTCTGGGTAATGCAGTCTGTGTTATCCTGCGATCTCACCAAGCGACCTCCAGGACTATGAGGCACACAGAGCCCTTTTTATTCAGTTCCTATGAACAATTAATTCTCAGTCCAGGAAAAGAGAATGGAGGCGCCTTGGAAAACTAGACATCCTTTCGCTGGTGTTTGGGAACAACTGGCCACTTAGAGGACACAAAGGCACTTCGTAGGTGGCATTAGAGGTTTGGGCTCTGTGCACAGCCCTCTGTTAAAGATGAAGACTCGAGTGAGTGAAGCGCTGTTGCACATCTTTGTATTGTTTGTATTGTATTGTATATCACTGTGTATTTTTTATGTACAAACAGGTCTGGACTTTAAAACAGAGAGCAAGAAGGTTATTAGGAAAGTTATTTTTGTTTTTTGTTGTTTCTTTTGTGCATCATAGGGTTAACAATAATAAAAATATATATTAATATAATGATGCAGCTCAGCTTTTCATAAATGTTCATGTGACGCAAGACAAGGCTCCAGCCTTTCACAGTCGGAGTCAGTATTTCAGGTTCTAGTGAAAAATCTGGGAGCCTCATACTCCTGCAGCTCTTCGTACTTCATTTATACTTTTTGGTTAAGTTATGGTTAATGCTGTTTCAATAGAAGTCAGCTCATGTGTCCGTTAGCTCGGTGTTAGCTCAGTCAAGCCAATGACCAAACAGACACCTCAGGCCTCAGGGATGAGCTGTGTTGCAGTGTCCATATTGAGAGTCTGTCGCTGATGGCCACAGCACATTAACAGGCTCATTATCAGCCTCCAGCATATGGACTGAGGCCGGGCCGGGTCAGAGCCCTGTCTGTGCCCCCATAATTAGGACAATTACACCAGCTCCATCACCGGGGACGCTCACGCAAAATGGTGTCGCGCCCTCGAAGAGATTGGTGTCGCGAGTCGAGGGTAAAAGGGAAACGGCAGCCAGACACCTCCGCGTTCACAGAGCAATTATCGAGGCCAGAGGTGAGAACGAGAGAGGAGCTGGAGAAGTAAAGGGCAATAGAAAGGACAACTGAGGAGAAGTGAGGAAGAGAGGGTTAAAACCTGGTTCCACAGAGGGAATTGGAAGGAAGTGAACAGGAAGATCAGGGATGACGAGGACAAGAACGATGGAAGTGTTCTTAACTGGTTCGACTGGTGTTAATGACATAGTGTTGAAATGTAAAGGGTTGTGTAACAAGTCCTGAGAATGTCCTCGGGCAGAGAGAGCCCAGTGGTTTTCTGTGCTTATTTTTTCATTTGTTTGTTTTTTTACACTTTGCAGTTCATATAATGTCTTTATTGCCAGAACCATGGTCCAAAACATGCTCACACATGTCAAAAACAAGATCCATGGGCCAGACCTGAACCTACAGACCTGACCTGAACCTGAACCTACCTACCTAAAATACATTTGAAAGGTTCTATTTTGGCACATTAATCAAAGACAAAAGGCACTAAACTGTTCTGAAGATGTGTAATAGGAAACAATGCAGCTCTAAAAAGAGACAACATGACACTAAAAGGGGTCACTATTTTAAAGGGACAGAAGTGGGGCTTTACATGAGGCAAAGGAGGCATAAAAGGGAGGATATTTATATAAAAAACGGATGCAATAAAGACTCAAAGAAAGATTACATTCAAACTCTGTCAAATGTAATAAAAGATACCTAAGTGTCATAATGTTTGACCCCTGAAAGAATTATTATTTACTACTGTACCACTGGATTAAAGTGGCCCTGTGCAACGTTTAGCCAGCAGAGGGCGCACATCCCTCTGCCGTTAGGCAGGATGGCTTTAAGCAACAAAATCCAGTTTTTAACCAAGTGCAATCTCTGAGAGGGGTCGGTGTTTGGTGAAGGGGATCAGTTTTGAGACTTTAACTGGATATAAAATTATACACATTTGTATTCAATCCCAACTTGGGAGTCTGTTTTTGGGATTCCCATGAATAAACCAATGTGGTCTTGGTTGGTCTTCGAGACTGAGACTCTACATTACGCTCCTAACTGATTTGTAACATATTGCACTAAACCCAGAATTTGTCAAACTTGTTGTTGTATTGATTCCTTTTTCAGATTCATTACCGGTCAATTCTTACATAAGGTTTGGTAACACCAACTGTAACATGCTTATTCGTGCAGTCACAAACATTTACTTGCACTGATCCAGGTCTCACCAAAAGCACCACAGAGCATATTTAAAGAATTTAAAACTGAAGACTCTTTACAGTCTTTACAGAGTAAAAGACAAGTTTATAATAAAGACTACTGTACGTTCACTAAAGTGTTTTAAACAACAGACCTCTGAAAACCTTCACAGACTTGTTGCTGTAAAAAACAACTATAAGTAATTTGAAGCCACTATCTTTCATTTCCTTCACTTCTTCATTGAACTTGTTCAAGGCTCCTTTGACAGTAACCAACACCGGCCTCAATGTCAGTCGATGGATAAAATGCAGCTAGAATCTCTCCGAACACATTGTCTTTAACGGTTTCAAAGAGCTACAGCACAGTTTAAAACCCTCTCACACTTGACATTGAGTTGGATGCATTCTCTGAACAAGGCGACCACGTCCAGTGTTGAGCGGGACAAAGAGGTTAGAAAATATGTGAGAAACTTTGAACCTTGAGAACTTGATTGTGCCTGAGATTCTTTGTGAGTATTTGTTCATTTTGAATCAACAAAGCACATCGGAGCTTTAGTGGCCTGCTTGGACTTGGAAAGGTCCCGGTTGTGTGGACTTCTGTGCACCTCTAATGTCAAATATCTTCAGCCAAATGCATTCAAAGACACATTTATTTCCATATGTGCTACTTATCGCCTCGGAATAATGCCACAGTGAGTTTTTTATTTGAATTTGTTAAAGGGTCAGAAGTATGCACATAAAATGGAGAGGTGTTAATACTGAATAACCTCGATGTTGTATGTGGCTGTATTCTAATGCTTCGCTGTCCATCTTTGGCTTCTTTAAGTCTGGACTGTCCTTGAGAGAAGATTGTAAAAAAAAACGTTTTTGTTGACACCGGGCTTCATATAAAGAATGTAAAGCTGCCATTTAGACATAAAGGCAGAAAGTCTGGCTCATGTTTTGAATGTGTGGCAAATATATCAAAGAATAATGTGTTTCTCTAAATGTCTATGCTAATGAATCCTGGTTTTTACCAACTTTCTAGAAAACAACCAGTCACTTTGTTAGCGTTAGTGTTTTTAGTTTTTGAGCTCATTAAAATAAATGGTAAAATCTCATACTTGGTCATTAAGGGCCACAAAATGCGTGGCCCTTAATGACGTCACTTGTGGAAGGGTCTATTTCTTTACCTGTTGTCTGCGTTTGTATCCCATTGTCAGGACACCCCCCATTTTCCAATAACTATAAATCAAACACAGAAAGCATTAAAACAAATACAGACTAAAAAAAAGAAGCATTATTGGACGTGTCTAATGAAATATTAAGGCGTAAAGCCGTGTAAAAAGTGCTGTATTTAAACAGTTACTCTCAGGAACCACACGAGACGAGCTGTTTATTCACCGAGCGCCGGAGGTCACACTGTCGTTCCTTCATTTGAATGAGAGGAAAAGATGTTTTTTTAAATGCGACTGACAGCTCTGTATGCAAAGTATGCCAGGACTTTAACGCCAGGCACATTAACAAATAGGAAGGTTCACCGAGTCAAGAGCACGGCGGCATAACTCTAGCGTCTCCCGAGTGCCTCTGCGTTCGACGAAAGAGACGCTTCTTTTCAAACGCAAATATGTGAAACGAGAGCGGATGAATGAAGAGGGAGAATGTGCGGAGGACACGGAGCATCAAGAGGAATTAATGAGGAATATAAACCATAAACAAAAGATTCAGACTGAACAGAAGGTCAGCTAAGTGTTGTACTTTTTTTTTCTGTGAGGCATTTGCAGTTCAAAGATATGTGAGTATAACATGGATCGTCTAAAGTTATGGAGTTAGTTTAATCTGGAGGCCTTCAAACTCTTTTATATTATATTTCATATCTTACATTAAGATTAAAATGGAGACGGATCAGCCGTAACATTATACACTTTCAGTTGAGGTGAACATAAGTGTTTAAGGGCAAGTTTCAATTCTTATTATTCTTCTTATTATTCTTGTAATAATGTGAACGCTTCATAGATTGTTCTGATAATTGACTGTTTCCTGTGTAAAGATTCCCTTCTGAGGTTGAAAGGGTTATTTCTTCTTCCTTTTGTCCCCTTCTGCTCTGACAAACTTATACAACAGTGTGAATGTATCTGTGTGATCCTTTTTATTACGTCTGACCATGAGGCCTGTCAAAAAGGAACGTCTTAAACCGAACCTTAACCTGACTCCATAAAACAGGAGCTTTAACTGAAGGCAACTCTGCGAACGGCCAGTAACTCTGCATTTTGAGACTAAAGCGCGTCAGGACGGTACAACACTGCGGTCTCTCAGACGGGACGGGCCTTATAAGTCCGGGGTTTAGCTGGTTTTGTTGTCTGTCTGTTCTTGAGTATTTATAACTTAATTAATCCTTAATTCATCTTTTCAAAGCATTGATCCAACATTAACAATCAATAAGTTATAAACATTGTGTTTGTCTTAAAAATAAACATGTATAATTATACATATAATATTTCATAAAGTCTATAAACAGTTTAAGTAATTGTTATAATTTTTTTGTGTGAGTTATTCTAAAGTGTTACAGGGAATAGTCTAATCTAGATGTTAGTTTTCTGTTTATAAGATATACCTAGTCTTGGCGAGCTTGATTTATGTGTTCTTTAAACGTTGCATTTTTCATTCAACAAAATAAAATCTATCCTTTCCTTTGAAATAAATGAACTGAACCTTTAAACGTAACTGTGACCTGTACGTTTGGCTGTAGTGGTTCGGCTTTGGAGCACTTTAAAAAGCATTCCTCACACTTAACCCCACCCTCTGTGAGTTCAGACTGTCCCGTCCGGCCCCACTGTCCCCAAATGTAGGGCAAACCTTTAACGCTGTTGTCATTGGTTTTAAATCAGTCATTTATGATTTTATTTATTTATTCTATTGTGTGGTGCGTGTCTGTGAATAATAAAGACTCATTAAACCTTGAATATACCTTACAATAAAAACACATTTGTGTGACTCATTGTCAAGTTTCTTCTCCAGATCTAATGCCTAATAAAAAGTCTATATATCACCAGCTTCATTTAAACAGAACAAAGGACTGGCTCTTGGCAGAGACAAACATATTGATTGACTCTGTATGCTAACGAGAGACCGACAAACAAACAATTTCACTTTTCCTTTCGTCTCGACCCAAGTCCCGCCTTAAAAATCACTCTAACCTCCGTAAACAATACACTCCTGACGACACAAAAGGAGCCGCTCTGATGTAGAAGCCAAAGTTTCCATCCAATTTGTGCAGGTGCGCGAGGATCTGGAGTGTTTTTATAACTAGCTCTGAGAGTTGGGTCTGAGTCCTGATGGAGCCCAATTATTACACAGGTATCATTTCAGGAGACGCTAGCTTTTGTCTTTGAAGTTGCTCCTCAAACAACAACAGTGCGATCGCTGTCTTTATCCCCAGAGCTGCTCTCAGTTTAATTACTGCAGTGATTACCGTCTGCATCACATCAGGGGCTGCTCACAAGAAGGGCAGCGGCACAAATGTGGGTCACTGACTGCCCTGAACGGGACTGTGAGAGCTGTGACGATAAACGTGATGAGTGAGAAGTCATTATTTAAGAACATGTCAGTGAAACCACAGCCTTCCCATGAAGCATCCATGAACAAACTCCTATAACAAACTCCTATAACAAACTCCTATAACAAACTCCTATAACAAACTCCTATAACAAACTCCTATAACAAACTCCTATAACAAACTCCTATAACAAACTCCTATAACAAACTCCTATAACAAACTCCTATAACAAACTCCTATAACAAACTCCTATAACAAACTCCTATAACAAACTCCTATAACAAACTCCTATAACAAACTCCTATAACAAACTCCTATAACAAACTCCTATAACAAACTCCTATAACAAACTCCTATAACAAACTCCTATAACAAACTCCTATAACAAACTCCTATAACAAACTCCTTTAACAAACTCCTATAACAAACTCCTATAACAAACTCCTATAACAAACTCCTATAACAAACTCCTATAACAAACTCCTATAACAAACTCCTATAACAAACTCCAATAACAAACTCCTATAACAAACTCCTATAACAAACTCCTATAACAAACTCCTATAACAAACTCCTATAACAAACTCCATGAACAAACTCCTATAACAAACTCCTATAACAAACTCCTATAACAAACTCCTATAACAAACTCCTATAACAAACTCCTATAACAAACTCCTATAACAAACTCCTATAACAAACTCCTATAACAAACTCCTATAACAAACTCCTATAACAAACTCCTATAACAAACTCCTATAACAAACTCCTATAACAAACTCCTATAACAAACTCCTATAACAAACTCCTATAACAAACTCCTATAACAAACTCCTATAACAAACTCCTTTAACAAACTCCTATAACAAACTCCTATAACAAACTCCTATAACAAACTCCTATAACAAACTCCTATAACAAACTCCTATAACAAACTCCTATAACAAACTCCTATAACAAACTCCTTTAACAAACTCCTATAACAAACTCCTATAACAAACTCCTATAACAAACTCCTATAACAAACTCCTATAACAAACTCCTATAACAAACTCCTTTAAGAAACTCCTATAACAAACTCCTTTAAAAACTCCTATAACAAACTCCTATAACAAACTCCTATAACAAACTCCTATAACAAACTCCTATAACAAACTCCTATAACAAACTCCTATAACAAACTCTTATAACAAACTCCTATAACAAACTCCTATAACAAACTCCTATAACAAACTCCTATAACAAACTCCTATAACAAACTCCTATAACAAACTCCTATAACAAACTCCTATAACAAACTCCTATAACAAACTCCTATAACAAACTCCTATAACAAACTCCTATAACAAACTCCTATAACAAACTCCTATAACAAACTCCTATAACAAACTCCTATAACAAACTCCTATAACAAACTCCTATAACAAACTCCTATAACAAACTCCTTTAAAAAACTCCTATAACAAACTCCTATAACAAACTCCTATAACAAACTCCTATAACAAACTCCTATAACAAACTCCTATAACAAACTCCTATAACAAACCCCTATAACAAACTCCTATAACAAACTCCTAAAACAAACTCCTATAACAAACTCCTATAAGAAACTCCTATAACAAACTCCTATAACAAACTCCTATAACAAACTCCTATAACAAACTCCTATAACAAACTCCTATAACAAACTCCTATAACAAACTCCTATAACAAACTCCTATAACAAACTCCATGAACAAACTCCTATAACAAACTCCTATAACAAACTCCTATAACAAAATCCTATAACAAAATCCTATAACAAACTCCTATAACAAACTCCTATAACAAACTCCTATAACAAACTCCTTTAAAAAACTCCTATAAGAAACTCCTATAACAAACTCCTATAACAAACTCCTATAACAAACTACTATAACAAACTCCTTTAAGAAACTCCTTTAAGAAACTCCTATAACAAACTCCTTTAAGAAACTCCTTTAAGAAACTCCTATAACAAACTCCTATAACAAACTCCTTTAACAAACTCCTATAACAAACTCCTATAACAAACTCCTTTAAGAAACTCCTTTAAGAAACTCCTATAACAAACTCCTATAACAAACTCCTATAACAAACTCCTATAACAAACTCCTATAACAAACTCCTATAACAAACTCCTATAACAAACTCCTATAACAAACTCCTATAACAAACTCCTATAACAAACTCCTATAACAAACTCCTATAACAAACTCCTATAACAAACTCCTATAACAAACTCCTTTAAGAAACTCCTATAACAAACTCCTATAACAAACTCCTATAACAAACTCCTATAACAAACTCCTATAACAAACTCCTATAACAAACTCCTATAACAAACTCCTATAACAAACTCCTATAACAAACTCCTATAACAAACTCCTATAACAAACTCCTTTAACAAACTCCTATAACAAACTCCTATAACAAACTCCTTTAACAAACTCCTATAACAAACTCCTATAACAAACTCCTATAACAAACTCCTATAACAAACTCCTATAACAAACTCCTATAACAAACTCCTATAACAAACTCCTATAACAAACTCCTTATAACAAACTCCTATAACAAACTCCTTTAACAAACTCCTATAACAAACTCCTATAACAAACTCCTATAACAAACTCCTATAACAAACTCCTATAACAAACTCCTATAACAAACTCCTATAACAAACTCCTATAACAAACTCCTATAACAAACTCCTATAACAAACTCCTATAACAAACTCCTATAACAAACTCCTATAACAAACTCCTATAACAAACTCCTATAACAAACTCCTATAACAAACTCCTTTAAAAAACTCCTATAACAAACTCCTATAACAAACTCCTATAACAAACTCCTATAACAAACTCCTATAACAAACTCCTATAACAAACTCCTATAACAAACTCCTAAAACAAACTCCTATAACAAACTCCTATAAGAAACTCCTATAACAAACTCCTATAACAAACTCCTATAACAAACTCCTATAACAAACTCCTATAACAAACTCCTATAACAAACTCCTATAACAAACTCCTATAACAAACTCCTATAACAAACTCCTATAACAAACTCCTATAACAAACTCCTATAACAAACTCCTATAACAAACTCCTATAACAAACTCCTATAACAAACTCCTATAACAAACTCCTATAACAAACTCCTTTAACAAACTCCTATAACAAACTCCTATAACAAACTCCTATAACAAACTCCTATAACAAACTCCTATAACAAACTCCTTTAACAAACTCCTATAACAAACTCCTATAACAAACTCCTTTAAGAAACTCCTTTAAGAAACTCCTATAACAAACTCCTATAACAAACTCCTTTAACAAACTCCTATAACAAACTCCTATAACAAACTCCTTTAACAAACTCCTATAACAAACTCCTATAACAAACTCCTATAACAAACTCCTATAACAAACTCCTATAACAAACTCCTATAACAAACTCCTATAACAAACTCCTATAACAAACTCCTATAACAAACTCCTATAACAAACTCCTATAACAAACTCCTATAACAAACTCCTTTAACAAACTCCTATAACAAACTCCTATAACAAACTCCATGAACAAACTCCTATAACAAACTCCTATAACAAACTCCTATAACAAACTCCTATAACAAACTCCTATAACAAACTCCTTTAAAAAACTCCTATAACAAACTCCTATAACAAACTCCTATAACAAACTCCTATAACAAACTCCTATAACAAACTCCTATAACAAACTCCTATAACAAACTCCTATAACAAACTCCTATAACAAACTCCTATAACAAACTCCTATAACAAACTCCTATAACAAACTCCTATAACAAACTCCTATAACAAACTCCTATAACAAACTCCTATAACAAACTCCTATAACAAACTCCTATAACAAACTCCTATAACAAACTCCTATAACAAACTCCTATAACAAACTCCTATAACAAACTCCTATAACAAACTCCTATAACAAACTCCTATAACAAACTCCTATAACAAACCCCTATAACAAACTCCTATAACAAACTCCTAAAACAAACTCCTATAACAAACTCCTATAAGAAACTCCTATAACAAACTCCTATAACAAACTCCTATAACAAACTCCTATAACAAACTCCTATAACAAACTCCTATAACAAACTCCTATAACAAACTCCTATAACAAACTCCTATAACAAACTCCTATAACAAACTCCTATAACAAACTCCTATAACAAACTCCTATAACAAACTCCTATAACAAACTCCTATAACAAACTCCTATAACAAACTCCTATAACAAACTCCTTTAACAAACTCCTATAACAAACTCCTATAACAAACTCCTATAACAAACTCTTATAACAAACTCCTATAACAAACTCCTTTAACAAACTCCTATAACAAACTCCTTTAAGAAACTCCTATAACAAACTCCTATAACAAACTCCTATAACAAACTCCTATAACAAACTCCTATAACAAACTCCTATAACAAACTCCTTTAACAAACTCCTATAACAAACTCCTATAACAAACTCCTATAACAAACTCCTATAACAAACTCCTATAACAAACTCCTATAACAAACTCCTATAACAAACTCCTATAACAAACTCCTATAACAAACTCCTATAACAAACTCCTATAACAAACTCCTATAACAAACTCCTATAACAAACTCCTATAAGAAACTCCTATAACAAACTCCTATAACAAACTCCTATAACAAACTCCTATAACAAACTCCTATAACAAACTCCTATAACAAACTCCTATAACAAACTCCTATAACAAACTCCTATAACAAACTCCTATAACAAACTCCTATAACAAACTCTATAACAAACTCCTATAACAAACTCCTATAACAAACTCCTATAACAAACTCCTATAACAAACTCCTATAACAAACTCCTATAACAAACTCCTTTAACAAACTCCTATAACAAACTCCTATAACAAACTCCTATAACAAACTCCTATAACAAACTCCTAGAACAAACTCTTATAACAAACTCCTATAACAAACTCCTTTAACAAACTCCTATAACAAACTCCTATAACAAACTCCTATAACAAACTCCTATAACAAACTCCTATAACAAACTCCTATAACAAACTCCTATAACAAACTCCTATAACAAACTCCTATAACAAACTCCTATAACAAACTCCTATAACAAACTCCTATAACAAACTCCTATAACAAACTCCTATAACAAACTCCTATAACAAACTCCTATAACAAACTCCTTTAACAAACTCCTATAACAAACTCCTATAACAAACTCCTATAACAAACTCCTATAACAAACTCCTATAACAAACTCCTATAACAAACTCCTATAACAAACTCCTATAACAAACTCCTATAACAAACTCCTATAACAAACTCCTATAACAAACTCCTATAACAAACTCCTATAACAAACTCCTATAACAAACTCCTATAACAAACTCCTATAACAAACTCCTATAACAAACTCCTATAACAAACTCCTATAACAAACTCCTATAACAAACTCCTATAACAAACTCCTATAACAAACTCCTATAACAAACTCCTATAACAAACTCCTATAACAAACTCCTATAACAAACTCCTATAACAAACTCCTATAACAAACTCCTATAACAAACTCCTTTAACAAACTCCTATAACAAACTCCTATAACAAACTCCTATAACAAACTCCTATAACAAACTCCTATAACAAACTCCTATAACAAACTCCTATAACAAACTCCTATAACAAACTCCTTTAAGAAACTCCTTTAAGAAACTCCTATAACAAACTCCTATAACAAACTCCTTTAACAAACTCCTATAACAAACTCCTATAACAAACTCCTTTAAGAAACTCCTTTAAGAAACTCCTATAACAAACTCCTTTAACAAACTCCTATAACAAACTCCTATAACAAACTCCTATAACAAACTCCTATAACAAACTCCTATAACAAACTCCTATAACAAACTCCTATAACAAACTCCTATAACAAACTCCTATAACAAACTCCTATAACAAACTCCTATAACAAACTCTATAACAAACTCCTTTAAGAAACTCCTATAACAAACTCCTTAACAAACTCCTATAACAAACTCCTATAACAAACTCCTATAACAAACTCCTATAACAAACTCCTATAACAAACTCCTATAACAAACTCCTATAACAAACTCCTATAACAAACTCCTATAACAAACTCCTATAACAAACTCCTATAACAAACTCCTATAACAAACTCCTATAACAAACTCCTATAACAAACTCCTTTAACAAACTCCTATAACAAACTCCTAAAACAAACTCCTATAACAAACTCCTATAACAAACTCCTATAACAAACTCCTATAACAAACTCCTATAATAAACTCCTATAACAAACTCCTATAACAAACTCCTATAACAAACTCCTATAACAAACCCCTATAACAAACTCCTTTAAGAAACTCCTATAACAAACTCCTATAACAAACTCCTATAACAAACTCCTTTAACAAACTCCTATAACAAACTCCTATAACAAACTCCTATAACAAACTCCTATAACAAACTCCTATAACAAACTCCTATAACAAACTCCTATAACAAACTCCTATAACAAACTCCTATAACAAACTCCTATAACAAACTCCTATAACAAACTCCTATAACAAACTCCTATAACAAACTCCTATAACAAACTCCTATAACAAACTCCTATAACAAACTCCTATAACAAACTCCTATAACAAACTCCTATAACAAACTCCTATAACAAACTCCTAGAACAAACTCCTATAACAAACTCCTATAACAAACTCCTATAACAAACTCCTATAACAAACTCCTATAACAAACTCCTATAACAAACTCCTATAACAAACTCCTATAACAAACTCCTATAACAAACTCCTATAACAAACTCCTATAACAAACTCCTATAACAAACTCCTTTAAGAAACTCCTATAACAAACTCCTTTAAGAAACTCCTATAACAAACTCCTATAACAAACTCTTATAACAAACTCCTATAACAAACTCCTTTAACAAACTCCTATAACAAACTCCTATAACAAACTCCTATAACAAACTCCTATAACAAACTCCTATAACAAACTCCTATAACAAACTCCTAGAACAAACTCCTATAACAAACTCCTATACAGTGACTTGAAGAGTAAAGAAGGCTTTTTTGTCTTGTCCAGCAGCAGAGTATGGTTCAGTCAGAGTTAGTCTGTTAACTCCTCTTGCTACAACATTTGTTTTATCTTTATTATTCAATAGAACAATATGGACAGGACAGGTGTGTGCTGAGAGGAGTTAGGAGAAACGAAAGGCAGAAACAACTCTGTACCCACTTCCACTCCAGCCTTAAGGGCCCTCGGTCGTAACACTCGCAGCTGAATGGAGTTCCCTTGAAGACAGATCAGGGTCTAGATAAAGCACTTCCCTTTTGGACACACTCCCCTTGCTCTGATGAGAACAGGAAAAGTCTACAGTTACGCATCAATCAGACTCCGCCCAGACTCCACCCAGACTCCGCCCAGCACCAAACAGACAGACCAACACACAGAGACAGACACAGAGGGGAGGGTGAGACAAAAACAAATGAACAAACACATCAACAATATCTGCCTCCCAGTTTTAAAATAAATATGAATCATTTAAAAGTTTAAATAGGTTTATCTCTGATGAAAACACTGCATGTCCTGATAACAGGGCGCTGGTCGAATGGGGGTACATGGGCCTGAGGATACTCGTGACAAACAGCTGACAAAAGGCTGGTTTTGTTTCTTTAAGTTATGCCTGTGTCCCTGGACAATCAGGAAGTTTGATTAAATCATTATAGCTTTTTGACTGGTTCTTTGCCATCAGTGTTTGTACAAATATACATCCAGTGATAACCTTTGGCCTGGACCAAAGCTGACCACACGTACAGCAGCTGTAGTTACATGTGGGCCTTTTTCTGGTCCTGTTACAAGGAGTGTGAAAGAAATACAGCAAAAGTCTGTTATTGTTGAATTCTGGACTTAACCTTAACATTGTTCTGTTCGTGAGTTGCCTTAGTGTCATTTCTACCAGACTCTCTTGACATGTTTCGTCTTCCTGTGTCATGAATAGTCCGTTGGTTTTACTGAGAAGTTGGGTTAGATTGACAAATCTAACCCAAGAGTGACTCCTTCTCGGTGACAGTGACTACTGCTAATATTGAAACTCCAGTTATTTGTGTATCTTAACCAAACAGTGGAAAGTGAGGCACAAGCAGCTGCAGAGCGAACGAGGCTTCTGCTCCAGACTGGCCTTTGGAGAGAATGACTTTGGGAAACTCCCAACTCTGCCATGCTCTGTCCTGTAGGCCCATTACAGTTTCCCATTACTAATTTACTGGTTCCTTTAAATTATCTTTACCACCTTAGATTATATGTACACCCAATATTAACTTTTGTCTTGCTGTGTGAAAATGTGATTTTGCTGCTCGGTTCTTGAAACATGGAACTCTTCCCGTTTCCTCAAAGTGACTGACTCCAGTTGTAATGGTCCCAATAAAAACCTGAATAAACCGAGTTATGCTTGGTTTATCTTCCATTATGAGACACACCTCGCTGTCGCCGTGATTCCAGGGAAAGATACTCCGCTCGTGTTGTTCATCAGCGGCTCAGTGGGACGGCATTATTCAAATAGATCTTTGTTACTCCTCCAAGATGATTGTGGCACAATCAGCCATGAAATAAGTTTGCTGTCTTTTTTTTTTTTTAAGTGTGTTTTTGTCTCGGCGGGTCTCTCAGGTGTAGCTTTGTATTCAGGTCGAATCGCCGTTCGCCAAAAATCCATCTCAATCAGAAGTGGCGCCGGAGTTTATCATAAATTATCATGAAAAGGGTTCCCACTCAGTAGATGCTTAATTACAATCTCATTTGAATATGTTTGCATATTAATGAGTTTGGATTGAAAATGGTTTGTGGGGTTTGAGGAGGGGGGGGGGGCAGAGGTAACCCACAGCGATAATGACAGAGCTTTAAAATGTCTGCGATATTATTTCAGCACTTGTCTCTCACGCACAGCTAAAGGCATATGCTAAAAGTCACCAGGCGCACGCTCAGGGGCGTTATAATGTGATTAATGGCGGAGTGTCTGTGACATTAATAAACTATAACCAAATTAAAGACTTCATTAGGCTAGACTCAGGGACTCACCGTGTGATATTTGCCTCCAACGTCTTTCCCTTTCGTTTTCTTTCACGACGGCGAAGTTTACTTTAGAAGTTTAACTGATGGGAATCCTGATCTGAAATTTTACTTTACTAATTGCTTTTTGTTATTCCGCTGCTCATGAGTAAATGGATCATATCGTTCTCTAAAATGAGACCTTTCTGTTACCGGGACTCATATTACAAACTAAATAGTGATAGACTTTCAAAAATATGTAACCAATCGCCTTTACTCAGTGCAACATATTCAAATATGTCCAGCAATACACACCAGTGTCTTAAAAGATCCACTTTTTAACCTTAGAGTAAATACAATGCTACCAGGATCAGACCATTAAAGTTTATGAAGACAGTTTTCTCAACTTTTGCTTCTTTTTTGCCGTTTCTGCCACAATGAGTATCTGAGACTGACTGGGCCGAGTGTTTATGTGTGTAGTCTTCTTTTGAGACTCATACAAAGTCTGGTTATGGCCCAGCTTCAGAGATAAAATATTTTGTTTATGGCCCCAACAGCAGCAGATTTATTAAACAGGTTCAAATCCAACTAAAACATGTTCAAATCCAACTAAACCATATTTAAATCCAACTAAACCATGTTCAAATCCAAGTAAAACATGTTCAAATCCAACTAAACCATGTTTAAATCCAACTAAAACATGTTCAAATCCAACTAAAACCTGTTCAAATCCAACTAAAGCATGTTCAAATCCAACTAAAATCTGTTCAAATCCAACTAAAACATGTTCAAATCCAACTAAAACATGTTCACATCCAACTAAAATCTGTTCAAATCCAACTAAAACATGTTCAAATCCAACTAAAACATGTTCAAATCCAACTAAAACATGTTCAAATCCAACTAAAGCATGTTCATATCCAACTAAAATCTGTTCAAATCCAACTAAAACATGTTCAAATCCAACTAAAACATGTTCAAATCCAACTAAAACATATTTAAATCCAACTAAACCATGTTCAAATCCAAGTAAAACATGTTCAAATCCAACTAAAACCTGTTCATATCCAACTAAAACATGTTCAATCCAACTAAAACCTGTTCAAATCCAAGTAAAACATGTTCAAATCCAACTAAACCATGTTTAAATCCAACTAAAACATGTTCAAATCCAACTAAACCATGTTTAAATCCAAGTAAAACATGTTTAAATCCAACTAAACCATGTTCAAATCCAAGTAAAACATGTTCAAATCCAACTAAAGCATGTTCAAATCCAACTAAACCATGTTTAAATCCAACTAAAACATGTTCAAATCCAACTAAAGCATGTTCAAATCCAACTAAAATCTGTTCAAATCCAATTAAAACAGGTTCAAATCCAACTAAAACATGTTCAAATCCACCTAAAACATGTTCAAATCCAACTAAAACCTGTGTGCCTTGTATTGGATAGGTTTGTCATTAGTCACTGTTAAGATCATAGTCTGTGATCGATCCACTTCATAGACTTTTTTATAAACAACCAGCTTCTTGAAGACCAGACTCAACGTAGAAGACGGGATATTTATGCCCAAAAGGAAGGCCTAAATATGTTGTTTTAGGTTTTTTTTTTGCTAACTTAAACAGTTTTTTTAATCTGTATTTTATAAAGATTTTTATTTCGGCCTTTGAGCAGTTGACCTGAGCTGAATCAAACCCGGGTCTCCCGAGTACATGGTATGAACTCCACCAGGTGAGTCACGACAGATAGATCCCGTTAATGCTTCTTCTTACACATGTGCTGGGTCTGTGGCTTTCAAGAGTATCAGGATAAATTATGTGTCAATAGATTTAATAATCTGCCCAAGTGGTGTGTCAAAAAACAGAAACGAGAGCCAAAGCTTTGAACTTTGACAGGTTTAGTTTCTCTGATGTTGTTCCAGGTTAAAAAAATAAAACAGGTTAAAAGGATCACGAGTCTGTGTCATTCTAATGGCATTAGAGAAAGAAAGGCTTGACTAAATAATACTGTACATAAATAAACGAAGACTTCTGTAATGACCCTCATCTTGAATCTAACGTTAGAATAAAAAGGAACTGGTCTTGACTCATTTCTGTTTCAAAGCCTGTGACAAAAATCAAAGCTTCTCACAATGTTTCATGAAAACAGCAAGGCTCACCAGACGCAGAACAGACCATAATAGTGTGGGACAGTTCAGGGTGCTTTTCCTTGTACTCTTTTTTACAGAGTTGTAAGCAGTCACTGAACGCATCATACAGGCTGTAGTTGTTATTGTGTATCAGTAAAAAGACTGTTAAATCCCAGAGAACACAACAGCTCACATCTGTGATAAAATAAATAGAACTGCTGCAGAAGTTCAGTAAAGTTTGACCCCCCACCTCCACCTGAAGCCACAGCTAATTAGCAGCACAACATTTGATTCGTCAAACGTTTCTTTTACAAGTTACATTAAGTTTAACTAATTTGGGGCCTTGATAGATTTGTACGTTTCTATTTCTTGATATCACAATGACTAAATAAAAATTGACTTGCAATGCTCCAGACACAATTAAACACAGGATTTTGTTATTATGAATGTCTAATACACATATTATCCATGTATTTATTTGTTTTTATCACTAAAGATTTGGCAAAGGGTATTATACAAGTCTATTATCAGCTGTTTATATCTACACACCAGCATCACCTGAACAATGGAACAGTTTCAGAGTACTTTACAAAGTGCATCAGTGTAGTCATTTACTGTAAGTAGGAAAGTGGGTTTCAAAATAGAATCGTAAGAGTCGATGTAACTGTATCAAACACACAGTGGGTTATATCCAGCTCCGTCTGATGTCACCTGTCTCGTCACATCACGAGACAACATCATTCACTGCATTAAACACTAAATAATGAGGTGTCAGGCTATTAACCCTGATCCCAGGACGAGGGTCTCTAAAGACCACCCACCTCCGAGGAACATGTTTCTCAAATCTCATGTCATTATTTCAAATTAACGCTTCTCGTCTCTTTTGTTCCTAATGACATTGAGAAATATCTATATCTCTGTGATGCTGTTTTAATTAAGGATTTTACATAAAAACACTGCATTAAAGTCCTGCGGGAAGATCTTTTTAATGGATACAGGTAAATCGATTGTGTTTTCAAATCTCAGAAATGCACTGGTTTTAGATCGTCTCTGTAGGGCTGCTTCTGAGTGAACACTGCATCGACAGATGTTTGAGGACGATGGGATGGGACATCATCATCTCCACCACTCCTCCCACTTACTCCTCCCACCAAAACCCTGCCCAAAACCTGCCCAAACCCCTGCCCAAACCCTGCCCAAACCCCTGCCCAAACCCTGCCCAAACCCTGCCCAAAACCCTGCCCAAAACCTGCCCAAAACCTGCCCAAAACCTGCCCAAAACCCTGCCCAAAACCTGCCCAAACCCCTGCCCAAACCCTGCCCTAAACCTGCCCAAAACCCTGCCCAAACGCCTGCCCAAAACCTGCCCAAACCCTGCCAAAACCCTGCCCAAAGCCTGCCCAAACCCTGCCCAAAACCTGCCCAAACCCCTGCCCAAACCCTGCCCAAAACCCTGCCCAAAACCCTGCCCAAACCCTGCCAAAACCTGCCCAAAACCCTGCCCAAAACCTGCCCAAAACCCTGCCCAAAACCTGCCCAAAACCTGCCCAAAACCTGCCCAAACCCTGCCCAAAACCTGCCCAAAACCCTGCCCAAAGCCTGCCCAAACCCTGCCCAAAACCCTGCCCAAAACTTGCCCAAAACCCTGCCCAAACCCTGCCAAAACCTGCCCAAAACCCTGCCCAAAACCTGCCCAAAACCCTGCCCAAACGCCTGCCCAAAGCCTGCCCAAACCCTGCCAAAACCCTGCCAAAACCCTGCCCAAAGCCTGCCCAAACCCTGCCAAAACCCTGCCCAAAGCCTGCCCAAAATCCTGCCCAAAACCCTGCCCAAACCCCTGCCAAAACCCTGCCCAAACCCCTGCCCAAACCCTGCCCAAACCCTGCCCAAAACCCTGCCCAAAACCTGCCCAAAACCTGCCCAAAACCCTGCCCAAACCCTGCCCAAAACCCTGCCCTAAACCTGCCCAAAACCCTGCCCAAACGCCTGCCCAAAGCCTGCCCAAACCCTGCCAAAACCCTGCCCAAACCCTGCCCAAAGCCTGCCCAAACCCTGCCCAAAACCTGCCCAAACCCCTGCCCAAACCCTGCCCAAAACCCTGCCCAAAACCCTGCCCAAACCTGCCCAAAACCCTGCCCAAAACCTGCCCAAAACCCTGCCCAAAACCTGCCCAAAATCTGCCCAAAACCCTGCCCAAAACCCTGCCCAAACCCCTGCCCAAACCCCTGCCCAAAGCCTGCCCAAAACCCTGCCCAAACCCTGCCCAAAACCTGCCCAAAACCTGCCCAAAACCCTGCCCAAACCTGCCCAAACCCTGCCCAAAACCTGCCCAAACCCTGCCCAAACCCTGCCCAAACCCTGCCAAAACCCTGCCCAAAACCTGCCCAAAACCCCGCCCAAACCCTGCCCAAACCCTGCCCAAAACCTGCCCAAACCCTGCCCAAACCCCTGCCCAAAACCTGCCCAAACCCCTGCCCAAAACCCTGCCCAAAACCTGCAGGTGGCATTCAGTACGTTCACCTGTAGAGCTTACTCCAACTTACCCTACGCAGCTGGATTTCAAGTTGACAGCACGAGATAGAACCAAAGTATGGTGTCTTCTCAGACTTATGCTGCATTCATGTATCTAAATATATTTACAGTATTAAGACTTTGAAAAAAAAAAAAACAGCTTGAAAAAAAACAACGCGTTCAATACTCTATAACTGCACCGTCCGAAAGCACTTGAACACATCATAAACTATGGTAGACTAGCTTTCTCTTCTAAACTTTTTTACGACATGACAGAGCACAATAATGGCCAACAGGAGCCAGAGGCAGTGTGAGTCTTTGTCTAAAAAGGTCTCTAAACACTGACACGGAGCTGACACTGTTCAGAACACTGATGATGATGTGTCCTCTCGGATGAATTATCAGACCTTTCCCTTTTTTTGGAGGAAAAGTTCAATTTAAGCCTCTGAACATTTGACTGTTTCAGGAATTTTCAAAGCTAAAAATTGAAAGTGAAGGTAAGAATTGGTTTAGAGGCTTTTGACTCGTTCTGTTGATCTCTGAAACCGTCTGAAGCAGTGAGACCTCTGCTCGAGCGTGTCACTGAAGCTGAGCCCAGTGCGCTCATCTCTGATCCAACAGCAGGGACTAGTGGCCGAACGCTGCACTCTTCTCTGCTTCCTTTTGTTCCCCCTCGGCTCTTTCCTCCACGTTCGCCTCCTCGACTTGACCTTTCTACTGTTTGCAGGATTATTACGGCTACAATTATTACAGATTACACCGAGGGAAGAGGCCATAGCGCGGCTTTTATTAGATCGACATTATTAAGCTTATTGACTTCTCACGTGAACGAAAGGGCAGCACCTGGAAACAGACGAGTAATAAGGTGTTTGTTTTATTCAGTATTTAGATGAGATTTATGTACTTGTGTATTCATCAGTTATCATTTTAAATACAGTTTCATAAAAGCTGCCACAATGAGGCCAATGGAAAAGGTCTAATTCTGCTTCATCAAGGAAAGAGTTATGCAGTAAAAGGTCCAATATAAACACATACAAGCAGATTTTTTTCTTTTTTGTAGTTTATGATATTTGTGGAGATCATTTGGGATGATGTTTAAAAATAGTTTTATTAGTTTGTTTCATGATAAATGGTGCATGCATGAGTTAAAGGTGTCATAAAAAGTGTCATATCAAAAAACAAACGAGAAAAAGAACAGGGATTATCTGAAAAAAACAAGAACTTAAGATGTCATAAAGGCTTTTTTTGCTTTTAACAAACTCAGAAGCTTTGTCCAATTACAACTCACTTCTGGAAAAAGGAGTGCTCCTGTTGGTTAACTGATGTCAATGAGGAAGTAATGGCTGTCAAAGAAACAGAAATGAGATGCATAAACAACAATTCTCGTTTTAATCTATCTATTTAAAAGCTATAGAATTTACTCAAATACACTAAAGTTGATACTGACAATAGTATTTATTACTTTTACTGATCTGATACTATCATAAATGTAGTTTACTCATAGTTTCTGCTGGAAATCTATGACTGTAAATTAAGACAATAAAAGTAGAATAGTAAAGTATGCTTTGTTTTGTCTCCTTCAAAATAAGTCACTGATAAACATCTGACAAATCAACGTGGCATCTGTGTCTGCTTTACAATTATTGAGTACTCATATCTATACTTGGTTTAGGTGAGTACTAAATTTTAAATACTCATACCTTGTAAATAACTGTGATTAAAGTTAAGGTCAAAATTATTACATTTTGTTTTCCTTTCTTTAGATAAAGCTAAACATATCTTTCACATTGAACTTTTTTAAAACAATCCCAGGATTTTTTAATGAATTATTTTGTAGTGAGACTTAAATGATGATGTTTGTATTTTTTGCTGTTGATTCAAGAGACACAAGGACACAAGGTGAAGAGTATTCAGCTGCGTGGAAGAATCTGAGCCTAATCAAAGCTGAGGGCCGGCGCATTAATTACACTGTGCCTTAGACACCGCTGGCCCCGGCTAATAAAGACCGCATACTAATGAGCCGCAGTAACCCGGGCTTTAGACGTGAAAATAATCAACCGCAGAGAAAGTAATTCATAAAGTCATATTGCTGAGTGAGTGGAGACGTTAGTGCTTCGGCTTCACAGTGTCGTTAAAGACGTCATGTGATAAACTCGTGAGGAAAACGCTGGTCATGTTCACAACAGTGACTCACAAACAGAGGAGAAGGTGAAGGTCAAACACTGGATACGACTCACAGACTGAGATATTAAACGGCTGATACATCTTCAAACCTAAAACACACCTAAAGATGTCAGAGCTGAACACTGGACATGAGTCAGTGTTGAATTCTTTGCTTGGCACTGTTCAAGATGGATTTTAGTAAGTTTGTAAACGCACTAAAGTCTTTGTGAAGAGGAATCCAGCTGCAGCGCAAGGTCTGGACTGCTCATCCCTGTTTCCTGTCGGTCTACAAGTCCTAAAGGCTTAAAAGGCAAAAAAAAACTACAAACCCCCCAAAAACAGCCTGTTCCACATAATTCATACAACACCTGAGAAAAACTGTCTTGGAGCATTTAGTTCAGAGCCATGTTGATGTTGATTAAAAAGAAGGAAAAAATATCAGATTATGAAAACATCTTCCTACATTTACAAATAGCCTTGGCCTCAAATCTTTTCATGAATTTATTTTGAAGAGTCAGTGGCTTTTGGATTCAAAGTTCACCTTTACAACTGAAAACTATTTATACTCCCAAATAAAAAGTGCTAAGACCAGAAAAATGGTATTTAGATTTATTTAAAGCTTATATATATATGGACCAATAATAATATAAGTTAACATTAGACTGAACGCTGACTCTAGCTCTGCCTGTACAGTATTTACTCAACAATGGTTCTTTGACAGATAATGTATGCAGACAGACAGACTCACACAGCGCTGCGCTCCTCCACAGTGCTTCTTCATGATTGAGAACGGCCTGGCGCGGCTCCAAACCTTGTTTTTTCGGGCTTTATCCCACGCTGAGACTGGAGAGCACGGGCCGATAGCGGTATATTTCATCCCCTACTCTCATTAGACTGCAATTTGTTTTCTCTTGCATCCAATAAACAGCTCATTCACTGGTCAATCAGTCACCGCCGCAGCTAGTCAGGTTAAACCCAGCGGAAAGAGACAGAGACCGGTGGAAAAAAACAGGTTTGAGGCCAGCTGAGGCACAAATACTGCAGAGAATAAAGTATGTGTAATGTGTGTTAAGGTAAATAGGCTTTAGAGGCTCGCTGCTGCGGTCGATGGCTGCTGCGTTTGTGGAGATTGGAGCGGTTTAGTGAAAAACTGATGAAAACACCTCCTGCTGCATCTGTCTAACACAATATGGCACAAGCATGCATCTGATTTAACAAAGTGTTTCAATTGTAAAATGCAGGTAAAGGGACTTTAAGGAGAAGAAGCTCCAAAGTTCCATTGTTTAATAAAAAGTAGAAGACTGAGTAATAGCACCTCCTACTGTTTTTTGTTTCTAGAGCCAACAACAGAAAAAGCGGATCACAGATGTAGAATAGAGCGAGATCAAAGGGCTGCAATACAGTCGAGACAAGACATTTATTTTTGTATAGCCCAATACCACAACAACAGCCGCCTTTACAGGGCTTAACAGACGGCACTAGACAACATCCCCGTACACCCTCCATCAGGGTGAGGAAAAACTAAAAAATAAAACTGCCAAGAAAAAAGATAAACCTTTAAACAGCCAGCTACAGCCAGTGTGAGTTTGAACCTACAGCTACAACCAGTGTGAGTGTGTACCTACAGCTACAGCCAGTGTGAGTTTGAACCTACAGCTACAACCAGTGTGAGTTTGTACCTACAGATACAACCAGTGTGAGTGTCTACCTACAGCTACAGCCAGTGTGAGTGTGTACCTACAGCTACAGCCAGTGTGAGTTTGAACCTACAGCTACAGCCAGTGTGAGTGTGTACCTACAGCTACAGCCAGTGTGAGTTTGAACCTACAGCTACAGCCAGTGTGAGTGTGTACCTACAGCTACAGCCAGTGTGAGTGTGTACCTACAGCTACAGCCAGTGTGAGTGTGTACCTACAGCTACAGCCAGTGTGAGTGTGTACCTACAGCTACAGCCAGTGTGAGAGTGTACCTACAGCTACAGCCAGTGTGAGTGTGTACCTACAGCTACAGCCAGTGTGAGTGTGTACCTACAGCTACAGCCAGTGTGAGTGTGTACCTACAGCTACAGCCAGTGTGAGTGTGTACCTACAGCTACAGCCAGTGTGAGTGTGTACCTACAGCTACAGCCAGTGTGAGTGTGTACCTACAGCTACAGCCAGTGTGAGTGTGTACCTACAGCTACACCCAGTGTGAGTGTGTACCTACAGCTACAACCAGTGTGAGTTTGAACCTACAGCTACAGCCAGTGTGAGTGTGTACCTACAGATACAACCAGTGTGAGTGTCTACCTACAGCTACAGCCAGTGTGAGTGTGTACCTACAGCTACAGCCAGTGTGAGTGTGTACCTACAGATACAACCAGTGTGAGTGTGTACCTACAGCTACAGCCAGTGTGAGAGTGTATCTACAGCTACAGCCAGTGTGAGTGTGTACCTACAGCTACAGCCAGTGTGAGTGTGTACCTACAGATACAACCAGTGTGAGTGTGTACCTACAGCTACAGCCAGTGTGAGTGTGTGCCTATGATCAATCAGTCTCCATACGTTTGGTGAAATAAGTATGTTTTGAGTTTGTTTTTGAAAACCTCAACAGAGTCAGCTCAATGAACTTCTAAAAGTCTGTCTTGTTTTGGACTCAAACTTATCTTTACTCAGTTTGTTCTAGATTCATCTCCGTGTGGTCTTGATGTTACTGGATGAGTTCCAGCTCAATCTACAGTCTTGCCAAAAGTGTTTTCTGCTAAATAAACTCAGAAAGTAGAAACATATTTAACCTTTTCCCAGATGAACAACTTTGAAAATGGATGTTAATTCTTAATTCTGTTAGAGCCAGAAACTGTCAGGTGACTTCAGTGCCATGATCTTATGTTTTTCTTAAGATATGTAAATGAAATACTAATGTTTGATACTAATCAGCGGCTGATACTCTTACATACCTCTGATGCTTGTGGGTTTGCTGCAGACTAATGTATGTATGTGATGCCTGTTGTCCTTGAAAACACCTGCTGTCTCCTCTCACTCCTCCTTCTTTTCCTCAGACACTCCATCATTTCAATCTGGGATTACTCCGCCTGCATAACCACAGAATAATACAGATTTAGTTTGCTTTAGTGAAAACCTTCCTTACAAATATGTTAAAACAACAAATACTAATCTTTATAGTATTGTAGTAGTATCTTTGATTTCAGAAATAGATGACTGATTGTAAAAATGCATTGTGATTGCAGATGTCAAAACCCTTAAAATGAATCAATGAAAGAGTGGAAATATGATACTAGTCGCCTTAATGGAGCCAAACCTCTCAAGCAACTATAAATACTTTTCATTTAAACTCCACCACTACTTTTATTTTTTTTTATTGGGCAAATCAAGCATTGTCATTTAATACCAATAATCTTTTGTTTTCAGAAAACAGGAAGTGGCTAGGAGTACGTTCTAGATGAGCCAGGTCTGCGCAGATACGATTGCTGAGGAGTGCATGATGATTAGTTTTGTATCCGACAGCTGATTGGACCTGAGCCTTTCCTCCACACCCACACAGGCTTTTATCAAATTTGGAAACACATTTCTATGTATTAACTTAAGATGGATTTGTCTTAATTCACATTGATTGTTTTCAAATGTGACTGAACAATGAAAATAGTACAATCAGCTGTGTCATAAATATATTCAGTCAGTGATGTGTTGGACACAGGTTTTGAAGCAGAAGTGCATTGATAAACTGTAGTTTTATTCAGCAAATACACTCAACAACACAAGATCTGTACTTTGGACGAGGTACAGTTCATCTCAAACACACCTGGTCTGAGTCCAGGAAGTGTAGTTCCAAGAGTCGATATCACTAGCTCCTAATGCTAACAGACAAAAACATCGGGACTGGTTTGATTAACCAAAGTCCCTCACTATAAGCACAGTTATGATTGCAAAAGGGCAATGAAAGTTCTAGAAGTCAAAAACAAGAACCAACCCACACTTTTACTTCTGACCAATCTCACTCTTAACAAGTTAATCATTCAGTCATTGTTACCTCTGCATGAGAATATAGGTATATGCAGCAGAAGGTCTTCTTTCTTTTTCTTCTGTAGCGTTCTCTGGCTTCACTATTTTCTGCTGCAGTACCTTACCGTGTTATTCTGTAGGTTTTGTTTTTTTTAACAGAGCTCAGTGTAAGTCACCAGGCTCTTAGGTATTAAGACAAGTTTAGTTCTGGAACATTCAGTACGTTTACATGCAAGTAAAGAAATTAAATTTATTACCTTAGTCTGAGTTTAGTTTTAAACTGCTGTAAACATTCTCCTCCGACTGAGAGTGCAGCCATTCAAACTTCTCTAAATCGAAAAAACACACAAATGTCATGTTAAAAACTTTTATAAATAAAAGCTATACCTTATGAGATGTTCATGTTCTTTTGGAAGGAGCAGTTGCTAAATAATGAATGTGTTTTTCTTACTTTGTCATGTTCATGTGGTCCCGGTGAGTGTTACCATTGTTATATTCATTCATAAATTGAGTAAATTACAAGCATTTATTAGCATTTAACACTACAATCAAGTCAGGTTTAACGTTTGTTTCTCTCTTGTTCATGCAGACCCAGACAAAGTGAGAACTCATGTCTCAATGGAGCTGTGAAGGATAGTCCGAGAAAACTCTGCAGGTAAACCCACTGACTCTGGTCTCAACACTAAAGCTAACTAACTCCTCTCCTATTTACTACCACCTCTCCTCTTTCATCCTCCTCCCTGCCTCCTCTCCTCTTTCATCCTCCTCCTCCCTACCACCTCTCCTCTTTCATCCTCCTCCCTGCCTCCTCTCCTCTTTCATCCTCCTCCTGCTGCCTCCTCTCCTCTTTCATCCTCCTCCTCCCTGCCTCCTCTCCTCTTTCATCCTCCTCCTCGCCTCCTCTCCTCTTTCATCCTCCTCCCTGCCTCCTCTCTTTCATCCTCCTCCCTGCCTCCTCTCCTCTCTGCCTCCTCTCCTCTTTCATCCTCCTCCCTGCCTCCTCTCCTCTTTCATCCTCCTCCCTGCCTCCTCTTCTCGTCCTCTCCTGCTGCACTCCTCTCCTCTTTCATCCTCCTCCCTGCCTCCTCTCTTTCATCCTCCTCCCTGCCTACTCTCCTCTTTCATCCTCCTCCCTGCCTCCTCTCTTTCATCCTCCTCCCTGCCTCCTCTCTTTCATCCTCCTCCCTGCCTCCTCTCCTCTTTCATCCTCCTCCCTGCCTATTCTCTTTCATCCTCCTCCCTGCCTACTCTCCTCTTTCATCCTCCTCCCTGCCTCCTCTCCTCTTTCATCCTCCTCCCTGCCTCCTCTCCTCTTTCATCCTCCTCCTGCCTCCTCTCCTCGTCCTCTCCTGCTGCACTCCTCTGTCCTCTCGTCAGGCCGTCTCTGGTTTTTGGTTAATTAGCTTCAGCAGGGGCTGGCGGCAGCTCATTTGCATGGCTGGAGTTAATTGCAGGAGCGGAGCAGGTGTATGGCAATAATGATCATCACACATGACACTCACCTGTGACCGCCGCAGACGTGCACGAGGCGCGCACGTGACACTCACTCACCTCGGCTTCCTGTGTTTGTGAGGACACTCAGCTGGGCTATTTCAACACCCAGCATCAGCAGATGCATGGGTAGTATTTAGTTTAGTACTTACCTGTTTTGCCTTTATTTAATGATAACAGGTAATCAGAGAAAGAAAGAGGAAATGGTCCTGACCTGGAAACCAAACTAAACACCTCCTGTTTCTGGAGAGAATAAACTTAATGGTCAGATATGTTAAAGGTGCGTTACGGACTATCCAGAGTTTTCGTCCTAGTTAGCCTCCTCTGGTGTTAGCGGTACTGCAGCCAGTGTCGTCGGTTCACTCTGCGCACACGAGCACGAGCACGAGCACACAACAACCAAAGGCCTGTCTCTTCTCTGTGTTCACAGGATTCATTTTCAACTTTGCCGCTAGCGTTGCTTAGTTTATTTATGGCTGCAAATCAGGAAGTAAGAACCAGGTAAACGAGCACCTGCATTACGTCACGTCGGCTGAAACAGCGCAGGAGTTTAGAACCCAGAGCCTTCTCATTTAATTGACTGTAAAGATTTACAGAGGCAACCGCAGAGATTTCAGATTCATTCATTCTGTCGCTGATGCATGTATGGGTTAGAAAAAAAATATTTGTACCACTGAAACGTCCTTAATGTACCTTTAACTGAAGCTATATTTGAGTATTAGATCTTACTTAAAAAGATAACTTTGAATCTGGATTGAGAGCCCGGTTAAACGCTACTCTTTACTCGGAGAGTCTCTAAACAGCAAAGTATTTTAACTTTCCAAATTAAAAGCATATGAACACAACAAAGTCTGAAAATGGCCTCCTACTTTGGAAACTAGATCTATTCAAGGACCATATGAATGCAGCATAAAACCAAAGGAAGAGTCTACAGCAGTACAAGTGTATCTGAATGTATATGTAAAATAACACATCAACACCACCATGGTCTAATAAATCCTATGTCAAACAGACCTGTTCATATTCATAGAAACATGACAACACCCCAAACAACAGGAAGTTTGAGTGTTGCCGACCTCCACATCTCGACCATTAACTATGTCATCTCTTACTCATGGGACTGTCTTTAGTCTAAGCTTTAATAACTTCACAAACATTTCTGGATATGTTTTATTCCACAGTGTTATTCCCCTACAACAGGGTCAAGAGCACATTCTCACTTCTAGGAAAACATAATCTCAGAGGATTCAGAGAAATGATCTAACATGGGTTTTTAGTCATTGTGGAACTTATGTATCACTTTTCCTAATCTAAAATTGTCAGTTTGTTGAAGTTTAAGCAGCTGCTGTGTTTGCTGCCCACTTTTTCCTGTAAAAACTGCCGAAGCGTGTGATGCCACACCTCGTGCCTCTAAATATGGCTGTGTGAATCCAGTGGTGATAAATATTCACAGAGAACATGTTTTGCTGCTGATGGAGGTGCGACATTGGCTCTGCTCTGTCCATGTCTTCAGCTCCTTCAGCCTCTGAGAACGTCTGAGGTGTGGATCTCACTTTAGGACTGTGAGCGCTCAGTTCAGACTCATGACAAACTAAAGCTTACATGGTTTTCACACATTAACCAGTGTTAATGGGGACAGTCACTGAGTAAAGGGCCATATGGTAATAATTAAGAAAACTACGATGACTTTAGTTTTAGGAAGAAAGAAGAGTTAGTTTCAGGATTGGTTTGCAGCTTTAATATACTGTATACATCGTTAAAGCTAACACACAGTCAACAATAGATTCTAATGACATCATGTGCGTCCATGTGGCCACTGCTGAGTCAAATCCTTTTAGCAACTAAACTGTTTAATAACATAGTAGCATACTGTAATAGACGAGGTCAGTGCAATCATGTCTATCTCAGCTGGACAGAGGGATGAGGACTACCGTCCAGAGATTAATGAGTGAGGCTCTACCCCACGACGCATTTAATAAAGAAAACAGGCCGATACGCTGGAGCCTACAGAGTCCTGTTTGTACGAAAAACATGATCCTACCGTTTCAGAAGATGTGTTCTCTCTTCAAATCTTCTTTTGTGTCGTAAACATCTCTGCTGTTAAACAAACACTGTGGTCAGGTGTTACACAGGGGGATCGGCGCCCTCTGCTGGCTAAAAGTTACCCAGGGTTTCTTTAAAGTTAGATGTGCATTTTGTGGTGGGTAGTGAGAGAACCATGGCTGAAGTTGATTTTAAAGTTTTGAATAGGCACATAGGTGCATACGCCAACAATGTTTCTAGCGTCTGGGTTTATACAATTCTTTGATTGGTGTTGAGTACCTGCCATAATCTCTATGAGAGTTAGTCTTGCCAAAGGGCTCTGTGGTCTTTCTAAAACCTTGAGCATCATCACATCTTTCAGCCTCCAAATTCTTTCATCAGCGTCATCATCTTGCATCTTCTCTAAAGAACATTATCCTAATAAACGGTTGTGGACGACTGCGATCCATTACCTGCTGTCGCATCAGACCCTTGTACTCTCCACTGCAGGTAAACTTTGGGCCTGGTTTATGGTGGATATGCTTAACATCGACAGTGTAAAAATCCAGTGTTTGTCGAAGTGAGACTCTGATGGAGCAGATGGTGAGTTTTTCTGCGTCACTTCAAAGAAACAGGTCTGAGCTTTGTAGGTTTTGCTGCCGACTGTGGATCTTTTCATGTGAGGGTCTCCGAAGGTCAGCCACGCTCTTCATTAGACTCTGCTGCCTTCATTATATATTGTGCTTTAATTGTCCTCCTGCCACTGTTCACATATTGCATTTTCTGGCAAAGTTGTTTGTCAAAATTGTCTTTTTCAGTAAATATGTGCAGCATCTGGTGAAGTAAACAAAACCCAGTTGAACAGTTTCCAGCTTCACATCCATTTCAGGCTGTGTAGGCTTTTTTCACAGACTTTCACCAGTGTCCTACAACGAGAAAAGATCCTTATGGCAGATCATTTTCTCAGATTTGACAAATAAACGCTCGGTCTGTATGAAGATGTGCTTTTCTTCAGATTTTTCAGTGTATATTTGTCCGTTGGCGGTGAAAGGGACAGATTGACGTTGCTAATGTTCGGTTGATGTGGTGATAAAGTCACATTGTGATGGTGAATTCATCCTGAAAACTGTGATCGCCATCAGCCCTGACCCTCTGAGCTCTCTCGCCATGTTTCTCCATAACTCACAATTAACTCGGACATTACGGCGTCCCCAGCGTCCCGTCCAGATCCATTTCACTTTGAGGCACCAAACACGGGCCTTGGACCTCAGCCCGGTCTCAGGGTCTCAGTGGAAACAGGGCCACAGACAGACAGGGACGCGAGGAGAGGGGCTTCCTGAGCACACTTCAGGGGCTCGGGGCTGTTATGGATACGGCTGTGGTAATTACTCAGCGCTTGTTATTGCCCACACTGCCACACCTGCGCCCGAATATACCACAACAGCACCGCCGGGCAACAACAGGCTCCGACAAGTGCCAAGACACCGAAGAATCACCCTCAGATTAAAATTACATTTGTAGGCTTTAATTTACAATACATTCTCTCTACAGTCTGTATCTTTAAGCCCCTCCCACAACTCAACATTAAAGGAACATTCCATAGGGTTTAAGGGTTTTTGTTCTAGTGTGCCACTAATACAAGAACTCTGGATCATCCGTAATGCACCTTTAAATCATTTATCAACCTGAGCTCTATTTATTATAAAAGGTTAAACCCACTTTAACTTTTTTTCAAAAACCCAATGTAATGTTTTTGCATGTGTCTTTATGCCCCTCCCTTAAAGCCAAGTCTTTTCTGATTGGTCACAGGATCCAGGCTGTTTTGAGCCCCTACACAATCAAGTATTAATGATTACATTTTGCTAGATTAAAATGTTTTAAAAAGCCATTATTTCACCTTCTTTCAAAGATTTTTTGTGTCTGTGTCTTTAAGACTCGCTCTTGAAGCCAAGTCTGTTCTGATTGGTCAGATGCTCAACACTAATTTGAGCTCTATTTAAAAGTGTTTGGCTTTAGTGTACATAATACAATATTGTATCCACTGTCCCTAGGTCTTGTTTTTTCACAGATAATTCTTTTAACAATATACTATTTTGTGATTAAATCGTTTTACGCAAACTTTTGTTAATATTGCAATTTAACAAAAGCAGCAAATAATTTAACACCTTGTAAACAGCATTAAATTATAGTCATGACTATATCTTACATTCTTAAGTAGACCTAAGTTATAGGATTGGCTTTGTTTTTAACCAGTGCTTTTCTGCAGCAGCAGAGGCCTCCTGTGTCAGTGGTCAGTGACTGAGCAGACACTGATATCGCCCCTGTCAGCGCTGCCTTCTGTCCTGTCCCAGGTCCAAGCCGTAACTCTCTCAGGTAAATAAATGATGAAATGTGGAATGAATAAAAACAGTGACACGACTGACAGCCCAGAGATGGGAATTAGGAGGCGCTAAAGCTGCTTATTGGGCGAGGGGCTGCGCTAACGAGCCGTGAGATCGGCTCTGACACGTCCAAGAACAGGTGCTCGTTTATTTCCACAAATAAAAGGACCGCGCCCACACATTAGGCCACATCTCGCCTGTCGAAAATAACACAGCGACACCTATTTACCTCATTACAATTTCAAATGAGGTCTAGTTAGGTCCTCCTTCTGGAAAAATAACACATGAGAACTTACTGCTCTTTTTAAAACATGTACTGTTATTTTTTAACCTGTTCACTCCAAATACTAAGAAATATGAACTTAAAATGAGAAATCAATTATAATGGAACATTTTAACTAGGCTGAAAGTTGTGATTAAATGAATCGTCAGGAACATTTATAGTGTTTGTTATGTGACAATAAACAGGTGTGTTTCATGTTATTAGTTATTTGTGTCCACACTAAAATACAGCCGTTAGAAGAAGTGGCTCCTGGGAATGATGGGAAAATGACTTTGAAAAGGCAGGATTCAAGTGTTGAACATAAAAGACATACCTGCTAACTTAGAGCTGCGTTGTGTAAAATGTTACAGTATATAATTACCTCTTTTTTCTGCATCAGTAAAGATAATGACAAACTGAGCACTGCGGGAGAAGAAGCACACATTTATTTTAAGCACACATTCTTGCATGAGGGTTTAGGATCTTTATAAACATTAGGACATCAGTAAAATTAAATTCAACACTGGGTTTGTCCCTGCAGAGCTACCATAGTTGTTCCCATGTGATGTGTAAAATTAAAAGTAAAATTATTTAGCTACCTTCTCTGGCCTGTCACTAAGGTTAGTCTGGAGGGCTAATGATAAAACTCAAGCAGCTTTTCTTGTCATGACAGAGCACAAGGCTTTATTTAATTGCTTATCTGATGGTCAGTCCTGTCACTCCAGGGTCTGTCGGGTCTATAACGTGCATTTGAAATGGAAAAGACCGTATTTAAGTTTTGTGGATGTAAAAAAACAACACCAGTATTCTGAAATGAGCAGAAGTGGGGACCTTTAGAGTCCCACTGGAGCAGAAGCCCTTTTCTCCTCCATCAGTGCCCTTCTCATTCCCAGGTAACAGAGCTGTCACTGCCTTAACCACATCTGAAAGCCTTAACGCCTCGGCCTCATGCCTCCGTCCCATTTGTCGCGTCCCGCGGGAGCAGACCAGTGTCGACAGCTTCTCTGCCCTCAAACGCAGCTCGTTCTGGGGCCCGCTCTCGTTGGCAGCGGCGCCCAAAGTCACGGTGCTCGCCCTGGCACGACTCCAGTCAGCTGAGATCCACCACAGAGGGGGAGGGACCCGGGGATAAACGAGGAGAGGAGCACTTCCTGTTTGATTTAGCGTCCAACTGTTGTCTCCTCTGCCTCTAATTGACAGAATAAATGCACCTGTCGTTGTGGAGCCTCACTAGAGACAGTGTTGGCAGAAAGAGCACAAATCAGAGGTCGGCTGTTCACATTGTTTCTTCCTCATTTTGTCAGACCTTGTGATTTAAGAGCTTTTGCTTGATTAACAAGAATTACATTTGTGCAGTGGGTGAGACGTGAAACTTTAGACCGCTCAGTCGGAGGATCTGTCCAACTGAAGCCCATCCTTGGTCGTTCTTCATTTCAGTTTGTTGCGTCGAGCAACAGTGTTTCATCTTTTAAAAGAATCACTAAAAGGTCCAAGATTGTTGCACTTGCTTTTTTTGCCATTTACCTTATTAATGTCATTGTATATACTGTATGTAGCCCATATAAAATAAATTGTTACTAAGGATTTATCATCTGAAAGACTATTTTGTACAGCCCCACCACGCGATGAACCTGGGTCACATATTAGCCCTGAACTCATGTAGGATATGTTATTGTTGGCCATATAGATACAAGCCATTCATTTATGGTCCTAGGCAAACTGTGCACTGCTGGAAAGGAAGCACATCCCTGTATCTTGCATTAAATCAAGGAATATTGAGTGTGTTTGCACTTTGCAAAAGAGATTTCTAATCTCAGTGTGACTTTCCTGGATAAATAAAGGTTAAATGAAATATTCTAGTTATGAGCATTATCTCGGTTATAACATTATTCGAGATGTAACATTAACATGTCTCATATAAATCAGGTTATTTGTTTTACTTTTAAACGGCAAATGATTGTATCCCAGGTTGATTCTGTCTGAAACCACAACAATCAACAGTATATTTACTACATTTCCTGCATCAGAGGGACATATAACCAAACAATGTTCTGAGTGAGCTGACACTGCCACAGCAGAGGACGAGGAAAAAGAAAGCTTTGGTAAGAATACTTTTTCAGTTACCGTTTAGTGGAATAATACATTTATGACACTAGAAAACAACTTAATAACCAGTTGTGTTTAGCATAAAAGTGGTCATAGTTTTTAACAAAGTGCATCGTTTTGTAAAGCCTGAAGTTTTGAAAGCACTGTAATAAGTTTACCTTTTAGTCGCTGTATGAGAGTTGTTGTGGGTGCCATGTTTGTTGTGTGTCACTTGTGCTCATCAGCAGCTGTCAGAAACCATGATATGGACTATACAAGCCAAAGTATGATGATTTATTTTGCTCACTCAAACCTCATTCTCATAGTCAATAAAATGTCCCTGCAGGGCTACCGTAGGCACTTACAGGTGCGAGTAACTACACAAGACATCTTTAGGCACTTGTTTGCAAAGATACAAAGATCTGGGCATTTTCTAAAAACATGGCTAAAATTTACTGTAGGAAAACCCAGTTAATGAGAAACTACTGACAACAAACTGCTTTAGTGTTGGCAGATAGTACTTCTTACTTGCAGCTGTGTGACTCTGGAGTGTTTTTGGTTTGGGTTTTTTTTTTTGGTGACAGAGGAGGAGGGAGCGCTGGACTGGACAGATTCCGACGCATAATTTAAATTTAATTGGACTGGGCCTGACTGTCTGGGGTCAAAACGCAGAGAAAATCACTCACATTAATCAAGATAAAATTATCAGCTGATTAATCAGTGTTCTAATTACGGAGCCAGCGCCTCGTCTTCTTTGTTCTGTTTTAATTACTGGGCTTCATTGTCTTTTCCATATGGCCGGCATGTCCCCCTCAAAATGCCCAGTGAGCTCGCAGACAGGCTGAAATAATTAGTGCGTGCTGGGATGTGCGAGGTTGCTGTAAGGGCTCGTCTTAAATCCACAGTTTGTAGCGTGTCTTGTCCTACACTTTCGGTTTGGTCACAGGCTTGTTGTAGTCAGTGTTGTTACAAACTCAGCAGAAACCTTTGGTTCAGTGTGTTCCCGTCGAAGAAGCAGTGTGGAGGAAGAAGAAGACCACTTACTGTCATGATTTACAATTTAACTGTTAATGCATTGTAATCAGTATTCATTTAGATTCTTTCTTTTTCACTGATTCAGTGTTTAAACTGGCCAGACAGAGCTGTAGTCCTTCCATCTTCCTACAAGTATGTTAAGGTCAACCCTTGTGCCAAGACACAGATGAAAACAAAAGACGACAATTCTTTTGCTACAGCTTCTTATAGACCACATAGAACTACTATTTTAGTCTCATTGGAGCCTATCCCAGCAGCTTTGGGCCTGGAGCCAGGGCAATAAGAGAAAGCTTAGGGAGATCCACAGAAGGAGGAATCTACTCCAGGACGGAAAGGTCGAGCAATAGTTGGGTCCAGAAGAGTTACATATACAGGTGTGCTCATAAGTTACCTTGCCTTTACATTCCATAAATTTGTAATTTCTTTGGCCATTTGACCTTGATCAAAAGTTTACATGCCCCAGTTCTTAATACCGTGTATTTCCACCTTTAACATCAATGACAGCTTGACGTCTTTTGTGGTAGTTGGATGAGGCTCTTCATTTTCTCAGATGTAAAGCTGTCCTTTCTTTTTGGCAAAAAGTCTTCAGTTTCTGTAAATTCTTGGGCTCTTGCATGAACTGCACGTTTACGGTTGTGGCCAAAAAGTTACATTTTAGTCTCATCACTTATTTAAGAACGGTTTTCTTCTGGCGACTCGACCATGCAGCCTGTTTTCTTTCCAAGTGCCATCTTATTGTGCATCTTGAACCGGCCACATCACTTTTTTTCAGAGAGTCCTGTATTTCAAACACAAACAGTTTTTCTGGCAGTTGTGGCACAAACCTGTAGTTCTTAGTTCGGTTTGAACAGAATTCCTAATTTTTCAGTTTGAACATTGCTGATTGGCATTCTCAATTCCTGGATATAGTTTTAACTTCCTTTCCTGTTTAATAAAGTTTAATTATCTTTTCCCACAGATCCTTTGACATTTCTTTTGCTTTTCCCCATGACTCAGAATTTGGGTTCTTTCTGTTGTCATTATGATTTAAAAAGAGTAAACACAGTTGTTTTACAATAAATGGCTTCACCCAACCACTGACCATGAATGAAACAAAAAAAAAAAGTTATTCTCTGAAAAATGGCTTAAAATAAATCACAAATTTAACCGGGTATGATAACCTTTGAGCACACATTCACAAATAGTCTATGTTAAACACAAATAAATGAAAATGAATAACGTTACCATGTAATATCAGCAAGGTCTAATCTTCACTGGGACGTCTAACAGCGGGACATCTGCAGCAGTACCCACTCCCCCAGTGGAGAGTGGGACAGAGGGAGAGCCCGGCACTGAAATAAGCAGAGAAGTAAAGTAAGATGGTAAACATAATGAAGCATAATGAAATCTTAAGAACGACTAGTAACCTTGCATTTTGTGACCAAAGCACAATGTTGGATCAGAAAGCTTTGGACTGGGTTTTGGTTGAACTGGTAACCTTTATAACGGCTCAGACCAAGTCAGACCAAGGCCAGACGTGTTGGCTTTGATAGCACTTGCATTTGCTGTTGCGTTAGCCAGTAGCTCAGACACCTCGAGTCTCACCAGGACCACTATCTTCTGCTCGATGCTAAATGTTGGCGAGTCTGGTCTGGGCCGTAATAAGTAGTGAATAAAACATGTTCTGTTGCCACAGGGGCTCCACATTAGGCAGGGCAAAGTGGTGATTAGCCAACCCATCACACGCTGCACTGTAATTCCCACATACACTCCCCCCATTTCCCTTTCTACTCACTGCTGTTTGCTCCGTTCTTCAGCTTCTCTCCTTGTGTTGTCCTTTAATATAACCTTTTTCCTTTCCTCTTTCAGCCTTCGTCCATTGGGTAAAAGAATTTGCTTAAATGCATCGGTATAATGTCTCCACAGAGACTTCCAGTAATTCAGCAAAGACTGCACGGCCTTGTGGCTTATTCTCCAAACTCTCCAGTGCAGTGTGCGCAGATAAGAGCTAAATAGATGTCTGAATGGGCTCTTTTAGATGTAACACTGGTCTGAAGGCCAAGTATACAAGTTATTTTACACTAACCTATATTTTAATGACCCCTACAGAAGGTAAGGAAGGTTCAAGGAACTAGAGTACAAAAAAGACTAAGCTTTTAGTGTTTGGAAATAAGTAAGGTCATTCTGTTTCTTCCACTTAGTCACATTGGAGCCTATCCCATCAATGTTGGGCTTTAGACAGGGTTCACCCTGGACAGACTTACTCTTACATTCATTTATAGTTCAAGGGAAGCTTTAGGTTCACCATTTGACCTGCACATGCATGTGTTTGGGCAGTGGGGGGAAGCTGGAGTACCCGGAGAGAACTCACAGTAAAACAGGGAGGACATGCAGAATCCACACAGAAAGACCGGCGTTGGCCTGTGAGGCAGGAGAACAAACCACTCTGCTTAAGTGTTAGTTAATAAACTGCCCATTGTTCCCTCCTTACGCCTTAAGGGCAGCTGGGATAGTCTCCAGCCCAAAGACCTGAAACACGTTAAGTGGAATGAGGATGAATAAAATAATGAAAGCTGTTTGGCCCTGGGGCTAATATGGGTATATTTTCTATTGTGTTTAAAATGAATCTATATTAATGTTGTAGAAATGACATTGTGTTTTAATAGTGTCTGTAACATGAGAAAAACAAATGGACTATCAATAAATTCATCTCACTTCCTCCACAGCAGGCCCTGATAAAAACACTAACACACTGTGACACGGACACACACTCGGACGTGCACGCCCGCTCACGTGCACGCTGATGTGATGAGGAGGTAAGTTTTCGCGGCGGCTCGCTGTGAAGAGAGCGGCCTAATTAAAAAGTGGATGAATATTCATGAGACACTTGTACCGCTGCAACTAATTACATATTCAGAGCGGCTTGGGTTTGGAGAGAGCCGCCTGATACGAGGCTGACAACTCAATATGACCGACAACACTCGAACGTCTCAGACTGATGCAGATGTCGGTGTAAACCGGACCATAATGAAACGGAAGAATAACACAGTACAGTCGCAGGGCATTGGACGGAGTTATAGGGCTTAATAAAACCTGAAACATGGCTTTGACCAGTTTCCTGGACATGAGGAAGTCATGGAAAAAGACAAAAAAAAACAATAAGATTGCAATTTGAGAATAGGAATGTTAGCATAATGCTCATCAAATCCAGCTATTAGGGGTCACAAGCCAGTGTACTTTTGTGCCAGTCCAAAGCCCAGTTAAATGGAGAGGGTTGCATGGTTTTATGATCCATGTGCTGTTTCTTAAAGGGGATTTTATAAGTTACTTAGGACTGGAATATTCGGCCAATCATATGCTCAAAAAAGGAGCTCTCCTATTGGTCGATTACGGCTTCCAAGAAGTGTAAAAGCTGCTGATAAACAGTGAGACAGCTCTAAAAAGAAAATAAATTCAAGAGCGAAAAAGGACACAACGTATAATCGAATAAATAGTCAATTCAATTGTGGGGGAGATAATTCCTATCCTGCCGCTATAAGCTGGAGCTAAGCGCTGAACTTGAAGTAATTGATGAAATCCTGTGGTCCCCAAACCTCTGGACAAAGGGCAGCCCTGAGTCCAACTGGCACCGGGAACGTAAGACATAAGTTTGACTTATAGCCAGCAACGAACCAAGCTCTTGCCCCGTTCCATGGGAGGTCCTAGGCTACCAAAAATCTGGTAGTGGATTTTTAACTGCAATTTTTAAATAAAACTAAATTCTATTCCTACCTTTTCCACTGGCCCTGAACTGACCAGCAAATGACAGAAATGCAAAAACTATTTAGCTGTCAAGATGACCCTCCGTGGCCCTCCTTACCCAAAAGACAGAAAAGTAGGCACAGAGTGAATACATTTCCCAGGAAAATGAACCACTTTCTATTCATTCTTAGCAGGTTGGAGGGAAGAATGTCTGTTGAGAGGTCAGTGATGCAGCAATAAGAATGTGCTTCTTTATTGCCAGAAAAAGCATTAGCATCAAAGCCATATTGTGAAGGTGAGCTTGTGAAAACTGAAGACTTTTCAAAACATTATTTCTTTGCTATCATTTAACTTTTTTGACCCACTTCATTTACATTTATTCACTTAGCTGACGCTTTTATCCAAAGCGACTTACATTGTTCTACAGTAGTTACCAGTGTTATAGGACGACCGCTCTACCCACTGAGCTACTGCCGCCCCTTCAGATTAAATTGGGGCCCGTATGTGGCCCCTGAACTAACATGAGTTTGACACTCCATAAAGTTTAAAGAGTTGTGGTAGGAATGTCAGTTTTAACAATCCAACTCCACTAACCTCTGCAGAAGAAACAGGGAGGTCACGCAGGAAACTCTGTAAATGAGATGTTTAGAAAGCTGTGAATACACTGGAAACAGTTTACAGCTGTACGTCCAGCCTCACAACAGCAGCAGACGTCTGTCTCTGGACACAGCTCAGTGGAAACACACGCCTCTTCAGAAGAAACTCGGTGGATGCATGAGGCTCTTGTGTGACTGACACTGCTCAACATTAGACTTCTTTAGCACAGCTTCATTTGACAGTCCTTTTAAGAAGGCATCTCACTGCTCACTTCTATAAAAAAACTCTGGGAAGTGTTGGGAGACTTCACTTTCCCATTAATGAAAGCTATCCCGGTGCCAAAGTTCAGTGTGTGTAAAATATTTAAGTAACTGTAAAGCTCTGCCTATTTCCTAAAGTAGCCATTTGAAAACATGAACGTGGCAGTGAGCGGCAGCCGGTGGCCATCGCAGCCGTAAGTGTCCGGTTATTGCCAGCTTTACGACTGTCACACGTGAGATATTCATTCTGGTAAGTGATCCGTAAGAAGAGCCAAACTCGACGGTGCAGAGCTCGGAGAAGAGAGTCTTTATGGGACGAGGTGTTGATGTGTAAAATGTGTTGAGTGACACCGAGTCCACAAAGTATGGAGGGTTTATTAAGAATGGCTTGTGTCTACGTCAAAACAAAGAGAGACATTTATTGGACGTTTAGGAGAAGGGTGTGGGAGGAGGCTGCTCTTACTGTTGTCGAAGAATGGAGTTGGCCTAAAGAGATGGAGGTTTTATGATCATTTAAAAGAGAAACGTTATTCAGTGAGTGATATTCAGCTCGTTTTGTGCTACCTGGAACATACAATACTTTCCCATTTGGTAAGGTCAAGAAAAATGAAAGAAAAGTAAAGTATCTGCAAAATATTTATACTAGAAAAGATTTCACCAAAGTAATATCATTGCAACTTCAAAGTTATTAATGCTTTGTTCTATTTGAATAGCATAGGCTACTGTACATTTTGAGCCTCATTTTATTTGTCTTTGACCAGACCAAAGTAAAAAACGGTTTGGACCAAACTGAACCACGGTCCAGCTTTGCCAGTAGTTTAGGACTTTCAGACCAAATACAGGAAGTGACAATCAATTAAAGACAAAGAAAAGCGAACAGAGGGAAACAGGAAAAATGGATATTATGGAGTTTAAAAACCTTAACCTGAAATTGACCTGAAAATGGTTGAAAGTTGAAAGTACAGTGTGAGTCCTTAGTGAGTTTTTAGTGCAGAACTTAGAGCAGAAACCACCCTAAATTTAGTAAAACATACAAATATACCAATACAACCTTTAATAAAATATTATATTGAGAACAGATAGGAGCACTTGATAAAAAAAAAAGCAGATACCAGATGCACACTGACACAGAACTACGATCCAATAATGTTGTAGAAGTCACAGTCCATGTTTAAACACTGCATCAACAGGAAATTTAAACTCTTGGACGAATTTAAACTCTACGCTTACGTTCTCTATTGTACCGTCTTAAAAGAGTCTATCTTCATCTGACCTGATGACGGAACTGGGTCCTGGCATGTTTTTGCAGGTCAGAGGTAAACCAGAGACTCCTCCTCAGTCGAGCACCGCACACAGCACACTTCAAATGGCTTTAGTGTGTGTGTGTGTGTGTGAGGTTTCAAAAGCAGAAACAGATTAAACACATGGCAAGACTGACCTCTAGTGGTTGTTCTCTGTCTATACAGCCTAAAGCAAAGGTTATTTCTGTTGGAAACACTACATGTTCATTTATTTAAGATGGCATATCCTCTAGTTTTCTGCTCTATTGTTTATTCATGTATTTATATAATTTACATACAATGACTGTTCTTTCAAAGTATGTCTATCCTAACATCCCATAATCCCGACGAACTCTCCTTCCACTTCTCCGATAGATTTACTGTGATTGAATATCATTTTTCATCTGCTGCTGTCGTTGCCATGGAGACAGAAAAAACAGGCAGATTTATGTTGCAGATGTAGCGCTCGTTTGTCAAACATCACTCTGCATTTGCGGCTCTCTGGGGACGCCACATCTGCCGTCTGTTGTTGGGACTGTAATGAGACGCAGTTGTTCGTGAATTAACGAAGCAGTGGGACGTGAACATCGCCTCAGAGCCAAACCAGAGAAGGACAACAACTGCTCAAATATGGAGTCTTGGACAGAAAGTGCATTTATATGATGCAAAATGATTGTGTTTCTTTAAAAGTGTCAAACCATAGTGAGGTATGACAGTTAGACAGTGGGTCTGAGACTTTGGTTTAACAAATGAAGGCACATTTAACTTGAGGTAGATCTGTCATTACGAAAGCTGTTCAGGGCACACAAAGATCTAGTGAGGACAAATATCTCACCTTTACATGTGACATCAACGCAAATCTACATTACAACCTGCTTATTTATGGAATCTTATAGTTTATAGTGGGAACACCGTTTGAAAAGTGACAGTGTTGTGTTTAAAAGTTCTAAGATCAACACAAGAACAGCCAGTGTGTTGTCTTAACAAAGCACAGGGTTGATTCATTGTGACTGAAAACATAAAGACATGAATGAACACATTGTGTTACTCAGATTTAATGTAGCAGTGAGTAACTTCAGCCTCTGGTAAGAAGCTGTGTTTGAGCCTCGTTCTTCTGGCTTTGAGACTCCTTCTGTCCGAGGGAGGGGTGTGAACAGTTCATGTGCTGAACTCTTCCTGACTCTTTTACTGAGCACTAGAGACTTCATCTGTTTGGATTGTAATCTTGGTCTTGTCTTGGTCTGAGTAAACTCCTACAACTACAGCCTGGACTGTTTTTTATCATGAGACCATTTTTGAAAGGATGCAAATGCATGTTTACTGGATCTTGTCTTGGTTTTAAACATGTCTCAGGACCTAATTATTGGGACTGTATTGAAACATTCTGCCTTTTAATGTGGCTCCTTCGCCAAAAGCTAACCCCCTTGAACGTTTGTAATGTAATATACTCTGAACTCTGAACTCTTGGTTAGTGTGACCTTCAACAATTAAACAGGTAAGATGTAGTCTTTTTTGTAAAGTTACCTATTGCTGACATTGAGGGGAAGTTAAAGAGACTGGGATGAAATGCAGAAGGGGTAAAGAGCTACATTATTTTGCAGTTTAGGTACAAATATATTCATTTCTAGCTTCAGAAAAACCTCACTAAAGCTCTGTGTGCTGTAATCCCAGAGTGTGGTCCCTACAGACCTCAGTGATAATGAAAGCAGGCAGCAGCGGTCCGTCTGACCTTGAGGACAGTGAGATCTGGGGCAGGACCAGTCAGTCCATCTGTGCCGAGGTCCACTGAGACCGAGGACACCTTTATGAGACACCTCCAGAAGAGTCACTGCTCTGAGCCTCTGATGGATGTATTTATCTGTCTGACAAGAGAGTGAACATAACACAAATCATCGCTTTTTAAATGTTAATGCATGAAAAGAAAAGGACAAAATTAAATTCACATTAGAATGAAACCCAGCCCACACCACGCACTGTTGGACGAGCCACACAACGAGACAATGTCCACTGATGGATTTAGTTTTATTTGCAATAATTAATCACACTTCAAAATTAAGTTTCTTGTAAACGTTTGCCACATGCAGGTCATTTGTATAAATGAAGAGAAAAAAGTATGTTTATGTCCCCTTACTTCTGTTGGTGGGACTAAATCACAAGGAGAGGCAAAGCTAATAATGGGTAATGAGACATGTGGCAAGATGATGTCCTCTTTTAGGGTTTTAGTCCCGACGCAGAGCAGACGCAGAGCAGACGCAGATAGCCCCAGAGCAGACCCAGAGCAGACGCAGATAGCCCCAGAGCAGACACAGAGCAGACGCAGAGCAGACACAGATAGGTCCAGAGCAGACAGAGCAGACGCAGAGCAGACCCAGAGCAGACGCAGAGCAGACGCAGAGCAGACACAGAGCAGACGCAGAGCAGACACAGATAGGTCCAGAGCAGACAGAGCAGACGCAGAGCAGACCCAGAGCAGACGCAGAGCAGACCCAGAGCAGACGCAGAGCAGACGCAGAGCAGACGCAGAGCAGACGCAGAGCAGACGCAGATAGCCCCAGAGCAGACCCAGAGCAGACGCAGAGCAGACACAGAGCAGACGCAGAGCAGATGCAGATAGCCCCAGAGCAGACGCAGAGCAGACACAGAGCAGACGCAGAGCAGATGCAGAGCAGACGCAGATAGCCCCAGAGCAGACCCAGAGCAGACGCAGGCAGACCCAGAGCAGGCGCAGAGCAGACGCAGACCAGGCGCAGATAGCCCCAGAGCAGACCCAGAGCAGACGCAGAGCAGACGCAGAGCAGACGCAGAGCAGACGCAGAGCAGACGCAGATAGCCCCAGAGCAGACCCAGAGCAGACGCAGAGCAGACACAGAGCAGACGCAGAGCAGATGCAGATAGCCCCAGAGCAGACGCAGAGCTGACACAGAGCAGACGCAGAGCAGATGCAGAGCAGACGCAGATAGCCCCAGAGCAGACCCAGAGCAGACGCAGAGCAGACCCAGAGCAGACCCAGAGCAGACGCAGACCAGACGCAGATAGCCCCAGAGCAGACCCAGAGCAGACGCAGAGCAGACGCAGAGCAGACACAGAGCAGACGCAGATAGGTCCAGAGCAGACAGAGCAGACGCAGATAGGTCCAGAGCAGACAGAGCAGACACAGAGCAGACGCAGAGCAGACGCAGATAGGTCCAGAGCAGACAGAGCAGACGCAGAGCAGACACAGAGCAGACGCAGATAGGCCCAGAGCAGACACAGAGCAGACGCAGATAGGTCCAGAGCAGACAGAGCAGACGCAGGGCATACGCAGATAGGCCCAGAGCAGACGCAGAGCAGACGCAGAGCAGACACGGAGCAGACGCAGAGCAGAAAGAGCATACCCAGAAAGAAGCAGAGCAGAAAGAGCAGACCCAGAGAGAAGCAGAGTAGACAGAGCAGACCCAGAGAGAAGCAGAGTAGACAGAGCAGACCCAGAGAGAAGCAGAGTAGACAGAGAAGACCCAGAGAGAAGCAGGAGATTAGATAAATGGGACATTCTTTCCTCGAGACGTCTGTTTATGACATTCACAAAACTGAACCTGCAGATGAAACTCAAACACCAGAATTTAAATTAAGTGTGACGTAATGTTTTTTATATATATATCTATATTAATATTTTAATAATTCTTTTACCTTTTCCTGTAGAGCGGCTGGTGGTCCCTCACTCATGTCCCCTCTGTCCTAACTCCTCGCTGTTTACAGTGGACACCAGTAAAGACAGCATTTCTCCAACAAACCTTGACATTTGACCTTGGCTGATTTGCTTTGTTTTACTTTAAATCATTCTTAGACTAGAGTCCTGGGGCCTCACGTTAGCGCTGTCTGATCACATGACCTGATTAGGCCCCGCTCCTCCGATGGAGTCCTGGGACACAAAATGGTCTCCCTCGAAGTGCCGCTGCCCGGCGATGGAGATGTGAGACCGAGGACAGTGTGTGAGTTTGTCAGTCGTCCTCTGACTGAGCCCTTCATCACAGTCTGATGCTCTGGAGCTAAAGCAGCAGCAGGTCCAGGTAAATACAGAGGAACAGAACAGGACCACAGCCTGAGAGGGAGGCGGGACACAGCCTGAGAGTTATATTGGTGATTAAATGTGAAACCAACAGAGGCCATCATAGATTTGCTGTAAATAATCAACAAGCATCCTTGTATGAACAGCGTGATCAAAATATTGTTTCGCCCTAATCAGCACAATATGTGCCAAACTTTCTGTTTATTAGTTTTTAAAGAGATACGCTGTTGTATTATTTTCTACCAACCCTGGGCCTCATGCACGAAGCCTTCTGACTAATCCTAACCCTCGGGCCACTTTTAGGCACTGACTAACGTTTTCTGAACTGAAAAAAGTTCTTCTGGAAGAACAGCGTGAAGCAGTCTTACGCATGTCTCAGTCTCAAAAATAATGGTTTTATATTAGATTTAGATTAAAAGACACCCAGAAAAGAAACAGAACATAAACTTTGAGGAAGTGCTTTCTCAGTTGTGGCTCCAAAACTCTGGAATGAAAGGCTCATAAATGCCTTCTAAAATCACCAGGATGTTGACTTTTGCTCTTTTAATGAGCTTCTGATTTGTTTGCCATTTTAATGTTAAAATCCAGTATGTCCAGAAATTACAAAAAATATCAAATTTATTTTTACTCATTTTAAAAACAGCTTTACAATTATAGCACTTTTTAAACAAACATCACCCAGGACTGATCAACCAAGAATACTGTCAATTCCAACTTTAAAATCCCACTGAAGTTATTTGTATGCATTTCTTTGCCCCCCCCCCCCCACACACACACACACTATTATTCAGACTGGGGTTAAAAGCTGAACACAAAACATGCAGTTGCCTTGAAATATTTTAAAACATTTGGGCAAAGCATGTTGATAAAAACACTTTGAATTCGTTCTTTGACCAACTTTGTTCAGTGTCAGTGGAACACAGTCACAGATGGATTAGAGCAGTGTCTAAGCAGCTGCGTGTGGGTTCCTGAGGTGCACAGAGTTCCTGACGATGTGAGCGACCTCGGCCTCGGGTCGCGCTCTCTGGACGCTGTGATGGAGGCCGTCACGCAAAGTAGATGATCAGACCTGAAGAAGAGAGAAACATCTTATCTTTTCAATAAGCTCACTTGCAACTAAACCCCTCTCAAAATGGACCACAGAGACGACCCGCCTGGGACCCCCGGCTAAGCCCCCCAAAGTGGTGAGGCACGCTTTTGATGGAGCCTTTTTGGTGCTGAAAACATGCCAGAACCTACCTAGCCCACACTGTACCGTCCCTACGGCTAAGGCCAAGGCTCTACTTTGAAAATGGTTATTCTAGTTCTGCATACTTTTAGTGGCAAAGCCATTAAACTTGTTCAGAAAAGCCTGGTTTAAAGACAAAACTCTAGCTTTGATCTAGTGTTGATATTAACAAGAGTAGCGGCTTTAGCTGCTCCACAAACACTAGTCTTGGTAACTGCAAACAGATAAACACTAGTCAGACTCAATAAGCTGTGCAGCTCATACTGACACAGAATAAAGTAGAACAAGGAGAACATGTCTGTAGGTTCTCAGTCTCCAAGACAACATTCAAGAAGAGGTTTCACAGGAGGATTGAAAGTTTTCTCCTTTGTCAATTCTGAGTTCAACTGATTAGAGATGAGTTTTATATCACTCAGAGTGCAGGGTTTAACCTGAAATGACTGATTGGACAAAAGCTGATTAACGCTAGACCCTGGTTTCAGTGTCCGAGTCCTCCTGAAGGATATTAAACTCAGCTCTACTATAAGTTAATAGTCTTGGATGAAACATCTTCACTTTCAAACTTAAGTCCAGGTGCCTTCTTTGAAACATTTTGACGAGTGTAGTCTCTAGAGAACAGATTATGTTCAAAACAGTTGTTTCTACAAATTGTCTGTAGATTGTAACTAAAGCCAGCTCTACTACTGCACACGGAGAAGCACCACGTACCCACTGCCATCCAGACGGAGTAACTGAGCCAGGTGTCTCCTCCGAGCTGCACCATCAGGTAAATGTTAATGAAGACACTCAGAACTGGGATCACAGGGACCCCAGGGACCTGAGGAGACGACGCAGAGACAGACTCATTATTTGCACAAACATTTAAAAGTAGTCACAAATTCCTGAGTCCCGTCCATTTGACCATGAAAGCAGCTCGAGTGGAGTTCTGGGGCTGTCTCCAGATGAGGGCCACAGCGAGGATCAGACACAGACACAAGAACAAGACGAGCAGGACACTCCAGACCTCACGTCTGCGCAGAAAGTCCAGCGCCTCAGACAGAAGCACGCTCAGGACGACCACGATGAACACTGAGGAGAACAGACACTAATGATGGATCTGAAACTACTGCAGCTTCACCTACAAATTATATTCCTCACAAATTATAATGGTGATGGCGTTGACGTTCTTGGATGTTTGTGGCGTCGCTCGATACGGCGGTATTAAGAGTCCCATTATTGTGAACATCTCTCTTCTCGGGACAAAGTACTCCTCTTTGTACCTGGAAAAGAACAGAAGCAGCTGAAACTGATGAAGAAAAGGCTGCAGGAAATCATTTCAACAGGTTATGGCTCTGCTCTGTAGCTTTATTTATTTTATTTTTTTTTGGGACAAAAGACTGCCTAAGCATGATAAAATGATCAAATAAAAACCCCTTTCATCGATTTTTTTAATCCAAATTCTGGGATAAGGCGCCTGTAGAACTAATAAACTGTTGCACCATCATGAAACAATGAACAATTCACCTTCATTAAATCCCAACTTCAATTGTTTGGTCTCTTCGTTGAATTAAAAACAACATTATGAGAGTACAACCTCTAAAAGTGTGACATTAAAAAATGAGAAAATAATGTAGTAGTTCCTGGATAAAATAAATCATTAATCCATTATGTAAAATGTTTAAATCTGATTTTAATTCTTTTGATGATGCAGCTCAAGCCTTATCCAAAAAGATTACCCAGGCCTCCAGGACTTGTGAGGAGCCGCCTCCAAAAAGAAGGGTCTTGGCCAACACAGTACATACTTTTCTTTGTATCGAAATAAGGATTTATCCCTCAGAATTTTGTTTGTTTATGACAAACTTTAGATTTGAAAGGGTCCCATAGGAGTTATGATTCTGGATTTCTCAGGGAACATTGCGCTCATCTTAAACCTACTTTTAATTTCGCATAGCGCATTAATTTTAATGCACTATGATTGTTGTCGTGGGCTTTGCACAGGTTTACAATTTATGGATGACTTTGTGATAATATTTGACTCACACTTATTACCGTAGAATGAGGATGCAGACGGCCACCAGAGTGTAGGCGAAGATGGTTCCTATTGAGCTCATGTTGACGAGAGCTTTCAGATCGAACAGCAGCACCATGAACGCTGTGACAAACAGACGTTTTAAACAGGACGGGATCTGACTACGTTAGGTTTACTGAGTGTTTTCTCACCGGCCACAGCTCCTGACAACAGCGTGGCCAACACCGGGCTCTGTCTGGAGCTTAAGAAGCGCAGAGGTTTAAACAGCAGCCCGTCTCTGGCCATGGCAAACAGCACTCGGGCCATCGAGAACATCACTCCCAGCAGACTGACACAACAGTCCTACATCAATGAGCTGCCATTTGTACATCTTTAAAGACTGTCATGTTCTGTCATAAGCCCAAATATACATTAGAACCAATCAGTGGACGCTTTAGAGACACGTCCTGTACCTGGTGAATAAAGCGCAGAGAGAGCCCACAGCCACAGCGTACTTGGCCGGTTCCCACCCCACGTACTCAAACGCCACAGGGAGCGGGCTGCGAGTGTCCAGCAGGTGATAGGGCATCAGCAGAGTGAGAGACGCAGAGACGCCAAAGTACGCCACAAAACAGATCAACAACGTGGCCACGATCCCCAGAGGAATGGCCTTTTTGGGTTCTGCACCTCTTCACCTGAAGCAAAGACTTAAAGCAGGACTCAAACAGAATAATGGATTTGTTTAATGGAATTATACTGTATACAGGTGTGCTAATAACAGCTACGTTCTGTCGTGTACCTGTTGTAGCGATGCAGTCAAACCCAACGAAAGCATAGAAACATCGGGGTAAGACCAGTGAGGGGTCTGCGGTAAGACCAGTGAGGGGTCTGGGGTAAGACCAGTAGGGGATCGGGGTAAGACCAGTAAGGGGATCGGGGTAAGACCAGTAAGGGGGTCGGGGTAAGACCAGTAGGGGTCGGGGTAAGACCAGTAAGGGGGTCGGGGTAAGACCAGTAAGGGGGTCTGCGGTAAGACCAGTAAGGGGGTCGGGGTAAGACCAGTAAGGGGGTCGGGGTAAGACCAGTAGGGGTCTGCGGTAAGACCAGTAGGGGTCGGGGTAAGACCAGTAGGGGTCGGGGTAAGACCAGTAGGGGTCGGGGTAAGACCAGTGAGGGGGTCGGGGTAAGACCAGTAGGGGTCTGCAGTAAGACCAGTAGGGGTCGGGGTAAGACCAGTAGGGGTCGGGGTAAGACCAGTAGGGGTCGGGGTAACACCAGTAGGGGTCGGGGTAAGACCAGTAGGGGTCGGGGTAAGACCAGTAAGGGTCGGGAGTAAGACCAGTAAGGGGGTCGGGGTAAGACCAGTAAGGGGTCGGGGGTAAGACCAGTAAGGGGTCGGGTTAAGACCAGTAAGGGGGTCGGGTTAAGACCAGTAAGGGGGTCGGGGGTAAGACCAGTAGGGGGTCGGCGGTAAGACCAGTAAGGGGGTCGGGGTAAGACCAGTAAGGGGGTCGGGGGTAAGACCAGTCGGGGTCTGCAGGGCTTACTGTGGCCGCTGTAATGAATTAAAAATGATCAACTCAAATCTGATGTTTTCTGGAGCCGAGATGAGAAAGGCTGAAGTTTCTGTTGGATGCATTATAACGTCAGGAGTTTATACAACATTTAAAATAAACAGTCTGTTCTGAGGGTTGAAAATAATTTAAATTGGAAGTTAACTCTTGAACTATAATCTGGTACAAGCATTTCTGCTCCGGCTTAATGTACATTGTACGCCGTCCTAAAGAAAAAAAAATAATCTTAATAATTATAAATGGCTCTTTGGATATCAACAGCGTTTAAAATGCAGTACTTAAAAATAAATATCTTTATAAAAGCCACACAACAGAAAATGTAGAAAATGTAAAATTAACTCATTTACTGACAGTAAACTTACAGAGAAAGTCTGCATTTACCAACAGATCTGGGACACAATAATGCAGCTGGGAATTTAAGACCATTTAAAAATAAATAAAACATACAAACAACAAACAGCCGTTTAATATCATCATGAACCACTAGATGGAGCTGTAAGTTTTAAACTGCCCTATTAGCTAGATAAAATATTATTGTAACAATAGAGTTCTTACCTCATGAGTCCAGCTGAGTTCAAGGTCTTTTTCGTGAGCCTCCAGTTGGTGAGGTCTCCTTTAACGAAGCCTGCCAGAATAATAAACAACAGCACGGCCACATTGATCCCAGTGATGATTGTGTTCAAGATGGCCGACTCCTTCACTCCATAAGCAAGAACCCCTGAGACACAACCGGGTCAGCTTTAAACATTTCTACGTTAACAGTTTTTTTTAACTCGGATATGTACCGGCCAGCAGCATGATGAGTGCTGCAGCGAAGAAGTCTGGATACAAGGCGAGTCCTGGCGAGTTCATGGGCGTGTGCTTCTCCAGGGTCTCACCGATCACGTTGTTAATCAGGTCATCGAATGTCCCGGTCCAGGCTTTGGCCACACTCGACGTTCCTGGTCAAAGAAAACAATGCTTTTATTACAGTCGCACAATAAAACCCACGCGTTTTCACTCAAGATGAGTGATAGGCTAATAGTTTGTGCAATGTTTTATTTGACCTTTTAAAATATTTGTTTAATTGCGTCGCTGAAAAGTTGATTTGGGGGGAAGAAAAAAAATATATATATATTTGTCTTTTTGTTCCTATTTTTTAGTTCTGACTGAAACTGAACTGTTTTTCCAATGAAATGAAAGTTGGTTTTGGCCCAGACTAAGGGTTTAAGGCTAAAGCGATCCCAGACTAACAGCAGTCGAACTTGACAAGCCTCAATAACATTAGACATAACATTAAAGTCAAACATTGCTTCAGTCGACCTACAGCGAGGAAAGGCCCATCTCCACCAACAGGACTGGAAAAACTAATGCAGGAATGCACTGCCTTTCCTCTCAGACTGACACAAAGCCAAAATAAATATTAAAAATAGTCTTATTCACAAAGTGTCAGGATAAACGACAAAGGAGAGTGAATTTCTTTTATAATCCACAGGAAGAGTGACCCGGCCCGTTTCAGTGCCACTCACCGATGACATACGACAGCAGCAGGTTCCATCCTGTAACGAAGGCCCACACCTCTCCTACAGTCACGTAGGTGTAAAGATACGCCGAGCCCGTCTTAGGAACCCTCGCCCCAAACTCCGCGTAACACAATCCCGCAAAAACCGAAGCGATGGCCGCCACCAGGTACGACACGATGATGCTGGGCCCGGAGACCTCACGGGCCACCTCTCCGACAGGACGTACACCCCGCTCCCAGAGTGCTGCCCACCCCCAGAGCCACCAGGTCCACTGTGGTCAGGCACCGGACGAAGTTAGACTCCTCTCTGTCAGGGTTCAAGGGCTTCCTCCGAGTCAGGGCCCGCAGAAAGAGCAGGGCTTTAGACCAACAGGTGCCTCTGGCCGGGGGGCTACCAACACAATCAAAGACAGGAATTTACAAAGTGCCCTTAGAGACCAGCTGAACAATACATCGGACAGTATTATAGATTTCCTGTGGTTCCCAAAGACTGCGTTGGGACATAAAATCTAGAAAGGTCTTTGGACGTTTAGTGAAAATGGAAAATATGGAAGTTCTAAGAATCAGGATAAAACAGTGAAAAGGAAGAACACTAGAAACAATCCCAATGGGGACTAAAATAAACCAAAACAGGATAAATATAACCAAATAAATAAAAGGAATGATCAAAGCAATAAAGATACAAGTGTCATTATACTTAAATTTTGAATTATGTTCCTATTAAAAAGTTTGTAAAGAGTAGAGTTGGAAGGAAATTGTTGGATGAATCATTTTCTCAAAACTCTTCAAAACAGTCCAACAATCAGAAAATCCACTGTCTTTAAGCGTCTGCTTAATAATAGAGTTATTTCATTCATTTCCTATTCATGACATTTCCCAGGTTCCTTGTAAATGATCTTAAAAAACTGAAATCTGATCCTGATCTGTTTTTTCTACCTGTTGTCCATCTTTGGAGACTGGACGTGGCAGTGTTTGTTGGATAAGACTAGAAGCTAACGGAGTAAAGGTGGCTCCAGTCAGAGTCTTCTACACACCTGAAGTTAATCAACCAATCAAAAGCTGAGTTCAGGTCATTCTTCAGGTTTAGCTCTGGTCTTCACTGCAGACACCATCTGAACAGTTTGGAAAGTTAAAATTTGGTCCTGCAGTGTCTGTAAACCTGCAGTCGGCTCATAAATGGTGTATCACCTTTTATTTCACTAAATAGAGAATCTGACCAGCTCATTTTTATTGGGAATCTTCAGTAAAGATACAATTTAATTACCTATTCTTTTATGATCCACAAGATGGCACTAACCTGGTCTGTGTCTGTGACGGAATCATTAAACCTCTCTAATGGGCTCTGTGGAGGGTCATGTAATACACTGTTAAGCCACTAGATGGAGGCAGTGCATGAAACGATGTTACCCAAAGATATCAATGACATAATGACCCACAAACAAGGGAATTCTGTGAAACCCAGGGAACAGAGGGTTATAATGAAGCCAATCCTTAAATCACTTTGACATCCTTTAATAATATTCCTCATTGCTTCTTTAAAATATAAAACATCATGTATGCCCCAGCTCCTGACGTCTCTGAGGGAAAAGGCAGCACTGATGGGACCCTAAAATAAAATAAAACAAAAACATTAGAGGAACAAATGTGACCTTAAGTCTGCTCTGGAGCCGCTACATAAGTTCCACCAGTGACTGACCCAGGACCGGACCAGATGTAAATCTTTGTGAGCACGACGAAGAGCCGGAGGTACGAGCATGTTAGTTCTGTGTAAGGCACAAGATCCTTTTCATCTTCAGATCACAAAACAAAGGGCATTGTCAAAACGATGTCCTGGATCCGACGTGCGGGGAACCTGTCCTGGACCGACTCAGACTGATTCCTATAGTCTCTGGTTTCTGCTGCAGAGGCCCCTTCTCTCAAACGTCCCGTGATGTGGCCTTGGCCTGTGCACATGCTTGGTCTGGGATAATATTATTTTTTAGTTTTTTTTTCTTTCTGTGACACTTTTGCACTTTAGAAAAAATGTAAACCCTGGGATTAAGTGGAGATTGCTTCAGCCCAAAGACCCATAATAGGATAATAATCCCTGAAGATCTTATGAAGAAGTTGTCACACCTCAGAACCACATCAGCCAACATAGTTTCTCTTTCATTATTATTAAGAGTTCCTTTTACAGGAAATCTCGGAGCAAATTCCACCAAGGGTCCTTTATAAAAGGGACTTGACCCGGACTCGAGGAACAGAGCTTGAGCTAAAGATAAAATTTCTTAAAAAGGTCTAGCTTTTGTTGGACTTGTTCATGTTCAAAGTTTTTAAAATGTCCGACAAAACAAGAACAATTGAAGAGGCTCGTGATGCTTTCAAATCCTGCAGGAATCCACAATACTACGACCAATGGGCTCCCACCTATGATAAGGTCAGTCTAAGCCAGGACTCAAGTAGGACCCAGGAGTACTTAAGTTCTTCACATGTTTTGGAAAAGCTCAGTGGAGGGGCTCCAGTAATGTCACTTCAGGCTTGTTTCTTGGACAATTATCTTAAACAAAAATCTTTTCATAAAAAATGTAAATACGTGTACTTCAGAAATCTGATTTAACAGGTTTGGTGCTCTAAACAGTCATAAGCTTCCACACAAATCCAATGAAGAGGGCGAACGTTTAAAGAAGCCTCTGTCGGGGAGTTACTGGTGCATCAGAGAGACGTCTTATCGAAACCGGAGGAAATAAGAGCAAAGACCTGTCGGGTCGTTAAATGTGACGAGAAAGGTTAAGTATTCATTTGATGATGCCTGGTATAAGGTCATGTCTCTGTCAAATAGGACACACTATATAATGATTAGTTTGTAGATTCTGACACAGCAAAGTCTTAACTCCTTCACCCTTTGTTCTTATTCTATTTGGTGATAAAAAATAAAAAAAAAGCCTTTCCTACTGGACCCTGTGTGTCTCCTGCTGTTCTCTTGTTGAAATAATTACAGTCTCAGATTTAGAGCAGATCTAACGATGAAGTCACACAACAGGAGGGATCCAAGAATGAAATCGTTTTAAGGCTATGTTAAAAAACATTTCAACACAGTATTTCAGGGAGATAAACCAGGAAATACTAAACATGAGGAAACAATAAAGTATCACAATACACTCCCCACTTCTCGCTGGGTGTGACACAAAAGCAAACAGATAAAAGTAAAGGTTTTTTATCTCTTTCATCCATGTGTCACAGATATAAGCTGTGTGTCAGAAGAATAATCTAAAGAGTAAACCACAGTGCACTGATGAATTAGGAACACCATGAACCCTTGAGAGGTACTTATTCTTAAAGCTTTGTAAAGGGCTTCACAAAGACCTATACCTCTTTCCTGTTTCCTGTTTCCTGTTTCCTGTTTCCTGTAATTGTCAGATTCATTTTACAGGACGCCTCGACGTAATGTCACACAGTCAGGTTTGTGTGGGAAAGTCTCAGCCCTCGATAAATGCATTTGTGTCACAGCTCCTACTGAAAGTGTTTGTCCTGATTTAACTGGGAGTATTCACAAAGCTTTCCCAAAACAGCAAACAACTCTTATAAATCTGATCAACTGAGAGTAACGGTTTCATTTGTGATTCCACTGGGTTAATGCTGCCCTCGGTCGACGTCCAGGCGTCAGACTCAGGACACTTCGATCAGTGACATGACCACGGCCACTTTGAGCGTGAGCTTTTATGGAAATGTTAACGTGAGCTCATTTAAACAAGACTAGAGCTGTTTTATCAGCACTTACATGATATTCTTTATGAATATAAAATAAATATTCAGTGTGAGGTTGTCAGTTAAGGTTTTTGCTGCTGTTGGTGCTACATATTGTTTTTCTACAGATTCAGTTTATTTTAGGGTCCATTGTGAACATACATGTTTTAATTTGAGAAAAGACGAAAATTAGCCGTTGCTATAACCTTGTAGAGTTATATGTTTATGTTCATGCATTGTCCCATTTCAAATATAGATATTTTTATTCTTTTGGTTTCATGTGGGGTTCAGTGGCTCAGTGGTAGTGTAGTTGTACCTCACCTGGAAGGTTGGTGGTTTGATCCCCCCCCCCTACAGTTTATACTTTTGTTGTGTCCTTGCCTCCAGTGGTGTTCCAGCTGTAACACTGGTGAATGGAACCTTAATGTAAGTCCTTTTGGATAAAAGCGTGAGCTAAATAAATACATATAAGTATACTTTCATTAAATGATGTAGTGTTTTCTAATTAATATAAAAGATGACTAAATAATAATAACAGCCCCATACATAATTAAGGTGAAACCAAAAAAGGCACTAGTATCTTTACTTGAGAAACAACACAATCCTTGAAACAGTGTTTCATTAAATATAAAAGTAAGTGTGTTACACAAACACAAGAACATCGGAGTCACAAAAAACAACCAATTCATTTCTGGTTCTTACCTGCCACCAGACTGACCTTTGCCCCTATGACGTCATCCCTAAAAACTCTGAATGTCTGCATTACCTCATACTGCCCACTAGATGGAGGCCTTGCAATGAGAAATAATGAGTGTCGTGTTCCTCCAAAGCCTCTGCTGATATCGATGACATAATGCCTCAGAAAAGAAGGGAATTCTGTTTGAAATCTAGGAATAGGGAGTGATCCTGAAGCAAACCCTCACGACTACGCCCTGACGTCACCGTTTTACATTTCCCGGTTGGATTTAATCTAGTATCTAACAATCTGTCTTTTGTATGAGTCTCTAAATGGGTTTAAACGTCCCCTGTCCCCTCCCCCACGCTCCAAACCCTGTGTGGGAGGCATGCCTTTGCGTTGACTTTTAATTATTTATCCTCGCTAATTAATATTCACATAGGACCACCTGTGTTTTAAACACTGTGGGGTCCTAAAGCTGGCCCTGACACGGAGAGGGAACTGTTGGATGTTAAGGCCTGTGTCTTCTCACACCTGAACGCTCCAGTGTGGAATAAAAAAAGATCTTAAGTTGTAGTCGCTGGTTGTCATGGAAACCCCCAGCCCAGAAACACAGGTCTTCTTTTTTTTTTTTTTTCTATTGAACAAAGAGAAAAGCATATTGTGGTAAAAGATAGGATTACTGGGCTTGTGTCTGTATGAAGCCAGGTGATGATCTGATGAGTGGCCGAACTCAAGTGAAGCTGCTTTGAATGACACTCCATGACCTCACAGATCAAATTCACTTTTAATTAAACTACAGTCATTCTCCAACAATATTACAAAAACGGTCTTACTTGTCAGTTTATATTTACAGTCACTTTTGTAACAGGGCAGGATGGTATGGTTGTGGTTTTGTTGCACAGCTGTCAGCCAATCAGAAGAGAGGATTTAGACAGAGTTTTCAGTCAAGATGACGTGAGTTTTTTTTGTGTTGGGGTTGTGATTGTGCTCATGTGGTTTTCTTTGCAATCAGACAATAAAGTTTATCTTATTACATTTAAAACATGACTTAAAGGTCAGTTCCGTAAAACCATGAGGACTTCCACTGAAAGCCTTGCAGGTTCTTTAGACCTGGACCTGGATGGGATTGGATGAATCATCTGCGAGTGACCTCCTAGCACCAGGTCATTTTATCCAATCAGTGCAATGACAGGTTATTTAAAAAGTAATGGCAACAGTCAGTTCATTAAAACGTTGAATAGCACTGCCACACCAGCCGTGGATCGAGAGACGTCCACTGGTGCCTTCGCCGTGAGTCTGTGATGCAGCAGCTCTGACAGGTCTGTGTGTTTCAGGTTGCTCTCAATGGATACAATTGTGGTTTCTTAAAGATGAAAAACCCAATCATCTCCAGTTATTTAGAACCTGCCCCGTCCAAACACTTTCTATGGAAGCCCTCCTACATGGTACTGTGTCATAAATGTAGACAAACAGTCAACCTACATACTTCTCCAAACCCAAGGATGGAGACATCGGTTCCTATGACTAGCTCTAAGCAGTAAACCTGACTCCCAGATAGTCCCCTCTAGAGGCTCCCGTTGAGCGTTTGCAAAAGGGCAGGTTCTTTAAATGAATACCTGGTCAGTGATGGGATTTATCAGAGCAGCTCCATGTTTACTTTGGTAAAGGTAAAACACACCCAGACCACGAGTCGGAAAGGCCAGGGTTTGGACGTATGTACTTTACGATTCAAGTCACAAATCTCCCAACAATCGAGCTGCAGCACAAGGTTACTAATCATAGACTACAAGAAACCAATCCAAAGGCCAAACATGGATCACTTCAAACACACTTTACTCATTATACGTAGAAACTAAGAGTCAGATCTGTTGTATGGCAGATGATCATTTCTTTTCCCTTCAGGGACATGGCTGCTCTAAGTCCCAGTGACATCGGTGTAATGTCAGCGGGTTGTGAACTGTCCTCCTCACAGATGGCTGAGTAAATCACAGCCACCAGTGCTCCATTAGGTCACTGTCACTGACCGCACTCTCAGTGGAGCTTATCCCCGACACAGCACCACCAAACACAGAGGATTTGAATTGTTCTAAACCCATGTGTGAACGGGTCACAGGCTTAAATCACACTCAGTGGATTAACTCTGGCTTTTAGAGATGAACCACTTACACTGTGCAATGTGCATTTAGTCACTGCGTTTATTTCCAATGAAACATGACCTAATTTATCCACTTTACATGGATGTAATGACTCCATAGTGTTTGCTAAACAAATAAGAGGATATGTAACTAATAATTCATGAACAGTTTGTGCTTTTGGCTGCACATGTGGCAGGTTGCATTATTAAAACTAAATGAGTAGGTTTAATGTGTTGTAGAAAGAATGAAACATGTGATGAGGCCAACTGTACATACACATACAAAACCAATGTTGACCTGAAGTATTTACCTTTTTTTCTTACTCTGCTTGTGTCTTCCCGTGTTTGCAAAAGGAGACTTGAATTTCAGGTAAGTAATAGTTTACCAACTAAAATACTGTTCCATTTTTATTTGTAAAAAAACATAGACATAATGTGTCTAGAAACAAAACTGTGACAACATTTTTCTAAATGATCCGTTTTGTTCCTCTAAGCAGCAATACTTTTTTTTACTTTACATAGCTTTACTGGAGACTGCTGTTGTTCTGCTGAAAGATAACTCTTGTTGGCACATCTTACTGGTTTTCTGCGTCTTGTATAAATGTGAATGCTGCCACATGATAGGTGTTTGATCAGGCTAACACTTTGTATTGTGTTGATATTAGCAGTCTGCGTTTACTGCAAAGGAGTTAGGGCTGTTGTGCCACAGACCTTTACGAACACATTCTCCAGACTTTTGGTGAATGTATGAATGAACACGTCAGGAGACATAAGAAAAGAGCTTCAGAGACTGTCCCGTTCACACATGGGACATTTACCAGTTCCCCTCCAAAGTGCTTTTCCTTTGCTGTGAGTGTTAACCACTGATCCTAGACAATTTTCTACTTTAGCCTGAAATACACCAAACACTATTATTGTTGCTTTAATTTGTGTAGAAGACCTTTGGTGCTGAGTCACGTTCACTGTCCACTGTGCCGTTTGTGATGCCTTCATGAAACACGTGCTTTGGGGGAAAAAACAAAACATTGCCAACTGTTAAAGATGAGGATTAACAATGTGGAAGTAGTGTTTTCACAAAGCCTTATCTGATCCTTTGTGTCTCTCTGTTACCGACAAACAGACCTCTGACACTCAGAGCTCAGTCACATGTCTGCTTTCTGTCCTGTTTTCTCACATGTGATGATTGAGAGGCATATGGAGCCACAGTTTTTACCAAATGCTCTCATGGCTTTGGGCTTGGGTCCAGAGCTAAACATGTTTCTCTCTGAGACAAATGCCAGCTCTGGCAGAGGTTGAATAGGGCTCTAAATTCTAGGGATCCTAGAATGTTCGGTTTTTGCTAAAAAAAAAATAGTTTAGATATTATTTTAAAATTAAGATGATAGTTTACCATTTCCACTGATGGACCCTTTTACAAAATGAAATGGTCTTATATCTACCTCACCTGTGCTGTTCCCAGGTGGAGCAGTCTCATATGACTTTGACAGAAGACCCTCTTTGAGACAGTTCCATGCACAGTTCAGATCTTTAATGAAGCTGTGACCCTCTTCCATTAAGCCCCCGATGATCCCAGTCCACTGCTCTCGATATCCATCACTGCCTTCTCAGCTCCGCTCTGATTGGACGATTCAAAGGCAGCAGACCGTCCAGTGAAATGTCACCGTGTCACAGCGGGAGCCATGTTAGCGCCGAGTAAAAGGTCAGCTCCACAACACCCCAGGCCTCAGAGCACGTTTCGTTTCTGAGATTATTTTGGAGCGCTTCACCTGACACAAGACAGGACACGTGGGATTAGGACCGGACAGAGACAGCAGAGATAAAACCTGACAAACGCCAAAAGGCTTGAGAACCGGCCACTGAAGAAATTGTCAGAGTTACAGTGTTATATGTGCATCAGAACACAAACATTTATTCACGTTTCCAAGCATGTTTCGTCCAATCTATTTTCAGATTAGATTGTTATGACTGGCTTAGACCATGTCACGAACAAACGGTGCAAAACAGGTTTATTGTAGATTTAACACAAATGTAAGCAACAGAAACAACCATGAGGTGTGAGGTGTCGAGCCACCTACCTTCCAGCTGAAGGACGACCGCTCTCCCACTGAGCCACTGCTCCCCAATTTACAATATGTTCTTGCATCTGACCCGAACAATGAATAAAATAATATAATAAAACAAATATTTCCACAGCACATGTCCACTCTAAAGAACAGGAACACACTCACCTGAACTGAGCTCTAACTCATCCATTAATGATTCTGTATGATTGAATGAGGCATGGTTTGGTTTGTTAAACTCTGATTCGGTTTGTGTTTTGGCTGCAGGCGGTGGTGGGTTGGAGATAAATAGTCGTCGTATTGGTGCTGCACAATTTGTATTTCAGAAATGCTGCAGCACACTCTTTGCATTTTGAAATAATGCACAAAACAACAACTCAAGTGAACGGATCCATTAAAGTAAATGTAACTAAAGATAAATCTTCCCTTGACATGGCAGCAGGAAGTTGTTGTTGGTTCTGGATGGAAGGTATGCTTATTCTGTGAACCATATGTACCTTTGTAGATAATTTAAACATAACTAAACAAATTGTACGATTTAGTTGAAACAGAACTTTTTTGACTTTTCTACAAACGTCTCTGTGAACTCACAAAGAAAACAGTATTTCTGGATGAACACCAATGGAAGATACTATAAATTGAACGACATTCACCTGAAACTGTGTGAGTCCCGTTTCTTCTGTCTGCACTGCTTCATTTGAAAAGTATTTTTATCCCAGAGACGGTCCATCACCAGACGGGACAGAGAGGAGACAGGAAGTGACTGGGACGTCTGAAAGGGCTTCACAGCAGAATCACAACTGGACCTGCTTCTAAAATCTCTGGAACGACCCAGATTTAGTCATATTTTTAAACCACATTCACTGAGTCATTTCCCATTTAATAACGGAGAGAATGGAGCATTGTGGGTAATATTACTGATAAATGACTCAGTAACCGGTCTAGGGTCATAAATATTACAGGAAACTTTTTTGTTGAGCTGTAAAATCTTATAATAGTGCAAAAGAAAGGCTCAACCTGCAGTTTTTACATTATATTTTATTGGTTTTGTCTTCAGTGGGACACTTGTTCATCGAAAAGATCAACAATGCCCCTGGGCTGATCCTGGTGATGGAGTTTTGATTTAAGATTCGTATTCTGTCCAGACCTGAACATCACCGGTCCATGTTTAAACACACACAGAACAAATGAGCTTGGAGAGACTAGGACCAATCACAGCCAGGTCCCACTGAACCACTCAGAGCCCCAGGTGGGCGGAGCTTAAAGGTGTAATGATCTACTGTGTTTAAAGCTGGATAAGGGTATAGCTATTTCCCCCACCACCTTTTCCCAGCTGTAATGTCAACAAAGTCCGGTCCACTCCAAAGTACAGTCCTCGCTAAAGACCAAGTCCAGATCTGGCATTGTTGGCAGGATCCCTTCATAAGATGAGCCAATGGGGAAGGACCTGCCTCTATTACGTCCTGAAACCGAGCTCAGTCTGAGAGGGTTTATTCTGGTTTAGACATTAAATAAAACTGATTGGTGTTTAAGTGCAGATTTCAGGTTCGATTGAATGAACCAGCCTCAGACACATCCTGGTCCTGGACTGGAGTAAGACCCAGAACCAGACTCTCTCCTGTTTCTGGTCTGTTGCCCTGTCTTAATCTCATCCTGTCTGAGGAGGTTGGGCTTATCACATGTACACCAACGCAGAGAAACATACACAGAGAGCTAAAGGTCTTTGTTGGTCTCTGGAGATCTGGACCTGGACCAAGCATCAATATTCTGCTAAAGGCCGAGGTTAGATGCAGTAAGGCCCTTCTGCTTTTACCGGCTCGTCTAGTGAGATATACTTGGTATACCTCCAAATTGCCAAACAGTTCCTGCACCAAGCAGGAAATTCTCTAAAACCAGTTAAACGTTAATGAACAATGAAATAAAGTAAACACAGAATCCAGTCAGCACACAAACAAAATTACTCCCAGAGCTAAAATACCGTATGATGTAATTTAATGACACTCACCCCTGCTTTCATCCTGAGCCCACTGTGACACTGAAAACGACACTGCTCCAGAGGCGGGCCTTGGATTTACCTGCGTCCAGCCCAGGTCTGTAGCTGTCGGCTCACGTCAACACAACAAAACACTAAAGCTATTAATATCAGACATCCTCTCATGGTTTCATCCTGTTACTGCTGCGCAAACCTGATAATTACAGTCACACATCTGGTCGAACGAGCTTCCCTGCAACTGTCTGGTCTCACTTTAGTCGAGGCGTTTTCGCTCTGAGATGTTTTTATAAGATCAATTACATTTCAGATGCTGTAAATATACTTTAGAGCAGCTTTAAAACGAAGACAGTTTGAGGTCAGTCAATATCAATGCTTGTCAAAATAGTTCTCAGAAAGTATTGATGGAAATAATGACTAGCCAGTCTTCCTCGTAAATTTGGGTAAAATAAATGTTGATTCTGTAATGTCTTGAGTCTGGAGAGATGTGAGTAATTGTTCAGTGTGAATATAAGAGTGAATCATCACAAATCCCATTCATGAGAGATGTTTGTGAATTAAAGCCTACTTAAAATAAAAATAAAAAACAAAGAGGAAAATGGACAAAATGGTTTGTAATTTCAGAAAATTGGGACTAGTTTAAAAAAAAAAAAAATACTTTATTTATATCTTTATACTGCCATCACTGCTGTGTATGAGTATAATCAGTACATTAGTTGTTCTACATTTGTCTTATATTTTTGAGACAGATATTTGTTGCAGTTTGTCTTTGGGCGCACAACTGTGACACAACAAAACCCACTCCGTAAATCCTTTATGTGGGACTTTTCAGATTATCTTTCATCACCGTTTAGAAGATGCTCATCTTGGATTACTTATTATGAAAGATTTTGTATGTTAGTGTTGTTTCATTCAGAATACTGCTCACTTACAGTGGGGCAAAAAAGTATTTAGTTAGCCAACAACTGTGCAAGTTGTCCCACTTAAAAAGATCAGAGGCCTGTAATTTCCATCAAAAGGTAAAAAAAATAAAAGAAAGCACAGAGATCATTGTCATGCTGAAAGACCCAGGCATGTTTCCCTCGCTGATGGAAGGAGGTTTTTACTCAAAATCTCACAATACATGGCCCGTTCATTATTTGATTTACACAGAACAGTCGTCCAGGTCACTTTGCAGAAAAACAGCCCCAAAGCATGATGTTTCCAACCCCATGCTTCACATTAGGTATGGTGTTCTGTCACTCAGCATTCTTTCTCCTCCAAACATGACAAATAGAGTTGTTAAACCAAAAAGTTCTATTTTGGTTTCATCTGACCATATGGCATTCTCCCAATCCTCTTCTGGATCATCCAAATGCACTCTAAATCAGACGGGCCCGGACATGTCCTGGCCTAAGCAGGGGGCACGTCTGGCACTGCAGGATTTGAGTCCCTGACGGTGTCATGTGTTACTGATGGAGCCTTTGTTACTTTAGCTCTGCAGGTCATTCACGAGGTCCCCGTGTGTTTCAGGGATCTTTGCTCACTGTTCTTGTGATCATTTTGACCCCACGTGGTGAGATCTTGTGTGGAGCCCCAGATCGAGGGAGATTATCAGTGTCTTGAATGTCTTTTATTTTCTCCCACAGTTGAGTTCTTCACACCAAGCTGCTGACCTGTAGGTGACTAATTTTACGTCACTAAACATACATCACAAAGCTGAACCAAACTGCTATCAACCCACACTCTACTAATACGACCTGTATATATCTCTGTGTTAATGTAGCGAAGACACTTGGTGATGAGTGCTGCTGGGGTTGATGATGAGGAGAAACGCGCCACAGCTGAGGTGATGATGGGTGGAGGAGGGTTGGTGCATGAACACCTGGGTGAGGTCTTCCAGGCAGCTTCAGAGATCTCCTGTTGGCTGCAGTATGTGCAGGAAGTCCCATACCTCTCCCTCCGTAGACACCTCCCACAGATCTTAGGCCAACCACAGTTATAACTTGACAGTTCTGTTTCTGTATTTGAGAACACAGTCAAAGCAAGTACGTTGAGAAAATATGATTTCGCTGAGTTTGTTTTTTTGTGGGCTTACATCTGAAATTAGAAAAGTGACTGAGTGGCTCGGGATGATGGAGGGTGACAGAACTTTATGTTTCTGCTTCTTTTCCATCATTTATGGTGTATTTTCTCTTTATGCTCATTGTATTTGTTTTGTTTATTGGACTAAATAAATGATGAAATGAAATAAACGTTAACATTAGTGTCCAGTAGCCTAACTTGTCACACAAAGACCCTGTATCTAACTCTTGTTACCTTCTCGACTGGGAGCAAAAATAGATCTTAATATTAGAAATAATGAGAGTCCTGGTCTAAAGGCAGCAGCTCATTAGTCATCGTTTCTCTCAGATTAATTCCCATTTTACAAGGAAACAGTTCCCTTCTACAGTGTTAGTCCTGTATCTCTTCTTTCATGGCTCTAAAAACTCTGCTCTGTTTAGTATTCAGCCCACTCCAGTGTGTGATGTGTGGAGTGTCTTCAAGGTGCCATCCAGCTAATTTCCAGAGGATTGAAGCTCTGTCAACAGGCAGCGTTTAACGGGACGGATCAATACGAGGGTCTGCGGCGGCGAGTGTCATTCTGCGTCACTCTGAACTCACTCCAGAGCTTGGATTATTTACACGTCTATCACAAAGTGTCCGCAGCAGATGTCTTCAGATGTTCTGCCGACGCCGTTAGATCACAGCTAACCTTTCAAAAATAATCCCAACGCTGATTTTTTTTTTTTGGTTAGTCCCGGTTTAGTGCTGTGTCACTTTAGACTTTAGTCCTGGATTAGTTTTGGTATAATCCTTAAATCTAGTCCATTTCCTGGTTTGAATTCTGGGTTAGATCCTGTTTTCTGGGACAGACCTACAGTGGTTTAGTTCAAAGTTCATTTTTTGGGTAATTTAATTGTGGTTAAGTTCTGGGTCATGTTTAGGTTCAGTTATTATTTAATACTGATTCATTAATGCTGCTTATGCTTCTTTAAACTGTTTAATTAGTGACTTAGACTTAGACTGATTTGTTCTGTGGTTATTTTTAGTTTAAACCTGGAAGTCATGGTTTAAATTTGGGAATGTCTTAATGTTTTGGTTTAGTCCTGAGTGGAGTCCTGGTTCAGTCCGGACTATAGTTCTGGTTTTCCTTGGTTTACCTCAGTATATAAAGCCTTGCAGTCCAGTCCGTCGAGAGGAAGTGCTGTTTGTGGTATTTCCAAATGTCACACAGACATCAGTATTCACCACAACTGAGCGCGCTCAGACCTGGGCATGGTTCAGAGATTGATTTCACGTCTCTGCTGCTTTTATCGTCACCTTTACATGCGAACCATCCGAGTTAATGGTCAACAACACGGACGATATCTTCTCCGTCTGATTTACTGCTGCGTCTCAGACTCGACTGTAATTAAGGACCAGGTGTTTTCTGTCAGAGCAAAAACTGAAACAACCCAGCACAGAAAAAAGCCAAACCTGAGAGAGAACCACTGAAGGAGGATCCAGTCCAAGGTCGTGCGATAGATGTGTCCAGGACAGTCGCTGACAAATACATCATTTAAACAAATAAACATGAATACAGTCCATGGTAATATCAGTCGACATCCTTAAATATCTGTGGTGTAGATTTAAAAAAAAAAAAACGGGGTAACCATGAGAGCAACTGTAGAGCTGTAGAGAACATATTTGTGAAAGATCACGTTAATGGCCTGTTTCGAGTTTCGACAGCTGTGTTTTGCTGTGTGTGCCATCCAACATAGTTCATTTTACAAAGATAATCAAGTAGTAGACGTATATTATATCCCCTTTTCCTTTGCAGTTTTCCAGGTATCTGTCTTAACAAGGGCAAACACACATCACCAAAACAACCTCGGGCGCTGGCTGGTTGTTCCTGGATTAACTCTGAGGGGTCCACGAGGAAAAGAGTTCCAAGAAGAAGCATGAATCACTTCGGCTGTTGGTCGATGAACGATTGCTCACACCAGTTTACCAGATTATTCTGCCGACTCTGCACCAGGTGAGATGGAAACAAGGCTGTTCAAAAATCAGAGAAATGAAGACCTGACAAAAGGCCATACAACAACAAGACTAGGTACACTTTACAGCCATAGCATTAGAGCCCGCCCCGTTTTAGATAAACCATTAGAATTGGTTGATGGTGAGGGTCTCGGTGGAAGACAGACCCATTAGACTTCCCTAAGAAAATCAGAAGGTCTGGCATGCAGGCTATATAAACCCAGATATACAATAATACATTAGTAAAAATAATAAGAAATATTCCTTCGTCCTGTTGGATGATCTGTCGGAGCCAGACTCAGTTTCTTTTACAGGGGCCACTCTTGACTCAAGCTTCCACATCTGCTTTAGCTCCTTCTTCAGCGCCTGGTCTTTCTCGAGCTCCTCATGTTGTTTCTTTCTGACGTTTCACTGGCGCTCACCAGGTTGTTTGACCATTATCTGTCTGCATCTAGATTCTCACAGGATCCATAACAAAAAGACAAAAAAAATATACCAGACGATGTGATCTTAACCAAAAGACATGTGTTTTTCATGGTTTTAATAGCACCTCCCTGAGACAACTTCATCAAGCGGTGACTTAAAAAAAATCTAATCTACGTCTGTGGTTATAAACCTCTCACATCTTTGTCTCAGTCTTGCCACACCAAGACAGTTTTGCAAGACTGAGAGTCGTTTTCATCTGATTCCTGTGAAAAGAAATGGCAAAAAACGTTATTTTCTGCTTACCTCACATTAATGCATTTTAAAAAAAAGTTTGGCCATAACTAAAAAAAAATATTTTGTTTTACATTTTTTAAACCTTTCAGGATTTCCAGACAACGTTGATTGAAGAAACATGAGTTCTTTATGTTCTTTTACCTAAATATAACTACACTTCAGTAAACAAGCTACAGAATGACCGCTTTGTATCAAGAAAAAAAAAAACAATTGCAAAAATGAATTATCAATATTTCTGCCTTTTGCTTTTGTAATAATAGTACAACCTTTGCGAGTTCAAGTATGAGTATCAACCTTTTTTCCAAGTTTCCTGTTTATCTTAAAGTAGGCTTAAAAATAAATCATCAACTTTTCCTTCGGTTATGCATTAATTGTTTGCTACAGTCAGTACGTTCATGCATTTACTAAAACCAGCCATTCTTTCAAAGACACTGGTGTAAAAAGTAGTCTTTAATGTTGGAAGTGGCTCCAGGTGAAAGCGGGGCTAATGCAGCTGAACCTCCTCTTTGTCTCTAAAATGTTTATGTCCTGAACAGACGGCAGTAAAAGGCCACCTGCTGCTGCTAAAAGTGTCACTACACGTCCATTTCTCACTTTTAACGTCCATTTTCACCCAATTAACAAGTTCACCAAAGGATTTCTGTCTTGGGCTCAAGGGAGCCACAGGCATCTAACTGAAAGAGGAAGCATACTATATATTATCTCACATTAAATGGAAAATATGAGTCCAGTCTCAGATTTGCACAGATGTTACATGAAAGTGTAGATGGACCTACTTTCCCTGGTGTTGCTTACGTTTAGCACAGGCTTTATAGTGTACCTACTGTACCTACTGTACAGACAAGCTTTGATAAAAAAAAATTAACCTGGAGCTGAAAACCAGTGAGAATAAAAGGTTTTTTTTGGTTCGATTTTTAACTCCTCGTGAGAGAGGGCAGCTCTCACAGGAAGGTGCTGCTGTGACTTTATTGCCCCTGGATTTAAACCTGGCTGGGAAACATTTATTGACCTCTGTCTCTGGGAGAAGTGTGGACATTTTAAAGTTCTGAGTGATAAGAACTGGTCATCTGAGACTTTTGGAAACAAGCTTCTTAAAAAAATATATGGTACATTCTTGATGCAATTTTACAAACATCATTGATGCAATAAATTTGTATGAAATGCACTGAAATCCTTCATTTCTTTTAAAGGAAAAAGACACTTTTTTTTAAAAAGTCTACCTTTTAAACGTGGATCTAAAATGCGTCACTGTTCCTCCACAATTATATTCTCACATAAACCCAGTAAAAGCGGGGCCTTGCTGCAGCATTAAGCCACTTGTGGATGACTTATGAAGGAAACGCTCGAACAGCCGGCTCTAAACACTCCAGTGAAGGGCTAATGGCTCTGGAGTTATGACTCGTGCAGTACGATTCCCAAGCCTTGTGTTACTCTTTTATGTCTTTACTGCTCACGCTCACAAACTGAGGAGGCTAAAGGAGCTGTGTGGCCTTGTGCTGTCTCTCTCTGAAGATGTACGGAGTCATTAAGACCGTGAGGAATAGACTGGGCCTGTGCTGACACGAACAGAGGGACAGAGCAGGGCCTCAAGACTTTCAAAGAAGGACAACTATTGGAAAGAAGAGATGTGTAGATGTCACACTTTTACATTTTCAGGTTCTTAAACACCGAGTAAAGAGAGTTAAATATGACATGGATTTGAAGACCACTCACATTTAATACAGAAAAGTAGACTCAGTCTGATCAGTTTTTGTTAAAGCTGTGGTGTGTCTTTGTTAAAAATGGTGATAAATGCAGTGGTTTTATTGCAGACAGTGACATCTGTGATACTCACATATCTCTGCTTCCATAAACTACTAATGCAATATCTCAAATTAAATCCATTTGGTGGAAACAGGTCTTATGTGTCTCTAGTGCTGTTGCATCTTTGGTTTTTCTTCAACTGCATGACTAGGACACAAACATTAGCCTGGCCAGACACTGAGTTTTTTTCCTATACATAAAACTAATTTGCATCAGGCAGTTCCGACGGATAAACTGCCCCTGGACACAATTAAGAGACACACGAGCAACCAATCAGGAAAACGCAAAGAAAAACAGAGCAGCCCTTGTTAGGGATCTTTTTAGATACAGTTACAATCTGCCCAAACAGATTCCTGAGGAAATAGCTTTGAAGAGAAGGGAATTCAGACCTTTTCCACTTTACAAAATAATAGTGTAGTAAAGAACAGAAACTGTTGGACCAAAGTGGTAGATTAAAAAGCAGAAGGTGGAGCAGAGGAGGAGTCTGAAGAATGGACAGAGTTCTGCACAGAAACAAAGGTTGGTATTACAGTACAGCTTCCAAAACCAAGAACGGCCAAACTTCAAGAACTTAGAGTCACACAGTGCACCACAAAAGATCACAATCTGGTGAAGAGTGGAGGAATGAAGAGGCTTCTTATACTGTTGCAGGTGAGTCATGATGAGTCTGATGAGCTGCAGGTGCGCTGTAGAGAATACAGGCTCCAGAGACTCCGCCCAGACTCCGCCCAGACTCCGCCCAGCTCCAGTCAAAAAACACAAGGGACTGGAAACACAGGGATTCTGACAAATAACATGAAAAACAAACCAAAAGCAGTAACTTTATCAATAATAGCCACCCATTTTTATCGTTCATTAAAAGAGCTGGTTTGACCTTTACGTAAAGATCCTAAACGTAATCAGTAAAAACATTTGTCCTTAAGACCTTTGATTTAAAGCAGATAACACAGACATGAACAACTGACCTGTGTAAGTTTAACCTGCAGGATCTCTGACCTCAGCAGTGGGCTACATGTGGACATCCCTTCAGTTCATCCCTCGACAGAAAATCATTGGTGTTCGAGCACTGACCGTCGTCAGAAATCTATAACACAGCGTCTGTGTGCTCTGGCCTCTTCTCCACAGTCCTGTTAGATTACATTAAAAATCAGAGAAGGCTTTTCGAGAACAAGTCGACTCTCAGCTACTGTTAGAGCACTGTTTGTAACAACTCTATTCGTCCGTCAGGTTAGAAGACGCTTAGTCCTTAGTCCCTGGTCAATATGAAGGGTTTATATTAAATCAGCCTTTAAGAGAGAAAACAGGTAAATATTGGGTTATTGACCGCACAGATTAATGTGTGTCTTTGTTATCTCCAGTGAAAGTACTGTACAATACTGCCATCATAACCTGAGAGTGCATTAAACATGTTTCAGATGAGCTCAGGTTAATAAATGTTCAGACTAAACCATATTGGATTAAGCCAATTTTTAATCCAGTTTTCTTTATTGTAGCTGTAAAGGCCTTTGTTGCACTGCTGTCATTGTTTAAAGCCCCACACACACACACACACACACACACACACACACACACACACACAACAAGAAAGCAAACTGCCTGCGTACCTTAAACTTCTTTGGCTGAATTCATCTCAAATCCTGTCACTATCTTCATCTCGTTAAGTATCTTATGAAAGCATTATTAATATCTGAGCCTTTATTGTTCTGTTTCTCTGTGGAAGCTGACGTAGACAGAGTTTTTGGAGCTCCCTTTGTTTGAAGTGGCTCAGTGGTAGAGTGGTTGTCCCTCAACTGAGGGTTGGTGGTTCAATTCCCGCTCTCCCCAAAGTTTATACAGACACTTAACTCCCGTTGTCTCCAGTGGTGTTCCAGCTGTAACTCTGGTGAACTGAAGCTTAATGTAAGTGGCTTTGAATAAAAGTGTTAAATGAATAAATGTAAAATATAAATATTTTAATGTGGATGAAGACCAAAATGTATTTAGGCCTAATGTCACGAGATGAAGGGTCTCCATTAAAATGTTTTATAATAAAGATGTTAAGTCGTGGTCTAGTTTTTTACACTGTATTTTCCTGCTGCACACTGTTCATTTAATGTTGGTTTAGCAGAAGCAACAGACTGTGTTTTAACTGTGGAAATATTTGTGTTTCTGCAGTGCATATGAACACCTTTTATTAAACACACTGCAGATAAGGTAAATGTTTTAAATATAATGGACTGTTTAAACTCTCTTGTGGATATAACCAGGAACATAATAATCCAGCTATTTATTGATTGTTATTTTACTTCTTTAAAGTGAAACAGAACTGACCGTCTGCAGGTTCTGAGAGAGTTCACAGACGCAGGGTACAAAGACAAAGGTCATTCAGGGATTATTGTAGATGCATTTTCTGTTTTTGCACCGGTGCTGCTTCTCTCTGTTTCCAGACCCACGTATGACTTCATTACTTTTCCTTTTCACACCACCTTGTTGTTTCACACTTTGAACTGTTTCATCTGTTTCATACAAACGCCAAAATACAGTCTGTTCTCACCTTTGGCCCGGAGCGACTTCAGAGCTTTTCTTTTATCAGCTTTGTCTGCCTCCAAAAGGGAGCTGAGGCTTGGCTCGTCAACAGTATTTTTGCTTTACACAACCAACGCATGACATTACTGCCAAGCAAGGAAACCAAAAATATTGCCAGATAATATTTTTCCAGTCGTGGTGCTCATTGGACCTTCTCCCAAATACAGCCTCTCCTAATACACTCCCCACAGATAGCAGTCTGTCTAGTGTATTTTAGAAATGACTGAACTTTAAATAAATGTTTACTTTGGTTTAAACAAAGTGCAAAGGACAGTACTGTGAGTTCGTTTAGTAAAGGAGGTGGTTATTTTTGAAGGCTTTAAGTAATCATTGTTTGAGAAAAGACATTGTACATTCGGCAGCTCCATGTTTAAGGTATTCTATTCAATGATTTACTGACATTTTTTGTGTTGGGTCATTTCCATTTCCTGTGTAATTTACAAACCCGTATCCGGTTATTGTTGTGACATATTAGAGCCATATGATGTTATAATGTGACACCCCTTCTCTCCTATCATCTGGTTATGTTTAGAAGTTCTGTATTAAATATGATCCACGTTATAGTAGTGACCATCTCTCCAGTCGTCTGTATTAAATATGATCCACGTTATAGGTCTGTATTAAATATGATCCACGTTATAGTAGTGACCATCTCTCGAGTTGTCCGTATTAAATATGATCCACGTTATAGGTCTGTATTAAATATGATCCACGTTATAGGTCTGTATTAAATATGATCCACGTTATAGGTCTGTATTAAATATGATCCACGTTATAGTAGTGACCATCTCTCCAGTCGTCTGTATTAAATATGATCCACGTTATAGTAGTGACCATCTCTCGAGTCGTCTGTATTAAATATGATCCACGTTATAGTAGTGACCATCTCTCCAGTCGTCTGTATTAAATATGATCCACGTTATAGTAGTGACCATCTCTCGAGTCGTCTGTATTAAATATGATCCACGTTATAGTAGTGACCATCTCTCGAGTCGTCTGTATTAAATATGATCCACGTTATAGTAGTGACCATCTCTCGAGTCGTCTGTATTAAATATGATCCACGTTATAGTAGTGACCATCTCTCGAGTCGTCTGTATTAAATATGATCCACGTTATAGTAGTGACCATCTCTCGAGTCGTCTGTATTAAATATGATCCACGTTATAGTAGTGACCATCTCTCCAGTCGTCTGTATTAAATATGATCCACGTTATAGTAGTGACCATCTCTCCAGTCGTCTGTATTAAATATGATCCACGTTATAGTAGTGACCATCTCTCCAGTCGTCTGTATTAAATATGATCCACGTTATAGTAGTGACCATCTCTCCAGTCGTCTGTATTAAATATGATCCACGTTATAGTAGTGACCATCTCTCCAGTCGTCTGTATTAAATATGATCCACGTTATAGGTCTGTATTAAATATGATCCACGTTATAGGTCTGTATTAAATATGATCCACGTTATAGGTCTGTATTAAATATGATCCACGTTATAGTAGTGACCATCTCTCGAGTCGTGGTAAAGAGTGTTCAGTCTTGTCTTGGCCTTGTCTCGATACACTCCTGGTTTTCTCCAACATCGCCATCTGTTTTTCACATAAATAACAGATGTTGTAAAGAAACTGTCCTTTTGGTTTTTGTGCTGTTTTCTGTCTTTGACAAGGACTGAGGACTGTTATCTTTTATAAACCTGGTATTAGTTATTAGAAATCCAAGTCTCAGGGGTAACCTCCTAAAATCATAGCCCTGCCCCTTCCTTTGGGGGGTCAAGCAGTAGGGCTAAGGGAAAGAGGTAAGTTAGATATGTTTGTAATATGGTTTTTGACTTGGTCTTGATCCTGAAAAGATTCAGAACCTGAAACTGTATTTTTATTCTAATCTCGAATGATTTTCCTACAATGTGGACAGTGTGGACCAATCAATAAAAGACAACGAGGCAAGAGGTCAAAGTTCACAGAGTCAATAACAATGGCCTCAGTTTGCTTCCAACGTGCTGCTTCTCAATGTTTCATTAAACCGACCGAAGCATTAAGGCTTGACTTTAGGAGAGCAAACCCAGAGCTCGTTCTTTAAAGCAGACTGTTTGGGTTGGACCTGTTTGGGTTGGACCTGTTTGGGTTGGACCTGTTTGTTGCAGATGGCTGTGTTTTACAGAAACGAACTCAAGAGATGTCAGTCATGTTTAAACTGGGACATTTACAGGAGGATAAATCAAGAGTTTCTGGATTTAAACATTTACAAAGCAGTTAGATTAAAAGGACTCATAAAGCTTTTGTCAATAATACACCAGTTTTTAGATTAAATTCAATAAAACTTTAATTAAAAAAAACAGGAAAAGCTGTTTTATTTAAGCTCCGAAAGTTTTCATCAGGCAGTGAACAGTGTGAGTGGTTGGTTTCTGTGATTGGACTTCATGTTCTCATCCTGTTCTCTCTTCATGTTTCAGATTTAAAGTGTATTTGTAGTGACGGTCATAACTAAAATACAATTCCCTTTATTAGAATATAGAAGAATTAAACCATCTACTGCTGCAGTAAAACATGGTTAAAGAGGAGTGTGTGCAGTTTATTCAAGCTCTGTGGCTTAGAATCGTCGAAGCTGTTTCCAGAGCTGTTCTTTAGAGGCAACAGTGAGGTTACGGTGTAAGGCCGTCCAGGCGGGATAAGGATAATGTCCCGTTTCCTCCCGACAACTTGTCGAGATTCTTATAAAATGTGTTATCATGTGGCGTTAACCTTTGACCCCTGTGCGTGTGAGAGGTCATGACCGGTGGATGCATTATCCCTCAGTGTGAGCAGTTTATCCAGTGAGACGAAGCAAGTCCGATATGTCACCAGTCGATTGCTGTTGGTTTAATACAGTTCACAGTTCATGTTAAATAAAAACACTTCATGTGAATTAATCTTTTTTATGTTTGTAAATTTAACTTCATTCAATTCAAACAACAGATTAAAGTTTTTAAAATGTTTAAACAGAGGAATAAAGTAAAACATGTTATGCATAAACAGTAGCAGCTTTGAAATCATCATTAAGAGCCTAATACTCTTATGTAAAAAATGAATTAAACAGGTCAGACACAGAAAAAACGTGGCTCAACTCCACAGAATATCTTAAACCTGCCGCCTTCTTTAAATGATAAACTAATTAGTCAGTTTCAACCACAAAACACACTGAAATGGCTCCAATACAAAAACTCGCCAGAATCAGATTAAAATGTCGTCTAAAACCAAAATGCAATCTTTTTTTTCTACAAAGACATGCAGTGGATGTGAAGAGCAGTGGCTAAAGGGACGTCAGCGGCTGACGAAGAGGGAACAGAGACAAACGGCGCTGTGTTGTGGAGTTGACAGTGTTTAATGTTGCGGCAGCGTGACCTCCCTCTTCAGAGGCACATTACAGATAACACACGACACTGAAGACGACGGAGCTGTGAGCGTCGAGTCCAAATCAGAGTCTCAGGGCCGACAGCATTAATCACGTCCCTGTCGGACATTTCACTGAACTGTGGAAAAAACATACATTCAATGGCACAGGGCTTAAGGGTAATATAATTCTGCACAGATACAAAGAAGCACTGAGGTGGTCTGTGGTAGTTAAACCTGCATTTTAGTTTGAAACATTATTTGTCACTGTATCCATACTCTTCAGTCTTATAATGTCAGTAGAAAAATATGCTGAAAAGTCACTTTGTATGATCATCCTAAAGCAGCTCTAACCCAGTGCCTCCAAAAGAAAACCTTCTACATTAGGATAAAACAGATGCACAGGTCCTTGCGTATAGACAAGAGAATGACAAAGTTACCAAACTGAGAAACAGAGAAAAAAAAGTTTCTGTCTTTACTGTTTTTAAGACCTTCTTCAGTCAGCACCTGAAGCACCTGTCTTCACAGCCTGTCCATTCACTTACCTTTAAAAGAGCCAAGTCAGTTTCTGTGGTTTTAGTGTTTGAACAGAGGTTTTTAATAGAGTTTAAAAATCATGTCAGATTGAGTTCATGGGTTTTATTGTGACTTAATGCTTTGAACAAGATTGAGCTGAGACACAGAACGGCTCAAAAGTAAAAACTCCAGGGATAACTCATGGGCTCATTAAGGTAGAGTAGGAGTGACCTGTGACCTTTTTTCGGAGGCTGTAAGTGCAGGAGGTCAGTGGGACCAGGCTAAACAAGCATCCTGATAAATGTAAAACGTTAGATTAATTGGTTAATTTAATTTTATCCCTTTTGACTCTGATGTCAGATGCTTGTCACAAACCACTCAGGTGCCAGTACTGGAGACACACTGAGTGAAAAAAAAATCCTCAAATGTAGACAACAGAAAACAATGACATTAATCAGCCCTCATCTGTCACTCTCAGTGAAGCTTCCAGTGTCCATTCGATCTGCGTCTGTCACATGACCGCTCTGTAATCCTCCAGATTAGCCTCATAAACAACAGCTGCTCCGTGTGATTCTCTTTCTCTCGTTTTGTTTTCCCATTATCAATCTGGAGGTTTTACTGTGACCCACGTGCATCTTGTGGCTTTAGTGACTTCACGACTCTTTTCCTGTTTTAAAGGAGAAAGGGAATGAACCTCTGAGATGTTATTTTAGCTGCTCTATTATCGATCAACTGGAGCTACTTGTTTCAAATTAGAATACGGTCAGCTTTGTGGCTCTCACACATCGTAGCGTTAACAAAACTAGACTGTATTATTTAAACTTTTACCTGTTTGGTTTTTATTATCTTTAACTTTATGCATTTGGCTTAAATTCCTGAGGTTATCACTAAACTCGCTCTCACACTGCCCATGAACCTGACTTTCAGTTTGGTCAAGACCAGAGCCACCTGCACACGTCGCTGTTGGCTTGACCTTTGACATTTTACAATTTAGTTCAGACAAAACAAGGAACTCTTAAAACACAGAACCAAGAAGGTAGCTGTGAAAAAGGACTTAATTACAACTTTACATATTTATCAACTTAACAAATGTCTTCTGTCTTTGTCTTTTGTTAAAAGTCAGCATGTTACTGAGAATGTGGATTCAGAGGGGTCTCTGTGGCTGATGCAGTAAGTCATGTGAGAAAACATGTGTAAAAGGTCCAAAGCCCCACTGTGCATTAATCTTTGAACTGTCGGTTCAGTCTGGTTACGTGTGTTCAAGTCTTTTCCGAACAGAGATGTATGCTTTTGATGCTTCGGCGACCTGCTGCGATGGGCACAGACGGAGAAGTGCAGGATGAACAGGGACAGAGGTAGACCTTTGTACGTACCTGTTACGAGACGCTGGGGGGGCTGTCAGAGACACCCTCCTGCTGTGAAAACAGACACTGTGATGACAGAAATTAGACCGAGGCTGGGAGTACTCTGCACGACCACAGTGTGTGTCACAACCCACTTCATGAGCGCGTCTGGACAAGAAAAACACACAGCAGATAAAAGAAATGCTGTTTTAATTGTAATTAATTAATGTTCTTCTAAAAAAATGAATGCTAGTGGTTGTAACTGAAGATGTGAACGTGGCGTGTCAAATGTGTGAAGGAAACTTTAAATGAAAGACAAAATAAGACAAAACTCTTATAAACATTAATGGGCTCAGCCGTAAATCAGTGCCTTGTGTCCCAAGAGCAAAAAAAACATACACCAAATCAGTTCATAAAGCAACTTTCTGCTTGTGTGAGTTTGTAAGGTGTTTGTTTCTAACATCTGCTGACCTTTGCCCTTCGCCGAATGTGACAAAAAAGGACCACATTAAAATAAGTTAGACAGCCGAGACAAACATAGATTAAACTTTGTAAACTAATTTAATGAATCTAAAGAACTGTATACAACTCCATGATAAAGGCAGTGGTTCATTTGAGACGCTGGAGGCGGGGAACACAGAGAGAATGTTTAGAGAAAGTAGTCCCCAGCATCGAGAAGAAAATAAAAGTAAATTAATTTATGTTATACATTATAGCTAAAGGGCAAAATCTACAGACTGACTTATAAATCAGAGTTAAATACAGGCCACATTAACGTTTACTTTAAGATACCACCTGAAAAAAAAAGGGGTGCCGGATTCAGTCATAGAAGTTCTGTTCCTATTTTAGGAGTTGCATTGGGGAAATATATTTTGTTCCTCACAAATTAAGCTCTGGATAAAGACTAAAGGTTACATACATTTTTTAAGTTTACCCTTACAATGTATTTGAAATTGTAACATTTTTATCATGCTAAAATTATTTTATTTTGGTAAATACATTCATTATTCGGCAGAGAAGCTACTGATGCTTTTTTCATTTCTAAAAGATCGAGGCGAAATGTAAGACACTGATATCCAACAAAGGTTTGCAGAAAAGAAGCTTCAGTGAGTATTTTGATTGCATCACAGCTGTTTAGCCGTTACATTAGCAACAACCTTCAAAACTGAAGACAATCCCAAATGAATTTTCAAGAATAAAAGGCTTTGCTACACAAACTTCTGTCTGATTGGATAATAACTGCTGTGGATTGGAGTGACCAAAGTAATGACCTTCAAGTGTCAAACCAATCACTCAAATCTTCTGCTGGGACTCACACTGAGAAGCATTCATTCTTTACAACCATGTAGAGATTTGTCTGGTTTTATTAGAAGTCTGAGTGCAGCAGGCTCAGTTTTATTGATGCATTGATCATTGTTTCATTGATCACAAATGCTTTTTTCTCTTCAGTTCCTGTTTGTGATGTCTGTGTGTCGACCCAAACGAGCCGTGGATCCCTGAGCTGAATCCCAAACTCAATATTAGCATCTGTCAAATGAGGCCGAAGAAACCCAGTGCTAGCCCAGAGTTAGCATAACTTAGCCTCGGTAATCTGATTTCCCATTTGGTTTATTGTGCTCCTCTCCACAGCTGGGGCTCCTCTGGCCAATGGTATTAGACGTGTCTCTGGTCTCAGCTGCCTGTGTGCTGCTGTTGTTCCGACGCACCTGAAGCTAACACTGAAGAAAACACTTATGATAACACTAAAGGGATCACTGAAGGGATCACTGAAGGGAACACTGAAGGGAACACTGTAGGGAACACTGAAGAGAACACTGAAGGGAACTGAAGGGATCACTGAAGAGAACACTGAAGGGAACACTGGAGGTTACACTGTAGGGAAACACTAAAGGGAACACTGAAGGTAACACTGAAGAAAACACTTATGGTAACACTAAAGGGATCACTGAAGGGAACACTGAAGGGAACACTGAAGGGAACACTGTAGGGAACACTGAAGAGAACACTGAAGGGAACTGAAGGGATCACTGAAGAGAACACTGAAGGGAACACTGGAGGTTACACTGTAGGGAAACACTAAAGGGAACACTGAAGGTAACACTGAAGAAAACACTTATGGTAACACTAAAGGGATCACTGAAGGGATCACTGAAGGGATCACTGAAGGGATCACTGAAGGGATCACTGAAGGGATCACTGAAGGGATCACTGAAGGGATCACTGAAGGGATCACTGAAGGGATCACTGAAGGGATCACTGAAGGGATCACTGAAGGGATCACTGAAGGGATCACTGAAGGGATCACTGAAGGGATCACTGAAGGGATCACTGAAGGGATCACTGAAGGGATCACTGAAGGGATCACTGAAGGGAACACTGAAGGGAACACTGAAGGTAACACTGAAGAGAACACTGTAGGGAACACTGAAGGGAACACTGAAGAGAACACTGTAGGGAACACTGAAGGGAACACTGAAGGTAACACTGAAGGTAACACTGTAGGGAACACTGAAGGTAAAACTGAAGGGAACACTGAAGGTAACACTGAAGGGAACACTGAAGGGAACACTGAAGGGAACACTGTAGGGAACACTGAAGGGAACACTGAAGGGAACACTGAAGGTAACACTGAAGGTAACACTGAAGGGAACACTGAAGGGAACACTGAAGGTAACACTGAAGGGAACACTGAAGGTAACACTGAAGGGAACACTGGAGGTAACACTGGAGGTAACACTGAAGGTAACACTGAAGGGAACACTGAAGGGAACACTGAAGGGAACACTGAAGGTAACACTGAAGGGAACACTGGAGGTAACACTGGAGGTAACACTGAAGGTAACACTGAAGGTAACACTGAAGGTAACACTGAAGGGAACACTGAAGGTAACACTGAAGGGAACACTGAAGAGAACACTGTAGGGAACACTGAAGGGAAGACTGAAGGGAACACTGAAGGTAACACTGAAGGTAACACTGAAGGAACACTGAAGGGAACACTGAAGGGAACACTGAAGGAAACACTAAAGGTGAAAAGAGGAGGAAGAAGAAAGGAGCTCAGGGTTAAAGAGAATTCCCTCAAATGTCACTCAGTAAAAGTGTTGTTGGTTTGTCGCGTGCCTCAGTCAGACCAATATGTTTTTATTGACTATATTGAATATACACAGACACAATTAAACACTTTCCCACAAACATATCAGAATCTGTAAACTACACCAGTGGTTCTCAAACCCTGGAACAGGATCGACTAAAGAACATTAAACGTATAATTACATTTTGTAGTCTTTTTCATTTTACCTTTAGCCTTTTATCTTCACTGTATCAGCCTTAGATCCTCAGCTGTTCCAGAGTCAGGGTTAAAAAAGGAAGGTGACAGGGCTTTTCCATCAGAGCCTCTCGACTTTGGAACGACCTGAGGAGATGAGGCTGGCACATTCAGTATCACATTTCACTTTTTAAAACTCACTTTCACAGAATATAGCTCTTATGTAACATTCTGCTTTTAATTTGACTTCTTTTTTATTTATTATTCATGTATTTATTGTTCATATTGCCGCTCAGTCAGTGTTCTGTTCTTTTTCTTTCACAACTTTTTCTACTTTTATATTCTTATATTCAATTTAAAATGTTTTGTTCTGTCAATTCTTTGTCTCTTTGTGTCCAATTTTTTTTTCAGCTTTTCTGTTGTATTTTCTTCTGTGCACAGATTGCAAATGTTTTTTCTGATATGGTATTTGAGAATAACCTGGATATAAAAACCTGATTAGAGCACTTCAGCTGCCTGTCTCTTCAATATCCAGGTGCTTTTGGAGGCTCATTGTCAAATGGATTAATTAACGTGATAATAATGGCCAGTGGATTGAGCTGTAGACCGAGTTTATTCACAGGATACAGCTCGTGTTTACGCAGACATATCATGTTCTGCAGCTCCCGTATTCCAAAAATGTCTTTAAAATAAATCTACTCAGCTACTTTAAGGGACTATTCTTAGGGTGCGTTCACACTCGTCGTGTTTTCTGGTGTGAATAGTTCACTTGGATGTAAAGTGTGAATGTGCCACACAAACCTCAGTGTGCAGTAAACACAGAGACATCTTCAGAGTTCTCAGAGCGTGAACTCTGGCACGGTTCGATTCAAGTGTGAACCTCACCCGGACCACAGTGGAGCTCAAACAGGAAGAGCCTCAGAAAAACATCACCTAACGTTTAGTTTTCCCAAGGTCAGTAAAAAACAACCAAAAGAATATCCATCCATCTCCATCCATCCACGCTCTCTAGTGTGTTTCTTAAAGTCTGATCTGTTTTTCTTATCTTTTTTTTTTATTGTATAACATTGCAGTATATACAACAATAAGATAATCATTGATTAAAGATTACGTTATAACACACACAACTCAAAAAATAAATGATTTAGAAGTGTTCTTTATAAAGAGAAAAAAAAAGCATCAAAACTGAAGCACAGTTTTTAAGAATACATCTCGACCTGAAGACTGAAAGGCTCTAGTCTCGGCTCTGACCTGACTCTGAAGGAGTCTCTAGACGGGCAGAGGTTTTTGTCCTGGTCTGTTGCTTCAGATAATCATATATTGTACCTTTCACACAGTACTTCCCGAAAATGACCAGCTACATTATATTATGTATATAATGTTTCCAGGTCCTGCTCCACTGCTTTAGTTCAGAGTGTCATCATCACGCGGCGGTGGCTGACAATAAACATAACTGATCTTTTTTCGATTAATTACCTCAGCGTCGGCCGAGACAAGCCTGCTTTGGGGAATTCACCCATACACCTCTTCTTTTTTTGCTCTGCCCGAGGTCCACCGAAAAGCCCCGCTCTGTTCGCTTCGTTGTCGGTTACCATGGAAACAGTCAGTGTGTTCAATGCCCTTTGTGTTTTTAATTTAATCTTGGGTTGTTTGGTGTGGCCTGCTTCCAAAACAAGAGACTCAGAGAAAATACCTGCCAGGGCCCGGGCGTGACATGAAAAACTCAGCTCCAAGAATGAGTTTTGTTCCTGTTTTTTTATTAAAATGTATCAGGTGTTTGTAGAAAGCTCTCACTCAAAGGCATTAGTTTACAGGCACCGCTTCAGTCTTATTTTCTTTCAACAGAAGCTACAACATTTCAACACTTTGAGGTGTGAATATATCACATTGTGTTTTCTAAAGTGGACATTGGTCGTGTGTGATTTAAAATGAGATCTCAAGACTGCAGTTCTATCATAAGCCATTATGAGACAATACAATGAGGTAATCTACAGTAAAACTCTATAAATGCTAAATACCATCCATCTATCTTCTTCCTCTGATCCAGGGCCGGGTCTCGGGGCAAGCAGAGACACCCAAAAGAAAAAAAAATTGAATTCAAAATTAGAAGCTTAAAAAGTCCTTCATTTACTTTATTCATCCAGAAGTGAATGTAGCTGTTCACAGTCATGATGCACCGTAACAACTGCATCACCAAAGTTAAAAGAGCCTGTTTGTGGAAGAGAAGGAGTGACATTAAACAAAATGCATCAATAAACTCCAAAAGGATGAGAATTAAAAGCACAAAACGCAACTCTTACTTCTATGAGGCTTTCTGTTCTTGTCTTAAACAGGTGTTTTCTAAAAGAATAGAACCATTTTCTCACTGTAAACAACATAAGCTTCATGCGCATGTCTGGTGCCGTCACTTACACCGACCGCTGAACATTTGCAACGGTACAATTAGCTTTAGCCACCAAACCTTGCTAAGGTGTAAAAACAAGACACTTTTGAGAAATGTCCCAAACAAAGACGTGTGATTAATGTCAGAGGCTCTTTTTTTTTACCTGTTACCTCGCTCAAATGAATGATTATGTCCCATACATTTATTAATTCAATAAAGTCAAACACACCAAACATTTATCAGTAACAGCTGTTTCCAGTTTTGGATTGCATTTTCAAAATCAAAACATTGCATTCTCTGTCAACATTAGATTAAACTCAAGCAGAACCTCAAAGAGTAAGTCCCTGAAATGTGGGGAAAGACTTTGAATTAAAGGTCTATAAAGCTATAAATAAACTATCTTCTTCTTCTACTGTAAACATCAACACCTCCTGCGTCTCGCACTTCCTCGGGGCAGAAGAAAACAAAGAAACTCATCACCTAAATCTTACCCAGGGATTAAAAAAATGATATGGCAGAGTTTTTGTTTGGAGCCACACTTAATGAGAAACATTAGTGTGGCTCAGAGGAAGAGTGGGTGGAGACTAATCAGTATTCACGAAGCACAACACTCTCAAACCTGCTCATTCCTCCTCAATCACCTGACTTCATTTGTATGCTCAGTCTATGTGGGATCGTCTTCAGGTAAAAATCGCCTCAAACTCGACCGAGGGCAGCAGGCGGCGCGACCGGAGGAGGCCGCGAACACTGGAAGAGGCTCCGAGAGGTCTCTAATGAGCAGAGAAGTGCTGAGTCATGCCTCTCACAGTCGGTCGCTCGGTGGAGGTGCTTTCATTTCCTCCGCTGCTGCAGTCCAGGAAAACATTCTTAGCACTGCTTTAATTGTCCGGGCTTCAGTGAGAGGCTTGTTCTTTAGACAAAGGACAAATCAGAGTCAAATACAGCAAAGTCCTCCTAAAGATCGTGTAAACTAAGCTGGCTTAAGACCAATTATCCACCCAAAGATTAGAGTAAACAGTGAAATATCCAATCTTTGTAGAAGCTGCCATTAGTTTTTAGATTTTGGATTATGAAGGCGTAAACTTGTGTTGAAATAAGATGATGCAGATTTGTGCATAAACTTGTCAATAATGTAGTTTAACTGGATATTATGCATGGATTACCCCTAAGGAAAAATCTAATATTGTTATGTCTCTTTTAAATGATTTAAAAAAGCAGTTTTATAGATTGAGGTGTCAGGTTATTCAGTTTTACAGCAAAGCCAAATGAAGAGGATGGTCTATGTTGCTCAGAATAGCATTTATCCTGTGTTTTTCAACTGCTTCAACCTGAGTCTGTAAAATATTATCTGTAGTAATTCTATTAATAACCAGACCTCTTTATTCGTTTTTCTATTCGTCCACTAAGTGATGCTAATAGGCTATAACTTAAAACGTTTTCATCACAACTGACCAACAAATAAACCAGTGAGTTGGTTTTCTACAGGAACAACAACATGTTGAACATAAATTTAAAATTTAAAGTGTTTATTAAACTGTCAGTGAATGAAGCCGATGTTTGTGTCATAGACCTTTTTAGAGACAAAGTAACACTGCCCACTTTCAACAGAACTTTTCTACAGACAAAATCAGTTTGCACTACACAAATTATGACTGCTCAGACTTAAAGCTCCTCTATCTGATTTTCTTTTTGCTGTCCCTGTCTCAGACAACACTCTCTTTCAAAAGCAACCTATAGGAAATGTTCCTGCTTCTCTTTATTTAAAGAAAGTAAAACCAGACAAAGGGCTTTATTAATTCCACCAAACCTCGTTAAAAACTGTGTGACTAAAATGTATCCAGAGCTCTGTTTTACCAGCAGTCATTACTTCCTTATTCACATCTGTGTCGACCAATGGGAGCTCTCCTTTTTTCTGAAGTGAGCTGTGACCAGGACAGAAAACACTCATCTATTAAAATCCTTAATACTAAAACATCTAAAGGTCTTTTCACAGATGATTCCTGTTACAAAACGCTCTCAGGTAATTAAACAGCCAATCGTTTACTTCCCGTTTAAAACAGACATCAGTGGTGTCCATATTTTCTACCCATCTACTGTCACTGTTAATAAAGGCTAAAAGGCTTTAAAATTAAACATAGATATAAATAGCCCAAAACATGCAAGGACTTTGGTTCAGTTTAGGCTCTCACATTTACAAAGCTGGACTCATGGCTTTTGCCAAGACACTGGACAAAGACCTTAAACGGGACAATCCCAGTCAGTCTTTGCGGGAGGTTAGATCTTTAAATATAAAATACAGGCATTGGTGTAGTTTAATTCCTGATAGTATCCCCCTTGAGTTCACAGTTAATCTCCCTCATATACAATCATCCTCCAGCCTCAGTGTAATTACCGTACGACCAGTCGATGTTTGTGCTTATCCAGCCATTTGAAACCCTACAAAGAGAAAATGAGTATGCATCATGTCGACAGGTTTAATGGCCTGTGTCAGACACTCTGTTTGCGAGCTAATGCCACAATTCAGCGCTGATTACAAAACTGTTCATGGAGCTCATATGAAGCATCCTTCTACATGTGTGCTTTCATTTGGTCAATGACTATATCTGCTGTTAGAAAAAAAGAAAATAACATAATCAGACCTTTCTTAAATGTTGTGTTTGTCCTGTCTTTTATCTGCACATTTCTCAGAAACACTATTAAACCGCTGCAGTATGTGTGCTTTAACACATCAGAGTTTACCTTGGCTTAAAGCATGCCTCAGGCCTTTTGGGAGAATGTGCCATCATATGTGAACAAATGAATTTAGTGGCAATGGAAAATAAATTTGAGAGAAAAACTTACAGAAGAAAAAGTGTATTGAACAAGCTGGAAAAGAAAATGTCTTGCTCTGTGCGTGTTGTTTTCTTCAGAGTTATTTGTTTGTGAGTCATCCAATAGCAATAGCTTTAAGCACTTTGACACGTCCTACACAAAACAGTCCAAGAATACTTATTGGTTTATTGTCTTTGGAGCCAATTAAATACAATAATAGTTAATAAACTGGAGGAAGCTCAGAGAAATGCCTGTAGTCCACTTAGTGGCACTGTCTGTTCCTCTTCTTAAGGTTCAGGGTGACACACTGAGCCAAGCACCAGGGCAATTATCCACAAGTTACTGCCTGAGCAGAAGATCCAAGTTATTCAAGACACGTTTTATTCTGTTAATTTATCCAAGCATGTCTGTCTTTTTCTAAAAGTAGGAAAATAATTTTTGATTATTTGACCTTCTTCAGCTTTTCTGTTTCGGGTGAAAGGGTCCTGGAGTCAATCCCAGCTGCTTTGGGCCTGAGGCTCTCTGTCTTTCCCCAGGAGCCATTTATATTCCACAATTCACCTTCACGTGTCTCTGGACGGAGGGAGGAGCCCAGACCCAGAGAGAACACCGGGAAGACATAAAGACTCCACAGAAAAGACCACGTCCAGGAAACATGACGTTCTTTCTGTGATTAGAGTAACGCTTAAATTAAAAACATCATTCTTGGAGCCACGACGAGCAGAAGCTGTGGAAGCTGCACATAGTGAGTGAACAGCATTAATAAAGTCTGCTGCAGAGGCTTAATAAGATCCTGGCACTGGACACTAATTGGATTCAGATGGACCTTAATATGGCAGGCCCTCGTTGTGAAAGCAAATCAGGTTAAAGTGGGTTAACGGCGCTGTTTAAGAATACCAATACCTCCACAATTAAAAGCCCTGGCATCAGAAAGGCTTCTTCTGAAATAAAAGCAGGTAACAACAGGATCTAACAAGTAATATTTATATTTTCATAGATTTTATAACCAATGCACTGTTAAAAAAAACAGTAGTAAAGGTAAATATCCCCAAAAGACCATTTAGAGAATAAATAATATGAATATATAAATTATAATATCTTTAAAAAATGAATAGGACATTACTGTAATATATAATAACAAGTATTTATAAAATTTACAACTGTCTCTGTATTTTAAAAATTAAACATAATTTTCCCAGCTGTCTGAGTTGTTTATTTTTTACATTTTTGCTGAACTTTAAAGCACTTCCCAAAGATTTTCCCAGATTTTAAATTTCAGCCTGCATCGAGATACAAAGTGCATCTGTGGCAAAGGAAGTATAATAAATGCAAAGTTAGTTGTTTGATCAGCAGAATGTAAATGCCGTTGTGTTCAGCAGTTTTGTTCTGACAGAGATAAAGAGAAGATTTAAACAAACAGCCCATGTTTTGTCCGTTTAAGGCCTGTTCACTCAGAGTAAACCGTCTGAGAGGCTGAGCGCTCAGTCTTGATGTGTTTACAGCCCAAAAACCACTTATTCCTTCCACTTGGCTCTGGACTCTGTTGCTCTGGACTCGGCGAGCTTTCAGGAGATAAATCACAGCATTACCATTAGCCGCTGTTAATGTTACGGCCTGGAGTCGATGCCAATAACCCGGTAATGAGGCAATCAATTCAATTCAAGCTGAAATCAATGAAACGTTGGCTGAATGTGGCACTAGAACAAAGGAGAGATACTTAAACAATATATAAATGTAATAATGTTCATTTATACAAGGAGGGTCCAATGAAAACACTGGTTCATTCACCGTGGACTAAGAGACAGAAAGTGCACGAGAGGCACCAGTGTGGGTTATATTTCAGGTAACATGTCGGATAATGAGGACGTCTGGTTCATATTTTAGTTCAGGCCACATTGAGAGCTTGTTCTGGGAACCAAGTTGTTCTGTGGTTTTATAAACAAGGAACAGAAAAAAATATCAGTCAAATGTCAAAATAAAGTCATTTAAATCCCTTCAATCTGACTTTTTTAAAGGTTAAAGGTGCTATTGGAGGCCTACGGTGGTGATATTTCAGATCTTACAGCCCTCTTTTTCAGCCTGTGAGCAACTACGGTAGCCCTGCAGGGACATACAGTTGTCTAGAAACAGAATTAACTGAAACAGATGGCTGTCACATTCACTTGAAGCATCAGTTTATTTCATACACGACATAAGCCTAAATATTAATTTGTGTCCTCAAAAAGAAACATGAGTGTGCTTCTCCTTGAATAGTTCTCATTTTATCGTCTCTAAAACTCAGTTTGTCATCTCTGCATTTGTAGAAACAGGAAGACAAATGCAAACGGTGATATTTCTGTCCATTTTATTCAACAACATATATTTTACCCGATGCACTTTTGACCTTTGTGCGCTGATTAGTTTATCCCTGAAGTCAATATGATTTTGATTGGATTGAGTGGCTTTAGTGAATATCCAGGATGGTGTTGTGCATGAAACAGTTGCATGAATACACCTCCTCCTTCCTGCGACCACATGAACCAGCGTGTCTCCAGCGCATTAATCCACTGAAGTGACACTTCCGATTCGGGCTCTATTAGTCAGAGCTGGGATTGTGGAGTTGAAAAAGAACGGCGTGGGTGGCCGATCGGGAAGGCTTCCCTCGTCAGCGTGGTGTCGGTTTAAATGGTAGCCGGCCCCGGCCCATCCATCACGACGGGAATCTCATTTCCACCATGTGTCTGACGCAAATGAACAGCCCTCGCAATCAGGCAGGCGTGTTCTGCCAAGAGCGGCTCCAAACAGAGGGCTCTTGGTAAACACAGGCTCCTCACGTTTGGATTAGCATAGACGAGCTGGAAACACACTCTCCAGTGGACATTTGTTTTAATATGAGTTTGGTTTTGTGGCGATAAACCAGCAACAGGCCTGGCATCGGGGTTTCACGAACCCTGCCTAAATCTAAATATTTATGTTCTTCTTTTGAGATGTCGTGTGATTTATCTCAATTTACTGTTCATTCTTGAGTCTTTAAGCCCCGCCCACTGACAACAGTCTGTGTTCATTGGTCAGAGTTTACAGCTTATCCTCAGCAGCACAGACTAATGCTTGAAATACCTTCTACAATAAAGACTCATTCTGCCCCATTCTGTTAAACTGTCTATAATACTTCACACAGAACACAACAGAATAGGTTGCACAAAATATTAAAAGAACTAAAATAAATTCAATAAACTATGAAAAGTCAAATTTATTCACAATTAAAGCAGGTAAGGTGCATAAACATGATGTATTCACAGAAGTTTTGTCCTTAACCAGAACTATGACAGGATTAAACCAATCAAAACAGGACTGTAAATGATTCAAACCAAGAGCAATACTAAGACTAAACCAGGATTAAACTACTCTTAAAGCATAAATGAGATCTAAATAACTCCTGAAGTGTCTTGGCCTTTAATAGAAAATCTTACAGCAAGCCTCCAATGTAAGAAAACAAGCAAAAAATAAATAAATATGCATAATGCATTGTTGGATTTAGTTGGATTATAAAAGTCACATTTGTTTTGACTCGAGATGGAACCTTGTTACATTTAATCCAAGTCTGGACTCCACAAAACAACACACGATATAATCATTCCATAGCCCCGTATGTGTTGTTAAAGTGGTCTTTGAATACATTAAAAGTATTTTAAATGATACACTGTATTGTTTTCTTTGGCCCTGTTGCACTTCTTTATTCCTGAGGAGTCACTCGGGCTGATGTCCTGCTCCAGACTGAGCTCCCTCTGACCAGAATCTGACACAGGCAAAGGTCGAACATTACTTTTGTGAAGTTTTGAACAGTTTACTCTTGGGTTTTCTCTGAATAACTTTGTCTAAAATAAAATAAAACTCTCCTGAACATCTTCATTGCGTCGTTCTCACTCTTTGTCGTCGACTCATTTTTTCCAAATGCGGCAGAGACAGTGCAGAAGGTGATCTGACTTCTTAAACAGTCCCGGACTCTTCACACACACACATTCCCATAATGCACTTCTTCTGCTGCTGCTCTGGAGAGGAGCAGAGAAGTGCAACCGGCAGCGCCCTGATGACACTGACAGATGAGAAAGCAATAAAGCTACAGAGACACTTTTCATTCTCGGCTTTATTTAGACACATATTACAGTTTCAGGCTGCGCTGTCCTTTGTGCTGCTTCACATTCACGCTGCTCTCGATTTAGGGACCTATCTATATTAACACTGGGGCTGGGATGATCCAATCAGACAATAAACCAAGAATTATATTAAAAAGAAAACCGTGTTTCCATGAAGTGTCGCAAAAAGAAAAATGAGAATTTGGATGCATTTCTTTTCCATAAAAAAACAGAAGCCTATGGACACAGCTATAATCATGGCTCATGTTCAACAGTGGAATAGTTTTTTCTTAAATATTATCATTATTTTAATTAACTTAAAAAACAGACGGTGAATAGGCTCGATGTTATTTTTCAATTTGGGAGCTGAAAAATGGAAGAAAATGGAGAGTTATGAAAAGATAAACTTACTCCAATGTCTTTATCTTTAGGTTTCCTCTCACTGTTTGTGTCCCAGGGACTGTGTTCATTTAATCAGTCTGTGAGTTCTCTTTTGATAAATCTATTATAATTACAAGTAAAAAGAAAAAAAAACAACAAAGTGCAGCACCCTTATCTTTACCTGAACTTAGATAATATGTGATAAATATGTATAATATATGATAAATGTAGATGCTAAAGCTCTACTTGAACAAAACACATGAGACACTTTATTCATAGTCACTTAAAATCAAAATGCTAATGCCATTTATTTTTATGAATCTTAGACAGAGTCGTTCTGTCTATTTTATTGGAGATTTAATGTGATGCGGAACTAATGAGCTTCAATCTGCCACAAATATGGAAATGAATGCTTAATAAGTGTCAGAGAATTTCAAAGGAAGAAAAGAAAAGGTTATAATAATAAAAGTTAGATGTGGCAGTGATTGGCTCTAAACACTGTATTTCCTGATTTGTTGAGCAAAGATAAGTACTTGTCATCAGATCAGTGTTTACTGAACAACATGGACCATCCCCTGCTTTGGGCTTTTGAACATGAGAGAGCAGCCAGAGGACGACTGAGCTGACAGACCTCTTCCTCCGACTGAAGCCTGGACAATCACGACGGCACAACAGTCTGTGAAAGAGTCTGAAGCAGTTCATTAGATAAGCCCCAACAATGCATTTCCCCTTGAGGATTAATAAAGTGCACTGTCACAGTGACAGCTCACTCCCGTCAGTCTTTTTTTGTTCTTCTGTTGCTGGAAATGTAAGTCAAGTCTGCCATTCGACAGCACTAACCTCAGCTTTGTGTCAGAATCAGAATGAATCCAGGATACTTTAATCATATAATCTCATATAAACAAATATCAATAACCAGGTTTCATCAAAAGTGGAATAAAGCACATAACCAGGATACGCGTGTGTGTGTGTGTGTGTGTGTGTGTGTGTGTGTGTGTGTGTGTGTGTGTGTGTGTGTGTGTGTGTGTGTGTGTGTGTGTGTGTAAACACTCATTGTTTCTAACGAAATTTTGAAAAACTGACCATAAATGTGTATTTCTTGTAAAATGAATGTCCTTCTAAACTGTTTGTGACTCTTGAGCAGACGGCATATTCTCTTACAGAAATAAAACTCCTCTGCGGTGGAGAAAGATGCTTATAGAGGCACTTTCCCATCAGCCTTTGCATTGGGCTGACATTTATACATTCTGCTTAAGCTGCAGTCACTGCAGTGGGATTTATGAGCGCTGATGATTAGAAACTCATCGATGGGAGCTGCGTGGGTTACATTAGTTTATTCCACATTTTAATTATATTCACTATAAGTCTGTTTTTGTTAGACAAGTTAATCCAATACCCACATTTCCTGTCTTGGTTATTTGACAGTGGAAATAAAAATAAGTAACACATTTAAGTGTAAATAAAAATATTATTATCGACTAAAACGTTTATAAAGTGAGGTAGAAAGTAGTAAGCCTCTATCCTTCGACCCATCACTAAAAACAAAAGAGAGTACATGTATATATAATCCATATATAAATATAGTAAATGTAAATCAGCAGGACGAGAACACTTGTTAAAACTGAGTCAGAGGACCTGGGGTCAGGATGGGTCCATGGGTCGGGTCAGGAGCACAGGTGGGTCACAGCTATGGTCCACCAACCATGGGACGTCTGCAACAGTACAATCCCCAGAGGAAAACAGGACGAATGAAAATGTGGATCGAGTTTACAAGTACTCGAGTATCACAGTATTTTATTGTCTTGGCCAGATGAGCTGGAGTCTGAGTTGTGTTCCTGGAGAACTCTGAAGAAACTGTAATACTGTGGCCTTCTCCAGGTTACACAAGTACAAGTGTGATGTTTAAAGAAGGTACAATGCACCAGATATAGTCTCTGGGCATTTCGTTCCAAAAACAAAGAGCAGTGAAATGTTTGTCATTGGTTTTCATTTGTAAAAGTTGGTTGTGTTCTCAGTGTTACGCCTCAGTCAGTAAAAGAGTTGTTCTACTGCCAGACACCAGTGTAAGTTCAAGAGGAAGTGGAAGGAGGACAATCAGACTCAGGGCGGATCGACTGGTCCCAGTGTGAGTCCGTCCTTAAACGGCTCATGGGCCGCTCTAACATGAAATAGTGATAATAAAAAGATTCTACTTTGGTCTGCCTAAATATAACCCTAACATGTCAAATGCTGCTCAGCCTTTTGAGACCTGAGATCATTGTTCTAGGATTTGGAGAAACATCCCATTGATCTGTTTCATTTGGGAGACTGCGTGGGATTTCTTGATAATGAATATAGAGTTATGATCTCACCAAGCCTGATATTTGTCTTCTTCATCTCTAAGTGAAGATTAACATGAGACTAAAGCTCTTTGTGTGAGTGATTGCATGAGTTTTGTACTGCTTTCCCATCATGCCCCTTGTGAGCGCTGCAGTAATTGCTCTACTCATGTCGTGATAAGGCGGCGTTCGCTCGTCAGCGCCGAGGGAAACCCATAATAGCTCTGAACAAAGATTAACTTCTGCACAAATAATCCCTTAATAGAACCTTAATGAAGGAAGTAAACCTGGATTTATATTTCAAGAGGCTGAATATAGATAAATATGGCTAAAATAGGTTTTCTCTGAGGATCTTACATTATATTGACCAGACAAAACCAGATTGAGCCAGTTCTGCAGTTGACTTTAATTTACTTCTTACAAAAACCAAAGTTGAGCAGATGTTTTCATTGACAGTAAAGAGGATAAGAGTCAGTTAGCATAAGTCCTCTCAAGGTTTCTTCTATTCATCTATTTTTTTAAAACACGGGAATATTGTTTTTTTTAATCACTTTTGCAGCAAATAGAAGTGAACTCTAGTTTATTCATTCTTTAGGCTCGGTTTAGTCCACTCTTTTGTGCTGCTAACTCTTGTTTGTCAAATACCACATGGACATTTATCAAAGCCCACGTTTAAAGGCTTCTCACTGGTTCAGGAACAGTTGAGCGAGACTTGTTCATCCTTGTCGTGTTTTTGAGTCGTAAACAACCAACGCGAACGTGACCTCGTCGTCGTGGTAACAGGCGCCGCCTTTTGATTATTCCATTCACAACTGAGACATCATTAAAAACTTTTTTCCCAGGGGCCATTGCAGCGTTTAAAGTAACAAACCCTTCATCAAAGAGAAGATATACTTCTTGTTCTGATTTAAAAGAGCTGCAGTTAAGTGAAAGACAGTAGAGTCGAGGTTGAAACTTGCCGGCTAAGCCCGAGTCTAGGTTTTTAGATTTCATTTGTTTTAGTTCTATTGTGTGGGAGTCCTGCTTTAAGAGTTTTGGACATCTCCTCACGTCCTTCCACTAAGACCCATAAAGACGTGATCCAGCAACAAGATCCATTTTGATTGACAGTCCACTTTCTGCTCTACATTTTTAAAGATGGCCGAACATGAGGCCTCATCTGTTTGTAACATGTCTCCAGAGAAAACTGACTGGAGTGGTTTTAGATGGACTTGGACACGCCACACTTCTGTGAATAAAGACTTTGTCTCCAGATGTAAGCCTTCTTTTGGTTGACGCAGGAAAGAGCCTAAACACTGTGAAAAGGCCAAGTAGAGTCACTGTTTATGGTCGACACTAGAGTATATATTTAAACATGTAATGATGACATAAGTGGCTAATGTGCACATGATCTCTGTTTAACGCTGCCTCACTGCCCTCTGCTCACTTCTGTGTGGAACAGCGTCTGAATGACAAGTCAAATCAAACTGCTCCAGATCCTAGACCTAAAATAGGACTGAGCCTCGGGGTCAGCAGCAGCAGGACGTCCAGCTAAATCAGGGCTCACACGCTCGGTCTGTAATAAAAACTCACTGAAGCCTGAGCTACGCCGCACCATACAGCCTCATGGTCTTTATTCGAGCTAATCGTTATTGTTGCTCATGCAAACATAAATCAGACAACAATGGATTAAAATCAGTTAGAGCTTAGTTTCTATGGATCCAGCTGAGACTCGACTAAGACTAAACTGGGACTTAATATGGGCTATATGCAGACTAATATGTTTAAAATGAGCACAATATGGAAATATACTGTCAACTTTTAGTGAAGTTTATTTTACTGGATTAAACCTCAGAGTTATGTTTGTCTGATTAAAGGTTTCCTGCAGATGTGATGCTTTAGAAACACACAACAGCTCCTCCTTTTATATAACTCCATCGAGCAATGAGGAAAAACAAACACCACAGCTTTCATGGAAAAAGTTATATTGAATGATATTAAAGTGCTGAAAAAACTTAATTAATATCTTGATAAAACTTGAGTATGTAAAATCTGATGGTCTAGAAAAACTTAGACAGGCATAGAGCCCCTTTAATAGAACATTTAGAAAATATTTCTACAGTTTATATGCCTCGGTGGGTCATTTTTACTTAATAATGAAACACTGGCTCCTCATTTGTTTGACATTATTATCTGCTTTAGGGTTTTATGATGAATTGATTCCTTTCACGACATGAGGTTATCAAACATAAACCAGTGAAAGGACCATTAACAATGTGTGTTTTTAAACTACATTTTGCCGCCGGTTAGTGTCCACTGTCACATTATGTCGACTGGATTTTATTTGAAATACTTGATCAGATTAATGGTTTTATGAGTTTTGAACCAGAGCCCAAAGTCGGTGCCAGTTCGATTAAACCTTAAAGGAACATAAATCAGAGGCTCAGTCACGTCGACTTAATCAAATTACAAAACATTGAGGGAAATAAATGTCTCATTTTACATCCAGTGCTTGGTTTTATTCATGTGTGGAGAGTAAAGTAGGGATGGCTGCTGGAAAATAAAAGAAAAAGCACTGGACACTGACTGCACATAAACGACCTGCTCTGTATTTCATCACACGGTTGTTAGTTCTTATGTGTTTGAATAGAAAGGCTGTTATAAATGTCTTATTAATCACAGAAGTCATGAATATTGAAGATAATGTCCTCAGAATTGTTTTATTTTTATTTAACCAGGTAGGGCATTTGAGAACCAATTCTCGTTTACGATGACGACCTGGCCCTGTGAGTGTGGGCGGGGAATATTGTACATGTTTTTGGTGGTGGGGGAAACCGGAGTACCTGGAGGAACCCCACACAGATATGGGTAGAACACACAAACTCCTGGACGGGGATCGAACCCAGGACCTTCTTGCTCTGAGGCAGAAGTGCTACCCATTCCGCCGCCGCGAGAAACGCAGACTAAAATAAACAAACAAATAAAGACATATATAAATTAAAAAATATATGATAATTTTTAAAATATAAATAAATAAATATACTACTCAGAGTAAAAAGGTTGCAGGTTTGATTGCAGGGTCTGGCTGCTGGAAACATGAATATGCACAGAACAAATAAAGCATCTACTCTATTTGAAAAGAAATTCCCTGATTCCTGGAAGAAAACAGAAAAAAGTAGATCTGATTTCCAGTTATGAGATAGTTGTGTGGTGAAAAGTCCTGTAAAATAAAACAATTTCTTTAGTGACTTTTTTTTATATTAGATAAATATACATTCTAAGATGTGTAACCATTTATTTCTGTTCAAACAGCTCAATAGAGAGAACAAACTGCTGCTTTATTATTGATGAAGGTTTAAAACACATTCAAATTAAAGTTATGTTGTTTCTAAATCTAAGAAGTAAACCTATCGTCATACAGGTTTTCACTGGGTTTGTTCTGTTTTCAGTCACCTGCTTCTTTCACCAAACTCCAGCGAACACAAGACAGTATTTGGACTGTTTTAATATTTCAAATGTTTCCTCCTTCATGGATCGTGCCTTGAATTTGTCTCAGTCCATAACTGTCCTGTCTTTATCCTGATTCTCTCTGATCTCGGTCGGTTGACTTTGACAGGAGCTGTAGTTGTCACATTCAGCCACAGCTCCCTGTTACATTTCGATCTCTCTCTCACTGAACCTTATTAAGGTGTGTCTCTGTCAGCACTACACAAACACTAACTCCTCTGCAATGCACCACCGTGAGCCCTCTCTGTCTGCTCGTCCCATCGCGGCCGTCGGTCTCTGTCACAAACATTCACACGTGCTGTATTCGCTAAAAGGGTTTCAAAGGCCTCTGTCCATCTTCGTACAGAGTTAAACGTTAGAAGTGGCCCAAACTGGGGCAGGACTCTGCAGTGGTTTATGCTTTGTGAGCAGAAACGACAGAGGTGACCTTTAGAAGAGAAAGTTTGGTTTAGAGTGTGAAAGATGACAATGTAAAAACAGATTGATCATCTTTAAGCAACTAGAAAGGCTCATCTATTTTGTTCTTTTTTTTTACCCACATATTCAGCTTTAGCATTAACTGCAGAAAACGGACAATAAACAGGCGCAAATACAAACTTACGCCAATCTGGATTAGTTTTTTGTGGCATTTGGTGATGACATTTTATTTTTATTTTATAGTCAAGCAAGAAAATGCTGTTGTCAAAGAAACTCAGTGGAAACAGGTCTGAGTTCACTTAAACACATAGAAAACAATCAATTAAGTTCATCCATGGCCAAAGCCTTCCGGAACATTGTGTTGAAAAAGATATGTTTTCCAAAGCACCTCAGTTTGTTCTCTCTGCTCTCTGAGCTCAGTTTGTTCTCTCTGCTCTCTGAACTCAGTTTGTTCTCTCTGCTCTCTGAACTCAGTTTGTTCTCTCTGCTCTCTGTGCTCAGTTTGTTCTCTCTGCTCTCTGTGCTCAGTTTGTTCTCTCTGCTCTCTGTGCTCAGTTTGTTCTCTCTGCCCTCTGAGCTCAGTTTGTTCTCTCTGCTCTCTGAGCTCAGTTTGTTCTCTCTGCTCTCTGAGCTCAGTTTGTTCTCTCTGCTCTCTGAGCTCAGTTTGTTCTCTCTGCTCTCTGAGCTCAGTTTGTTCTCTCTGCTCTCTGAGCTCAGTTTGTTCTCTCTGCTCTCTGAGCTCAGTTTGTTCTCTCTGCTCTCTGAGCTCAGTTTGTTCTCTCTGCTCTCTGTGCTCAGTTTGTTCTCTCTGCTCTCTGTGCTCAGTTTGTTCTCTCTGCTCTCTGTGCTCAGTTTGTTCTCTCTGCTCTCTGTGCTCAGTTTGTTCTCTCTGCTCTCTGTGCTCAGTTTGTTCTCTCTGCTCTCTGAGCTCAGTTTGTTCTCTCTGCTCTCTGAGCTCAGTTTGTCCTGTCTGTCAAATAAAAAAGGAAGTTATAGAACGAATTGTGCCCCTTGGTGTCTATTCATCCAAGAGATACAAATCCAAAGGGTGTTACTTCAATGCAGTCATACACCACTGAAAACACAGCATCAAACTAAAGTTTAGAGCTTAGTTCAGGCTCTGAGTTCAGCCTCAGACTGATGCCATCCTGTAATTATCTCCATTTTCTTTAATGCAATTTAATGCAATATTTATCTAAGTTTACCTTTGCTTCTCTTTTCTCTATTTCTGTTTTTCGTATTCTCTTGTATAAGCAGTATCCAGGGCTATGATCGACCCTTTCCCAGTAAGAATCTCAGTGTAGAGCAACAGCGTCCTTTATACGAATGAAAGCAGACCTCTGTCTATGTGAGAATGTGTTTGGACAAGCCTTAACATCATTCTTATTGCACTATATTAGCTGATTTAAAAAGTTACACAGTGAAGTCATATGCAAGCACACATTTCTGTGAAACTGTAATCAGAGTACAAGAAGTAACATTAAAAAAAGAAATACAGTTTTCTTTTGCATGTGGTGAACCCCAGATCAATCCAGACCCAGTTATTGTTTCCCAGTGTTTGGCCTTTCTGATGACTGCGAACGTCGCTCTGTGAAAATAAATGCCTTGCTCATGCGACAAAATGCTGAGCCATGTATAATGCTTTTAGCCGAGTGTGCCTCGAGTGTGTGTGCGTTCGGATCATGCATATATTATTTATTCATTCAATTATGACCCTATATCTCTCTGTGGAGGGGTTGATTTCTTTCAGCCGTAAATAGGAAACGGCTTACAATTATTTAATAAACCAGGACTAAAATATTTAAAGTCACTAAAGTTGAGTTAAGACTAGGTTTGAGACCAGCTGAAGACCTGTTTTGAAGGTTTTAGATGTTGTCCTAGACTCTCGCAGACAAGAACACAAACACATGTTTTGTTTTTCCATAAAGACACTTTATTAGCGTATACATACATCTCTGGATATAGACATCATAATAAGTTGTTTAATACCAAGTCAAAAATGATAAATAGATATAGATATATTTATAAAACTAAGCAGATAAACTACTCTCGACTTTAAAAACATAAAGGTTCTTGATAATACAGTATAGTGATCCTGGCTAAACAACGGTCTCAGGAGAAGAGCTTCTACAGAACAGACTCAGGACTGCTTTGTGTAAATGGTGCATCCAGTCCTCAGACCAGGACAACATGTCTGGGTTAGGTTTGGCATCAAGGTCCATCTTTCTCAGTTTTCAGTGTTCCTGGAGGTCAGTTTTTGAGGAAAAGTTTAAATTACATGTGAAAAATTAAACAGTTGCTTGGATTGTTTAGTTCAGGTGCATTCACATCAATCATTCAGGTCCTGATCATTTGGGAAGGTAAAAATATGCCAAAAAAAATAATTTGGGTCCACCGAAAAACAAAGGTCTTGCAGCTGAAGAGACAGACTTTTGACCAAAAGACAAGCCACATTTTTTATGAAGAAATTCTTTGTAACTAGATTTGGTCCATTTGAGAGAGCAGAATGTAAAGGAAAACAAACCAGTGTTGGACTTTAGGTCCTCAATCACACTTAGTCTACCAGTTATTAAGTTTATCACAAAATGTCCTTTTTTGGACCTTTTATTTAATCCAGACTATTGTCTTCTTTCCAGGAAAACAAGGCCCTATAGAAAACCTACAGTGCATGTTATGTCCCTGTGGGGCTCTGATGTTTAGTGATAACCACTATACCACTAAGAATTGCAGTTGGGAGTAAATATTTGTTCACTAGAGATTTTAGATTACAAAAATGGCACCAGATAGAACTAAGCTTACAGCAGGTGTAGGAAAACACCAAAAAAATGCCTTATTTTGGCTCTGGGCCTTTGGATCTTTATGAGAATGTTTCTGAGACAGAAACCCGAGTTCTATTCCAGCTTGGGTCGTATTGCTCAAAGTCGTTTCCTTCTTGACTCTATGTTTACAGATTTAACCTAAGACATGTTGTCCTGTATTTTGCTCACAAATACACACAAACATAGTTCTGAAAATACAACCAAATGCTGACACAAGGTATAGAGCTAACACTGTTGCTATAGGAACAGACTTTCACACGAAACGCTGAAATGAGCAGAAATTTACCAAACCCTTCATTTGAATTTTAAAAACTCTCTGTAACTTTTAAAATAAAATGTAAAAATCACAGGTCCCTATAGTTTCCTCCCGACGCTGAGCTGGAGCTGGAGCTGGGCTGGTGCTGGGTAAGAGTCATGACAGTTTTACAAAATGGCTTTTGTTCTTTGCTTTTGGCAGGAATGATCCGTTTACATTTGTGCTGTTTGTCTTAAACTGGCAGGAATAGTTTTAATTGGTCACATTTACTCTTAGCCCTTGTGGTTTAGTGCTCGTTGGTCGTACATCTGCAGTTGGCCTTCGTTCATGGACAAAGTCATAAAGTCTTGGAAACAAAGCATAGCAGCAAAGCCAAAAGTTGTTTTAAAGAAGCCGTATTGTTTTTGAGGCCGTATTAAAGCCTGGCAGTAGAAAGAATGTGATTTGATATTTATTTAAAAAGGTGCACAAGATTTTCATTTATTCTTTTCGATGAATGCTCTCACAGATTTTACATTTAGAAAAGGATTGGTCTATTGTTTTGTTTTTTTGTCACATGACCCTGTTTAACCAATCCCAGCACAGAGACCGTTTAAAGGCGTGGTTATGAGCCTCATTCTGAATTTTCAAAGCTTGATTGACTTATTTCAGGCTGATCATTTCTCATCATATCCATGTAACCTCGTTTAAGTAACGAGTTGGTCCAGACCCTCTTCAACAGTAAACCAATGACTACTTTTATTTCCAGGCATAATGTCTTTTCATATTGTGCTTTAAATTCTTAGTTTGGCCTTTGTGTAAAACCTTGATTCATACAAAAGCACCAGCCCAAAAACTGCTTCAGACTGCGTTGGTGGAAAATGGAAAAGGGGCGGGACAGTTATTCCAAATATGGCAACAATTAATTAGCTTCATTTAGCTTTTCTCCTACAAAGTGTAGTTTTATTTGTAAAAGCAGAGTACATCAAGAAACAAGAAGAAGAATCCTGCTTATTACAACCAGACTTTTATGGGCAAAGCTATTACATAAAGAACTGTATAAACAGTTTTTAAGTTATACACATAATTATATTGTGTATGTTCACATTGAAAAGTTGTTTCTATTATTGGATCTTCGACCGTCACTGCTGATTCTGTTGTTTTAAAAAAGGACAAAAAAATAAAAAAATAGAGCAAAAATAAATTAAATTGGGAGGATTTAAATATCATATTAAAAAAAACAGTGAGCACTGACCTTAAGAGGCAAAACAGCCATAAAACAATAAAATAAAAAGCCAGGTTGTCATAAACTGGGCTCCTTTGAAAAACAGCTTGTCACATTGTCCTTAAATAACTGCTCGTATTGTGCCGTAAAAGCTGGTCCAGACGACATCGTAGAAGCTTTACTTTGTACTGTTTGAAATGAAAACAGCTGGAACAGAGTCACAACAACAAAGCAGTCTTCTTCCACTCAAACATTTCTTTCCAAAGAGGTAGGTCTATTAAGTTGGCAACACAAGACTTTCCCAATGTTATTTATCCTTTTATTTGTCCATATTTTGGCAACGCAGCGTGCGGTCTGTGGCGTTCGGACCACAGTCCCATCTCTGGTGAACAGGAAATGCATAGCAGCAGCAGCAGTCAGGGCAGAGACACAAATGTTCAAGTGTTTCCAGAGTTATTCCACTTTTTGACTTGGTTTTTCTCCGTCTGCTCGTCACTGCTCGGTTTAGTTTTTACCATGGATACATTATTGGAACAGGAAAGTGAATCAAAGATGGCTGTCAATATTTTTAAACTGCTCAGACCTCAGATCATTTGAGGTATTTTTCCTCTGCGTTTTCCAGATGTAATGACATTTGGCAAACAACACAAAGTGAGCAGTGTGTTATCTCGTAGAAACGGGGAAATGTTTAATTCTACCTGACATCCAGAGCATGGCTGCGACGTAAAGGCAGCCAAAATGTGAATAATATGGACTGGATATGATCTGAATGGGAATTATACATATACAATCCTTTACTCTTCTACACCATGAATCAGTTTCTGTAGTTTCACGGTGGAACAACAGGCACAGAGTAAACTGACTCTGGATGCATTCAAGTAAGATTAACAAAGACCTCTCGTGTAAGTTTCTACAAATGATATGATGTGGCTGAGAAGAAACGGGATTCCTAACCCACTTCTCTTTGCAAAGTGAGTGGAGTGGCTTTCCAGATTAGATTAGAGCTATATTTTTTATATTAATGGTAATATTTATGTAAATGGGCACTTGACTAATTCTCATCATTCCTGTGGACTTTGCAACATCTGCAGTTCTTTTTTTTAATTCATAGACATTACAGGCACAAGTGTAGCATTTCTTCTATTGTGCCCCTAAATAACAATCTCATTTTTTTACATTGACAAAATATTAAAACTTTAAAGAGGAATCAATCAGTTTATGTTCGTCACATGTTGCAGCTTTACACTGGTTTTGGCTCTGAATGTCGTAAAATCTGGTAAATGGTGGCAAAAAGAGACTCTTTTAACTGTTTCTAGCCAATAATCAATGTAAAATAGTATTTTGTCGATGGGGATATAGTTGTAGTACCACAGATGTCCACTGGGTGAATCTAGTTCTTATAATACATCCATGGTAGCGTCCCCTCTCGGATGAACTCCCCGGGTCCGTCCTGGTGAAGCCATCACAGCAGCATCTGATCAGAGGCATGTCGTGGTCAGGAAGCATCAAAGCTGTAAGACACGTGAGAGAAACACAGCGGTCACATGTGTGTGTGGGTGTGTGTTAACGCTGTGAACGACGGCGCTGATTTATTCCACCATTAAGAACCGTTCCGTCATTAAATATTCACGACAGAGAGCTCAGCCTGCGGCCAGTGCATTAAGGCAGAGGTCACAACAGGGCGACCACCACCAGTACATCTAGAGGAATCGATTTATCAGAGGCAAACTAAAAATACATGTAATATCCTTAGAATGTGGTCAAAAAATAATGAGGCTCCAATGAGTCAGGTCACAAACATTTGAACGGAAGTTAATGGAGAAAGGTGGATCTGTATTTTTTCACACAGCTATTTAGTGCTAAAAGGTTAAAAAAGAACACATCTGAAGGCATCTAGAAGGTTTCTACTTCCAAACTATGTACGTATTTAAGTTGAACACTAGACATATGTAGACATGATTAAATATGACGTAATAAAGAAGGAAGTCTGCCAAACTGATTTATCTTTCCGAGAATGCAATTATTCATGATAAAAACAAGTGGGTTTGGTCATACGTAATAGTTTAGTTTAGTTTTAGTTTTAGTTTGCTTTAAAGTCAGACATGATGGGTGAAATTAACAGCATGACAGTCTGTCGTGGAGACTGTCACTGGAGTCTCAGAAAAAGAGATTGTTAGGAAGTAGTTTGGAGACTCTAGATGAGGTCGTGGAGCAAGGGACACACAACAGGACAGATGCTCTACTGAACAACATGGACCGTCCCCTGCATTGGGCTTTTAAACAGACAGAGAGCAGCCAGTGGACGTCTGAGGAAAGTTATTTTGAATTTGAATGAATCAATCTCTTAAAAGATATGTTCATCCCAAAAACACAAAAGAAAACACTGCCAAAACAGACGAGGGACAATCACTATGGTTTATACTTTTACCATTTTAACTTAAGCTTTTATGTTGTATGGGATGGGTTGTGAGTAAAAGCAACAAAATCAGCCATTCCAGCAGCCAGTGTAATGATAATGCATTTGTGTTTGTGTCTTACCTGTCCCAAAGCTTGGTACTTCTGCAGGAGTTGGTGCAGCAGCCAGCAGTTATCAGAGCTGCAACACAGAGCAAGAAGACAATCAATGATCCGATCGATGGCACTGTTCACTGTGTGGTTCCCTGAGCTCTGTCCCAGTGGAGCTTAATCAGAGCAAACAATGACTCGAGCTCGTCCCAGGCCTCCACTGGGACGTCCCACTGATAGAGCTGCAGTTTAGTAACTTTAGAATAAACACAATGAAGACAACAGGCACGGTTTGGAAGTTTAGTTCAGTCTATAACAGTGGAGAAGTCTACGACAGTTAGACAACTGTAGAGCTGCTTAAACCAGGTCTAAACCACGACTGAACAGAACAACCTCGACTAAAACAAGCCTGAAACGTCACTGGTACTAAACCAGAACTAAGTCAGGTTTTAATGCAAGACTAAACTCAGAGTAATGTAGGACTAAACCAGGTCTAAAGCAGGACTAAACCAGCACTAAACCTGGGGCTTAACCAGGAATAAGTTAGGACTAATTTAGTTCTATACCATTATTAAAGTAGGACTAGACCAGAACTAAACCAGGTCTAAGTAGGACTAAAGAAAAACTAAACCATACTCATCTAGGACTAAAAAAGCACTGAACCAAAACTCTCCCAGTCCTAAACCTTAAAGACTACTCAGATCTAGACCAATTGTATGGATCCAGGATTATTGTCTAACATTCATAGTTTTTATTTGCACTTATCCTCGTTGTGTTACTCATCTACCTCACTATGTAACATAAGTCCAGGCTAAACCCCTGAGTGTGGCTGTTCTAATCTGAACAAACCACACATGCAGCAGAAAATAGGCTCAGTTTTAGAGTCAGGTCTAAAATTAGCTTTAGTAATTGGTTAAATTTAGCCGGTCCATTATGTCAATCATGCTTTCATAAATTTAAGATGACATTCATATTTCCATAAGCTGTATTTATGCAAAAGGCTTGAGTGTTGGAATAATGGCAAAAGGGCTTCAAAGCTGACAGATAAAATGCTGGGGAAGCAGCTGTTGGCCTAAATAACACAATGCCTCGGATCAACCACACATTCACTCATAACACACATTACACACGCTTTTCTCACAGCACACACTAACTTTGACCGTTTCCGACCACTTTCCCCTGACTTTTGTGTTCATCTAGTGTTAAATGGATTGTGTTCACACATCCAGCTGCTCCAGATAAATCAGGACAAAGACTAGAAACAAAACATACACAAAAGGTTCAGTAGAAACCTGCACAAAACGTGAGGGTAAACACAATTTTATTAATTGTGATTTGCACAAAATATCCTGTTGACAGGAGGTTCTCAGTCACCCAGGACATATTCAAGGCTTAAAATAAGGTACACCTACATCCAGATGCCTTTATTAAAACCTTAGTTTGAGCATGAAACAATCTGAGTTTACTGCTGCATCTTTTTGACCCAGCCTCCCAGACTTACTGTACGACACAGTGACTTCACATTTGCACAATCCTTTTGGTTTAGCGTGGGAAGGTTAATGTCATAGAAGCATGCTACGATACTTACAGCCTTTTGACGGAATATGTCTCAGTATAGAGGCTGTAAGAAAGAAAGAGTCTGATGGATGTAGATGGTCTGAGGGATGTTAATTCTGGGGTCAGCTGTGGCCACTGCTGGGAAATCTCTTCCACCCACACAAAGTAATAAATAAAACCTATTCCAGAGTATAAAATAAACATGTAGAAGTTAAAACGCAGAGTTATTTATCGATTGGTCTGTCGTGGTAGTTCAACCACATTCTCCTTCCTCTTTGTTCCTGTCTTTCAGGCGTCCATCGCTGAGCCGTGGTGAAGTGTAGAGCACACAGCCGTAACCAGCCCCCGGCCTGTTCTCTCGGGTTTAACCTCTGGGACACATTCAGAGGCGAAAGCAGGGCATCATGGGAACCAGGACACCGGTCGAGCTGAACAACTGTCAGTGTGGGCTCTTTAGTGAGAATATTTACTACAGTGGGGCTGGTGAGGTCAGAGGTCAGTGGTCATGAAGTAAAGAGCACAGTTTTACAGAAAGGTAGGAACCTGGTCGATCAGAGATGAATGTGGCGTATGATAAATCATCAAACTGCTCTAAGTACTCTAGACCAGAGGTTCCCAAACACACGGTCAGGACACGGTCAGGGGTTTTTATTTGGGTCATCAAAAAAAAAAAAAAAAAAATCAGTCATTAAAAAAAATGTTAAAAAATATTTGTAATAGTCAGTGTGCATTTAATATAGATGGAGAACAGGCTTGAATGAATTGATGAATTTTAACAGGTTTTAATAGGATTTAGACAAGATTTAGATGGATTTATGAATTGGTTATAGTCTAAATCATACAGTACTATGCAAAGAACTAAAATTACACTGAAAAATATACTATATAAATCAATGTCACTTAAAACATAAAATAATGTTAAATCAAACCAAAGGGTCACAAATAGTTTCCAAGTCTAATTTGAACCATTGTGAAAGTTTACCAGAGCTCATTCTGAAGTAATCAATGATATAAACAAGATGTAAAATAATGAATGATAGAAGTTTTCATCCAATTGCAACAAAAGTTTAAACCATAACACTTCACTGTTAAAAATGAGAATGGCCAGACATTTCGACTTTGTACAAATCCTGTTCAATTGTAAAACTTTATCATAAATGAGTTGGGCTTGATGCATGGTTTGTTTCTTCGATTGGTTGTATGTCATTCCAAATGTGTCCAGATTGCGTTTATTTTATTTTATTCATTCATTCATTCTGCTTCCTGGAAATCCAACTTAAATCCCAGAGACCAGACTAATTCTTTGTATAGACTTGAAAAATGTATTCAATTGAGGGCCCATTGTTGATCTTGACATTTACGCCCAAGACTAAGACAACACCAGGTAAAAATCTGTCCAAAATGAGAGCCAGGCCTGGAGGTCCACGATACACACCTCTTTGTTTTATGAGACCAGTCCAATTTGATTTATTTAGCATTTTAAAAACAGTGTTGGTGCTAAAAGACACGAAGGACACAAACTCATTTCACAGACAAGAGTGAACCTACAAATGAGGTTCAAAGTGACTTAAAACAGGTTGTGAATAGACAGTTTGGGAGAGTCTGAACTTAGGGGACACTTACGACTGTAGCTTCAGAGTGAAGCCAGATAATGTAGACGTTCGATGGGAATAAAAGATGTGATTCAGAAACAGACTCTTAAGTGATGAGAAAATGGAGGGTTCAAATAACATTAATGTTAATGACATTGTTTCTGTCTTTACTGTCTTCACGTATTTCATGATTTAGTTTTTGATAAACCAATTGCAGAAAGAAATGCAGCCAAGTAAGTAGTAACCATATCTTTACAGAAACTTAACTAAGCTGATTGTAAATGCTCTCTTTTAAAACAGGAACAACAGTTAGGATACCTTATTAATACGTGCCATTTATTTTTATATTTATGTTTCAGAGACAAAGTTCTGTCTTTTTTATTGGAGATAAATAAATATGATGCAGAACTAATGAGCTTCAATCTGAAACTCAGCAAAGTCTCGTCCAAATGCATTCTTAACGTTAGATTCAAAAGAAACACATGTGGTTACGATAAAAACAAAAGTGAGATTTTCGCAGTGGCTTCAGTTTTTATTAAAAGAATAAATCAAAGGTTAAAACTCTGTGTGGTTGCTTGGAGGCTGATGTCTCTGTCCCAGTGGCGTCTCGTTGTTTCAGATTCAGCGTCGCTTCAGTCTGCAGTTCCTCGGTTTACACCAATCAATATCCTTTGTGTGCAGCAGACGGGACAGCATTTAGAGAGTGGCAGCTCTCTGTAGACTCTAGCTCAGCTCAAAGAATAAGAGCTGCACTATTACTGCAGGAATATCCACATTATCATACAAGGACATTTTTCAGAAGTTCTAGCACTGATGGAATTTATTTATCCATCAATAGTCCTGCCTCACTGTGCGACGCAAGACAACAATTTATAGTCTTTAGTGAGACAGGGACATAAACCATAAAGTCAGATGTTAAATTTCACAATAAAGGCATTTTTTAAGCACTAGGTCTGTCAATCAAAGTTTTATTATATGATTTATTATAGGATTTACTGCTAACCTCACATTCTTCACTTAAACCACAGTAAAAACTCTGTCTAAACCTGGACTAAACAGGTCTAAACTAGAACTCAATTTACAGATAAACTTTCTTTATTTGGACACACCATGTTTTTATTTAAGGCTTTTTTGGACCATGATGTTTTATCAGGCGGTAATGTCCTCGACAGCTCTGTGTTAGCAACAAACACACAACAGGACGAATGTTCTACTGAACAACATGGACCCTCCCCTGCACTGAGCGCAGCCAGAGGACGTCTAAGATCCATGAGAACAACACTAGAACTCCGGTAACACTTTAGAGCACATTTTTAATGAATTCATGCAAAAAGCTTTGACTCATGCTTGAAAACATGCACAGGGTTAAGGTTAGGATAAAAAATAAGAGGAAAAAAATGATGATTCCTGGTGATTCATTAGAGTTTATTGCATGAGTTCTGCATGAATTAATGGATTAATTCATAATATAATGTGCTTCCTACTCTAAAGTGTTACCAGAACTCCTGCTCCCAGACTGAAATAAGACTGTTCAATCAGTCTGTGGAAGATAAAGTCTGAATCTATTCATTTGAAGAAACATAACAACTGAATTTTCCTTTGTGGATTAATAAAGTCATTTTGAATTTTGAATGAGTTTAAGGCAAAAAGTAAAAGTAAATCACATGGAAGACCATAATCTTTAAGTTTGAGGAACAGGAATTATGACAATTATAAATGATGATAAATTTGCAATATATAGTGCAGCTTTAATAAAGTTTGTTGATCATTCTCATGAGAAAACTCAAATATATACCGACCAGGTGGCCTCTGTAAAAAACACGAAGCTGCCAATCAAAGGAGAAACAGTTTAACGGCTCCTTTTCATCGAGTTTGTAAGAAGCGCATCGGCCAGATTTGAAAAGGTAGAAATAAATGTTCTGACAGTCTGACATCACCGCAGCAACTGTCACGAAGAGACACGAGAACAGAGGATGATGGGTAACAGGAAGTGCTGCCAGTGGGCCGCCCAAGCATGACACAAATAACAGAGGATTGACAGAAGAAGAGTCCTGAAGGAAAACTGAGGAAAAACACGAAGAAGAAGAATAACAAACTTCTGTCACAAAACACCCTCAGAGGACATGTTCATGACAGATCTGACTTCGGCTGAGGATTTTACAGAAATGAGCAGAATAACAGCGGAGGTAGACTTCTTTATCAGGTAAAGGTCAGAACTTTCCTAGAGGCTCGTCAGATCCAGTGTGTTAATGAAGAAAGCATTTGTAATCCTCCTTATTTCAAGCCCCTGTCATGATTCAGGCCAAACAAAGTAAAAAAGACTTAACTTTGAATCAGAGGCTGTATAATGTGGAGTGTGACAGGATCCAGCACCACTTTTGTCCCACAGTTTTATCACCAAAGCCTGTGTACATTACCATGATCTAACGGAGAAACTCTCTGACGCTGTCCATTCATGATCCTAAATATAGTCTACAAATCACTTATTTTACTTTTACATTTTACACAGAACGACTCTAGTAATGTTTGGTTATGTGCAAGTCCATTTAAGTCATGAACACACACATTATCAAAACGATTCTAGAAGAACTTAAAAAACTTAATTAGTCATCCGTTAAAGAGCACTGAGCCTTTAAAGTTCTGAGGAGTGACCAAACGGTCCCCACTTTGTTTCAATCCTCTCATGAACCACAGCCCACAAACATCATTAAAACATCTTTGAAACGCAGACACAAGAGTCCAGGTGGCCTCAGAGCTGCTTTTAAGTCCGATCTATTCAAATAAATGCATGTATGCACCTTGTTTGTGAGAGTGGGTGGATGTTTTAAATTCACAAAGGCGTCCTTTCACCGCCTGATGTTCGTCCCAGCGCGGCGCTAAAGGCCACTTCAGTTTTCACCGCGGCTGGTTTGTACGAGGAATGAAGGTTATTCAGAGGCTGTGTCATGTCCGCTCTGTGAGAAACATGGGACCTGGCTCTGGAAAGTACAGTCAGTGCACAATAAGAAGAGTAGGTTTTACACTGACGTTACCAAAGCAGGTTTAAGTGAGTGCTGTATCCTGTACAGTCTAGGATCAGAGATGACCTTTGTAAATCGAGATAGCTACATCTATGCCTTTGTGTAATGCAAAGATGTATTACTAAACCAGGACCCTGAATAAGTCACTGTTTCAATGTTTTGTATTTATCCTCAAAGGGCAGTACACTTTATACAAAGAATAAGCCTGGTCCCTGTCAATTTGAGTTTGAGACAAATAGACAAACATTAAAATACCTTTGAATCAGAATTCAGGGGCAGTACCAGCATACCCAGAAAAAAACTGCCTCGACATACTCTGAAAAACATAAAACCAATCGAAAACACTAAAACAAATGGGTGAATGGGCACTATTGCCCTCAGACACAGTCCATGATAAAAGATCAGGTGTTAAACAACAGTACAACCATAACCAGGGCTTGTTACTCATCCGCTCCAGTAGGGGGCACAGCACAGATATCACACAAACAGTAAAATTTAATCAGATTCAGTTTAGGTGGAAGGTAGACGGAAGAATAAACCCTATTAATAAACAGTACTCTTGCTGCTTTAACTGAGATAACTGATGATAAATACAAGATACCTAATAAAAGATTTGATTTATTTTTCTCAAGGAACTCAAGGCGCACACACTGGTGGAGGTAGGCTACGTTTATATCCACAGACTCAGACTAAACTGAATGTAACACTGATGCATTAAAGTCGAGGACAGACTAGTGTCCCATTGTTTTCTTCCCTCTCGGCAGTGTTCTCTGTAATCCAAAGCAACTGTCCTTAACTATTCCCTATTTCAGACAACATTTTCCTGCCCGGTCATATTATTTGCCACGATTAACCATTTTTTGCTGCCCACTGCCATAAATGGCCCTGTGCTCTGACATAGACCCTATTACACTCTGTGAGCTCCACGTGAACACTGGTGTAAATCTGCTGACCTCTACATCACAGGATGCTTTATGCCTTAGTTTGAAAAAGTGTCTCTAGATCCACTGAGACCACATCCTGTCTGTGTAGCTCTGGTTAAACTCTCTCCTCTTCACAGGGCACAGACGCACAGAGCAGATTTTAGTTTAGATACAGAGGTAAAGGTGAGGAGACTGGTGTATGAGACATGCTGGAGTCGAGCTGGAAATCGGAATTTAATCAGAAAAAAACTGCAGCTGTGTCTGTTTCTTTTTACTCTACAGTTTGAATATGGCTGCAGGACATTTACAGGATGTTTGGCCATCTGATTCAAACCTCAAGAGTTTCACAGAATGGTCTACGTTGGTTGTTTTATTTCTTTACATCTTCTTGTCCAAGTCCAAATTACTTCTAGGTGCATTATAACCAAAAGGCTTAATGAAGCGGGGCCAGGACTCAAACCCATGAACGTTGAAAAAATGTTCATAAAGTCCTGTTTGTCCTTGAAGAGATCCACTATAATCTGTAAAGATAGGTTTAAGATCCGGGTACCTTTTAGACTGTTTACCTCTGACCTCTCGGACACTAAAGCCCTTCTACCCGGATCTAATCCGAGTTATTTAACCCTGACTCTTCACTGACATGTTTTTGTGTTTGTACATGTCATGAATATGGTTTTGATGAAAAGCGGGAAAAGGGAAGAGCAGTGGATGGACCGAGCTAACGTGAAGCTAACGGACAAATGAGTCGACTCCTTTGCTGCGATGGTTGATAAAGGGAGGGGGTTATCCACACATTCAGGTCACACAGGTGACCTGGCAGAGTGTGTTTAGGTGTGTTTCTTTTGTCTTTCTATTTTGTCTCTTGCATAAAAATCATGATAGAAGTAAAAAAGAACTACATCAAACAGCATCGACTCAACAAGTGTTAGTGTGAGGCCTATAAGTATTTAGCAGATCTGAGTGCACTTCATGTCATGTCTGTGTGATGATGGTATGAACATTCTCCTGCACAATGCCCTGATATTTCTTTAACACTGCCCCTGATACTGATAAACCTTACTGTAGTGTTGAAGACAGCTGTTATTTTAACATTTGTGAATCTTACATATTGCCCCTTTAAAGTCATGTCTCTAATCTAACCTTCTGAATTGTGTTTCTTCAGGGAACACTAACATTTACTGAGGCCAATCACACGAGGCTCGTAAATAAAAGAGTCGCTGTCTTTAATTTGGCCGTTGCCTGGAAACTGACGAGACACAGCTTCCTTCTCACTTTCGGCAGATGTTCACACTTTCCACATTCACACTGCAGCACATCCACTTCAGGAGCACCTTTAAAGTATTTTAAACAGAATATCATTTACATTGCAATGATCCAGATAAAACTGGCAATGTTCTCATTTAAAGTTGAATTAAAATGAGTTTATGTACACAAATGCAGTTTAATTTTTTTATGCCTTTATTTTCAGATTATATTTCAACCTTTTTTTGGACAAAGGCTTGGGAAAGGCAGAGAAACAGCAGAAGCAGAGGCCCCTGAGCAGAGATGATTGAATGCAGAGTTCCTCACTGACTCCTAAAGACACAGAGACCTTGAGTTTGGCACGAGGCTAACACCTGACAGGTAAATACTGCCAGGTCAGAGCCTGCGTCAGCTCCAGCCTGCGTCACCACAGTCCCTCCACTTTCACTTTTCATTCACTTTCATCCAGTCTTTGGCCTTGTCTTTTCGATTCCGTAGGTGTGAAGATGAATCAAGCCATTAGAAATCACAGTTGGAAAAGAACTTATAACAGTCATAACTCAAAGAGAAGGAAATGTATTTAAAAATGTGGAAATGTTTCATTATATTACAGCCTATAACAAAACAGTGCTTATTATTGCACATGTCTACAGTTGTGCACTAGCTCTAGATGTAAATGTGAGTCTTTGTTTTAGCCACGTTAGTGTAAGGGAAGAGAGAGTTTGTATTTATTTACTAGAAAAAGGTCTGTTAAGCAGGACTGTAACAACTACTCCTATTTATTTATCCCAAACAAGTATTAAAAGTTAGCATCTGCATTAGTCATCAATTAGAAGTGTCTCCGACTCAAACATTCAGATTTTCTCAAACTGAAGTAAGACATGTTGCATAATCTCTCATTTCAGAGATATCTGATGCTAATATAAAGTAGGGCTGGATAGGGCCGGTACGAAGCAGGGTAATAGATCCATTTTACAGAAAACTACAGGCAGCCTCAACCTATAAGATCATTTGAAGTATTTAAAAAAGTGTTTTTAATGTACCGTGTCAAAAACAGATACCGTTCAGGTACTGGTATAAAAAAAAAAAAGAATACCTAACCCTAAACAAAACAAAGTACAGTAATACCAATTTAGAATGCACAGTTACTCGTCAATTCTGTTAAATATTGCAAAATTTCACAGTGCAATTTGCTTATCAATTCAAATTATGGTCAAGTCTATTTTGTTTTTCATTTTTTTATTTATATTTTTATCAAAATGAAACACTGTTTGGAGTATTTAAAAAAAAGTATGTTGCATATTTAGTTAAAAAAAAAATTTGAGAGATATAGTTTCAATGCTTAATATTTTGATAATCGCAATATGTTGTCTTACAATACAGTATCGGGATATATCGGGATGCATCGTGATATGTATCGTATCGCCAGGTGCTTGTATATTCTAACCCCTAATGTCTAGAGTACAAAAACAAAGCTGCTTCATAAATGTTTGAATATATAATGTGTAGGACGCTTCTGCTTTTGTGTGTTTTGACCTTTCTGACCAATATGTAGTTTGTATATTGTTTTTTTTCATTTAATAATAATAAATCCAGACTGTAACACATTTTAATTAAAGTTTGTAAGTCGATTGTCTGAACGGCTCATAAACTCATTCACAGAGTAATATCTGTCGGCATTTGTCCTGGACACTCAGAAATAATTAGGTCAAACCTTCATTATGGGTCTACAAATCTTCAACGTTGACATTTAACCAACATCACTCTGTGTCTGTGCTTCTCATTAAAACACAATTTAGACCGATTACTTTAACGATGACAGACATGTGGTCATTTAAGGTCATGTGATTATTGACGAATGTGGGACTTGAGCCACTGCTTTGATCAAACCGACACCTCTGCAGTCGTATTGATCACAGCTCGACCTCAACCAGAAACACAAGTCATTAAAGTAAAGGTCAGACACAAAGGCGATACAGTGGTAATAAAACTGGGCTTATAGGTTTGAGTCGCGGGACAGTGACAACAGGAGACGACTGGATTTAACTCGACAAAAGGCCAAGGATGTTCAGGCGAGCCAGTGAGGAGACTGGTCTCTTTCTTGTGGCTTTTGTGATTGTGACGTGACCAGAATGTCATTCTTATATTGTAGGATAGAATAGAAACTGTAGATAAGCACCCTTTAATATAAAACTGGATTAACCTGCTCAACTCTGTCTTAAACGGGACTAATTGCAATTTTAAGGTTAATTAATGGTCACTGTGATAATGGGTTTCACATTTAAACAGTAGACTCCACGCTTCTGTCTGGTTGTCCGTCTTTACTTGGCGCTGTTCATTTTTGAAGTGTTAGCGTTCATTTACATAAACATATCTCTGACCTGTCGATGTCTTTTCTTTTATGCCTGTTTATCGGCCTGTTTCACACAAACGTGGGTTCATAGAACGGGTTAAATCATCTTTGAGCTTCTTCCATAAAGCCTGTCACACCTCTCTGACGATAACGCTCACAACAACCCTACTTTTTTACTGTTAAACACATGTGCCTGAACATGCATCTGTAAAACCAGAACCTTAAGCTAAGGTCACAGACGACCATGAGCCAGAATCAGTTTGCTTTAGCAGCGTTGGATACAGTTTTAGCTTTAACTTTCCTACTTTATAAATGGTGTTACCCATTTTCCCAAAGCAACACTTGTGCGTACAATGCTAATTCTTTTTTCTATACAGGCTGGTTTCTGTGGATTCAAGGGGCAGTGGACACAGAAAACACAGCCTCTGGCATTAGTCCAGCAGGATTTCCACAAAGTGATATGATACTGAAGCGAGACGAGCTTTAAAGTTAAGTTATATAAATATTTTGCACCTCTTGATGCAGTTTATCACTTGTTTGTGGGAAAGACATTAAGCAGAATCTGAGGAAGCCTTGTCCGTTTTCAAACTAATGACTTTACTTTACTGCTGCCAAAAAAACAAGGATGCAGTATTAATCCCAAAATAAAGCTAAATCTCCTGCAGTTCAAACACACGCAGAGCGTCTGCGTTTGTTTCAGTGACAGCTCGAACTCCAGGTCCCAGCAGCACGAGCCGGGGTTTATTAATAGCAGCAGCGGTGTCATCCTTTACGTCCTCTGTGTCTGTGTCGGACTGAGCTGCAGAGTGACGACCAGAGCGGCTTTAATACAACACACGAGAGGACATCTGTGGGAAGTGAGGACACAGCCGTTTAAGCCTGGACTTTATGAAGTGGAGTGAGTTTGACATATCGTCGGCTCAAAGACAGGAGACAGGGAAGAGTGTAAAAACCCTGCTTATGTACAGAGCCATGTAAACCAAAGAACTGCAAAAGTTAGTACTTTCATTTCTTGGATCATTGCTAATGTCTTTCGAGGTTTACTGTCTTTGAGCCTTGTGTTAACACACATCTGAACACTCCAGACAAAATACTAAATCATTAAAAAGAGGCCTGACTGCCACTTATCCTCATAAACCTAACAAAGGAGTTATCAGAACTTAGTCTTGAGGACATTACTAAGACCTGCTTCAATCAAACTATTTATTCATTCATTTCCTCTGTGTTTGTTCCTGTTGTGACTTTACCAAGATATTATCCATCAATCTTCTTCCATATCCAGGACCAGGTTGTAGAGGAGGTCCGTCTAAGCCCTGCTCTCGATGTGGAGGAATGTGTTTCCTTTAATGCCCTATGACCAGGTGAAAGGAGGAATCATGCACAAAAGACCACGTTGCTTTGGACGCTGCAATGATCCGTCCATATCTTGTTGCATCAGTTGTGAACAAGTGGTAAGATGTAGAATTAATGTTATGTTTTCTACAGGTGACAGGGCTGGAGCACATCACTTCGGTGTGAGGGGTAACACTTGGACACGTTCACAGGTTTGTAAAGTGAGATAATCCTTCACAGGTCTATTCACAAGGACACATTTAGAGCATGTTTCTGGAAAAGGAGCCCATGGCAGCACAAAGATGACTTCAGAGTGAGCAGAAACTCTGGATTACTGTTTTCTGATTCTATTCTCACACGCACTGATTCAACAACACTGTAGAAAATGTTATACTCTTTACGTCATTTCTCTTCGACTCATTTTTGATGCACAACTCCTCGTTAATTCATCAGTCAATTAACCTGAAGCTGTCAGCCCAAACGTGAGCCTGTTCCAGCTGAGCCAACACTGAACTGCTGTGTTTGCCTTTTCCCCGTCGTCCTGCTGTAACTCAGAGACTACACTGTTTAATATTCACACAGACACATGCAGACATCTGTTGAAGTAAAGCTGAGCCTTTAAACAGCAACACAACAAAACACCTCCACGGAATTCATTAAAGGAGGAAACAATGTCACCGGAGGACACACATATATCTCTTTAAAGCATGTCGATGATTGTTTCAGTCTTACAGACTCTTTCAAAGTCATGACATTTTTACCAATAATCTCTGAATATTATATTCTTCAGACTAACAAAAATAATGAGATTTATTTTACCACTTTGTTTTACCTGTAACTGGGCTGAAATGCTCTTGATTGGACGGTTCTGATTATTTTGGAGCTCATTTATTCCCTACAGTAGGTCGTTGTCAGCACACTTCCAGATCGGAGGAGCAGACAGGAGTAACATCACAGAGTTGTCTGATGTGAACTTGTGTTTTAAAGTCCTGTTCATTTTCCTGTGGCCTTTTGAATCTGTAGGAAATGTAATAAAGACTGGTGTCTTTATGTCGTCTGTTCAGCTGTGTTCTTTTGTAAAGGACTAAACTGTCTCGTTTCCAGAATCACAGATGATGTAACACTCACTAATCCTGCTCCTGACCTTTGCTCTGGACCAGAACTGATGTAATGATCCTAGAGACAGGAGTAAATATTAAAAATCCTTTTCCCAACATCTTACATGGAACTGCTTTCTGTTTATTGAAATGGGTCACTTTTTGATGGTTGTACATAAAAAAGAATCATTAAAATGGTAAATTCTTTGATGGATAACCTTACTAGTCATCTTAATTCATGTTGCATGGTAAAATAAATCTTTTAAATTCCTTTCCTTCAATGGCCAATTATTATCCTTTATTTAAACCCGACGGGCTTCGTGCTCTTGTTTTGTTTCTGATTGGTTTCATGCTGTTTCAGATTTATTTTAGCATTATATTAAACTTGAGATAGATGAACCACAGCTTTGTTTTTGTGCATTTCCGTGTGTCTGAGAATTCTGTTGCATTCAGAAGCACTTCTTCTAAAACCTCTCAAAATGATGGCTGAACAGGTCAGATATTGATGGAAGAAAGAAGATTGAATGGAAATAAAAGCTGTTTCCTGCTGCCGTCTGTCAGGAGTCCACATTACCAGCACAGCTCTCAGACGGAGACACTCACAGCAGACTGGACTGAGACTGGAGCAGACAGATTGAATTAGAGCGGCTCTGGTCAAACGGCTCCTATCTGAAGCTTTAGATAAGAGACAGAGAGGACTTATGAAGCGTGAAGCCACTAAAACTCAACAAGCAGCAGCGCCATGTTCAGCCAAATGAACAAGAGCTCCATGACGGCAGTGAAGGCTTTCATTAACGTGAACAAAACATAAGGTTGTGACTCTGTCGGACTGTTTTCTAATGGGAGCTGCAGTTTTGAAGTATGGTTTTATATTGTGTAAAAGTCTTCCTACATAGAGCTTTCTTAGAGTACATCATCTTTTTTTCAGTCGGACCTTTGGGTTCTTATACTGAGCACCAAGATGGACTTTTTCAAAAAGTACATTTATAGACGAGCCACAATAATGCTCGTCCCGGAACCACATTTAACACCAGCTAAAAAGCCCCAAAATAGGACTTAATATGACTTAATAACCACTTTTTACATCCCCTGGACCCTGAACCAAAAGTTATTTTAACCTGACTTTTCTTACCAAGCTTTATTCTTGAGTTTCCTGTTGGTCTGAGACATCAATAATGTAAATCTTAATCATAATCTGGCTTGAGAAGCACTTACATTTGTCTGTGTGTGTTTGTTAGCTCATTATTGTCTGTGGTTAATGAGCTTCTGCTTTAAACTGCGTTGGGTAATAACCTAAACTTTACTAACTGTGTTTTCATAATGGCCAACAATATTTGATAACGCTTCTGAACATTTGACTTACATTTGACATGAATCACTGCAATGATTATTCAAGGACCCACGGACCCAAAATGAAAGCTGAAACACAAACTAATAATACCTAAGACCATCCTGGAGAAATGGTTAAATAACTTTTGTGTGCAGTTCAAAACATCCGTCTGACAGGCTCCATTTCCCTCGACAGAACCGAGCTGAATACAAACGACCCAAGAGGACGATAACACGACATATGAGTTTATACAACGAGATGAAGACGCACTTTTCTCTTCCTCTGAGTCTCTAAAGTCAGACAGCAGCTCCTCAAACAGCTGCAGGTCACTGTCAGGGCAATCTCTCTGATAAACTTTAGAGTCTCAGTTTAGAGACTTTACAGCCACCGTTTTAGGATCAATCTTTTCACTAATGACTCTGCTCTTTAATGTTGGAAACTGAATATTCAGGCTTTTCTTTTTGTGACAGACTGTTGTAGGAGGAGTTTATGGTTAAAAAGATAAAAGCTGTGTGAATGTTTGTGAATGTGTGAAGTTTATTTTCGACCACAACTGCTTCCCATGCGTAAAAGAAGAGCCCATTAACAATCATAATCTACAGTGTTTTAGGTTAAACCACATTCTTCCATTGTCCACATGTCTTAGAAGTAAATTCAGGATTCAATAATACGTTTAAATGAGGAATAAGCACACATTAATATCGTCCAAAGGCACACACCTCACTGTAAACAAAGTTTGGCTCGACTGAAAAAGTAGATTAAAAACTCTGAATCAGACCTGTCCATGTTCCGGCCTGAGGTGAGTCTTTCTGAAGTAAATAGTCCTCAGATTACAAATAAATACTGTTCTTGGCCCCAGCCCTGTCGAACAGCATGTGACAGTCCTACATTGTGCCGCTGGACAAAATTATGTTTCTGATTAAAAACTTGTTTTAGTTTTGATGAATTTCTTCGGAGAAAGCAGATTTTTTTGCCCAGTAGCTGATATAAGTGGTTTAGTCCTGGTTTAGTTTTATTTTAGCCCCAGTTCAAGAAAGGTTGGTCCAGAGCCTTGTATTTCTTCATTAACTGTAATAAATGTAAGTTTAACAATGTCATTATTGTTTTACCAATTATTCAGCATAGTATTCAGCATAGTTTTTACATATTATTTTTTTCTTATCAAAAATATCAGACACTTCCGGCTCGTCTCCAGAGGATCTGAGTGTTTCCTGAAGTGTTAAAGTGAGTCCAAACCGAGTCGACACTGCTCGACTCTCCGTCTCTCGGTCTGTGACTCCGTCTGAAAACCTCTGAACGAGTCTTTAACACGAGTCCTGATCTAGTCCCAAACCTCGAGTGAGTGTCTCCCTGAGGAACAGATCTGAGAGACTATGTCAGTGTAATGTATGAGCTCCTGATATCTGAGAAAAGAGCTGATCCTTTCAGTATTCTGTCTCCAGATATTACTCATTTCAGACTAGTCACTATTAAACTTAGGTTATGACTTCAGTTTCAGCAGGAAACAGTCTGTTCTTTCCTTTGTGGTGTCAGTCAAAGTAATAAAGCTGAGGTTCACAGTGTTCCTCATCTTCAGGTTTTAGATTAAAAAGGAACAAGACATAATGTTCCAATGAAGCTTGTACATTTGCATTTATTAGAAAAAAAGAATGTCATATGTTTAAACCATTGTGGCTCTAACATGGTGGTTGTATGCCTGGATCCCTCCTTCTGTGGTTCTCTCTGAGCTTTCTTATTTTTCCCATTTTATTTTTTTATGTATGTATTTTTTTGAGTTTCCCTTTGACCCTGATTGGGGGAGGGGGGGGGGGCTGTATAAGTTGTTCTGAGGCTGAACTCAAAGATAGAGGTTTAAGGTTTTAGTATTTTGGTGGTGAATTGGTTCAGTAAGACTTTTTTTTTTGCTATATAGTTGTTGGGGATGGGGTTTGGGCAGAAGAGAATACTGGACTTTGTTATGTCTATTTGGGATGATGTTCTAATTTAATCTTGTTAATATTCATAACAATAACAATAAACAATTGAATTAAAGGTAAAATGAAAACATCGAGGAGGCGGTGAGTTAAATTCTTAGGCCCTACCCAAAGCTCATGAGCCAAATGCACCTCTAATATTTAATTAAATGTACATTTGTAGATCATGTCCATAACATTAATAATTATACAACACATTAAGCTGTGACAAGCTCTGTTAAAATGAGACTGACAAAAAGACAGTTTAGGTCCTCACTTATTATCTCTTTTTGTGACCAAATATGTCTCAAGGTCTAATGAACATGAAACTATGAAAGAATGTGGCCCCACCTGTTTTAAATTAATCAATTATTTACAGGAAAATGGAGAAAAAATTGTATTTAAATTAAATATTCAAAGTGGATTGATGTTCTTTTTAAAGGTGCTGTGCATATTGGAATGTATTTATTTATTTCACTTGTGTTTTTGTTTTTGTTATTTTTTCTATACGTTTGTCTCTTTAATCTTTAAATCACTTTGATCTTGGTACATTTTGGTTTTGTCATCTCTAGCCCTGTCCTAGACCCAACTTCTCCTGTATCCATCTGTTGGTGCTTCATTTGCTGACACTGTGATGATTCACACTTGGCATTGAGCACAGCATCCACAGCACTAAAAACCGTTGACCACAAACTGCCTTCTGCTGCATCATTTTAACCACAATCAGTCTCTGAACGGCTCCGTTTTATTAAGTGCCCCATTAAAAGAGCACATTTTTGTCACAAAGGAGTCGGTGCTTTTAATCGCAGTCGTTCCTCTGAGACGAGCTGTAAACAGCGCAGTACAAAGCCGAGCTAATTTCAGTCGAACCTCAGACAAAATGGGAAACTCACAATGGGCCTTTCAATTATTTAGCGCCGTACGAGGCGCAATGCAGTGACCAGTGCAGCTAATGAGCTCCATTTGTAAAAGGTGCTGGCCCCTGATGTATGGGGCTTTATGAAGATTTAGTCCAGCTGCGTTCAAGGCAAAAGGAAAAGATAGGAAACAGCACAGAAAAACGAGGATTACGTGGCTTTGGATTGGAGCTGGTCAGAGTCACGAAGGAAATGGAAAAGAAGGCAGATCAAGCCGGGGACCGAGGAGTCGAGTGGGCTGCAGTGATAGAAACAAGCCGCCGGCCGCTGAGCAAGAACTGAGAATAAAAATGAGCTGCCACACGATTCATCATTTAAAGATTACATTCACACCAAACACTAGAAGAGTACTCTAGCCTGGGCAGTCACAACTATTCAGTCCCAAAGGGAAATGGGTGTGGCATCCCCTCTTTTCACAGCAACTACCCTCCACAGTAGAAATCCTGACAAACTTATGAAAACAGTTCTTTTCTACCTGATGATCTTTATGCAGTGCTTTGTTTCTATCTTTGGTTTGTTTATCCTCCGTGTTTCCCACAGACTCGCGATCATTTTTTCTAAAATAGCATCGTCTTCCGGATATTATCGCCAAAAACTAGTCTTTTCTGCTGTTTTTACTCATTTTACCACTCCCATAAATATTTTCAAATTAAAATGATTGATATGCAGTCAGTGGGTTTGAAAATTTATAAAAAATGTATTTAAAAACAACAATAAAAAATACCAACATGAAGCTAACAAAAATTAAAAGTGGGTTAAAACAGGATTTTTGTTTTTTATTAGACTACAAATGGAACAAATAGGTTCTAAACAGATAAAACCATAGTGTTACCGATTCTGACTTTCTGACTTTTTGCCGTTCTGTCTTGGTTTTGTTGTTAGCCAAAGCAGTAATGGAGAGCCTTCACATTAAACAAGTCCAATAACATCACTGACATCAAACCTAGCCCACTGACTTCACACATCCACCAATTTAAGGAGTTCTCTCTGAGACACTGAAAAATACAAAAAAATGGATTCTCTGTTTGTAATGGACTCAAAGGGACCATTTCTTGATCTGAAAATATTTCCCTTAATTCTTTTACTCTTGAAATGCAGTGAAAAAGGATGTGCTTTCGACCGACCACTTCCTCCATCCAAAGAACTTCATTTCCCTTTGATCCTGAACGAGCGCTGGAGCTCGCCGCAGTCTCCCTCTCACCTACAGCAGGTACGTTCAGATGCTATTGTTTCCTGAGAAAAGCTGAGTCAGGAGTCCTGCGTCCACCTCCAAGCAGAGCCATTTCCCTTGGCCTCAGCTGTAATATAGAGCACTTCCACTCAGCGGTGCAGAAATCATTACTGTTAGACCTCTACAGTACGGCTCTAACACGATCCCAGCAGTGAACCGACAATATACAGCTGTTAACACCTCCGCTGTTAGTGATGCTCCATTCAGAACCATAGTAACCATGACCAAAGACCAAACTTAACTTACCTGGTCTAAGACTGATCTAACTCTGTCTCCATCAAACACTGACATGAGTCTGGACCTGGTCTAAGACTGGACTAACTCTGTCTCCTTCAAACACTGACATGAGTCTGGACCTGGTCTAAGACCAGACTAACTCTGTCTCCTTCAAACACTGACATCCATGAGTCTGGACCTGGTTTAAGACTGGACTAACTCTGTCTCCTTCAAACACTGACCTCCGTGAGTCTGGACCTGGTCTAAGACTGGACTAACTCTGTCTCCTTCACAAACACTGACCTCCGTGAGTCTGGACCTGGTCTAAGACCGGACTAACTCTGTCTCCTTCAAACACTGACCTCCGTGAGTCTGGACCTGGTCTAAGACCGAACTAACTCTGTCTCCTTCAAACACTGACCTCCGTGAGTCTGGACCTGGTCTAAGACCGGACTAACTGTGTCTCTTCTGTTATGGCTCTTTTATAATCTCCATCTGTGGATTAAAATTGGAACAACTTTACATTTTCTTTGCTGTAAAAGTCTCTTTAAGGTGAAGAACGTGTAAATAGAGAGCACAAACATAAAAGGCAGGAGCGGCTATAAAATAAAATGTGAGATGAGATATTCTTGTTTGTATTTGACAATATTTCCATCTGGTCACAATAATTAATGCTGTCTTTTGAATATCCTAAGCTCCATTTAGGAAAAAGGGAACCAGAACTCTGCTAAAGTACACACTGCCAGTGTTAAGTTAATCCAGTGCTCCAGTTTAGAAAGCGTGTCCCAGGACGCTGCACATTAATTCAGTCAAAATAAACACATAAACACAGTGTAAAGTGTCCCAGCAGCGTCACCGGGGAGTCCTTCAGAATATTAATGTGAGAGGAATTAAGTCAGCGTTTAAAGGCACATCACTCCCTTCACCCGCCGACGCTTCAAAAGTCTTTTTATCAAAGAAGCTCAAGGGGACATCAATGTAAATATTTTACCCAAAGACAGAAGAATGGGTCAATTAGCCCCAGTAATTAAACCGATGGGACAAGTTTGTGACAGCTTCAGATGAGTCCACACGCCTCAGTGTCAGAAAATGTATTTAACACTGCCACAAACAGTGTGTGGTCTTTTATTTGCAACAAACAATTATTATTTATAGACCACTTGTGTCTGAGGCTAACATCCTGGCATTTTCCAGCCTGAAAAAACAGAGCTACTACAGACATTTTTTTTTATAACATAAAATTACAATTAATGTGTTTGATACGGCAAATAAACCCAACCTTAACCTCATCCACTTTTTAACCTTTTTTAATTGAAGCTGAAAAGAATGATTAAAATTGTCTTTTAAATCACTGCGAGGAGTCAGTTATTCTCTCATTTTTGTTCTTCTACTTGAATTATTTCTTATAAGTGTCATTTAGCCTCAGTTGTGACCTAATGTTGTCCGGTCAGCTTATACTGCCTCCTCCTAAAGTCTGGAGTCACAGGAAACTCAACACCAAGCCTCAACTCCTTTCACCAAACATCTTTCCTTCTTGTTGCTTTGTACAAAAGCATGTTCACGGTCATTCTTCCACTGATGGACAAACTGAACACGACTGGAGAGAACTTCCATGTGTGTGTTTGTGAGTAAACCGTACTCCCTCCAGAGTTGCATCACCCACAATCCCTTTCTTCCAGCTGACGACAGAGACACTCCTCTCTCTGAGGCTCTGTGAATAAACATGAGTCTCTATGTGGTGTTTGTGACTGAAGCCTCAGTTAAAGCTCGGTCTAAGCTCACAGGATCCTGGAGGATTTGGGAGAATAAGCTTGGGTTTTCTCAAGGTCGTTTCTGTTCATCATTTTTCAGCCCCTTGGACAATAATGACTCTACTGTTCAAGCCTGTAAACCTTTCCTACATGTCACGTCAGGACCTCACTATTTATGTTATTAAATTCAGGTTTGAGTGGTTTTTATTTGTATGGTCACAATGTTTAGGATTTTATGATTGTCTATTTCCTCAAACAGTAGATGACTGCTTTGTGCTACTGCTTTAAGTCAAAAAAGGACTATATTAACTGATCGTAACATTGAAGTATTAGCAATTTGTAATAAAAATTTAGTCATTGTCCTTAAACAGGCTTTAATTTGGACTAAAAGGTTATTTATGAAAATATCTTATGATCAAATCTTACATTAATTCATATTATTTGCCATGGGTAAACGTCTAAGTGGTTAAGCAGAAACTCATGCAACACATAAACCAACAACAGAAATCCATATTTCTGCCTTTACTTGTGGTTTAAATCTGTTTAGTCCTGATCTAGAGGTAGTCAGACACAGCTTTGTTTCCTTTTGTGCTCCTGTGTAAGTCTTCACATAAAGCCAGCTGTATTTTAAATGAGACAGAACCCTGTTGAGTGGAAATAATGGTGACAGATTATTTGAACAGGTACATGATTTAGATTAAAAAAGGGTAGCATAAACCTGGACTGTTGTTGGGCTCTTGTTGCATTATTGAGAGTTCATGATCTTTCTCTGCAAAGCCACACAGTAAAACAAGATAAAAACCGTTTACTCAGCGGTGTACATGCCTAAAATCATTTCATTTATTGTGTACAGCGTATCTTATTAAGCCTTTCCAAACAGCTTTTGGCGTGAGGATGGCACAATCAGGACCCTCTCCAGAAGGCTCATGCTTCGGGACGATTCACTCACATTTATTCACAGTGGGACTGTGTTTCAGAAAACCCAAAGAAGCACGATAAAGAAACTATAAACCCTTTCTAGTTGACGTCATAAACTACAATCCAAAAGGCTCCTTCATGCATGTACTCAAACACAAAAAAGACGTTACCCTTGGCCTACCGTTGTACAGACTCTGATGTTGTGGGCTCGACTCCTCTCCAGCCACCCTCCTGCGACCCCCGTCCCGTCCTGGCGACCTGCTCCCGCCGCTGTACCTCCCTTTGCCCGGCTCCAAACCAGGGCTGTGCTGGTACAGATGGTGTTGATGATGTTGGTGGTGCCTTATCAACTCAGGACTCCCAACAATAACTCGAGCTTTCCTTAACTGCTCCGGCGTCCCCATCGGGGAGCCCCCTTTGTCTCCTGGGTTACCGGGACGTGGGGTCCTTTGACTCAGCTCTGGGCTCGACTTGTTCTTTCCAGGTTGTTCTGAAATATAACTCTGTCCTTTAGGTTGGTAGTCACAGGGAAGTCTGTTTGGGGACTTGCTATGCTTTTCTGGTGTGCGCATATGAGGTTCCAGATTAGTCAGCGACCCCCCTCTTGGTCGACAGCTTTGGGGAAAGGTGTGATACTCAGGGGTAGAACTATGTCTCCGTCCCGGGGACTCGTTCAGTTTATGATCCGCACACTTCCCCGATACTTCACAGTTCGGTTTATTCTCTCGCTGATTGTTGTATCCCACGTGAGGTTTGTGGTGCGGGTTATCGGGACTGTCCGTACTCCCAGCGCTGGACGTACTGCTCCCGTCTCCAACGTCCCGAAGTAAACCAGGAGCAGGACCACTTTGGGACAAGCTGCTTTGACTGTCAATGGAGCTCCTACATCCGCTCTGTTCGTTCAAAGCCCCGCCTCCTCCTCCTCCTCCGCTGCTATTGGCCAAAGCAGCCGCCCGTTCTTCTTCCAACATCAGACAGACTTCCTTCAGCTCCAGGTTTTCACGGACGACCTCGACCTGCTTCTGCTCGAGCTCCCGTAGTTTCTGGAGGTAAATGGTGACCTCTTTCCTCATGATGCCGGCGCTGTATCGACCCAATCGCTGCCATTCCCGAGAAACACGCTTTCCCTTCTGACGGTCGTCGTCCAGAAAGCAGCACAAGTCCCTCAGCTCCTGGTTGTCCTCCTGCAGTTTCTGGTTCACGTCCTGGTTTTTAAATAAAACACAGGAAAGAGAAGAGAGAAAAGACAGTGACAGTTCAAGTTCTTTTTTGATCTGTATTGATTTGTCAGATTGAGCAGTTTTCATCTAAATATTATATATTTTTTAAACAAAAGGGCCTGATTTGCAGACTGTTACTTCCTGTTACATGGTGAGGTAGACACGTAACACAAAGGGTCTCTAAGGGGAGAGGAACCTAAAGCCTTGTTTCCACTGACAGGTCGAGTCAGTCTTTAGATTAGATCCTCTGAAGTAAATCAAACTCAGATAAGTTCACAGCTAAAGAAAATCAACATGGCAACAAAATGATTATTCAATACATGTGTCTGAACAGGACTGGTGAGTACTTAATTGGAAAAACTAATCTTTGTTCTTAACGTAGGTTATATATTGTAAAAAATATTTATTTCATTATAAATAAAATAGTTATAGCAACAATAATGTTCAATATCTGCATCTAAAGAAGATTAAACTGCAAAAATATTGTGCTATTATTTGTGTCAAACATAATAAATATAGTTTTAAATCACATTAAGCTGCAGCCACATGATGTTTGTCCATCTGAACATTTATATTCTGTAATTTCAAGAGCTTTCTACATTTTCAGTTTTCACAGATTTTCTAAAACTTACAACCCTCACTCCCTTCAAAATAAAAGCCAACAACTTTCCAAAACCAAAACCATTACAGCTGACATCTCCAATAAGAAGCACTGAGTTAAGTTTGTTCTGGCTGAGCAGATGGCTCACCTTGAGGCTCCTGATCTCCGTGAGGTGCTGCTGTAGTCTGCGGTTCACTTCTCTCATCAGGTTCCCGTGCTCCACGATCACGCCCCGCTTCTCCGCCTCGGTTCTGCGCAGGCGGCGCACCAGCTCGTCTCTGCCCCACTTCAGCAGCTCCTCATCGGGGATCTTTGACAGGTCGTCCCCGGTGTTACTTCCACCGCTCCCGCCGCCGCTGGAGCTGCTGTCCGCGCCTCGAAGCTGCTTCTCCATCTCTTCTCTCTGACAAACTCCACCGGGAAACTCTCTCCGAGGAAATAACCAGCCCGAACCCCTCGCTCTAAGTCCGCGTCATGGTCCCGTGAGTCCGGGTCCCACGCCCACACCGCGGTGCTGTGTTCCTCACCGTGAAGGAGCGGAGAGAACGGACAGGGCGGCTCCGGGACACGCGCATAGCGGCTGGTCCTCTCCGCGCTCTGCCGCTGCCGGAGAAGTCACGGAGCGGCGCACAGAGAGAAGACACAGGAGGAGGCGCACAGAGAGAAGACACAGGAGGAGGCGCACAGAGAGAAGACACAGGAGGAGGCAGGTGCAGCGCGGAACACAGCCAACTCTCTCTCCTCGTGCCTTTTGGTCCGACAGCGCCACCTGCTGCCACTACAGCGCATCACATGACACTGGGCAGAGTTTGAAGTTGACTTTTGGAGAGACAAGGAAATGTTTTGTTTGGCCAAATTGTTTATTTATTTGTGATATAAAATGACAAGAAATACAAGAAAGTGACAAAATATGGAGTAAGACAAGCGTGTGTGACATACATGCTTTGTTTAACTACACTGATGATGACCTATAATCCTAATCTCTGATCTTCCTCTGAACAGTATCAGCTGCTGTTTCCTCAGGCGCTGTCACAGACATAAGACTGTTTACCACAAATCAATTTATATCGACAGAAAAACATAGCAGTGTTATTTATTAATAATAACTAATAAAAAGTTCAAAAAGATCTGCAAATACGAGACTGTGACCTGTCGCTGTGTCGCTTTCTGAGAAAACAAATCAGTGCAAAATTTACGTTTATTCATTTAGCTGACACTTTTATCCAAAGTGACTGACATTGAGCTTCTATTCACCAGTGTTACAGCTGGAACAACACCGGAGGTTAGGTGGGTTAAGTGCCTTGAACCAGCTACCTTCCAGTTAGGGGACAATGGCTCTACCACTGAGCCACTGAGGGCCAAACGAGGGCCAAACGAGGGCTAATGGTTAGAACCGGGATCGGGCCTAACACTAATGGAGCAAAAGGAGCATGGTTTCTTTACTGCCCTCTTCTGCCCTTTTCCTGTAACTCACAGTTTATATGTTCACACTAAACTGAGTGCATTCCATGCATCACAGACATAAAATGAGGAACTAATGATCACTGGTTGAACAGGACGAGTGGCAGATACATAAATAGCACATTTACGAACATTAGGAGGAGTGACAGGTAACAATTAATAACAATAGGCCTCATGCATGAATGTTTTCTTACAAAGCTTCTGAAATGAGCTTCTATCTCATTTGCAAAATGTTTGTCTTTGCTTTTGATTATTTGTATTGTTTGTAAAATAATGTTTATTATATTTACTCTTATTTTTGTAACTGAATTTTGATGGAGGGAGGTAATGAGAGCTTGTGAGTATAGTGTTGTATGTGGTGAATGTGTGAACATTTGTGTAAGTTAATTTGACTTGAAATGTTATTTTTATGTTGTATACTGTATACTGTATACTGTATAATGGCACTGCTGTCTGCAGTTACCTGTTCAAACAGAGGACCCTCGAAAACGAGATGATTCATCTCAAGGGATTTATCCTCACAAAAATGTAAATAAATAAATAAATAAATAAATAAATATTTTTCATAGTCAAATCTATAATAAGACTCTACGTGGGATTGATGAAGCCTTCTCAAACAGCGGGATTCCTCTTAGCTGGGGGAGGAGGGGCTGCTACAGTCAGACCATAAAGACCAACAGAGACAAGGATATCTGTTTTTTTTATAGATATAATTTGTAAAATTGTTTAGTTTACAATCATGTTTTATTTTTAATATTTATTTTATTTTTTATTTTATTTATTTTTTTATATTTTATTTTGTTAATAGTAATACAAGTCTGATAAAATTATAAAAAAATAATTCAGGCCTGCGCAAAAGGGCTCCACCCTGTTCTCGAGTTTAGTTCTGCCAGAAGAACTTTTTTCAGATCAGAAAATGTTGCTAAAGGCCAAAAATCACCTGAAGAAGCACAGATTTTTGCGTCAGAAGACAACATGCGTGAGGCACAGTGAGACACCTGCAGGTTTTCAGTTCAAACTTTTCATGTTGTATTTTTGTGAGGCACACTTTTTGGTAATGTGTTTGATATGAAGTCATTATTTGAGTTTTGTGAGATAAACCATCCTAAAAGTCTAAAAACAAACTTGTTAAAACGTGCATCATAAACCTTATTGGTGTCATTTATTCAAGCCAAATGTTGTTGAAAAAATGTACCTGCCAAGTTTTGTAACCAAGCCCCTTCACACAAGCACTGTCCTGTCTTCTTTGGGTGGGCCCACAAGTCTCAACACAATCCTCTCAAATCTCACAAACAGAGAAGATCCTAGAGGGTCTTGAGTTCTGCAGAAGGCTGTGACCAAAGAACGATGTCAGGAGGTCCTCCAGAGACTCTGAGGCGTGCCTTTGAAGTGTGGCTGGTGCTGTAAGCGGAGTTAATGTATGTATTTACATGCCTCCATTCTCACACCAGAACTGTGGCACTGGAGGCAAGGTGGGTTAAGTGCCTTGCCCAAGGACACAATGACAGTATGAACTGAGAATAGCTGGAACTAAACCTTCAACCTTCGGGTTACAGGAAGCCCACTTTAGCTCCTGAGCACAATGTTTTAAACCACTTCAACGCTCTCTAGAGACGTTTGGCATCTGTCGTAGCTTAGCAAGAAAAATAGAGCCACACAAAACATAAAACAAGGTAATCTTTGTGTTTTATGTGTTTCTAAAAACCCGACTGATATCTGTTTTCCTCGTTTTCCTCCGTTCTCTCTTCTTCATGAGTTTAATCGGCCGTGACTTCCTACATTTGGTCCAAATTCTCTTTCACAAACAAACCGGTCCTTGGTTGAGTTTGGTCCAGACAGAGACCAAAGAGCAGCTGTTTGGTCTGAACCAGGTCCTGGAGCTTTCACCTGAACATTTGGTTTCAACAAAACGAGTCTCATATTTCCCTAAAAAAATATATATAACTAAACCACACAACATAATTGACAAACTGCTTTATAATTGTTGAAAACTAGAATTTAAATACTGGTCATTTGGACACAAAACAATGATCACTTTTTAGTTTTAGCGCTCACTGGATAAAAATAAACGTTGCTGACCTTTTGCCTGAACAAGAGACATGTCACATGACCAGAGTCTCAGTTACAGTTCTGACCCAATAAGGCTCTAAACAAATCTGTGCCTTTTGGAAAAGTTTGAAAAGATGAAAGTTTGAGTGAGAAACCTGATCGGTGCAGAACAACAGAGGTGTGTCTTGAGACTTGATGAACTGGTTACAAAATGCACCACAGTTATCGGCCGCTGCAGCTCAGTGACTCCAGACGCTGCAGAGAAAACATGGCACAGCTGCTGCTTGTGGCTCTCACTTTGGTGTTTTGGGGAAAAATCCAGGCGTGGGACCAGCCGGATTTCTGCCAAAACAAAATCTGTCCCGAGTTCACAGTCACAGACACAAACGAGGTAAGTGTTCAGAGAAATTCACAGATTTTATGTTGGATTTTTATTATTATGATTGTTGTTGTTAAAAACACATGCAAATGTTGCCTTATTACTTTTGCTCAAGCTTACAATGAAAAAAAGTGAATTTATTTTGTATTTTTAGTGTATATTCTTTGTCCATAAACAAAGAGCTACAGTTCATTTGTGGTGATTTTAAAGAGTTACAAAAGTTACAAAACTGGCCTTGAACCCAGAAGTGAAAAGAGAAACAGATACATTTGGAAAATACTGAATAACTGGCAACAGGAAACAAAATGTAATAAAAAAATCTGTTGATGCTAACTTTAAAGACAGCGGATGAATGGAATGAGAAAAATGTGGCTCTCAAGAAATTTGAATATTAACATTTGTTTTGAGTTTAAAGACTTCCCAGTGTTTCTTGTTCTTCTAGTTTTTATCTGATATAATGCTTCAGACTTTGTCATTAGTGTTCTCCGTCACGGTTTAAATATTTACTTTAGATTTTATTATTTGTAAATCAAAAGTAAAATAGAGCAACCATTATCTTTTTGTACAAAGTAACAAAAATACACAGCAGATAATGGTCTCTTCTTTAATAAACCTTAAAACTGTTGGAAAACAAAAGACTTGAGACTGAAAGTACAGTGTGCTGTGTGCAGAACTTTGAAGAGCGCCTCTATGTGGCGACTGTGTGGATAACGACTAAAGTGGGAGGCGCCAGCAGCAGTGACATAATGGATGCTCGCAGCAGACTGCAGAACTTCAGAGACACACAGATTCAAGCAGGTATTCAACTCTCAATGCACAACACTGGAAGCTTTTAGGAATTTTACACAACACCTGCGGAAAGCTGCAGTCTGACAGACTCCTCACTCAGGGTTAAAATGAAACAGAAAACACAGTTGTATTTTATTAGCAGCAGTCCTTTTATTGCAGAAGTTTATTCAAATGAATGGAAACACCTTTATTTTTACAGTTAGCTCCAAATAAGATTCATATCATTTATAGAAACTACTTGTGTAGTGCTTCATAACCGACTCCTGCTCCACAAACACAAGCCTCTTTAGGACTTACCCAAACCACGTCTGCAACTTTATACAAGCTGCTGAAGAAAGTTTATGATATTTCAAAAACCTAAATCCCCTGGTCTTCCATGTTAATCTTCAGAATATGCAGTTAGTTTGTTTCTTTCTAACACTCAACATGGCTAAAATATATTTACAAAAACAAAAAAATGTGAAAAAGTTTGACTGTGGAATGATCTGTAAGTTGATAAATTGTTACCAAACAAAGAAATAAATATGAATTGCTATTTTTTTGGTATGGGGTTATGTGAGATTTAAAAAAATATATTGTCCAATTAAAAAAAAAAAAAGAACAAATGAACAAAGGCTTCAGGCTGGACCAATACAGACTTGTAATGTGCTGCTTTAAACAAGTTAAAAAAACCAAAACCAAAAACAAGATCAACTTCTGACTCAACCCCTTTAGTCAATGACCTGTTCTGTTTTTCATTTTAATGGTTAAACTAAGCATCCAGCAGCCAATTATCTCCAGTGTTCTTTTCTAATAATGAGTCATGCTCCGGTGTTCTTTTCTAATAATGAGTCATGTTCCGGTGTTCTTTTCTAATAATGAGTCATGCTCCGGTGTTCTTTTCTAATAATGAGTCATGCTCCGGTGTTCTTTTCTAATAATGAGTCATGCTCCGGTGTTCTTTTCTAATAATGACTCATGCTCCCGTGTTCTTTTCTAATAATGACTCATGCTCCCGTGTTCTTTTCTAATAATGAGTCATGCTCCCGTGTTCTTTTCTAATAATGAGTCATGCTCCGGTGTTCTTTTCTAATAATGAGTCATGCTCCGGTGTTCTTTTCTAATAATGAGTCATGTTCCGGTGTTCTTTTCTAATAATGAGTCATGCTCCGGTGTTCTTTTCTAATAATGAGTCATGTTCCGGTGTTCTTTTCTAATAATGAGTCATGCTCCGGTGTTCTTTTCTAATAATGAGTCATGCTCCGGTGTTCTTTTCTAATAATGAGTCATGCTCCGGTGTTCTTTTCTAATAATGACTCATGCTCCCGTGTTCTTTTCTAATAATGACTCATGCTCCCGTGTTCTTTTCTAATAATGAGTCATGCTCCCGTGTTCTTTTCTAATAATGAGTCATGCTCCGGTGTTCTTTTCTAATAATGAGTCATGCTCCGGTGTTCTTTTCTAATAATGAGTCATGTTCCGGTGTTCTTTTCTAATAATGAGTCATGCTCCGGTGTTCTTTTCTAGTCATGAGTCATGCTCCGGTGTTCTTTTCTAATAATGATTCATGCTCCGGTGTTCTTTTCTAGTCATGAGTCATTCTCCCGTGTTCTTTTCTAATAATGAGTCATGCTCCGGTGTTCTTTTCTAGTAATGAGTCATGCTCCGGTGTTCTTTTCTAATAATGAGTCATGCTCCGGTGTTCTTTTCTAGTCATGAGTCATGCTCCGGTGTTCTTTTCTAATAATGAGTCATGCTCCGGTGTTCTTTTCTAATAATGAGTCATGCTCCTGTGTTCTTTTCTAGTCATGAGTCATGCTCCGGTGTTCTTTTCTAGTCATGAGTCATGCTCCGGTGTTCTTTTCTAATAATGAGTCATGCTCCGGTGTTCTTTTCTAATAATGAGTCATGCTCCGGTGTTCTTTTCTAATAATGAGTCATGTTCCGGTGTTCTTTTCTAATAATGAGTCATGCTCCGGTGTTCTTTTCTAATAATGAGTCATGCTCCGGTGTTCTTTTCTAATAATGAGTCATGCTCCGGTGTTCTTTTCTAATAATGAGTCATGCTCCGGTGTTCTTTTCTAATAATGAGTCATGCTCCGGTGTTCTTTTCTAATAATGAGTCATGTTCCGGTGTTCTTTTCTAATAATGAGTCATGCTCCGGTGTTCTTTTCTAATAATGAGTCATGCTCCGGTGTTCTTTTCTAATAATGACTCATGCTCCGGTGTTCTTTTCTAATAATGACTCATGCTCCGGTGTTCTTTTCTAATAATGACTCATGCTCCGGTGTTCTTTTCTAATAATGAGTCATGCTCCGGTGTTCTTTTCTAGTCATGAGTCATTCTCCGGTGTTCTTTTCTAATAATCAGTCATGCTCCGGTGTTCTTTTCTAGTAATGAGTCATGCTCCGGTGTTCTTTTCTAATAATGAGTCATGCTCCGGTGTTCTTTTCTAGTCATGAGTCATGCTCCGGTGTTCTTTTCTAATAATGAGTCATGCTCCGGTGTTCTTTTCTAATAATGAGTCATGCTCCGGTGTTCTTTTCTAATAATGAGTCATGTTCCGGTGTTCTTTTCTAATAATGAGTCATGTTCCGGTGTTCTTTTCTAATAATGAGTCATGCTCCGGTGTTCTTTTCTAATAATGAGTCATGCTCCGGTGTTCTTTTCTAATAATGAGTCATGCTCCGGTGTTCTTTTCTAATAATGAGTCATGCTCGTGTTCTTTTCTAATAATGAGTCATGCTCCGGTGTTCTTTTCTAATCATGAGTCATGCTCCGGTGTTCTTTTCTAATAATGAGTCATGCTCCGGTGTTCTTTTCTAATAATGAGTCATGCTCCGGTGTTCTTTTCTAATAATGAGTCATGCTCCGGTGTTCTTTTCTAATAATGAGTCATGCTCCGGTGTTCTTTTCTAATAATGAGTCATGCTCCGGTGTTCTTTTCTAATAATGAGTCATGTTCCGGTGTTCTTTTCTAATAATGAGTCATGTTCCGGTGTTCTTTTCTAATAATGAGTCATGTTCCGGTGTTCTTTTCTAATAATGAGTCATGTTCCGGTGTTCTTTTCTAATAATGAGTCATGCTCCGGTGTTCTTTTCTAATAATGAGTCATGCTCCGGTGTTCTTTTCTAGTCATGAGTCATGCTCCGGTGTTCTTTTCTAGTCATGAGTCATGTTCCCTGTTGTTGTGCTCTCACAGGTGTGGTGTTCAGCGACAACACCTGGCCTGCACTCATCAGTGTGAAGCAGACTGCTGGTGGTGAGGAGTATTACATGAGCTGGTTCATTCCTCCAGGAACTCAGCTCATCAGCACAGCTGCTCACCCTTTGGTGGAAGTGAAGATTGTCCCCGAGGCCACAGTCTACGTCAGGTGAGAGCGAACAATAACTCAAGACCTTTCAGACGCCAAAGCTAGAGTCATTTCTTCCTCAACATTTCCCTAAAACTACAGTTCCTCTGCAAATGGGCCAAATCCAAGCCTTTAAGATTTCTTTAGAATATATATAAAAAAGAATTTCAGTTCAGACGAGATCTGTCCGGCTTCACAGACGGTTTTCTCAGCCTCTCGTTACGGCCATCTGCTCTCGTCTAGAATCCTGCTCAGACCAGTTCATCACAAATGCACCTGCAGCCTCAGTGTGTCATAAACCAAGGGGGCGGGGCTTCACACCTGTTTATCACTAAACTAAGATGATGATTGGTGCTGTCGCTGTTTGACTCTTGGGCTGTAAAAAATAACCTTCTTTCTGATTTTATGTAAACATTTTTTGGATATTGTCGTTATTAAAACTTAAAACACTATGCTCTAAAATCTGCCACAAAAAATACAAACAAACAGAAAAAAGTTTTTATGTTGAACAATAGGCTTAAATGTTCTTTTGAATCACCAACAAGGCAAGGAATATTATGGGTTTCTGAGTAACATTTTACCTTTAAATACATCGACATATTTTTAGTAACCTATAAACTATTTTGATTTCAGGACACTCATTATAGTCACTCCGGCTTTATACCATTTTAAGATTTTACAGCAATTTCCTGTTTCTTTACAGTCACTACTGCTAGCAAAGCTACCTGGGGTAACATTACCAAGCATCGAAAACATTTACAAGGACAGAATATTGAAAAAAAGCCAATAACATTGTATGCGATCACACACTTTCATTAGTGTCGTTACTTCCAACCTCTCATGACCAAGAACAGATCAAAATTTTCTTTTGTACCACAAGCCATTAAGGCGTTAAATCAATTAAAATAAGCTGTCCAGTTGGCAGGGTTAGACCTAATGGTCTCTTTATTTGTATGCATGTGTTTTTTGGTGTATTGTAATGCATCGTATTGTTTTTGTTAGATGTTGTCTTGTAGTGCCTTGAGACTGTGACTCTCTTCTCTTCTATTTGGGTTTTCCATAAATATTACAGACATTTGTGTAATCTGTATGTGCTTCAGGCAGATAAAAGCTGTGTACTTTGGTGTAAACTGTTTTTTTATAATGGCACTAGAACTATATTTTAATAACTTGTTTCTTGTACAGATCCTTCAGTGACACTCCGTCCATCCAGGTCGGCAAAAGCAACGCAGAGAAGCTAAAAGAGGATTTAACCAACGCCGGGAAGAGTTTTGACCACAGCTTGTTCCACGGCGCTGGCTACGATTCCTTCTTTTCCGTCACTCACCACAACGAGATCTGGTACCTCAAAGTCTGAGCAGGAAGCAGAAACACCAAAGTAACTGCAGTAGCTTTTAAAAATGTTTTTGATTTGTGAAATACGTACAGTAATAACTGAAGGAGATCTTTACATAATGAGGCTGGGGGAATTAAATCTCTTTAACTTTTGTGGATAATTTAATAAACCAGATACCGTTCAGATATAAAGTAGTCCAATCAAAAGCTCTAAATGTCCTGCTGTTTGTGTTTTATGCTTTTATTATTGTAAGTAATGATTAAAAATAATTAAAGCAGTAATTGGTGTAAATGTTCTTGAGTATTTAATAAAAACATTCCTGCAGCAGGCCCATGTTTTCCTGTAAACCAAGCCTCACCTCTGTCGGGCATCTGCTGCTCCCTTCAACGCCAAAAAACTGAACAAAATTAGTCGTAGTATTCAGGTAAAACACGGAGAAACGTTTATATCCTTGTTTAAAATGGAGCCAAGTGCATTATTTCCTTTAATGGATGGATAAAAGCTACATTAGTTAAAGATTTTATTAAATTTATTGTCAATGTTTCAACAAAAGTTTATAATCTATACAGACGTGTAAAGAATATGTGTATGAAAAAGATCCAGTAGGTAAATATGGATTTAATGATGCTTATACAGTAAACAACCCTTGTGACCGCTCAAGGACCTGCACTCATCAGTGTGAAGCAGACTGCTGGTGGTGAGGAGTATTACATGAGCTGGTTCATTCCTCCAGGAACCCAGCTCATCAGCACAGCTGCTCACCCTTTGGTGGAAGTGATGACCGTCCCCGAGGCCACGGTCTACGTCAGGTGAGAGCGAACAATAACTCAAGACCTTTCAGACGCCAAAGCTAGAGTCATTTCTCCCTCAACATTTCCCTAAAACTACAGTTCCTCTGCAAATGGGCCAAATCCAAGCCTTTAAGATTTCTTTAGATACAAGAGATTTTCAGTTCAGACGAGATCTTCACAGACGGTTTTCTCAGCCTCTCGTTACAGCCGTCTGCTCTCGTCTAGAATCCTGCTCAGACCAGGTCATCACAAATGCACCTGCAGCCTCAGTGTGCCGTAAACCAAGGGGGCGGGGCTTCACACCTGTCCATCACTAAACTAAGAAGATGATTGGTGCTGACGCTTGGGCTGTAAAAAATAACCTTCTTTTTGATTTTATGTAAACATTTTTGGATATTAAAACAGTATGTTCTAAGATCTGCCACAAGAAAAACAGACAGACAAACATATACATAAACAGAAAATAGTTTTTATGTATAACAATAGGCTTAAATGTTCTTTTCAATCACCGACAAGGCTCAGCCTATTTTTTTCAAGCCGTCCTTGAATATTATGGGTTTCTGAGTAACATTTTATCTTTAAATACATCTCGACATATTTTTAGTAACCTATAAACTATTTTGATTTCAGGACACTCATTATAGTCACTCCAGCTTTATACCATTTTAAGTTTTTATAGCAATCTCCTGTTTCTAATTGGGTTTTACCATAAATATGACAGACATTTGTGTAATCGCTATGTGCTTCAGTCAGATAAAAGCTGTGTACTTTGGTGTAAACTGGTCTTTTATAATGACACTAGAACTATATTTTAATAACTTGTTCCTCGTACAGATCCTTCAGTGACACTCCGTCCATCCAGGTCGGCAAAAGCAACGCAGAGAAGCTAAAAGAGGATTTAACCAATGCCGGGAAGAGTTTTGACCACAGCTTGTTCCACGGCGCTGGCTATGATTCCTTCTTTTCCGTCACTCACCACAACGAGATCTGGTACCTCAAAGTCTGAGCAGGAAGCAGAAACACCAAAGTAACTGCAGTAGCTTTTAAAAATGTTTTTGATTTGTGAAATACGTACAATAATAACTGAAGGAGATCTTTACATAATGAGGCTGGGGGATTAAATCTCTCTAATCTCTTTTGTGGATAATTTAATAAACCAGATACCGTTCAGATATAAAGTAGTCCAATCAAAAGCTCTAAATGTCCTGCTGTTTGTAGAAGCTGTTTTATGCTTTTATTGTTGTAAGTAATGATTAAAAATAATTAAAGCAGTAATTGGTCTAAATGTTCTTGAGTCTTTAATGAAAACACAGGCCCATGTTTTCCTGTGAACCGAGCGGACACTGCCTCACCTCTGTCGGGCGTCTGCTGCTCCCTTCAACGTCAAAAAACTGAACCAAAATTAGTCCCAGTATTCAGGTAAAACACGGGGAAAAGTTTATATCCTTGTTTAAAATGGAGCCAAGTGCATTATTTCAATTAAAAGATAGATAAAAGCTACATTAGTCAAACATTTTATTAAATTTATTGTCAATGTTTCAACAAAAGTTTATAATCTAACCAGACGTGCAAAGAAAATGTGTAAGAAAAAGATCCAGTAGGTAAATATAGATTTAATGATGCTTATACAGTAAACAACCCTTGTGACCGCTCCAGGACCTGCCTCGGTGCGGCTCCAGGACCCGCCTCGGTGGGGCTCCAGGACCCGCCTCGGTGGGGCTCCAGGACCCGCCTCGGTGGGGCTCAAGGACCCGCCTCGGTGGGGCTCAAGGACCCGCCTCGGTGGGGCTCAAGGACCCGCCTCGGTGGGGCTCCAGGACCCGCCTCGGTGGGGCTCCAGGACCCGCCTCGGTGGGGCTCAAGGACCCGCCTCGGTGGGGCTCAAGGACCTGCCTCAGGGGGGCTCACAGACCTGCCTCAGGGGGGCTCACAGACCTGCCTCAGTGGGGCTCCAGGACCTGCCTCAGGGGGGCTCAAGGACCCGCCTCGGTGGGGCTCAAGGACCCGCCTCGGTGGGGCTCAAGGACCTGCCTCGGTGGGGCTCACAGACCCGCCTCAGGGGGGCTCACAGACCCGCCTCAGGGGGGCTCACAGACCCGCCTCGGTGCGGCTCCAGGACCCGCCTCGGTGGGGCTCCAGGACCCGCCTCGGTAGGGCTCAAGGACCCGCCTCGGTGGGGCTCCAGGACCCGCCTCAGTGGGGCTCCAGGACCTGCCTCAGGGGGGGGGAATGCTTTAACAAGCTGCAGAAACCAGGTGCAGGGGAATGAGTGGGAGTCCAGTTACATAAAAGCTGGAAACTGACCAAAACAAAGTGGTCCAATATGTCCTTGTTGATTGAAAAAGTGTGTGCCAGGTTTGGTTAAGAAAGGTCAAACCTGTCGTGAGTTTAGTTTTTTTTTTTACCTGTTTTGGAGGCACTACTGACTTTTATCTGTTCACAGCCCGTGATTAATATGGGGTTAGCTTTAGTTATTTCACCAGATTTCTGTAAAGTTCAGACCACGTGACCTGAAGTAACATCAAATTTCCCTTTTTTCAGACGTCCTAAAGTTTGCTCTAGTGCCACACCCTGGCCATTAGAGTTATCAAACTTATCTGCAAGTTTTCATTTCACAAAAAACTGGATCTATTGTATTAATGTGTAGAATAGACAAGGCTGGTATGCACTGAATTCTGATTTTAAATATCTTCACCTAAAGCCACCCTGCGTAACTTTTAGTCCAAAATTTATCTTCTATATTTCAGAATTGATAGTTCTTAGACATAAAATTACTTCCTGTTTCAGAGACGTCCTTTCTGAGAAACATGCCACTTGGAAAGTCTCTACTGGTAAAAGAAAACGTTGATGCTCGGCCCAGAGGGATATAAAAATTAATTTAAAGTTTTTCAGATAAAACAGACACATAAGGGATAACTGCACTTTGGAATATAGTTGTTTAACCTGTGTTAGGAAGTACGGAGCCCCTCTGGTCTCACTATGTAAAAAAAATATATATATGTAACTAAGTCGTGGCCACGAGATAAGCTAAGTCGTGGCCACGAGATAAGTAAATATGAATGAATATAAAAGGAGAATGCACAATGGAGCAGCTTTTCTCCCGAAAGCATGCACACTAACTCTGCCGCCCATAAGGCTCATACATACAGCCAGATGGAGGTACCGTGACCTAAGCCTAGAACGCCCTCTGCTGACGTTTTATCGTAGGCTACACAGACATGCTTTTCCAAAATGTCAAACACTTCAATAATTTATGAACCAGTCTGCACACTACTATAGACTATCTTAAAATCATAATCAGAAATACTTTATTGATCTTTATTGATATTGATAACCCAGGGGACAATTGTTGTGTCACAGTTGATGTGCACATCAAGACATTTAAAGAAATATAAATAATAATATAAGTTGGTAAATAAACAAGTAGCCTATACACATGTAAAAAGTATAAATATATGCTATAAAATATAAATAAGAGTTATAAAGGACCATGGATATGCAGCCTACAAAATTTACATTACTGTATTAACAGAATTGAATTGATTGTGATGAACAGTACTAGTAAATAAATAGAAGCAGAACTGCAGCAAACTATATTACACTGAATATTAAAACAGATAATATTGCACAGAATGTGAAGTATTACATTGCACTACAGTACAGGGTCCATTTAAATAACAAAGGTTATCGATATCAATAAAGATCAATAAAGTATTTCTGATTATGATTTTAAGATAGTCTATAGTAGTGTGCAGACTGGTTCATAAATTATTGAAGTGTTTGACATTTTGGAAAAGCATGTCTGTGTAGCCTACGATAAAACGTCAGCAGAGGGCGTTCTAGGCTTAGGTCACGGTACCTCCATCTGGCTGTATGTATGAGCCTTATGGGCGGCAGAGTTAGCGTGCATGCTTTCATATTTACTTATCTCGTGGCCACGACTTAGTTACATATATTTTTTTTTTTTTTTTTTACATAGTGAGACCAGAGGGGCTCCGTAAGGAAGAGTTCTTTTTATGTGTTCTTTTATTGTTAAATGCTTTATCTCAGACATTCTTTAACACAATCAGCAAAAACAACACAGATGTCCTTTCCAGTATGGTAGTTCTTCCTGTTGCCAATGTAACATTGCTCTTTGGTCTTTTCTGAGAAACGTTGCCAAAGGCTTGAGGTATTTATCATTAGAGAATAGTTTAACTCACTGAACAGGATCAGGTAATGGCTGCAGTGACAGAAACATGTCGGCTTGAGCCTTTCTGGTTAGACTTGTCTGTGGAGGTTCTCAGTCATCCAGGGTTTTAATGAAGACATCTGGATGTAGGTTTGAAGTTGAAGATGTTGATTAGACTCAAGACAAAAACAAACATTCATGGCAACAAGATAATTTTAAACTGTTATATAGGCTCTGTTTGTGGGTGTAATGTCTGAACAAACACTAGATGGGGATGTAGGAATGGTTTATACAATGGTTAAATAGAGAAACTGTGCAGAAAAAGATACTTGTTTTGATAATATACGTGTACAATGTTATAGATGTTAAATAAAGTTTGGATGGAAAGGCTTAATGAATTTCCACAGACCTTCCACTGAGCCTCATCTTTTGAGTATTTTTTTTTAGTTTGATCTGCCTTTGTAAACCCTAATTGGACCGTGACTTTGTATGAGCAAAACCAGACTAGATGGATTGTTTTCCCTTTTGGTCTGGACTAAAAGAAAGAAACTAAGGGTAGTCCGCTTCTTTTAGTTCCAAAACAGAAAACGATCCATTTAGTTTGGACGACTGCAAAAAGTCACAGTCCACTGGCTTTTTCAACTGAACCAAGGCACAAGAAACATGGCTTTTGTCCAGAAACACACTGATGGTGTCAGTCCAAATGCTAACGAGGCATTTCAACTCCTAAGTGCTCCAGGTTTACCCAACAATGTTCATAATGTTCAGTTACGTCACGTTGTGGGATGTTTTTATCATTAATCCATCAACACAATCCTTCATTTGTGGCTTCTCAAAAACAGTTTCGCACATTTACAAATTTACACACTGGATATTTCAAATGCAAATCATTTAATGCACAGTTACCCATTAGACCATGATACTACCCATCTGTAAAAGAAAGGCAGTTTTATTCATATAGCACCAATGCACTGGGTGCTTTACAGAAATAAAATACATGGACAAGGTTTAGAAATAGAAACGAGTAAAATACAGAATAAAAGAGTAAAAGACGAAAAGTGCAGATAAACACTTTCAGTTGTCTTTACTGAATGTAGGCGGAGCTAAAGAGGAAGGTTTATAGCCTTGTCTTGAAGTGTTGAGGCTTGTTTGACTTCATTCCAGATTTTTGCTGAAACTTAAACACTGCTTCATCAGGTTTAGTTCTAACTCTGGGCTTGAGCAGAAGCCTGTCCCAGATGTTCTCATAGTCCGAGGAGGTTCATAAAGAACTGTCAGAAATATATTCTGGAGCTAAACCATAGAGACTTGTAAAGCAGCAGTGCCGTTTTAAAGTCTATTCTCTGAGCAACAGAAGCCAGTGCAGAGATTTTAAAACTGGACTGATGTGGATGTACTTCCTGGTGTTAGTTAGAACCCGAGCAGCAGCGTTCTGAATAAGCTGCAGCTAAACACTAAACGTTGCATTCCAGATTAACCAGTAAGTTGCTTAATTTTTCATTAAAGCCTTTTCTTCAAATCTTTGACTAGTCTCTTCATAAAACAGCTGATGACTCACTGGTGCAGCTTTTCTCAGAACAAGAAAGTAACCAGGGCCTGTTTAGTCTTGATGGGACCCTCATCAACTCAATGGACTCGATCAGTCGCCACGGCAACTGCTTCTATAGTGTAAAACACAATCACACTCTGAAGAACTGACAAAGGTAGAGGCTATGACTCTCTGTTAATGAGGGCTCACGTGACGGTACAATCTGTTACTGATGCACTTAGAAGCATAACATTATAAATACTAGCTGTTGTAGTCTATAAAACAGTGAAAATACAGAGTTGGCGGCAGATCTACTACAGAACTAAATATGTCACTTCCCTTAGAAGTTGGGTTTTGCTCTGGGTCTGTTTTTGTAAGTTTCCCAAAGTGTGCAAAGCCGGCCCTCGGGAATGAGGGACAAAGCAAAGGAGGAGCAAGAAGCTTGAGCACTCTGATTGGTCAGTTTCACAAAGATCCAGGCACGTGCGTGGAGTAGAGTGTGCACGAAGGAGTGTGCTGCGCTGGGCAAACACTGCACACCTGATTTCACTCGCAGGGGCTCGGGGGACTTTTAAAGGGGCTCAAACAAACCAAGAGTATAAATAGACGGACTCACATGAGCAGAGAGGACATATCAGCCTCAGAGGCTTTTACCTGCTTCATTTTTGTTTGAATAGTTTTAAACCTGGAACATTGTCTTCTGCAGAGGGCACCTGCTCACGCTCGACTATAACAGCTCAAATTATACGAGGGGAATCCAGGACAAACCTTGTACTAGAGCCTTTTAAAATACTGAATAACTATCAAATAAAAGCGATAAAGAGTAGTCGTGACAGGAGCTGCACTGTTTTTATAGACTACACTACACAGACACTGGTTTTCAGCTCCAGTGTGGGTTAAAACCCCCACACACTTCCTGGAGAACTCCAAAATAAACCAGGATACTGTGGCATGTTTCGGCCGTATCCTGGTTTCTGAAGCTGCTGATGATCTGAGCATGTGCAAACTCAGCTGTGATACAAAACAAATATGAATCAAGCAGCAACTTTCACACAACAGGAAGTTACAATGCTTTTAACATGATATCTTATAAAAACTCCTCAGCCACAGGTCACAGGTCAGTCCAGTCCATTCATTGAATCCAAGACACTATACTTTGTCATGAACAATTCACAAACTGGGACCGTCTAAAAAGCACGTGTCACCAGTTCATTTAAGGTTTTGTTCGGCTGGTTTCTCCTGAGACGTGTGGCCTGGGGGTGTCTCTGTAAGCACAGTGCGTCAGATCATTGCCTCGATCCTCCCTCTGGGGTTTCTCCTCCACAGATTTAATGTCTCTCCGTTCCAGGCTCTTCCAGTTCTCTGCTCCAGCTCTATTTGGAAAGGATATACTTGCGAAGTCATGTGAAGGAGGAGAGACGGAGAAGGTGAGAGGAGATGGAGTAAAATTCAGACGAACAATGAGAACAGTTCAAGGGCATTTGTGATAATGAACCTCATTGTCATGGCCAATGGCCCAGGAACAGGACGACTCCAATGCAAACCCCACACACGGCAGAATGACAGGTAAAAACAAAAACTGTTTATTGGTTATACAAAAAAATCCAAACTAAAATCCAAGGAACAAAGCCAGGGTCCGAGCATAGGCAAATACAAACAAGGCAAGAGCGTTTCTTTAGAGCAGGGCCACCTCAGCGACCTCAGGTAACTTAGCAAACCACAAGAAAGACCCACACAACCTGGCACTGAGCCACAGGACTAACAGGTGTATATATAGACACAGACAACAAGGGACAGGTGAACCACATTAGGGCGGGGCAGGTAATCACACAGGAGGGAAAGACACAAGGCAGGAAGTTATTCACAAAACACAGACAAATACACAACCAAATCAGACAGACTATAACACAGACATGAATCCTGACACTAATGATAAATAGAACAGATTCAGGACAATGCTCACTCGCTGCTGCAGAGAAACTAAAGCAAACAGACGACAGGACACTGACAAAGTCCTGCTGAATGTTTCCTCCTCTTGGTAATAATGTATTCAAATAATGTTTCCAGCACAAATATGAGCTTGGGAGAGGCTATTGAACACAAAACTAAGCACTGAAAAAAAACTATCTGCATCCATGTTATCTGTAAATCTTAAAGCAGTGAGACCCAGGTTTATGTTGCATCATTTCTTTCTATAAAAATTGTGAAGAATACAGAATCACTTTTACTCTGGTGCCGTGATTTAAAACAGTCCCTGTTCACAATCTGAATTTATCAAAACAGAGGTTATGATGCTGTTTTAAACATCATTAACTCTTTGACGACAGCTTGTATTTGAGTAGTTTCTGGCTCTGTCTCATGGTTCTTGTTTTTGTTTTAGAAAATCTTGACCTTAGTGACCTCCGTGGTTTGTCCAGATCAAACCCGTACATCAGCATTTTGTACGTGACTTTACATTGATGTTTTTTTTTAATAAAATGATTTAGCTTTTCATTTTGCTATTTCACATGGATGGGACTTTTGTAATAGTTCCAACTATAGACACACTGAAAGTGTCTTTACATTTTTCCCTGTGTGAAAGTCAAGAGCATTGAAAGGATGAAACCGGATACTGTTCTAGGCCTAAGAAAGGAAGAGGCACGTCTGAGGTGTGTGGTCCTCCTCCTTAAATACTAAATTAATATTAGTCCCCATTTTTACTTTAACTGTGAAAACTGGAATTATATCTGCACTGTTTGACTGAAAATCTGGTGTTTTATTAGTTTAGTGCTTTGGGAAAAACACATTTTAAAGATTAAAATGTATTTGTGTGGCTGTAGCCCAGGCCCTGACTGACTGGACTCAACAGTAAAAAGAGGTTATGCTAGAGTTATTTACACATTGGAGACATAAACAAATGTTCCGGTGTATTTCTCAGTTCGTTTGGGCTTTATGCTGCAGGTTAAAGGAGGCTCTGACAGAGAGCAGCCTCTGATCACACTCCTACACTCACACATTAGCAGCATGTTATCCACACATGTGTTCCACTGAGACCGAGCTAAATATAGAGAGAAATGCTAAATGTATGAACTGCCTCAATAACTGGGCTTCAATGCTTTATCAGTGAGTGGCTCATTACAGAGATCATTAAAAGGTTGAGCTGTGTTTAAGAGAAATGCAACACAAGGAAAAACCTGAAGCAAGAATGTGACAATTACTGGGCTTTTAGTTAAAAGTGTGCTTTTGAAAAGAGTAAAAACAGCACAACAAATATAACCACTTCAAATAACATAACCCTAAAACAAATACAGCGGTCCTTCTTTTGTATTTGTCAGTGACTGTCCTGGACACTATTGCTCTGCCGGTCCGTCCTGACACTGGATCCTCTTTCTGTGGTCCTCCCTGATGTTTGGCTGCTTTTTTACAATGTTTTTTGTGATACTGGGCTACATAAATAAAATTGTTTTGAATATTATTTAAATTTTGTTATTTATATTAAAGAAACCCTTTAGGAACTATTTACAACAATAAAAATAAACTAACAATAAAACTCTGTAACAATCACATGATTAACAAAAATGAAGCAATTTTATTTAGAAGTAATCATGACATTTATTGCATTTATCTTTTTAAAGGTTTTAATATAAACAGAAAAAAAATGTTTAAAATGTTACATTAGTAAGTTTCAGAGTAAATAAGTTTATTGCACAACCCATTAGAAAAAAAAACATTGATTTTTGTTTTTGTAAATCACTCGTGTCATTTTTTACAGAAAATATAGAGGTTAAATTAATTTTTTCACATTTCCAGAGGAATAATCCCTTGAAATAATTTATCTAGTTTTCAAGGGGGTCCTCTTACTCACATTCATCCACTAGGGACACTTTAGATTTGCCAGTTAACCTGTACATGCATGTCTTTGGACGGTGGGAGGAGCTGGAGTACCCGGAGAGAACCCACGGTAACATGTGGAGGACATGCAGACTCCTCACAGAAAGACCGGAAACAGCCGAGAATGTTTCAGTCGGCCGGGTTTTAAACTCACAACCTTCTTGCTGTGAGGCAGGAGTGCTAACCACTCTGCCACGTGCACCCCTAAATAAGAATCACAACAAGTATGTTATATCATTCTAATTCATTTTTTTTCACAGTTTTTAGTTTGAAGGTAATCTATTTTTTTTTTACTACTGTTATATTATTTTGGCTTTTACAGCATTTTAGGAAGATTTCTGGTGTCTACCACAGTTGAGACATAAAGTGAGTTAATTTTAAACACATCAGAGATGACACCCAGACTTAGCTTATAAATAATATCAAAGATTACACAAAGTTTGACACTGAGGCTCAGGAATCGATTGTTGAAACTAAAGTATTTGTGTGTATTAAGATTAGTGTTTGAGTATAAAGAGCAATCTGTAAAAGTCTAAAGTCTTATACACAATGTTCTAAACACAGTTTTTCTACAGCCCTGCCATGTCACAGGTGTGTCTGTGTTTAGTTTTGTGTGCCCTGAGTTTAGACCTGCAGGCTGTGTACTATTCCTGTTGGGGTCAGGGACACTGGAGTCTATCCCAGCAGCGTTGGGCCTGAGGCGGTGAACTCTCTGGACAAAGACCAGTCACAGGGCTGACACTTAGACCCACACACTGACACTCAACCGTTCACTCTCAGACTTTCATTAGGAGCAGTTTAGTCGATTAAAGATGGACGTATCAACAGATATGAGACATGTCCTTTTGCTCTGAAAACACGTGAGTAGACTCTGTGATTCTGAGACAGGTTTTATTAAATCAGAAACCAAGGATTCTTCGGTGCTGGTGATAAAAACATAGTGTACTCAGCAGCTGCTTAGAGATAATACACACTGTTGGATTCAGCCTGTAAGTCCAAACTCAGGGCACACAAAACTAAACACAAAAATGTACTCGATATTTAGAGTTTAGAGTGCAAGACTTTTACTGACTGATCTTTTTACACACACACATTCACAAATATCTTTTTCAACAATAATAGCTCCATAACAGACAATACATGTTTATGCTTAATCTATAATAGTCTCTCCTAAATATACATAAGAAAATATAAAATTTGTGCATATTACCATTTCTCTTTTCGCTTTTCAGATCCTGAGCAGTTCTTACTTCATCTTATACTATTATACTTTACTTATTCTTTACTTCTGTCATTTCAGCTGGATTAAGACAAATGGTGATGCTATTTCACTAAATGTGAATTTAAGCTGAAAATATGTGGCACCACCAAATTAATCCTCTTGCAATATGTTGTTAGGGGATTAAACAGTTCTTTTTTTACATGCATAAAATATTTGCATACTTCCAGTTTAAAATAACTATCATTTGTTTTCTTCATTGCTAAAAATTAAAAACATTTGAGATAAGACTTCTAAGTCTAAAGTCAAAACCAATGGGTCTACATTTCTTTGACTTTCTTGAGGACTCTTGTGATTGGTTCCCTGATGGACGGCTTTACTTCTTCCAGCCAATCAGAATCATATCCATTATCCTCAGAGTCGGGTTCGCAGCAATCCAGCCAATTAGAAACATGTTTACATCTCTCCTTCCTCTTTTGAGTTTCATCTGAAATGTCACAAAATAAAACTTTGTTAATTTAAACTGTAAACTTACTATTTTAATTACGGCACAGACCATTCCTGTAATGTACTTTTTATATTATATATATATATACTGTATATTAGGGCCAAAGTTGCTGGGATAGGCACCTGTCACCTGCGACCCCTCACAGGACCAAGCAGAATATATACAAATGTTGAGTGAACATTGTACTTTACATTAGGAGTAGTTCATGTGCTAACCTGAGTTTAACTGTCCTTCCATTTGAACTCCTCTCACCAATAGTTCTTCTGTAGCATATTTTTAGTCACCAGCTTGAGAGCACTTACATTTATCTTTTTTTTCAGCAGTTCCTGTTTGGTTCTTTCCCAGCACTATTATTTGTAATTTTCAGTTTCACATTGTTTCTTTACATTTTTGTTCATAATTAAGCTTTTAAAATAGACCATAGACCATAGATCATAGACCAATAGACATATTAAACATTTGAAATCCCTGTTACCTTCAGCTTTGAAGAATCTGTTAAAGACATGCTCCATGAGTCGAGACTCTCTCCGGGTCCACTCTCGTTCAAACAGACGCTTCCATTCAGGTTTAAACTGGTCGTTTTCACAAACCATCGACACAATGTCTGCACAAGATCAGATTTAAAGATCAAAACATTATTAGCAGTAATGATTAAAGAATGTCATGGTCAGTCCTCAGTCTCATTTATTTATATGTTGTGGTTGTATTTTTTGTGTTTTATGCTTTTGCCTTTGCTCCAGTGTTAATGTGATGTTATTAAATAGTTTGGCGCTTCATAAGTAGTAACTAAAAAGAAAAACATGCAACATATAAAGTTAAACAGTTTTAAACAAAGCCCCCCGTAAGTAATCCTTATGAAATGTGCTGCAGGTACTAATATTTTTTACTATAATTTTTTTGTTGTTAGACTTGTTGAAGACTACAGAAACACAACTTACCAAACGTTCCACAAGATCTCCGAGAGTACATCAGTGACGTTATCCTCAGAACATCTTCTAGGCTTTTGTCACACATTTCATTTCTCAGGATTTTTTCCACCTCCACTCTTTTAAGATCTTGATGACAAAAACATTTGTTTGTAAGTATTTTTGTGTGGTAGAGAAAAAACATTATGTCCTACTTCTGTACTTACGGACAAGTCGCCTCAAGCTTCGACTGTCGAGGACTTCAGACACTGGTCTTTCATCCAGTCTTTCAGCAATGTCATCGATTTCGTTCGGACCCCAGTCCCAGACTTGGTGCAGTACTTCAACCATCTTTCTGAGGTCTTCATCGACTGGTTCTTCAGGAGGGTCCTGTTTAAGGGGTTGGCTTTTGGACATTTTTTTTTCCTTTGGAGCCGACTGACACATTTCCAAAACCATGTCCATCAGCTCCTTTCCCTGAGTCTCCATTCCACTCTCGTCTGCGTCAACATCAAACTTAAAGTACCTGTTCCAACAAAACCATTAAAGTAAATATTCCTCTTGTGCAAAGCTATAATGGATAAAATGTATTTGTAAATCTGGATAAGGTTTAATCACAACCTTTAGTTTAGTTAAAGCCAGTTTTCTAACACTTTTTCTTGCCAAGACTTGTCTGACTTAAACCAAATAGATGCATTACCTTATATATATATATATATATATATATATATATATATATATATATATATATATATATATATATATATATATATATATATATATATATATATATATATATATATATATAAGCACGAGCTGATCAATAAAAAATAAATCATATTCATAGATTGTCCATTTAAATATTACATTCTCTGGGTGGCACTAGAAAGTCCATCAAATCGATAAATTGTAAAAAAAATAAAATAAATAAAAGGCTATAAATAGGAAAGCTTCTGTGTGGGCTACATAGACTAATCAGCAGCGTTTAAACGGCTAATGGCTCTGCTTTGAGCGGAAAAGAAACCCGTATAAAAAGGATAAAATCTAGTCCAATTCTTTATCTGGGTCTAATTACCACTGTTTTTAGAAAGAACCTGCTTTTGTCAGACTTATATTAAAAATAGATTCTTAATTTTTTCTGAACGCTGTGGATTCTCTGTTTCCCCCGTCTATTGTCGAATAACACAGCTCAGTAAGCTGTCTTGTATTTTCTTGCTTTGTCGAACATAAACTGGCTTGTTGTCCCACATTTGGTTCATAATGATCTGGTCACAATAGTCTGAGGTGGATAATCCAAGTCTACATTGTTTCCACCAGATGTGGCTAAAAACTACTCACTGCTCCTTTAAACAGAGTAAAAAAGCTCACATACCTGTTTCCACACTGCTCCACAAGCCACACCAGTGCCTCTCCTTCGTTCTCAATGTGAAACTCAATGTCAAACTCTTGAATCCAGTGTCGTCCAGTGAACACTATAATTGTATTGTCCCAGACTGACTCTCCCAACGGCTTTATATTGTCTCTTAAAATCTTCAGCTGCTCTTGTGTGATGGACGTATCAGCCGGAAGCATGAGCAGGAACGCACTTTTGGAGCCAGTGTTGTGTTGAGAAGCTTTAGTGCACTCGAATCCCTTGTTAATCTCTTCTCTGACGCTGCTTGGGACCAAACGAGCATCAAAGTGCTTCCACCATCCGGGAATATCCACAACACTCACGTTCACTTGATTTGTCATAAAAGTCTTTGTTTCTTTGATAAACTTCTCTGTTCTTCCTTCTTTTTCAGGAATTCCCAAAATGGCACAATGCACTGATGTTTTGGCGGAAAAAACCCATCCCAGCAAGACGATGGTTACATCAGAAACAACTGCACCTGAGGAAAAACGTATTTAATTTAAAAATTTATTTAATTTAAAAAATGTAGAACAAAACTCATAAATCTATAAGTAAATACTCGTGTGTATAAAACATTTATGCAGCCAAGGATTCATTCGTATCGGATGTAGCCGGAACATGGTCAAGCACCTGTGATATTTGACTGGAGCCAACTCCTCCTGCAATACTGAGTTTTGTTCATTTACAGCTGAACTGGAGAAATACAATATCAGACATAAGTACGCCTCGTAGAGACATGTTATTATTAATATAGAGTTAATACAAAAAGATAAAACTTCTAATGCACTGTTTAGGACAACGCTCTTGATGAAACAGTCAGCTTCATCTGTCAAAACATAAAACAGTGTAATCTATGTGTTTTATGTATTTTTAAACCAAACCAAGCCCACAAAAAACATGTATAGTTAGTGTATAAATAAATGGTAGAACTTTACAAACCTTTAGTCGTCTCCTCTTTTCTCTTCTTCTTCCTTTGTCTCCTCAGCTCTGCTCTCCTCTTCACTTCTTCCCTGTGTTGTATAATTTTCTCAGTTTCATTCTGGTCTATTTGAAAATGTCTGCCTCCATTGCTCTGCAGCAGCTCCTCGACCTTCTCCAGCAGTCGTTCGCTCAGAGGAGGAGAGGTGCTGGTGCTGTCGAACACGTATCTGTGTCCACATCTCTCCAGGAGCTCTGCCAGGTTGGACCCTTCTCCTTCGATGTACTCCTCGATGAAAGTGTTGCCCAGCCAGTCTCCACAGGTGAACAGCACAACGGTGTGGCTCCAGACGTCTTCTCCAAACAGACCTAAATGTGCTTTGATGGAGTTGAAACATGTCGAGGTGAAGGGTAAGTCCACCTCCACGAGTAAAACAAAAGCGTGGGGTCCGGGCCGGCAGTGGGTCACACTCAGCACCAGTTCATCTTTAACCAGTCGAGACGTGTCACAAAGATGATAACCTCTGAACAAAAATGAAGCTTTGACCAGTTGGACTTTTTTACCCTTCACTTTCCCAAAATGAGTCAAACTATGAGTATTGCGCTTTTCCCAGGGAAACTCTGTGCCTCCTAAGATTCGATTGCAGACTGACCTGATCCCGAATCTCTGAGATCCAACCAGGATGAGGCGCACATCTGGAAGATTAGAATAAAAGTAAAACAAAAATTATAAAATAAAAATATATAGTGGAAAAGGTTTTAGAAGAGTTTAAAAAAAATACTGTAAAGTACTTAATAACTCAGTTAAACTTAGTTTTATTTTTTTATTTTTTATTAATTTACAATTTTAGAAAAAAAAAAATATTTTAATAATGTGATTATTGAAAGTCAAACATTTAAAAGACAAAGCTCTGGAAAGAGTTTACTTTTCTAGTTTATTATCAGCAATAACAATAAATTTGAATATATTGTGCGTCCTTAATTTACAAAATGTAAAGTGAGCAAACATAAGAAAACAGATCCAACCCTAAATCCTCTGCACATTAATCCCAAAGAGATCCAGGCCAAACTAGACCAAAGCAGACCACTTAATTCTTGAAACACGTATTGGCGGTAGGTGTGAGAGTTTTTCAGCAAGAAAAGTTGTCAAATTGTATATGACTAAAACAAGGCACAAGATTGTAACCAAAGGCCAACAAGCCTTTGTTAAGAAAGGGTCATGTTGTGTGTGTGTGTGTGTAATCAATAACAGAAAGTGCTTTAAAGTTAACTCCTAAAATGTACTGGTTTGTGTAACTAACTGCCAAAACCCGCCCTGTGTGGTTGGGGGAGGCAGACTGTGTGTGAGTTTCAATAAAAGGCAGGGGGAACAATTGGCCAGTCAGAGATTCTGTAGTGAGCAGGTCACTACAGAGATATGAAACAAGGGAGTTCTCCCCATGCATGTTAAAATTTAAGGATGAGTCTGACATTATTTAATTCACAATTGGTTGAAGGTTGATCTCTAGAGAAATCTGATTGTCTCTTCACTGTTTTGTGTATTGATTCCTTGACAGTAGGGTCACCAGATGTCCCACTTTGAGACTGCACCTTCAACATAAATCATGCGTCCCACAAATTAAGTGTCTGTCTCACTTTGAATGTTTGTAGATGATTCAAGAAAGACCTGGCTCTGATTTGTGTTCAGTTGTAACAAAGTAGAACAGACAGTCCTCACAGAGCGGCCGATCAATCATCAGTATTTAAGAGAAGAGTTTGAGTGACAGCTCCAGCTCTGAACAGGTCGACCTGTCAGTGACTCTGCATCCGACAACAGCTCCGCCACAACTAACTAAACAGAAATTCTCCTAATTTAAAATTAAAACACAGTAAATATGTCTAAAAAGGAGCTGCTGCTACAATAAGGACTGGGAAAGACTGTTCTGAGGTGAGTCCAGTCCAAAGAGACTCAGTCCTGTTTTTGTTGTGTCAGAGGGAGTTCTCTGTTCCAAGTGTCTATTTGTCTAATAATAATAACCTGTCGTTTAACACAGCTCAGTCTGTCCCACAGTGTCCCTCTTTGTCCTGCATTAACAGACCTGTCCCACGTTTGGTTTAAATGATCTGCTCACTCTGGTTGGTGCTGGATCTGGGGCTGTTCACTTTGATTTAAACTGATCAAAATAAACAACTACATTTCATAAAACAGCCTTCTTCTGCTTCATTAAGTTAAATCTCTCTGGTGCCTGTTCAACTGACTTTCCCTCGATAGGAATCCTGTCTGACCAGAAGTTATCATTTATCTAATGTCTTTATCTGCTTCTGTTTGTTCTTTACTGGAAATCCAATTCAAACAACAGGAATGTTTAAAACAGCACAGCTATCACTGACCAACTTTTGTATTTATTATTTTATTGTTGCCAATCAATGCTCGACTAAAGTTAAGAATTAAATTAAGCAGGTGATCTTATCTGTGTTTAAGTGTATTATTAGAACTAATATTAGACACTAATATAATGTTAACTATAATATCTTCAGAGGTAGACAGAGATCCAACAGTTTTAAATTAAAGCATTAAGAACAAAGAAAAAATTAACATTGGTGACTGTTATTCACAACTTTACATTAACTTAAAACTCTTTAATGTCAAAGTGTTATTTCTGGTACTTTTGCCATTGTAAATTCCGTTTTAGTTTTTATTCTCACCATTCATGCTATTTAATTTAATAAAGTAAGGTTATACAACAATCACAAGACATTACAAAAAGATTTTTGGAACATATTTCATTTACATTTAAATCAACATAAAACAACAGCCTTGAACCAGGAAATAACAAAGAATTATGAGACTGGAATGTATTAGTTCTGTTTGAAACTACAGCACAGTGTGAAGTTATTCTGACTTTGATGCAAACTGTTGCTGGATTTTCTCAAAAACAGACTCAAGCCAAAAGAAAAACAAATACAAGTCAGCCTCATACAACTTCTGGAAAGCTACATCACATTTTCTTTAAAAAAACCTGTTACCTAACATTTTATTTGCTTCTTTGTACATTTATTTTCTGTCTGTCTCATTTAAAATTTCACTGCAGATTTGCTTTATATATAAAATAATCTTTGCACTCACCACAGGACGTGTCTTTGTCCATGTCGGAGTGTGAAGACGAGCTGTTTTCTTCTTCATGTCAAAACTGAAATGAAACCTTGTCTGTCTCCTGCTCTGTTTCTAATCGACAGTGACGAGTGAAGCTCTCAAACCGGTTCAGCTTTACCCTCGTGAAGAGACACACCAGGAACAAAACCAGGCATGTTGTTTTGTGAGTTCTTTGGAACAAAGTGATCTGGTTAGACTGACGTAAGGAACACATCTAAAGTAAAAAAATAACAGAAAGGGAGAAGAAAAAAAAATCATAACAGAAGATTTTGGTAACTTTGTGGTTACATCAGTCCACTTTGTAAAATGTGGAGTTAAATAATGCAGAGCTGTGGCTTGGACAAAAGATTTATCGATTTAGATCAATTATGTGGTGATGAACGGAAAGCTGGAGGACCAAGATGGCAGACACTGACACTCAGTTTAGAAGGTTTATTTAAAACAAAAGCTGAAAATGGAGTTGGAGATCCAGGAATGTCTGGAGCTGGGACAGAGTTCACAAAACATACTAAACAATCTGTCAAAGAGAGGAGGACTGAAGAAGGTTCTTAGACTGTGGCAGGTGAGCGGTGATTGAGTCTGATGAGCTGCAGGTTGAGTAAATGTTGGCTTCAGGGACTCTGCTCAGCTCCACACAGAAAAGAGGTAGATACAAACAGGAGAACACAGAGATAATACAGTGATCCTGACAGATTTTTACTTAGGCAAAAAAACAAGACTGTAAGACTAGAGCTCAAAAAGAGGATTTTAAAGTGTTGTGCAAAAATCCACTCCTTGTTTTTGATAACCATAACATGATTACTGGGGCAAGAATACATTTGTTGTATTAAATATTTTTGTCCTGATAGTGTAAACTTAGTGTCTCTTAATAAACAGCATTTGCCATATTAATCAGGGATTATATACCATATACTGTATACTGTTGGGGCTTATAAAAGACAAAACAAGTGTCAGAGTTCACCACCTACGCATATGTAACAAATGACACATCTCTCAAATATGCATTTCCTGATGATCTCTGTCATTAACCAATCAACAGGAACAGTTCTGGTTTGTTTCGTGTCACACCTGAAAAAACATCTGCCAGAGTGACATTTGCGTTTCTTGTTCTCTTCTATATATCAGCATTAATGTGCCCCTCTAGAACCACTAAGATGCTTGAACAAATAAATAATATGTGGCTGAATAATTTCTCTGCAGGTACGCTGAACAAAAACGCAACACTTTTGTATTTGCCCCCATTTGTCATGAGCACAAAAGGCCTATTTCTCTCAAATATTGTTCACAATGTTTAAATCTGTTAGTGAGCACTCTTTAAGATAATCCATCCACCACAGGTGTGGCATATGAAGACACTGATTAGAGAGCATGATTATTGCACAGGTGTGCCTTAGGCTGGCCACAATAAAAGGCCACTCTAAAATCTGCTAAAGCATCCAATTCAAGCCCTGGTCAACCTACAGATCTGAAAACACAACCCCACAAATGATACTCTCTGTGCTAAACTACAAGTTTAGCTTCACTGTAGTTTGTTGTTGTAAACAGGTCTCAACTAACCACAAGTAACTTTAGTACAATTTTCCCAGTGTTCTGTGTGTGTATTTGGAACAACAACATGAGAACTCATCCAATCACCGACTGATTATATTATGGCATCACCCAAAACCCAACAGGAAGTCAGCCATTTAAGGTTAAACATACATCCCCCAAAATGTTCTTCATCTCACAGGCTCCCATCTTGGGCTAAATTATCTCACCAAGTGTCAACAACATGTATGTTGTATGTAGTTTTTTGCTAAACTTGTGGGTGTGTTCATAACAATAGTTGTAATAAAATAAGCGTTTGTGCCCAGAAATTAACCTGAACACAATGATATGACAATAATAAGACTATCTATAAAAATTACCCTCCAGTGCCCTAGACAAATTTATAATGGGATCCAAAACTTTACTTTGTTGTGGCTAAATTAAATTTGGTTCACACTTTAAACATAGAGACCTGAGCAAAAACGTCTATGGAGATGAAATTCTACACAGGATGGCCTTTTTGACTTGAACATCATGGACCACACTGATTAATAACATTTATAATATGACCATCTCTTTCTACATTTTTAATCCAAAAAACTTCAATATCTGTGAACATCATCAAGACATGCCCCGACAAAAGTTATTACTTACTTCTCAGATGACTTTTTGCATTTGGCTGTGTTAAAATCTGGCTACTTATTTACTTATTTTAGAAACACATTTGAGGCACAAGATACCGTTGTTCTGAGGATGTGTGCCTCTTGTGGTCGCAATAAAGGTAAGGGCCTATGTCGCATTTATTAGGCCCGAGCCGGTGATAGCCGGGAGGGCCTATTGTTTTTGCTCGGATAATTTTTTTTTTTTTCTGCAAAATGATCCTTAATTTGACCCAGTGAACATGCACAAAAAGTCATTTTTATTGGGCCCAAAGTTCAAGGTCGGCGAAAAATTTATGTATTTGAAGTCCCCGAAAAAAAAATATGAAAAATGACTCAGTGGCGACCCCTAGAAAAGTCAAAATACATTGGGCCTATGGAAATTGAAAGTAATTTTTTTCCAATGTAGAAATACAAAACTTGGTACATTTATAGGACACCTCAGGGCAAACAGAAAAGTCTATGACAGCCACAGCCTAAACTCAACAGGAAGTCCGCCATGTGGGGTGAAAGGCGCGGCCACCTAAATCGCACCCCTTACGCCAAAAGATTCAACTCATTGTCTTTTTGTCTAAATGGCCCCAATTTTGGTGAGTATCATCTAGACACATGTGCCAACCAAAGCTGTCATTTTGTTTTTGATATCTTATCGGGTGTGGGTGTGGCAAGCCTGTAACGAGGCGGCCATTTTTGTGGTAATAAATTATCCGTTAACTCTCAAACGCCTTCTCGGATCAAGTTGGACCCAAAAAGGCGTTTGTGCACATTCACGACCTGAACACAAAGATATGTAAATAAAAGGGTTTGCTTTAGAAATGGCCCTCTAGCGCCCCCTACAAACTTATAATGGGACCCAAGAATTTAGTATGTCATAGAGACATAAAATTTGGCACACACATCACTTATGTCATGACGAACATAAAAGCTAATGACAACCACCCCCTATTTATAAATGTGTTGCCATAGCAACGGCGCAAATATGTGGAAAAAGTCAATGGGAAGGGAAAATTTTAGTTTGTCCTAGGCAAATGAAACTTGGTACACACATCCAGCATGGGCTTATGAACATAAAAGCCAATGGGGACCACACCCTAACACACACGAGAAGGCGGCCATTTTGAATTGAAAATGTGAACCGTCTTAGAATACACCTCACTTTTAAAAATTGACAGAAAATAGCTGCTTCATTCCACAAACACCAAACTTAGGCAAAATGAGCTAAACACTTGTGTGCAAAATAGACAATGCCTTTTCTTGTAGTTTTTGCTCAATTTATATTTTTATTTAATTTTTATTTTTCTGCAAATTTTTCTGCAAAATTATCCTTAATTTTGACCCAGTAAATGTGCGCAAAAAGTAATTTTTATTGGCCACTAAACTTAAGCCTGGCGAAATATTGATGTATCTTAAGTATTTGAAAAAATAATAAAAGAAATTACTCATTAATCTATAAGTATATAAGTGTGTATGAGTTTTTATGCAGCCAAGGCTTAATTTGTTTTTAATGTAGCCAGAAAAATTTGAAGCACCTCTAACATTGTAATAATGGCCTATTTAACTGGATCCAACTCCTCCTGCAATACTTTGGTAACCTGACTCCACCAGATAGAACTGCTCACATAAGACTGTTTCACAGAACCATCTGGGAAGGCTCCCATTGAAAGCGTTTGCAAAAAGGAGGAGCCTTCTGTTGGAAACTTATGTGATTGGTTGAAGCACCGACTAGTATCCACCTACCATTAGATTTGTTTTAGCCAATCATAGCAACATTTAATTAGATATGTATATGGGCACGTTCTTGGCTCATTTTACAGTTGAACTGAAGAAATAGAATAATCAGACTAAAGTTGGGCCGCCCCTCCTTGAACCGCCACCTTATCGTGGTGGAGGGGTTTGAGTGCCCGGATGATCCTAGGAGCTATGTTGTCGGGGGCATTATGCCCCTGGTAGGGTCTCCCAAGGCAAACAGGTCCTAGGTGACGGGCCAGACCAAGAGCGGTTCAGAACTATTTATGGACATTTTAAAATCAAGGACCGTTACGTCTCCCGGTATGGCGCAACCGGGGCCCCACCCTGGAGCCAGGCCCGGGGTTGGGGCTCATATGCAAGCGCCTGGTTGCCGGGTCTTTCCCCACGGGGCCCGCCGGGCTCAGCCCGAAAGAGCGACGTGGGACTGACCTCCCGTGGGCCCACCACCTGCAGGAGGAACCGTAAGGGGCCGGTGCAAAGTGGATTGGGTGGCAGTCGAAGGCGGGAGCCTCGACGACCCAATCCCCGGACACAGAATCTGGCGCTAGGGACATGGAATGTCACCTCGCTGGCGGGTAAGGAGCCTGAGCTTGTGCGAGAGGTTGAGAGATACCGACTAGAGATAGTCGGGCTCACCTCCACGCACAGCTTGGGCTCTGGAACCCAAATCCTCGAGAGAGGCTGGACTCTCCACTACTCTGGAGTCTCCTGCGGTGAGAGGCGGCGGGCCGGTGTGGGTTTGCTCATTGCCCCCCGGCTCAGCCGCCATGTGTTGGAGTTCACCCCGGTGAACGAGAGGGTCGCTTCCCTGCGCCTTCGGGTCGGGGATAGGTCTCTCACTGTTGTTTGTGTTTACGGGCCAAATGGCAATGCAGAGTACCCGGCCTTCTTGGAGTCTCTGGGACATGTGCTGGAAAGTGCTCCAACCGGGGACTCCATCGTTCTACTGGGGGACTTCAACGCTCACGTGGGCAGTGACAGTGACACCTGGAGGGGCGTGAATGGGAGGAACGGCCCCCTTGATCTGAACCCGAGTGGTGTTCTGTTATTGGACTTCTGTGCTAGCAACAGTTTGTCCATAACAAACACCATGTTCAAGCATAAGGGTGTCCATCAGTGCACGTGGCACCAGGACACCCTAGGCCAGAGGTCGATGATCGACTTTGTAGTTGTTTCATCTGTCCTCCGGCCGTATGTCTTGGACACTCGGGTGAAGAGAGGGGCGAAGCTGTCAACTGATCACCACCTGGTGGTGGTGGGAAGGCGGGACAGACTTGGCAGACCCAAACGTACTGTGAGGGTCTGTTGGGAACGTTTGGCCGAGTCCCCTGTCAGAGAGATCAAACAGAGAGATTCAACTCCCACCTCCGACAGAGCTTCGACCAGATTCCGAGGGAGAATGGAGACATTGAGTCTGAGTGGACCATGTTCTCCACCTCCATTGTCGACGCAGTCACTCGAAGCTGTGGCCGCAAAGTCTCCGGTTCCTGTCGTGGCAGCAATCCCCGAACTCGGTGGTGGACACTGGAAGTAAGGGAGGCCGTCAAGCTGAAGAAGGAGACCTATCGAGCCTGGTTGGCTTGTGGGACTCCTGAGGCAGCTGATAGGTACCGGCAGGCCAAGCGGGCTGCAGGACGGGTGATTGTGGAGGCAAAAACTCGGGTCTGGGAGGAGTTCGGTGAGGCCATGGAAAAAGACTATCGGTCGGCCTCAAGGAAATTCTGGCAAACCGTCCGGCGCCTCAGGAGGGGGAAGCAGTGCCCTGCCAACACTGTTTACAGTGGAGGTGGGAATCTGCTGACCTCAACTGAGGATATTGTTGGACGGTGGAAGGAATACTTCGAGGATCTCCTCAACCCCACCGTCACGTCTTTCACTGAGGAAGCAGAGGCCGAGGGCTCAGAGGTGGACTCGTCCATCACTCGGGCTGAAGTCACTGAGGTAGTTGGGAAGCTCCTCGGTGGCAAGGCACCGGGGGTGGATGAGATACACCCTGAGTACCTCAAGTCTCTGGATGTTGTGGGGCTGTCTTGGCTGACACGCCTCTGCAACATCGCGTGGCGTTTGGGGACAGTACCTCTGGACTGGCAGACCGGGGTGGTGGTCCCTCTTTTTAAGAAGGGGGACCGGAGGGTGTGTTGCAACTACAGAGGGATCACACTCCTCAGCCTCCCCGGGAAAGTCTATGCCAGGGTACTGGAGAGGAGAATGCGGCCGATAGTCGAACCTCAGATCCAGGAGGAACAATGCGGCTTTCGTCCCAGTCGTGGAACACTGGACCAGCTCTATACCCTCTCCAGGGTGCTGGAGGGATTATGGGAGTTTGCCCAACCAGTCCACATGTGCTTTGTGGATCTGGAGAAGGCATTCGACTGTGTCCCTCGTGGTGCCCTGTGGGGGGTGCTCTGGGAGTATGGGGTCTGGGGCCCTTTGCTAAGGGCTGGTCGGTCACTGTACGACCGGAGCAGGAGCTTGGTTCATTGCCGGCAGTAAGTCAGACCTGTTCCCGGTGAATGTTGGACTCCAGTGTCACCGGTCCTGTTCATTATCTTTATGGACAGGATTTCTAGGCGCAGCCAGGGGCCGGAGGGAGTCTGGTTTGGGGACCACAGGATTTCATCTCTGCTTTTTGCAGATGATGTTGTCCTGTTGGCTCCATTAAGCCAGGACCTTCAGTGTTCACTGGAGCGGTTTGCAGCCGAGTGTGAAGCGGCTGGGATGAGGATCAGCACCTCCAAGTCTGAGACCATGGTTCTCAGTCGGAAAAGGGTATCTTGCCCCCTCCAGGTTGGTGGAGAGATCCTGCCTCAAGTGGAGGAGTTTAAGTATCTCGGGGTCAAGTTCACGAGTGAGGGAAGGAAGGAGCGTGAGATCGACAGACGGATCGGTGCAGCTTCTGCAGTAATGCGGTCGATGTACCGGTCTGTCGTGGTGAAGAAGGAGCTGAGCTGTAAGGCAAGGCTCTCGATTTACCGGTCGATCTACGTTCCTACTCTCACCTATGGTCATGAGCTTTGGGTCATGACCGAAAGAACGAGATCCCGGATACAGGCGGCCGAAATGAGCTTTCTCTGCAGAGTGGCGGGGCGCTCCCTTAGAGATAGGGTGAGGAACTCGGTCACTCGGGAGGAGCTCAAAGTAGAGCCGCTGCTCCTTCACATCGAGAGGAGCCAGCTGAGGTGGCTCGGGCATCTGTTTCGGATGCCTCCTGGACGCCTCCCTAGGGAGGTGTTCTGGGCATGTCCCACCGGGAGGAGACCTCGGGGAAGACCTAAGACACGCTAAGACCGAGGGACTATGTCTCTCGGCTGGCCTTGGAACGCCTTGGTATCCCGAAGTGTCTGGGGAGAGGGAAGTCTGGGCTTCTCTGCTTAGACTGCTGCCCCCGCGACCCGGCACCGGATAAGCGGTAGAAGATGGATGGATGGATGGAAGTTGGGCCAATAGATACATGTGATTATTAATATAGAAATTTTATAAACAGATGAAACTTCAAATGCACTGTTTAGCCTAAAATGTTTAAACTTTTTAAAACTCATTTGAAAATGGTTGGCTTCACTGGAGCCATATAGAGCCATACAAACCATAAAACAACATTCTATATGTCTAAATTATGTACTTTTAACCCGACTGACATCCTTTTACACGTTTCCCTATGATACCCCTAAAGAACTCACCTGGAAGAATTAGAAAAAGATGCTGATAAGAACATCAGTCAGCCCTGCAACTAACTAGCCACTAACCAGGATTAACCATCCCTCAGGCCCAAAGTTGCTGAGATATACTCCAATCACCTACAACCCAACAGGACAAGCTGAAGAAATTCATTAAATGAACTTCACAAACCTCTAATTTTCTCCTCTTTTCTCTTCTCCTTCCTTTGTTTCCTCAGCTCTGCTCTCCTCTTCACCTCTTTCTTGTGTTTTTTAATTTTATCAATTTCATTCTGGTCTATTTGAAAATGTCTGCCTCCATTGCTCTGCAGCAGCTCCTCGACCTTCTCCAGCAGTCGTTCGCTCAGAGGAGGAGAGGTGCTGGTGCTGTCGAACACGTATCTGTGTCCACATCTCTCCAGGAGCTCTGCCAGGTTGGACCCTTCTCCTTCGATGTACTCCTCGATGGAAGCCTTGCCCAGCCAGTCTCCACAGGTGAACAGCACAACGGTGTGGCTCCAGACGTCTTCTCCAAACAGACCTAAATGTGCTTTGATGGAGTTGAAACATGTCGAGGTGAAGGGTAAGTCCACCTCCACGAGTAAAACAAAAGCGTGGGGTCCGGGCCGGCAGTGGGTCACACTCAGCACCAGTTCATCTTTAACCAGTCGAGACGTGTCACAAAGATGATAACCTCTGAACCAAACTGGAGCTTTGACCAGCTGGACTTTTTACCCTTCACTTTCCCATAATTAATCAAACTTTGAGTATTGCGTTTTTCCCAGACAAACTCTGTGCCTCCTAAGATTCGATTGCAGACTGACTCGATCCCGTATCTCTGAGATCCAACGAGGATGAGGCACACATCTGGAAAAACAGTGCAAAGGTTTTTAGACAGGTTTAAAGAAATACTGTAATGTAAGATTGCTCATGTCTTTTTAATTAATTTACAAAAGGGCTGCACAGTATAAAAAAAACATGCAATTTGTCTGTAGAATATTGTAATAATGATATGAGCTGTCAAAACATTTAAAATACAGAGCTCTGGAGAAAGTTTACTCGATGAAGCAAGAGCTTAGCCCATTTTAAAGACTGAACCAGGACTAAATTTTTACTAAAACAGGTCCTAACTAGAACTGAATGTAGAAATGAACCAAGTCCAAGGCCTGATTAACCATTTGGGCAACTAGTCACTTACCCAGGGGCACAGGACATCTAAGGGGCCCTGGCAACCATCAAATAGGCTATTATGTTAGAATAAGTTCTGTTTTAAACACAGTACTTACTTTCCTAATTATATGCAGATTTTTGCAACCTGTTCAAAATTTTATGTCAAAACCGTGTCCTGCGCAGCGAGCGAGGACAAGCTGTCACATCTAATCACGTGACTTGACACTCTGAAATCTGAAACCCGTGGGAAGATGGAGGAGCAGTTAAGCGAGAGCACTAAAAGAAAATTAAAAGGGGGGGGGGGCTTGAGTCTTGTTGCCCAGGGCAAAGAAAATGGTTAAGCCGGCCCTGACCAGGTCTAAACCAAAACACAAATGAAGTGTCTGTCTCACTTTCTGATTGGCTGAAGATGATTCAAGAAAGACCTGGCTCTGCTTTGTGTTCAGTAGAAACAAAGTAGAACAGACAGTCCTCACAGAGCGGCCGATCAATCATCAGTATTTAAGAGAAGAGTTTGATTGACAGCTCCAGCTCTGAACAGGTCAACCTGTCACTGACTGGTATGCACAGCTTTCTTCTGCTTCATTAAGTTAAATCTCTCTGGCTCCTGTTCAACTGACTTTCCCTTGATAAAAATCCTGTCTGACCAGAAGTTACCATTTATCTAACGTCTTTATCTGCTTCTGTTTGTTCTTTACTGGAAATCTAACTCAAACAGTAAAGTTTGAAACAGCACAGCTATCACTGACAAACTTTTGTATTTATTATTTTATTGTTGTAAATCAATGCTTGGCTCTCTAAAATTAGGAATTAAAAAAAGTAGGTACTCTTATCTGTGTTTAGGCACAAGTGTATTATTAGAACTAATGTAATGCAAACAATAATACAGTATCTGTAAAATAATAAAGAAAAAAGAAGTATTTGCCTAAAGCTTAAAAAAGAGTTTTAGAATTAACATTTAATTACATGTATATAAAAAAACAAGTATTTAAACAAGGTTGTGGGACTGGTGTAAAAACAAAAAATATTTCCTTTTGATGATCCCTTACTACAACAAATAAAAACTCAAACTCCACAACCTGCTGTACTTTTTTATTCTGACTCTATATGTCTCTATTGTAAAAATGTTATTTCTAGTATTTTTTACATTTAAAAAGTGCCTGTTTTTACATCCATTTTCATCATTTTAATTTAACTCAACTCGAAACTACAGCCTTCAACCAGGAAACAACTCTCAGAGGAATATAAACTGGAATGTCAGTTCTATTTGAAACTACAGCACAGTGTGAAGTTATTCTGACTTTGATGCAAACTGTTGCTGGATTTTATCAAAAAACAGACTCAAGCCAAAAGAAAAAACTCAGCCACATACAACTTCTGGAAAGTTACATCACATTTCCTTTACAGAAACTGTTTACATTTATAGCTTCTTTGTAAAAAAAATTTTGTTTGTGTCATTTGAAATTTAACGGCAGAATTTCTTTATATATAAAATAATCTTTGCTCTCACCACAGGACGTGTCTTTGTCCATGTCGGCGTGTGAAGACGAGCTGTTTTCTTCTTCATGTCAAAACTGAAATGAAACCTTGTCAGTCTCCTGCTCTGTTTCTCATCGACAGTGACGGGTGAAGCTCTCAAACCGGTTCAGCTTTATCCTCGTGAAGAGACACACCAGGAACAAAGCCAGGCATGTTGTTCTGTGAGTTCTTTGGAACAATGTGATCCGGTTAGACTGAGGTAAGGAACACATCTAAATCAAAAGTAAAATATAATAATATAAAAGGAAAGTAACGGGGCTGTTTTTTTTACTGTCAATAAAAAAAAGTTTGTGGTTACATCTGTGTGGTCCACTTTCTAAAAGGTGGAGTTAAACAATGCAGTCTGTGGACTGGACAAAAGAGATTCATTTATATAGATTGATTATAACTCACAAAATGAAAAGTGAGAGCAAAAGCAGAAGACTGTCAGACCCTAACAAAAAGTGGATTTTAAATTATTTGTAATTTATCTGCTCCGTGTTCTTCATAACCCTGACATCATTAATGAGGCAAGAAAATTTTTTTTTTATTTAATATTTTTTGTCCTGATAGTGTAATCTTAGTGTCTCAATAAAAAGCATTTGCAGTTATAATTATGGCTTATAAAAGACAAAACAAGTGTTAAACACCTGACAAGCTCCTAAAACAAGTCTCAGTCTCCAACACTAACCAATCAGATCTGTAACAGTTCTGGTACGTTTAGTGAAAAAAACATCTGCCAGAGTGACATTTGGTTTTATTGTTCTCTTATACACAGTATCTCACAGAGGTGAGTACAGCCCTCACATTTTTGTAAATATATTAAATCTTTTCATGTGACAACACAGACAAAATGACACTTGCTACATTATAAAGTAAGTGTACAGCTTGTATAACAGTGGATATTTGCCGTCCCCTCAAATTAACTCAACACACACCCAATAATGTCTAAACCGCTGGCCACAAAAGTGAGTATAACCCTAGTGAAATTTATGGTTTTAATGTTAAAGTGATAACATTACTGACATTAATTACAGATATATACAGGATACACACAATGCATTGGTCAGTTGCAGATTAAATTTATTGCACAACCTTTAAAAAGCAATAAATTGCATTATATTTTGAATTATTATATGTATTTATTAAAAACAACAGGAAATATAACATGACATTTAGACAAAAACTATTATAGACAAAAAAACTAACAAAAAACACAGTAAATAATAACATTAAAATAATTTTTTACAAGACAGAAACAAAAAATTATGACATATTTTTGCTAATCACTCTTATGGTATTTTTTTTACTTCTCCAGGTATTTTACTGTTGGTATTTGACGGGTTTTCAATGTAGATCTTCTGGATAAACTGACCAATTAAATGTTATGTCAATTCATTAAAAAACACGTCCATTTAAAATAATTGAGATAAAACTGCAGGCGACATGAGAAACAGAAGAAAGTTATGAGACTGATATTTATCAGTTAGACTGAGTTTTTGTTTCTTCAGCTCCTTTTAACACTTTAACAGTAAAACCATAAATTTCATATCAGTGCTGACCAGAAGAAATAAACACTCACTGTCAACACAAACTAATAAATCTTAATTTACATAATCTTTCACTCGTCTGTTTTTAATTCACATGCATTTATATCACTTCCAGTTTTATCAGTACATTTTTACCACTTCCACCCCTCTTTTGACTCTCGGCACTTTGTAAAACCATTTCATTTTAAATTGTACTGTACATTCTTTTTTTCTGGAAATACTGCAAAACCAGGTTGAGCCCCTGATTCCATTTCCTTGTTCCAAAAATCTATTTAAGTCCCTGGGTAGGGGATATTTCAGATATTAAACTAATAAGAACAGATACTACACTTGATCTTAGCCAAAATACACCTTGTCTCAGGTGTGTCTGTGTTTAGTTTGGTTCCTGTTGGGGTCTATCCCACATCAGCAGTTTGCAGTTTTGTTGTTGTTCAAATGGAACAGGAAACACAGGCTACAATTCACATGGGCTCACCAAAATTGGACAAAGTAGTTGCCTGGTCTGATGAGTCGACATTCAGATGGTAGGCTCAGAATTTGGTGTGAAGACCATAGAAGCATAAATCCATCCTGCTTTGTCTCAACGGTTCAGGCGGGTGCTGTTGGTGTAATGGTGTGGGGGATATTTTACTTCTACCTGAGTATTGTTACTGACCGTGTCCATCTCTGTCCGACTACAGTTGACCCATCTTCCGATTACTACTTCCAGCAGGATAATGTCACAAAACTCAAATCATTAGACTAGTTTCTTGAACATTACTGTTACGACCCGAGTCTTAAAGCTGTAACAAAACAGAGAGACACAGTAAACGTTTAAGGCTTTTAAATTTAAAGTAAATAAAGTATATCAATACGTACGTGTGTGTCAGTAATGTAGCTGTTTGAGTGTGTAGCTGAACATAAATGTTGTGGAGTGTTGTGAAGTGTTGAATGTGTTAAACAAAAAGACAGAAGTTGGAAGTAGGCGGTGTACGAACCAGCCCCGTGTGGGCAGGTCGAGCGAGAGCAAGAGAGAGAGAGAGAGAGAGAGAGGGAGGCAGGTGGAAGTTTTATAGGATCCAGGTGACACCCATCGGCCACACCTCTCTCACACTTCACTTAATAAAATGGCCTCATTAAAATGTCCTCCACAGTCACCATCTCAATCCAAGAGAGCCCCTTTGGGATGTTGGAAGATGAGACTTGCATTATGGAAGAATCTGCAGCAAGTGTGTGATGCTATTATTTCAATAAGGACCAGAATAACTGCAGAATGTTTCCAACACCTTGTTGAATCTATGCCACAAAGAATTAAAGCAGTTCTGAGGCAAAGGGTTTAGAACACGGTACTAGCAAGGTGTACCTAATAAAGTGAGTGGTGAGTATACAAATATCAAAATACCAATATTTCTGACATCACTCATTTCTATTTTAAATATATTTTTACTATTTGACTTCTTCTGTACATTTCTACTGCATCAAGACACATTAAAAGTGACACTATATTCCTAATATTTTCTGTTTGAAGCCACATTTAAAGTGACACTTTCTCAGAGCCACTCACCCTCATCAGCAGCAGAGGGACCTCTCCTGCTTTTCTTTTCATTAAAGAAGTTAAAACTGTACTGGACCATCTTTGCAGAACCCAAATACATTTCACCAAACTGAAGTTTAGAGCTGACTGTAAACTTTTAGCTCTGATTTGAGAGTTACAAGAACAATTATCTCCTCCTCGTTAAACATTAGGGATTTAAACCAATATTTATCATTGTTTCAGGTTGCTTCCCATTTCTCTGGAAAAAGACAAATCCAGAGCTAAATATACATTTCTGTTTGACTTGCAACTGTTACTTCTTTATTGACATCAGTATCGACCAATGGCAGTGTTTTTCTTTCTAGGAGCGAGCTGTGATTGAATAAAGCCTCCTATTACAATATGTTATTAAGTGATTAAGCAGCTTTTATTATTATTCTTTTTTTTACTAGCATAAAAGAATTTCATACTTCCTGTTAAAACTGTCATTTCATTTTTTACATTGCTCCCTCACCTTTTTAAAGATAAGACTCCAAAGTCTAGTTTAAAGTCAAAACCAATGGGCCTACATTTTTTGACTTTCTTGAGGACTCTTGTGATTGGTTCCCTGATGGACGGCTCCACTTCTTCCAGCCAATCAGAACTGTATCCATTATCCTCAGAGTCGAGTTCGCAGCGATTCAACCAATCAGAAACATGTTCACGTCTCTTCATCCTCTTTTGAGTTTCATCTGAAATCACACAAAATAAAACTTTGTTTATTTCAACTGTAAATTTATTATTTTAAATACAGCAAATACCATTCATGTATTTCTGCATTCAATTCTATAAATATATACAGTATATGTCTGTGTGTTTACAGTTGAAAGTTCAAATGTGTTGCAAATGGAAGATCCTCAGTCAACTCGGCCTTTCTGTGAAGATGTCCTCCTCGTGTTACCGGCTTTCCACCGTCCAAAGAGTGAAGGGTTGTCTGTTAGTGTCTGTCTCTAAAGGCCAGTCGTGCAACTACGGGTGTGTTCATACTTTCTCTGCTTCATTAGTTCTCGTTTTATAGTTGGACAATAATGTTTTTTTTTTTTTCAACCTCAGTAAAAATGAATGTTAGCTGATGTTTTTGTTTTCAATTCATGAGGCTCTTCCTGTTTGAGCTTGTCTAAAGTCCACTTGAGGTTCACACTTGAATCGGACCAAAACAGAGTTTGCACTTGGAACACTTGGAAGTGCTCCAAGACCTTTGTTTTGAAGGGGTCTCAGTGGTGTTTGATACTGCTGAGGTTTGTCTGAAACATTCACATTAATCCAAGTGAACCGCGCTAACACAACAACCACAATAGAGTTAGTTTGCACCAAACACAGCAAGTGTATCCCCCTGAGGCTTAAAGTTGCTGGGATAGGCTCCATTCACCTGCAACCACTAACAAAGGTAGTAGTTGTCTTCACAGATATATGGGTCTAAAACATATTAAACATTGAAAAGCCCTGTTACCGTTGGGTTTGAAGAATCTGTTGAAGACGTACTCCATGAGTCGAGACTCTCTCCGGGTCCACTCTCGTTCAAACAGACGCTTCCATTCAGGTTTAAACTGGTCGTTTTCAAAACCATCGACACAATGTCTGCACAAGATCAGAATTTAAAGATCAAAACATTATTAGAAGTAATAATAAATTATATATTTATATATAGTATTGAAGTATTTTTTGTTCAATATTTTTGTGTGTTACGCTTTTGCCTTTGCATTGGCTCCAGTGTTAATGTGATGTTATCAAATAGTTTTAGGCTTCATATAAACTAGTATTTATACTAGAAGTATAAACATCGAGAAAGTAGCAGACAAATAGTAATTCTGTTAAAATCTGCTGCAGGTACTAATATAATATTCATTCATTCATTCATTTTCTACCGTTTTGTCCCGTTAGGGGTCGCGGGTGACTGGAGCCTATCCCAGCAGCTTTGGCCTGATGCGGGGTTCACCCTGGACAGTGGCCAGTTAGTCACAGGGCTGACAAATAGAGACAGACATTGACTGACATCCATTCACTCTCACATTCATTCACTAGGGACACTTTAGAGTTGCCAATTAACCTAAACATGCATGTCTTTGGACGATGGGAAGAAGCCGGAGAACCCGGAGAGAACCCACGGTAACACATGGAGGACATGCAGACTCCTCACAGAAAGACCTGAGTTGGCCAAGAATGTTTGAGTCGGCCGGGTTTTGAACTCACGACCTTCTTGCTGTAAGGCAGGAGTGCTAACCACTCTGCCACGTGCACCCTAATATAATATAATAGATACAATTTAATAAATTTTTTTGTTGTTGTTAGACTTGTAGACTACAGAAACACAACTTACCAAAGGCTCCACAAGATCTTCGAGAGTACATCAGTGACATAATCCTCAGAACATCTTCCAGGCTTTTGCCACACATTTCATTTCTCAGTATTTTTTCCACCTCCACTCTTTTAAGATCTTGATGATTAAAAACATTTACTTGTAGGTATTTTTGTGTGGTAGAGAAAAAAAACATTATGTCCTACTTCTGTACTTACAGATAAGTCGCCTCAAGCTTCGACTGTCGAGGACTTCAGGCATTGGTCTTTCATCCAGTCTTACAGCAATGTCATCGATTTCATTTGGTCCCCAGTCCCAGACCTGGTGCAGTACTTCAACCATCTTTCTGAAGTCTTCATCGACTGCTTCTTCAGGAGGGTCATGTTTAAGGGGTTGGTTTTTGGCCGATTTGTTTTCCTTTGGAGCCGACTGACACATTTCCAAAACCATGTCCATCAGCTGTTTTCTCTGAGCCTCCATTTCACTCTCGTCTGCGTCGACATTGAACTCAACGTACCTGTTCCAACAAATTTATTGAATTAAAGATTCCTCTTGTGCAAAGCCTTATTAGACAAAATGTATTTGTAAATTTGGGTAATCACAAAAAACTTTTAGTTTAGTTAAAGCCAGTTTTAACTGTTTCTCTTGCCCAGACTTTTCTATCTAAAACTGAATAAATGTGTCACTTGAAAACCAACGATAGTTATGGGGCCTAAAGACTACAAAAAGATAAAAGCAAAAATAAACTGTAACAGAGTTTCTGATGCAAAAAGACTCATGAGAAAGAACGCTATGAGCACAAGCTAATTAAAAAAACTGCTTTAAAATTGATAGATTTTCCTTTTAAATAATACATCCTGTGGGTGGCGCCAAAGAGTACATTAAAACCATAAACTGTAAAAAATGGGCTATTTTCAGGAAGTCTTCTTGTGTGGGCTACAAGGACTCATCAGCATCGTTTGAACGGCTACTGGCTCTGCTATGAGTTACAGCGGTAGTATTCATTCACTGTTTCAGAACCTACTAATATATTGTTCCATTTTTTTTGTTTCTTTAAGGAAACATTTTGTGACTGAGTTGCGGTGCAGTTATGTCAGAGCGAATTCTATGTTCTCCCATCTATTGTCGGATAACACAGCTCAGTAAGGTGTTCTGCATTTTCCTGCTTTGTCAAACATAAACTGGCTTGATGTCCCACTTTTGGTTTGTAATAATCTGGTCACATTAGTGTGAGTTGGATAATGTCTGCAGTGTTACCACCAGATGTGTCTAAAAACTACTCACTGCTCCTTTAAACAGAGTAAGAAAGCTCACATACCTGTTTCCACACTGCTCCACAAGCCACACGAGTGCCTCTCCTTCGTTCTCAATGTGAAACTCAATGTCAGCCTCTCGAATCCAGTTTCGTCCAGTGAACACTATAATTGTATTGTCCCAGACTGACTCTCCCAACGGCTTCATATTGTCTCTTAAAATCTTCAGCTGCTCTTGTGTGACGGACGTATCAGCCGGAAGCATGAGCAGGAACGCACTTTTGGAGTTGGTGTTGTGTTGAGAAGCTTTAATGCACTCGAATCCCTTGTTAATCTCTTCTCTGACGCCGCTTGGGACCAAACGAGCATCAAAGTGCTTCCACCATCCGGGAATATCCACAACACTCACGTTCACTTGATTTGTCAAAACAGTCTTTGTTTCTTTGATAAACTTCTCTGTTCGTCCCTCTTTTTCAGGAATTCCCAAAATGGCACAATGCACTGATGTTTTGTAGGAAAAAACCCATCCCAGCAAGATGATGGTTACATCAGAAACAACTGCACCTGAGGAAAAAGTAGATCAAAATTTAAAATTACTTGTATAAGTATATAAGTATCGTGTGTATGAGTATTTATGCAGCCAAGGCTTAATTTGTTTTTAATGTAGCCAGAAAATTTTCAAGCACCTCTAACATTGTAATGATGGACTATTTAACTGGATCCAACTCCTCCTGCAATACTTTGGTAACCTGACTCCACCAGATAGAACTGCTCACATAAGACTGTTTCACAGAACCCTCTTTCACAGAAGGCTCCCATTGTAAGCGTTTGCAAAAGGGAGGAGCCTTCTTTTAAAACCTGTGGTGATTGGATAAAGAACTAGTATCCACCTACCACGAAATTTGTTTTAGCCAATCATAGCAACATTTAATTTGACATGTATATGGGCACGTTCTTGGCTCATTTTACAGTTGAACTGAAGAAATAGAATAATCGAACTAAAGTTGGGTCAATAGAGACATGTGATTATTAATATAGAAATTTTATAAACAGATGAAACTTCAAATGCACTGTTTAGCCTGAACTGTTTAAACTATCTTTAAAACTCATTTGAAAATGGTTGGCTTCACTGGAGCCATATAGAGCCGTACAAACCGTAAAACAACATTCTATGTGTCTAATTTATGTATTTTTAACCCGACTGACTTCCTTTTACACATTTCCCTCAGATGCTCCTAAATAACTCACCTGGAAGAATAAGAAAAAGATGCTGATAAGAACATCAATAGTGTATAAATAAATAGTAGAACATCAAATCAAAGACATGCATGTTACAAATCAATTGACAAATCTAAAGTGTCCCTAGTAAATGAATTATGGTCATTGTATATGTCTAAATGTCAGCCCTAACTAACTAGCCACTAACTAGGATTAACCATCCCTCAGGCCCAAAGTTGCTGAGATATACTCCAATCACCTACAACCCAACAGGACAAGCTGAAGAAAGTCATTAAATGAACTTCACAAACCTATAATCGTCTCCTCTTTTCTCTTCTTCTTCCTTTGTCTCCTCAGCTCTGCTCTCCTCTTCACTTCTTCCCTGTGTTGTATAATTTTCTCAGTTTCATTCTGGTCTATTTGAAAATGTCTGCCTCCATTGCTCTGCAGCAGCTCCTCGACCTTCTCCAGCAGTCGTTCGCTCAGAGGAGGAGAGGTGCTGGTGCTGTCGAACACGTATCTGTGTCCACATCTCTCCAGGAGCTCTGCCAGGTTGGACCCTTCTCCTTCGATGTACTGCTCGATGGAAGTGTTGCCCAGCCAGTCTCCACAGGTGAACAGCACAACGGTGTGGCTCCAGACGTCTTCTCCAAACAGACCTAAATGTGCTTTGATGGAGTTGAAACATGTCGAGGTGAAGGGTAAGTCCACCTCCACGAGTAAAACAAAAGCGTGGGGTCCGGGCCGGCAGTGGGTCACACTCAGCACCAGTTCATCTTTAACCAGTCGAGACGTGTCACAAAGATGAAAACCTCTGAACCAAACTGGAGCTTTGACCAGCTGGACTTTTTTACCCTTCACTTTCCCGAAATGAGTCAAACCTTGATTATTGCGCTTATCCCAGTTAAACTCTGTGCCTCCTAAGATTCGATTGCAAACGGACTCTATTCCAAATCTCTGAGATCCAACCAGGATGAGGCTCACATCTGGAAGATTAGAATAAAAAAATAAAAACAGTGCACTGGTTTAAGACAAGTTTAAATATATTTAATATGCTGTAGAACAACACGAGCTGTGTTTGTTGAATGTTCTTTGACAAAATAAAATAAAAAAGAAATACAAGACTCTGGAGTAAGTTTACTGTTCTGAGGTGAGTCCAGTCCAAAGAGACTCAGTCCTGTTTTTGTTGTGTCAGAGGGAGTTCTCTGTTCCAAGTGTTTATTTGTCTAATAATAATAACCTGTCGTTTAACACAGCTCAGTCTGTCCCACAGTTTCCTTCTTTGTCCTGCATTAACAGACCTGTCCCACATTTGGTTTAAATGATCTGGTCACTCTGGTTGGTGCTGGATCTGGGGCTGTTCACTTTGATTTAAACTGATCAAAATAAACATTTACATTTCATAAAACAGCCTTCTTCTGCTTCATTAAGTTAAATCTCTCTGGTGCCGGTTCAACTGACTTTCCCTCGATAAGAATCCTGTCTGACCAGAAGTTACCATTTATCTAACATCTTTATCTGCTTCTGTTTGTTCTTTACTGGAAATCCAACTCAAACAACAGGAATGTTTGAAACAGCACAGCTATCACTGACAAACTTTTGTATTTATTATTTTATTGTTGCCAATCAATGCTCGACTCTTTAAAGTTAAGAATTAAATTAAACAGGTAATCTTATCTGTGTTTAAGTGTATTATTAGCACTAATATTAGACACTTAAATAATGTTAACTGCAATATCTCCAGAGGTAAAAATAAAGAAAATGTCAGGCAGATATTCAACAGCATTTACCTAGAAGCATTAAAAACAAAGAAAAAATGAACAATGGTGTTTTTCACAAGTTTTATATTAACTTTTTATTACATTTATTTTTAAAAGTATTGTGGTGTTAGGGTATTAAGGTAAAGTGACTGGTGTAATGTGTACAAACAAAAGTCAAAGTAATTTTTAAATCCATCTGACTCTGATGACCTTTGACTGCAGCAACTAAAAACTCACCTCTTACACAAACTCCACAACCTGCTGTACGCTTCCATTTTGTTTTCTCATGTTTTTTTCTTTGTGTTTTCTGACTCTTTACGTCTCTAATGTCAAAGTGTTATTTCTGGTATTTTTGACATTGTAAGGTACCTTTATTTAGTTTTTATTCACACCATTAATGCAATGTAATTTATTAAAGTAAGGTTATACAACATTCACAAATCATTTTCACTTAAAACTACTGCCTTTAACCAGGAAACAACCCTCAGAGGAATATAGGACTGGAATGTAATAGTGCTCACATTTTCTTTACAGAAACTGTTACCTGTCGTTTAAAATTTCACTTCAGATTTGCTTCATTTATAAAATAATCTTTGCACTCACCGCAGGACGTGTCTTTGTCCATGTCGGAGTGTGAAGACGAGCTGTTTTCTTCTTCATGTCAAAACTGAAATGAAACCATGTCAGTTTCCTGCTCTGTTTCTAATCGACATTGACGTATGAAGCGCTCAAACCGGTTCAGCTTTAACCTCGTGAAGAGACACACCAGGAACAAAGCCAGGCATGTTGTTCTGTGAGTTCTTTGGAACAATGTGATCCGGTTAGACTGAGGTAAGGAACACATCTAAATAAAAAGTAAAAAATAAGATGTTTTTCATTGTCAATGAAAACAAAGCTTCCCAAAATCACACTAGAACAGAATACTTTGGTAACACTCTCTAAAAGGTGTTAAACAATGCAGTCTGAGGATTGTATAAAAGAGATTAAATGATATAGATTGATTATTACTCAACAATAAGAAGACATCAGACAGAAAATAAAGTTTAACAAAATATCTTTTATCTAATAAACTGAACCAAACTAAACCAAATTGGGGAGCACGTGGCAGAGTGGTTAGCACACCTGCCTCACAGCAAGAAGGTTGTGAGTTCAAAACCCGCCCGAGAATATGGTCGGCCGTTTCCAGTCTTTCTGTGAGGAGTCTGCATGTCCTCCACGTGTTACTGTGGGTTCTCTCCGGGTACTCCGGCTTCCTCCCACCGTCCAAACACATGCATGTACAGGTTAATCGGCAAATCTAAAGTGTCCTTAGTGAAGGGTTGTCTGTCACTGTCTGTCTCTAAATGTTAGCCCAGCGACTAACTGGCCACTGTCCAGGGTGTACCCCGCCTCAGGCCCAAAGCTGCTGGGATAGGCTTCAGTCACCTGCGACCCCTAAGGGGACTAAGCGGTAGAAAAATGAATGAATAAACAAAATTGATTTTAAAGAACGGATACGAGTGTCTGTCTGTACTGTATAATTAGTGGGATGGTGTTGAAAGCAATCCTCCACAAGGACCCGACAATATCCACTAGAGGGCTTCACTCTAATTCATGTGTTTATTACATCGAGGTTAGACTATTGTCATTTTTATGTAAAGCGTCTTTGCGTGCCCAAAAAAACCCTATATAAAATTTATGTAATAATAATAATAATAATAATAATTTCCTTCTGGCAGGATGCCCAAATAAATCCTTCAAAATGTTTCAGCTCGTTCAAAACACAGAGGCTAGAAACTAACAGGAACTAATTAAGTTTAAAACCCTTCTCCTGACGTATAAGGCCCTCAGTGATGAGGTATGTTCTTTCTCAGAGACCTCATAGTGCCTTACCGTCCTAACAAAATACAGAGTTACTAGTTTTTTCTGCAGTTTCTAAAAGTACAATGGGAGGAAGTGCCTTCTGTTAAAGCTCCTGTTTGTATGGACTCAGCTCCAGCTCACGTTAAAGAGACAGACACAGTCTCTACATTTAAGGTTAGTCTTAAGACTTTCTTTTTTGACAGGTTTCAGGACATATACAGCAGATGAAGGCCTACATGCTAGAGGACGTATGACACACTGAGCTTCTATGCTCTGGCTCGGGCCTCACTCTTATTACATCCTTTACATTTACATTTCTGGTTAGTTCTTTGCTCTCCTCTGGGGGAGGGGATACTGTTGCAGACGTCCAGCCTCTGCCCCATCTGTGCTCCTGTCCCAACCCAATGACCCCTCCAGACCCCAGTTCCTCTCACTCAGATGTCCCTGCTGGTATTATCATGATATTCATATTCATTCTTTTGTTAATATGATGGACTATTTGTCAGTGACTGTCCTGGACACATCTATTGCTCAGTCTGTCCGTCCTGACTCTGGATCCTCCTTCTGTGGTCCTCCCTGAGGTCCGGCTGGTCCTGATGGAGGTTCTAAGAACAGATGTCTAGTTCATCCCTTTAAGGCAATTGTTATTGTGTCACTGAGATACATAAATACAACTTAATAGATTTTAATTATTATCTAGCTTCATGTTGCTATAACTCTTGATATAATTTTTATGCTTATTAAAACTCCAGTCTGTGACAAGAATGAAAATGTGTCTCTTGATTTCGACTTATTAGACTAAATGTTTTGTGCTAAAATGTTTTGATGAATCATTGAACTGTTGTGACAAAGAGACTTTAGAAAAATATTACATTTGAGAAAAACTGTAAAAAGAGCATTTTTTTCTGATGTTGCTCTCATCTCATTATCCCAGACACATTCTGTATCTCTTTTTAAATAACGGTCATGTCTAATAAAACAGTCTCTAAAACACAAATACTGGAAATCTCTGTACAAATGTTTTTTGACTGTTTCTTCATCCTTTCTAATTTTAAAAGGCACATTTCTTCAGAGGAGTGGATGGATGCTCGTTGACGTTAAACACCAATCTGCTAATTCCTCTGACGTCTCATCCCGGTGCATTTTGATTGGTTTATGACTCGTTTAGACCACTTCCTGTGTCTGAATACATCAGTGCGATACAGGATACAGCTCCTCGATGTTTGAAGAAAACCCACTCTTTTTCTAATGTCACCCAGTCTGCACAGCTTTACAAATATAAGACTATGATTAAAGTCAGGCTCGGATCAGGATTATTTTTAGTCCTGTGTGTCATCCCAACATCTCTTGTATTTCTGCCTCTATTTATAGCAGAATGTCTTTTAGTGTCAACTTTACGTGATCCTTTTCAATCTTTTTATTCACTTCCTGTCAGCTTCAGCAGCCGTTTAGAATTAGCACAGACTGTGGCCGAATCAGAAGAAACTCGTTAGGAAGTATTTACCACAATAAACATCTGTAACAATCACATGATCAACAATAATGAAGCAATTTTATTTAGAAGTAATCATGACATTTATTGCATCTTTTTTAAAGGCTTTATTTTTAACATAAAAAAAGCCTTTTGTAAAATGTTATATAATACATTTGTAAGTTTTCAGAGTAAATAAATTTATTGCACAACCCATAAGAAAAATACAACATATTGTATTATGTTCTGTTTTAGTTAATCACTCCAGTGTCATTTTTTACAGAAAATGTAAAAAGGTAAATGAAAATTACAGCAATTTTGTGATATTATGGTAATTCATAAAAATTCGCAGTTTTTAGTTTGAAGGTAATCTAGTTTTTTACTACAGTTATATTATAATCTTCTGGTTAAACTGACAAATTAAATATGTAATTTGAGAACAGAATATATAAATTTAAAATAATAAACTGCTGCTTTTGTTCAGCTCCATGTGTTTAACACGTGTTACATTTATCACACCCAGTTACTCTCGACCAACACTGGATGTTGTATATAACACTGTGTTTAACCATTTCAAAGATTTAAAGAGACAGAGACAATATGACAATGATATTCACATTTTCTGCTGAAAAATGGCTTTACAAAAAACATTATAATGATATACAAAGCCATTCTTTAGAATAAAGCATTTTAAAAAGATTTCTGACATGTTCCACAGCTGAGACATAAAGTGAGTTCATATTAAAGACATAAGAGATGACATCCAGTCCTAGCTTATAAATAATATAAAAAAGTACACAAAGTCTGACGCTGAGGCTCATGGATCTATTATAGTTTTTGTGTAAAATGATCAATCTGTAAAAGCACAAAAGCTAAAAGTTTTACACAATGTTCTAAATACAGTTTTTCTACAGCCATGCCATGTCACAGGTGTCTGTGTTTAGTTTTGTGTGCCCTGAGTTTAGACCTGCAGGCTGTGTGCTATTCCTGTTGAGGTCAGGGACACTGGAGTCTATCCCAGCAGCGTTGGGCCTGAGGCGGTGAACACTCTGGACAAAGACCAGTCACAGGGCTGACACTTAGACCCACACACTGACACTCAACCATTCACTCTCAGACTTTCATTAGGTTTGACGTAACAAGAGATAGAGTCCTTTTGCTCTGAAAACACGTGGATAGATTTTGTGATTCTGAGACAGGTTTTATTTAATCAGAAACCATGGATTCTTCAGTGCTGGTGATAAACATAGTGTACTCAGCTGCTTAGAGATAATACACACTGTTGGGTTCAGCCTGTAAGTCCAAACTCAGGGCACACAAAACTAAACACAAACATGTACTCTGTATCTAGAGTTTCAGTTAGACTTTTAGCTTTTACAGATTGATCTTTTCACACACACAAATCCACAAATACCTTTGCAACAATAATAGATTCCCATAACAGACAAGACATGTTTATGTTTAATCTATAATAATCTCTTCAAATATACACAAGAAAATATAAAATTAGTTACATGTACATATTAACATTTCTCTTTAGAAGAATTTAGAGCAAGTTATGACATAAGAAACCTCGTATTATTTTTTAAAGCCCAGGTTACTTTTGTTAATGCATATTTCCTCCAAAGATTAAAACTAAATCTTACAAACACCAGAGACATGTAGGAACAGAGCTTTTCAGATCCTGAGTAGTTCTTCATGTACCGGACTTCATCTTAATGGCAGCACACAATTGTTTTCCTATAGGATGATTATACTTATTATGAAAACCTAAACAATGACACTGATCTAATATTTTCTGCTTGAAGCCACTTTTAAAGTGACACTGTCTCAGAGACACTTCCTCAAAAGCAGAGGGACCTCTCCTGCTTTTATTTTTATTTAAAAAGTAAAACCTGTTCTGGACCAGTTTTTTTTTTTGCAGAATACTAATACATTCCACCAAACTAAAGTTTAGAGCTAATCTAAACCTTTAGCTCCGACTTCAGCGTCAACAAAAATTACCTCCTCTTCATCAAACATTGTGTGAATTGAAGAATAATAAAGATAATACAAAGTTTATTTGCTTGCTTAAAAAATACATTATTAGAGACATAGAGTGATAGAGATGTAGTTTGCTGCTTAGTTGCACAGGATGTTCTTTTACAGATAATGGCATAGTTGAGGAGCAGTGGAAAAACACCAGGTGCTGATGTGGCCTTGGATGTTACTGGGAGGAACAGAAACGGCGCCTGTCCAGTGAGAAGACTGTTAGAATAGATTCATGCATATTCATATTGTGTTTTACATGTACTGGGCAACTCAGATGACTTGTTGTCTCTCCGATGGTCAAGAGGACAACACAGATTGTGTGTTAGGGACCTGAGACCCAGAATATTCTGTATTAGCTTATTTTGTTAGAATAAATTGCTTGGTGGATAATTCCTCGTCGCCTGGATCATTTTTCTCGATTCTAAACATGCTCCAATTGTTAGACTAAAGCTTAAGTATTTTTTATGGAAAAGTATAGGAGTCAGATAGACATAGTTTAAGTTTAGTTCTAACAATTCTTGGCGACCCCGACGTGATCGAGAAAAAGGAGTTTAGGTAACTCCAAGAGTCTTTGGAAGACTAGGACTTTGGTAGTCCATATTAGACTGTTTTGGTAACAGTCCAAAAGGAGTTTAGGTAACTCCAAGAGTCTTTGGTAGACTAGGACTTTGGTAGTCCATATTAGACTGTTTTGGTAACAGTCCAAAAGGAGTTTAGGTAACTCCAAGAGTCTTTGGTAGACTAGGACTTTGGTAGTCCATATTAGACTGTTTTGGTAACAGTCCAAAAGGAGTTTAGGTAACTCCAAGAGTCTTTGGTAGACTAGGACTTTGGTAGTCCATATTAGACTGTTTTGGTAACAGTCCAAAAGGAGTTTAGGTAACTCCAAGAGTCTTTGGTAGACTAGGACTTTGGTAGTCCATATTAGACTGTTTTGGTAACAGTCCAAAAGGAGTTTAGGTAACTCCAAGAGTCTTTGGTAGACTAGGACTTTGGTAGTCCATATTAGACTGTTTTGGTAACAGTCCAAAAGGAGTTTAGGTAACTCCAAGAGTCTTTGGTAGACTAGGACTTTGGTAGTCCATATTAGACTGTTTTGGTAACAGTCCAAAAGGAGTTTAGGTAACTCCAAGAGTCTTTGGTAGACTAGGACTTTGGTAGTCCATATTAGACTGTTTTGGTAACAGTCCAAAAGGAGTTTAGGTAACTCCAAGAGTCTTTGGTAGACTAGGACTTTGGTAGTCCACACCGGACTGTTTTGGTAACAGTCCAAAAGGAGTTTTGGTAACTTCAAGAGGTCTTTGGCAGACCTGGACTTTGGTAGTCCACACCGGACTGTTTTGGCAACAGTCAGATAGGAGTTTAGGTAACTCCAGACGTCTCTACGCGGACTTCTCGGACCTGGCGCCACTTCTAAAAAGGTAAGCACAATACCTATTACTTAAAAGTTAAAATTGTGCCATTGATGTTTCCAAATTTGGTTCTGAGAAGTACGTGTAAAACAGTCTAAAGTAATGTTACAGTGTTAACTTACATAGGAAAACTGTATATTGTCTTAGGTAGACAAAGTATAAAGAGAATAATTGTGTCTTAATTAAATACAGAGTGTGGTTGGTTTTATGTGTTTGTGGACATCTTCAGAAGATAAATGACCAGGATCCACCCAAATTAAAATTAAAATCTAAAACCTATATCTATAAAGAAATAAGAAAATTTGAAAACAACAATAAACCTAATTGAGAAATAAAATTTAACAACATGGACGGAGAATTTGACAGAGAATGTGTTGAGTATGGTGGTTGTCCTGGGGACACAGAAACAGCTTATCAAATGCCCTTGAAATTAACTCCCCACATGAAACAAATGTATCAAGACATAGAAGCACAAATCCTGAGCAGTATTGACACCAAAAAACATAAAAAAGAGAAAGAAAGGGCCAGGAAGGTCTTTACCAAATTAATGCGCAGTAAAGAAGTTACAGACCCCGGTAAGTATAATATGGAGAATTTGAGCAGACAACTGAGGAGGGTTGAATTTAAGACAGTCCAAGAGATGATGTCTTTTCTTGGCCTCTGTGGTTTCAGTAGGAACTACATTCCACTGTATGTGGACAAAACATCACTCTTGAGGGCCATGATCAAAGAAAAAGGTGCTAAGAACCTTAAAGCCATTCTACACTGGGATGGAGAACGGGACAAAGCTTTTCTGTCCCTTGTCCAAGAACTGGCCTCTGCTGCATCTCTTGCAACACCTGATTTTCAAAAACCGTTTCACCTTGATGTGTCTGTCTCACAGAAGGTAGTAAATGGTGTTCTTTTCCAGAAAGGAATTGCAGGAAGATCTGTCCTCATGTATTGTAGTGTCCCTCTAGATGGTGTTGAACAGAAACAACCGGAGTGTACACGTTATGCAGCAGGTCTTGGAAAAGTATTACTGAAAACAGCTCATTTGGTTCAGGGACATCCCATCTTTGTCCTTACTGATCATAGTGTTAGCAGCTATGTGACGTCTGCTTCATTCACTATGTCTTCTTTGAGACAAACTCGTCTCTTGAAAATTTTGACAGCTTCAAATGTTAACTATGTCTTTTCTGGTGTCAATATGGCTGACTGTATGGCTACAGGTGAACACCAGTGTACTGTACGTGTCACTCAACATGGAAAGGTAAGAACTGATCTCTATGCTATCCCCCTGAAACATGGACAAAAGTTATTCACTGATGGTTGCTGCTGGAGGCAAAACGATGGTACATTGATAGCTGCAGCTGCAGTTGTGTCTGTGCAGAATGGTAATTTTGTACCGTTGGTTAGCCAAATCCTTGACATCTCACCTTCAGCTCAAGCTGCTGAAGTCCTGGCTATTTGTCTTGCTCTAGAGGAGAGCAAAGACCAAGATGTCACTATTTACTCTGACTCTGCCTATGCAGTTAGTGCTTGTCTCCTTGATCTCCCTGGGTGGAGAGACAATGGTTTCTTGACAACTAAAGGCACTCCCATTGCACACAGGGAACTGATGGAACGCCTTTATGAGTCATTGTCTCTTCCTAAATCTGTGGCTATTGTTAAAGTTCCTGGCCACTCAAAGGCCAACACTCTTGTGGCCCGTGGCAATGCGGCTGCTGATGCTTATGCTAAACAGACTGCTAACTATTTGCCCACACAGTTAGTTGTACTGGACTCTGACTTATCACCTCCTCTTGATGAAACCTTCTTGATTGAACAACATTCTCAGGCTTCCCCTGAAGAAAAGACCATGTGGTTAGCTACTGGTTACAAATGTCTGGAATCTGGTCTTTGGGTAAGTAAGAAGGGCTTACCTGTTCTACCAATGTCTATTAAAAACTCTGTTCTGGAGGAGGCACACTCTCCCTCCCACATTGGCCCTCAGGCTATGATGACTAAACTCTTGATGTGGTCACATCCACACCTTTCTTCTATGGTATGGCAATTTGTTAATGACTGTTCCACATGTCAACTATTCAATGCCAGACCAACTCTGAAACCTGCTCCAGGTTCTTTTCACTCTGCTCCCTGGCCAGGAGTGGAGTGTGTCATTAACTATACTGACATGATTACCTCAGTTAATGGTAAATAAAGATAAAGATTCCTAATAGTCATTACTGACTCCTTCACAGGGTGGCCTGAAGCTTACCCCTGTGCTAAGGAAGATGCCACGTCTGTTATCAAAGCTCTGGTTACACATTACATCCCCACCCATGGTTTTCCTGCGTATGTGAGGTCTGACAATGGTACCCATTTTAATGCCCACAGTTTACAAAAAGCAGAAAAGATGTTAGGTCTACAACATAAATTTGGTTGTGTTTATCATCCACAGTCCCAGGGCAGGACAGAACGGATGAACAGAACGTTAAAAGAAAAACTGTCAAAGATTGTCTATCAGACAAAATTAAATTGGGTCCAAGCCCTCCCACTGGCTCTTCTGTCTGTCAGACAGACGGTTAATAAAACCACTGGTTTTGCTCCATTTGAACTAATGACTGGCAGGATTATGCCAGGCCCATCTGGTACCATTGTCCCTCACTCACAAATCCCCATCCCTGATTTGTCTCATCATGTCTATTGGAACCAACTTCACTCACTTGCATGTAGTCTTTTTCCTCAGGTTGCCTCATCGACGGCTGACCCTGCGGCTCCTCCACCTGACCCTCTGTGGACTCATGTTTACCTGAAGGTTCTCTCTAGGAAATGGTCTGAACCTAGATGGACAGGACCTTTTAAAGTGACTGCCAGAACTACCAAAGCTGTTCAACTCGAGTCTAAGGGCTTAAGGTGGTATCACTTCTCTCAAATCAGACCTGCTGATCCACCTTCTGCTTAACTTTAGTATACTTTTTCTTTATTTTTTCTTTATTTACATGGAAATATGTCGTTGTTTGGACTGTTTCCACAGTCCAAGAGAGGGAAGTATGTGGCTGGGTTCATTATGGGTTTAGGACCACTTACTGTGATTGTGATGTTATTTTTTCAGAAAAACATTGATGGTAAACACCAGACAGCTGGACGGACAGCCAGACAAATAGATGTAGATGACTACCCGAGACAGTATCCATGTACAAACAACAGGTATGCCTTGACAACACCAGCAAAACCACCAGGTACACTAACACCTCTGGAATTTTTTGTATACTTATTAGAATGTGGGGAAGATTAGAATTACATGACACTGGCAAGGAAAAGATTGACTAAACAACTGAAGAAACAAATAACACCAACCATGCTGACTGCAGCAAATTTAACATTACAAGCAAAAGTCCAACTGAGTAAAAAATATTCAGATATGCAACCAGGGTTTAATTATGGCTACTGTAATCACACTTTGTGTGTAATGTATGAGGAACTTTTAATAGAAGCACACAGGCAAGCAAATGTGTCAAACAGTCAAAGTACACTGGAACCACAGCTGGGTCACAGACGTCAAAAAAGAGAGCTAAACACATGTTACTGGACGACAGCAATGTCCAGCAGTTATAAGAACATGCCACAAAATCCTTGTGATGGTAACATCACGAAATCAGAGCAAACAGCATTTCTTACTTGTGTTACAACTCAAATGTGACTGAAACAACCCTAATCATAAAACTGGCATCGGTCCAACTTGGTGGGTACTCGGGTAACCAATGGGAGGAATCTAATGTCCTCTGTCTTAATCTCCATTGCTATCTTTGCAGCTCTACTGACCCTATGTGGATGTTGTTGTATTCCATGTATTAGAGGCCTTATTCAGAGATTGATTGATAGGGCAATAACCCCCCTTAAGCCACCAGGAATGTACACTCTTGTCCCAATCCATGATCTGGAAGACCCAAATGCTGATGTCATGCCTGCAGTTGTGGAGGCCATGGAGGACCAGTTCTGGCTTTAAACACAGGAAGCCATATATCCTTTTGGAAGATGGTGATTGATGTTTCTAAACGTAGTATGCTTAATTATGAAGTAGTGGGTTTCCTCTATTCTGTGTTATTATGAGTTGTGCTGTCACACGGTGTGATATGAAGGTTTTTTTGTTATAATTTTTACTCTTTTTACTATGTTTACTATTTTATCTAGATGTGCTGTGTTTATTATTTGGTGTGGCCTCTTTGAGGCCAAGAGAGGGAATGAAGAATAATAAAGATAATACAAAGTTTATTTGCTTGCTTAAAAAATACATTATTAGAGACATAGAGTGATAGAGATGTAGTTTGCTGCTTAGTTGCACAGGATGTTCTTTTACAGATAATGGCATAGTTGAGGAGCAGTGGAAAAACACCAGGTGCTGATGTGGCCTTGGATGTTACTGGGAGGAACAGAAACGGCGCCTGTCCAGTGAGAAGACTGTTAGAATAGATTCATGCATATTCATATTGTGCCTTACATGTACTGGGCAACTCAGATGACTTGTTGTCTCTCCGATGGTCAAGAGGACAACACAGATTGTGTGTTAGGGACCTGAGACCCAGAATATTCTGTATTAGCTTATTTTGTTAGAATAAATTGCTTGGTGGATAATTGCTCGTCGCCTGGATCATTTTTCTCGATTCTAAACATGCTCCAATTGTTAGACTAAAGCTTAAGTATTTTTTATGGAAAAGTATAGGAGTCAGATAGACATAGTTTAAGTTTAGTTCTAACAGAATGAATCCAATATTTATCCCTGTTTCACGTTGCCTCCCTTTTCTCTGTTTATGTTTTTTTCTTTTTTGTGCTGTTTCTCTGTAAAAAGATGTATCCAGAGCAGAAATTACACTTTCTCTGTTTTATTTGCAGCTGTTACTTCTTTTCCGTTTAAATTCCAGTTCATTTTAATTTGTTATTGCTACCTAACATTTTTTTAAGATAGACTCTAAAGCAGAGGTCGCATTAACCAAATATTTTTTGTCACTGACTTTTTTTTTTATAGCTGTAACAGAAAAATCTGAATGTCATCCGTCATTTTGACGGATTATTGTGTCGTCTTTGTCACGCTTCATTCAGTTGCAAAAAGGTCACAGCAGCTGAGTGTGAGTCGTTTTTTCAAACCGCCCAATAGTTCTGATATTGTTAATAAAGGTGAAAAAAAGAGGACATGATGCAGTGGAGGATGAAGGAGGAGAAACAGGAAACACTGAGCAGACACCGACAGATGTTACGGGATGATCAAGCAGCAAAAAGGAGGTGAAGAAGAGGGAGTGTTGTGTTCAGAGGGAACAGGAGTTTACGTGGCTGAGGTGGGAAGGATGAAAAATGTTCATGTACAAAAGCTAACAGTAACGGACTTGTCAGGGTTTGCACAGCAACAGAGATTAAATTTGGTTCAGTTCATTTTTGTTATTTCCTTTTGACGGAATCATATTGTGAAATATACTGCGTTCTGAAGAGTTCTATCACAAAATATTTCCACTTTTTGTTTAATTAACGTTATCTGTTGTTCATAAATAAAATTAATAATCTGTCCCCTGCTCGTCTTGAAATTTCTTAAAATGTGAGTAAAACTAAAAGCCAGTATAAGTATTATTAAAGTATGAAAATTTAAAATGACAGGTGATAATAGACTAGGACAAAAATTGTACGACTTTGTCCCTCAAAATGACGGATTGTGAGAAAGTCTAGTGCGACCTCTGCTCCAAAACCAATGGGCCTAGTACATTGCTTTGATTTTCATGAGGACTCTTATGATGAGTTCCCTAATGGACGGCGCTACTACTTTCAGCCAATCAGAACTGTTTTCACAGCGATCCACCCATTTAGAAACACGTTCACAGCTCTCCTCCTTTTTTTGAGTTTTATCTGAAATCACACAAAATAAAACTTTTAAATTCTACTGTAAACCTTTTATTTTAAATACAGCACACACCATTCATGTTTTTATGATTCATTATAATATTTTTATTTGATTTATTTAATGGACAAAGAAATCAACAAAAAGAACATAACCAATCTCTTTATTTTAACAAATGGGTAGAAAGACCAAAAGAAACCGACCGCTTCTTTCAGCCACAAAGCCACTACTAATGATCATTGTAATCATCAATCTAACTTTATATTTGTATAGACACACATTTATCTAATATACTCCCACATCTGACATAAATCCTATCAAAGGGATGATGTATTCTCAGTCGTAAGAAAACAAAACAATTTTTGTAAAAATGCAACAAAATATTCTAAAACAAAAAGAAATAAGCTATAATAAAATACTATCCCCAATTAAAATAAAAGAAACACACAACAAACGAAGATAAACTGCTCTTCGCCTGATGGACTAAAAGTTCTGAGAGTTGTTAAATTTGTTCAGGCTTTTATTAAATATGGAGAGCACTTTATTAAAATCCACTTATTGAGATGGATTTGTCTTATTTCAAACTAATGCTTTCAAAACCGAGTCAACAATTAAAATATAATAAGTTTAATCAGCTGTGTCATTTGTTTGATGTTTATTCAGTAAATACACTCAACACTTTTGACGAGAGGCTGTGATCTGAGCCAAACCTGATCCTGAAACTGTTCGACTCCTGCAGCTGATGTCGACTGTAATCCAGGCACAGTTCATCTCCAACACACCTAAAACTTCTGCTGCTTCTGCTGCGGGCCACTTGTGTTTTATTTTGGACTTTAAGGATTTTATTATAGCTATTTGTTCGAGTTTTGGAAAATTTTGTTGCATTTTTACAGTAATTGTTTTGTGTTTTCTGAATTGGTATGTGTTCGTTTGTTTTTGTTGTTTATTTTTTATTATTGTTGTTGTGACACTTTGAAGATGAGAATTTTTGATATTTATTTTGTTGAGTTAAGGTTTTAAAGTGTCCAGGCTGTAGTTTTTACCTTCAGCTTTGAAGAATCTGTTGAAGACGTACTCAATGAGTCGAGACTCTCTCCGGGTCCACTCTCGTTCAAACAGACGCTTCCATTCAGGTTTAAACTGGTCGTTTTCACAAACCATCGACACAATGTCTGCACAAGATCAGAATTTAAAGATCAAAACATTATTAGAAGTAATGATAAAATAATAAAAAAATAGGCATGCTTTTATCAAATATATGTCTTTTTAAGAAACTTCAGTCAGTCACATCTGTGAAGGTTCTCATTCATCCAGGACATCTTGAAGAAAAAGTTTAAGTAAAAGCATCTGGACTCAGTTTTGAAGGTGAAGATGTTTCTTCTCTAATTCCAAGAGACGTAATTAATTCTGAGATCAACTGTAAGAGAGCTCAGCTTTATCTCTAGAGGAGGAGTTTAACCTGCAACCAAACCTGATGGACTGTTCTGGTCTCATGGTCCTTGGCCATGAAAAGGAAGTGTGACTCCTGATGTGAGAGTCATTTAAGGCTTAAAAGAGTCGTTAGTGACACTGTTCTATGCAGGTGCTGTGTTTGTTGTTCGAGGGTGCAACTCTCAGGGCGGCAGTAGCTCAGTGGGTAGAGCAGTCGTCTTTTAACCCGAAGGTAGTTGGTTCGATTCCCGCTCTCCCCACAGTTCATACAGTCGTTGTGTCCTTGGGCAAGACACTTAACCCACCTTGCCTCCAGTGGCTGTAACATTACTGTAGAACAAGGTAAGTCGCTTTGGATAAAAGCGTCAGCTAAATGAATAAATGTAAATGTAAGGCAACATGAATCTGAGGCCACCTCCTCTGTTCAATGAGGGCTTTTTCACCCTTTTCTCAAACCATCTGGCCTCTCTGGACAGATCTGCAATATATTGCAGATGTTTTATTCCTTTTAGATTTTTTAGGCTCCTTCTTTTTATTAATCCTCTCTCATCTCAGATGTATGGTCCAATAAAACACTAACATTCAACAAACTCACCTGAAACTCTTCTCTTTACCTGCCCCTCATCTACCTGCTTCTAATCTGCCGTTTCATCATTGTTTGCATATTTTGTTTCTGTCATTTTTGTAAAGAGTTCATTAGGATTCTAGAGAGATAGTTTAAGGCTACTTACAAAGCACTTAATTATAGCGACAGAAATACGACATACCCAACCTTTAACCACACAGGTACAGAGCCAGGTGAGGGCAAATGTAAAAGTGTGTTACATAAACTGTGTAATGGAAGCTAATGTTTTAGTCTACATAAAAACTTTTACCCTGAGAGTAGCCTGACGTGAGCTAACGTCATGAGAGCGCTGCACCACACGGGGGCAGGGGTTTCCTTTACAAACTTAAAAAAATAGATAGCATAATTTACAACTATGCAATGTGTTATAATCTTTTTAATCTCCTATTTTTTATAGTTACTAGGTCCTCATAGTTCTCGTCAGGTCGTGTCAAATCTGATCATGTCATGTCCTTCTGTGTTGTTGCTGTTAGACGTAATGTGTCACTTCTCACATCAGCACAGAAACATGACTTACCAAACGCTCCACAAACTCTCCAAGAGTACATCAGTGACATGATCCTCAGAACCTCTTCTAGGCTTTTGCCACTCGTTTCATTTCTCAGGATTTTTTCCAGCTCCACTCTGTTAATATGGGCCTTAAAATCTAGACAAAAACATTTGCTTTTAAGTATTATTTTGTGCAGTAGAGAAAAAAACACAAGCTCATGACTTACTCCTGTACTTACTCATCAGTCGGCCCATGCTGTCACTGTCGAGGACTTCAGACATTGGTCTTTCATCCAATCTTATAACAATTTCATCAATTTCGTTTGGACCCCAGTCCCAGACCTGGTGCAGTACATCAACCATCTTTCTGAGGTCTTCATCGACTGGTTCTTCAGGAGTGTCCTGTTTATGGGGTTGGCTTTTGGCTGATTTCTTTTCCTTTGGAGCCGATTGACACATTTCCAAAACCATGTCCATCAGATGTTTTCTCTGATCCTCCATTTTGTTCTCGTCCTGCGTTGCCATCAAACACAAAGTATCTGTTCCAACAAAATCATTGAAGTAAATAATCCTCTAGTGCAAAGCCATATTGTACAAAACGTATTTGTAAATTTGGTCAAAACTTTTCTATTCTAGCATACTTCCACTATTTAAGGTGAAATCAGAAACAGTTTTTCTTGCCTAGACCAATCTGACTAAAATTTAATAGATGTGCTTTACTTGTGGCACTTGAAAGCCAAAGATAGTTATTTGGGCTAAAAACTACAGCAAAGATAAAAGCAAAAATAAAATATCAATTATTTTATTTTATTTTTTTTATTTTTTATTTTTTTATTTTTCAAACATATAAATTGCACGGAACACAAAATGCCACAAAAATTTAACTCCACAATGGCAAGTACAAACAAAGCAACACAACAAAATACATTGTATTGTAATATATTCTGTGCATGAGCTGATCAAAAAATCAAAACGACACTAAATTTAACAAAACAAAATCTCAGATTTAGTAACTGTCCCTTTAAATATTACATCCTGTGGATGGTGCTAGAGAGTCCGCCAAAACCAAAAAGTGTAAAAATTTGATATAATATATTATAAAAAATAGCCCAAGAAAACCGCAACCTGCAACTCCTCAAACCTGGCAACACTGCCCAATGGGTCTCGCAACTAGACATTTGTTTTTGTGTTTCTGCTCACAGGCTGCTGAATGAAGGCTGTGTGACGTGGATAATCCAAGTCTGCCATGTTTCCACCAGATGTGGCTAAAAACTACTCACTGCTTCTTTAAACAGAGTAAAAAAGCTCACATACCTGTTTCCACACTGCTCCACAAGCCACACCAGTGCCTCCCCTTCGTTCTCAATGTGAAACTCAATGTCAGACTCAATGTCAGACTTTGGAATCCAGTGTCGCCCAGTGAACACTATAATTGTATTGTCCCAGACTGACTCTCCCAACGGCTTCATATTGTCTCTTAAAATATTCAGCTGCTCTTGTGTGACGGACGTATCAGCCGGAAGCATGAGCAGGAACGCATTTTTGGAGCCAGTGTTGTGTTGAGAAGCTTTAGTGCACTCGAATCCCTTGTTAATCTCTTCTCTGACGCTGCTTGGGACCAAACGAGCATCAAAGTGCTTCCACCATCCGGGAATATCCACAACACTCACCTTCACTTGATTTGTCAAAACAGTCTTTGTTTCTTTGATAAACTTCTCTGTTCTTCCCTCCTTTTCAGGAATTCCCAAAATGGCACAGTGCACATATGTTTTGTTGGAAAAAACCCATCCCAGCAAGACGATGGTTATATCAGAAACAACTGCACCTGAAGAAAAAGTATCAAAGATCAAATAAAAATGTCTCATGAATCTTTAAGTAAATACTCTTGTGTATGAGTATTCCAAGTCTTAATTTGTGTCTGATGCACCTCTAAAATTGTGATCTTGCAAAACTGAATTTGGCTCATTTTACAGCTTAACTAGAGAAATCTAATAATTAAACAAGAACTGAATCTATAGACATATTATTATCCAACGCTATTTTGGAAACAGACTTAACAGGAGGCATCAGTTGTAGAGTAGAAAAATGGAGCCATAAAAAAACATAATGTCTTGTGTATTTTTAAACCCAACCAAGCCCCTAAAGAACTCACCTGAGAAGAATTAGAAAAAGATGCTGGATAAGAACATGTACAGTGCAGAAATAAATGGTAGAACTTCACAAACCTTTAGCTGTCTTTTCTTTTCTCTTCTTCTTCCTTTGTCTCCTCAGCTCTGCTCTCCTCTTCACTTCTTCCCTGGGTTGTTCAATTTTCTCAATTTCATTCTGGTCTATTTGAAAATGTCTGCCTCCATTGCTCTGCAGCATCTCCTCGACCTTCTCCAGCAGTCGTTCACTCAGAGGAGGAGAGGTGCTGGTGCTGTCGAACACGTATCTGTGCCCACATCTCTCCAGGAGCTCTGCCAGGTTGGACCCTTCTCCTTCGATGTACTCCTCGATGGAAGTCTTGCCCAGCCAGTCTCCACAGGTGAACAGCACAACGGTGTGGCTCCAGACGTCTTCTCCAAACAGACCTAAATGAGCTTTGATGGAGTTGAAACATGTCGAGGTGAAGGGTAAGTCCACCTCCACGAGTAAAACAAAAGCGTGGGGTCCGGGCCGGCAGTGGGTCACACTCAGCACCAGTTCATCTTTAACCAGTCGAGACGTGTCACAAAGATGATAACCTCTGAACCAAACTGGAGCTTTGTACAACTGGACTTTTTTACCCTTCACTTTCCCGAATTGAGTCACACCTTGATTATTGTGCCTTTCCCAGTTAAACTCTGTGCCTCCTAAGATTCGATTACAGACCGACCTGATCCCGAATCTCTGAGATCCAACCAGGATGAGGCGCACATCTGGAAGATTAGAATAAGAAACAAGAAAGTTATGAAGAAGGTAATGTACAGCACAATGCAAAGGTTTTAGACAGGTAAGAATTAAGTTTTATTTTTTTTTCTTAATTTACAATGAGGCTGCAAAATATTAGATAAACATACAATAAGTCTTTACAATATTGTGAACAACATGAGCTGCAATAACTGAAAGTTCTTTGTCAAAGTAAAAAAATGTTATGGCAAGGCTCTGGAGTAACTTTCATTTTCACGTCAGCAAGAGCTAAGCTAAGACAGACTGGTAGGTTAACCAGATTTCTCACTTTGAGCGGTCGTCCCAGCACCAGTGGGTCGCCTTTGTGCCAAGTCTCCAGAATGTGTGTTGGATGTGTTTACGCCTGGGCCAGAGTTGGAGAAAGGATATGCACAGTTTCATGCCTCGTTATGAATCTTATCCTGTTTACTTGGTAGGTGGAGCGTGCATAAGCAAGCTTTATAAATATTGACCCTGGTCTAGTTGGTGCTGGATCTGGGGTTGCTCACTTTAATTTTGCAAACTGATAAAAAAACAAAACAATTACGTTTCATAAAACTTCTTCTGCTTCATTAAATTAAATCTTTCTGGTTTCTGTTCAACTGACTTTCCCTCGATAGGAATCCTGTCTGACCAGAAGTTACCATTTATCTAACGTCTTTATCTGCTTCTGTTTGTTCTTTACTGGAAATCCAACTCAAACAACAGTAACGTTTGAAACAGCACAGCTATCACTGACAATTATTTAGATTTATTATTTTATTGTTCCCAATCAATGCTCGACTCTTTAAAGTTATTAAATAAAGCAGGTAATCTTAGCTGTGTTTAGGTATATTAATAGAACTAATATTAGACACTAATAAAATGTTAACTATAATAACTGCAGATATTCAGCAGTATTTGCCTAAAAGCATAATCAAAAATAATATTTACATTGGTGAGTATTTTTCATAAACTTTTCATTTACTTTTTATTACAAAAAAGTATTTAAACATGTGTGACAGTGTAATGTGTTTAAACCAAAACAAAAAAGTCAATTCTGACTCTGACTCTGAGTGTCACAGCAAATACAGAACAGCCTTTAACCAGGAAACTACCCTTAGAGGAATATAAACTGGAATGTCATAGTTCTATTTGAAACTACAGCACAGTGTGAAGTTATTCTGACTTTGACGCAAACTGTTTCTGGATTTTTATCAAAAAACAGACTCAATTCACAAAAACAAATACAAGTCGACCTCATCCAACTTCTGGAAAGCTACATCACATTTTCTTTAAAGAAACTGTTACCAACATTTTATTAACTTCTTTGTACATTTCTTTTCTGTCTGTCATTTAAAATTTCACTGCAGATTTACTTTATATATAAAATAATCTTTGCTCTCACCACAGGACGTGTCTTTGTCCATGTCGGAGTGTGAAGATGAGCTGGTTTATTCTTCATGTAAAACCTGAAATGAAGTCTTGTCAGTCGGTTACGCTGTTTTTCCAACCGACAGTGATGTGTGAAGCTCTCAAACCGGTTCAGCCGGGATGAAGAGCCACACCAAGAACAAAGCCAGGAAGGTTGTTTTGTGAGTACTTTCGAACAATGTGATCCGGGTTAGACTGAGGTAAGGAACACATTAAAATCAAAAGTAAAAAATAACAAAAAGGGAACAAAAAGAGAAAGAAAAGGGTTTGTTTTTACTGTCTGTATGTTAAGAGACTTTTACTTTACAGAGTAAATGAGCAGACGATGGAGACTGTATGATTCGAAATGAATAGGTTTAATCTTTGCAAAGAGAAACAAAACAGATGCACAGTAACAATGGAACACAGAGGGTTTTGCTTAAAGGTGTAAACAATGCATGATGCTTTTATAGGTTTACATTATGCCAGCCCCCCCAGCTCCAGGGTCGTGGATGGACGTGTATTGAGCTGACGTGTCAGTCCTAGATGTGTGTCACTAAGTGGACAGGACAGGACTAAACTCCTACAACCCAAAAAATGTACAAAGACATCTCGTGGGTGGGTGGAGGGGTTACGGAAGGAGGGAAAACAAGAAACTTGGACAAAGGCACAGGAACACACTTGGAAAAGGCTTGAGGAGAACAGATGCGTCGGGTCCGGCCCTTGAACACTGGTCGGCCGGACGGGGCGCTAGGAATGAAACAGAGGCGTCGGATCCGGCCCTCCGAATTAGTGGCAGGACGGGAAACTCGGGGAATGCTTGATGAGTCGGGTCCGGCCCTCTGAATTAGTGGCCGGACAACGCTCGATGAAACAGATGCGGCACGTCGGGCCCTTGTAACTGGTTGGCCCGACGTGGCGCTAGTGGCAGGAGGTGGTGCCGGGACAGGCACAAGGGGGGAAAACAGTTGTGCCGGGAATGACATACTCAGAACAGGATACTCAGAACAAGGGATTCTCAGGATTTACCGACAAACAATCCCAGGGCAAGGCTCATACGGGACACAAAACTCTGGACAAAACTACTCGGGACCAGGCGGGACACAAAGAAAAAACACAAGACCAGGAAAGGACCAAAAACACAGAACCACGAGACGAGGGGGAAAGGACCGGACGGGGCTAACCGGGAGTAGAGGTGAAAAGACCGTAGGGAGGACCAGACGAGTGAAGGACCAGAAGAGGGAACGATCCATTAGCAGGTGCAGGGACTGGACGATGGCTGGAGGATCTCCGGAGGTGATCGGCGAGAGGATCACCGGGATCACAGAGGGAATCAAGAGGGTCCGGCGGAGGCACACAAGCCCGCAGGGATGCCGGGCTGGAGGGACCAAACGAGGAAGCAGAGTCTTAAAGGATTCTTGGTGGTCCAGGTAGGCGCTGAGGCGAAGACTCTGGAAACAGTTCTGGGGCTGAAGCAAAAACTCAGGCAAGGAAAAAACGGCAAGAACATGGACAAAACTCAGGCAGGAAAAAAAAAATGCAGGAGCTCTGGGGTTGCAGAGTCTCAGTTAAGGCCAGGTCATTCTGTCACGGCTGATGGCCCAGGATCAGGAAGACCCCAACACAAACCCACAGAGTCAGGTAAAATGTTTAAAAGTTTATTTAAGGATAAAGTAATCAAAAGAACATCCAGGAAAACAAATAACCAAGGCTAAGGTCCGAGCGTACACAAATTCCAAAAAAAAAAAAAAAATTACACTGAATAGACAGGCATGGGATCTTAAGGTAACATAGACAAAAACAGACTAGGAATTCCACAAAAGACATAAGGAACACAGACAAGACTTACAGGTACAGAGACAATGACCTGGCACAGAGCAACTGGGCAAACAGATATAAATAGACACAGACAACGAGGGACAGGTGAAACACATTAGGGCGGAGCAGGTAATCACACAAGAGGGAAAGACACAAGGCAGAAGTCAGTTAAAGACAGACAGGGTAAATACATTTCAAAATAACAACTGGAACTCAAATACAACTTGACACCAAAATAAGATACAATAACTACAAAAACTACAAAGAACATCACATCAGAACCAAAACACATACCAAAGAAGACACCAAAAACATGAACCCTGACATCTTCACTATTTGTCAGTGACTGTCCTGGACACATCTATTGCTCAGTCTGTCCGTCCTGACTCTGGATCCTCCTTCTGTGGTCCTCCCTGAGGTTCGCTGGTCCTGATGGAGGTTCTAAGAACAGATGTCTAGTTCATCCCTTTGTTATTGTGACACTGAGATACATAAATAAAACTTAATAGATTATTGTAATTATTATTTAGCTTCATGTTGTTATTTCTCCTGATGTGATTTTTGTGATTATTATAACTCCAGTCTGTGACAAGAATGAAAATGTGTCTTTAAGAAAAATTGTAACAGAAGAAAGTTTTTTTCTGATGTTGCTCTCATCTCATTATCCCAGACACATTCTTTATCTCTTTTTAAATAACGGTCTAATAAAACAAAAAACATCTGCTAATTCCTCTGACAACTCATCACGGTGCATTTTGATTGGTTTATGACTTGTTTAGACCACTTCCTGTGTCTGAATACATCAGTGTGTTACAGGATACAGCTCCTCTTTTTCTAATGTCACCCAGTCTGCACAGCTTTACAAATATAAGACTATGATTCAAGTCAGTGCTCGGATCAGGATTATTTTAGTTCTGTGCATCATCCCAACATCTCTTGTATTTCTGCCTCTATTTATAGCAGAATGTCTTTTTGTGTCAACTTTACGTGATCCTTTTCAATCTTTTTATTCACTTCCTGTCGGCTTCAGCAGCCGTTTAGAATTAACACAGACTGTGGCCGAATCAGAAGAAACCCGTTAGGAAGTATTTACAACAATAAACATAAACATCTGTTGAAAGTCTTTAATATTAACAAAAAAGCATTCTTTAAAATGTTATATAATACATTATTAAGTTTTCAGAGTAAATAAGTTTATTGCACAACCCATTAAAACAACAACAACAATATATTGTATAATGTTATGATTTTGTCTCCAGTGTTATTTTTTACAGAAAATGTAAAAGTTAAATAAGAATTACAGAAGTTATGTGATATTCTGGTAATTCCTTAAAAATGTTCACAGTTTTTAATTTGAAGGTAATGTATTCTAAGTTATTTTATTTTGGCTTTTACAGGTTTTACTGTTTAATAGTATTTCACCGTAACTCTTCTGGATAAACTGACTAATTAAATGTGTAATGTGATAAATGAACATTTGAGCAAAACTAGAAATACTGCATATGACTTAAACTAAACTTTTTTTGCTGCTTTTGTTCAGGTCCATGTGTTTAACACGTGTTACATTTATCACATCCAGTTACTCTCGACCAACACTGGAGAAAACAGGATTTATACAACACTGTATTTAACCATTTTAAACATTAAAACTTGCCATTAAAGGGACAATATGACAATGATATTCACATTTTCTGCCCTACAATAAACATTATAACAACATACAAAGCCATTCTTTATAATAAAGCCTTTCATAAAGATTTGACGTCTACCACAGCTGAGACATAAAGTGAGTTCATATTAAACAGGTAAGAGATGACATCCAGTCTTAGCTTATGAATAATATCAAAGATTACACAAAGTCTGACACTGAAGCTCAGGGATCGATTGTTGAAGCTAAAGTATTTGTGCGTTTTAAGATTAGTGTTTGTGTAAAATAATCAATCTGTAAAAGTACAAAAACTAAAAGTCTTACACACAATGTGATTTATTTACCCAATGTCATTCTGTATTTGTCAAACTACTGTCCAATTAAATAAAAAATAACATTAACATAGTAACAGATTTCAGAGATGTCCTTTTACTCTGAAAACACGTGGGTAGATTCTGTGATTCTGAGACAGATTTTATTAAATCAGAAAAGAAGGATTGTTCGGTGCTGGTGATAAAAACATAGTGTACTCAGCAGCTGCTTAGAGATAATACACACTGTTGGGTTCAGCCTGTAAGTCCAAACTCAGGGCACACAAAACTCAACACAAATATGTACTCTGTATCTAGAGTTTCAGTTAGACTTTTAGCTTTTACAGATTGATCTTTTTACGCACACAAAATCACAAATACCTTTTCAACAATAATAGCTCCATAACAGACAAACATGTTTATGTTTAATCTATAATAGTCTCTCCTAAATATACATAAGAAAATATAAAATGAGTTACATGTTCAGATGAACTTTTCTCTTTAGTAGAACTTATACAAGGTATGACATTGGAAACCTCTTCTATATTTTAAAAGCCCATTCTACTTTTGTTAATGCATATTTTCTCAAGAGATAAAAAAATAAAAATATCTTACAAACAGCAGAGACATGTAGGAACAGAGCTTTTCAGATCCTGAGCAGTTCTTCATATACCGGACTTCATCTTAATGGCAGCACACAGACAATTTTATTCCTTTGTGAGTATTATACTTTACTTACTTTTTTACTTCTGTCATTTTTGCAAACTCAAAACATACTTATTTCACCAAACGTATGGAGACTGATTGATTATAGGGTTAGGTTTACACTGGCTGTAGCTGTAGGTACACACTCAACCGCTCATATTATTATTACATCTGCCTATTACAGTTTTTTTTCTTTTCTGTTACTTTCTTTCTGTTAAAATTTAAGGTCATTTTATTTTTCAAATGCTACTTCACCTTTTTTAAGATAAGACTCCAAGTCTAGTTTTAAGTCAAAACCAAGGGACCTACATTGCTTTGACTTTCTTGAGGACTCTTGTGATTAGTTCCCTAATGGACGGCTCTACTTTTTCCAGCCAATCACAACTGTATCTATTATCCTTTAATGGGTCAGAAACATATTCATAGAGTTCGCAGCGATCCAGCCAATCAGAAACATGTTCACAGCTCTCCTTTCTCTTTTTAGATTCATCTGAAATTACACAGAATAAAACTTATTTTAAATACAGCACGAACCATTCCTGTTTTTATGATTCATTCAAAGACATCTTTTTTTCCAACAAATATATAGAAAGACCAATAGAAACTGACTGCTTTTTGAGCCACAAAGACACTACTAATGATGATTGTAATCATCATTTTAAGATAGCAATACAATAAACTTTATATTTGTACATACACACATTTATTTCATATACTCCTATTTCTGATATAAATATGATCAATTATGGGGTATGTATACTCATGAAAGCTTCTTACATGTGCTTTGTTGTAGAATCTCACAGAAGGCTGTACGTGGAATTTATAAAGCCTTCTCAGCTTTATCTGAGCTGTGTGCGTAACTCCAGGCCCCTCGCTCCTCATTAACATATCATTATCATATCATTAACATACAACAGTCCAGAGCAGATCCAACAAAAGCTCCACTTCCACTGCTGCAGAACAGCAATATTATGAATTATGAAATGCATATATATATATATATATATATATATATAATATTTCATTTCATAAATCTATAAATGTTGACTGAACATTGTAGTTTACAATAAGGTTTTTGTGGTCTGGTCATGTATTCACCCAGTGGTTCTCAACATTTCTCTAAACTACCATTCGCCACTGAAGGTGTCAGGACCCACCTGTCATACCTCTATTCCCCACTAGTGTGCAGCCACACTTTGAGAAACACTGTACTTAGTTAACATTTCTCCCATTTAAATTCCCAAAGAAAATATAAGATACGCACAACAGAAGTTTTAAGTGTGTTTGAGATGAACTGCACTTCAACTGATGGACTAAAAGTTCTGAGAGTTGTTAAAACTGTTCAGGCTTTTATTAAATATGGAGGGCACTTTATTAAATTCGACTTATTGAGGTGGATTTGTCTTATTTCAAACGAATACTTTCAAAGCTAACTTAACAATTAAAATATAATTTAATAGTTTAATCAGCTGTGTTATTTGTTTGATGTTTATTCATTAAATACACTCAACACTTTTGAACGAGAGGCTGTGATCTGAGCCAAACCTGATCATGAACTGTTCGACTGAAATGCAGATGTTTTTATCACCGACTCCTGCAGCTGATGTCGACTGTAATCCAGGCACAGTTCATCTCCAGCACATCTAAAACTTCTGCTGCTTCTGCTGTGGGTCACTTGTGTTTTATTGTGGACTTTAAGGATTTTATTATAGCTATTTGTTTGCATTTTGGAAAATTTTGTTGCGTTTTTACAGTAATTGTTTTGTGTTTTCTGAATTGGTATGTGTTTGTTTGTTTTTGTTGTTTATTTTTTATTATTGTTGTTGTGACACTTTGAAGATGTAAATTTTTGATATTTATTTTGTTGAGTTAAGGTTTTAAAATGTCCAGGCTGTATTTTTTACCTTCAGCTTTGAAGAATCTGTTGAAGACGTACTCAATGAGTCGAGATTCTCTCCGGGTCCACTCTCGTTCAAACAGACGCTTCCATTCAGGTTTAAACTGGTCGTTTTCACAAACCATCGACACAATGTCTGCACAAGATCAGAATTTAAAGATTAAAACATTATTAGAAGAAATGATAAAATAATGAAAAAATCAGGCACGCTATTTTCAAAAGTGGGTCTATTTAAGAACCTTTTGTCAGTCCTCAGTCACGTTTATATCTGGTTGGTAATATTTTTGGCAATATTTCTTCTATTTTATGCTTTTGCCTTTGGATTGGCTCATATGAACTAGTTAACTGCTTTTCAGAGTCACTTTACAAATGAATTTATTTAACATCACGTCTTCTGCTGTTGAGACGTGATGTCCACTTTGGTTTTTGTCACTTCACACTTCAGCACAAAAACATGACTTACCAAACGCTCCACAAGATCTTTGAGAGTACATCAGCAACATGATCATCAGAACATCTTCTAGGCTTTTGCCACACATTTCATTTCTCAGTATTATTTCCACCTTCACTCTGTTAAGATGGGACTTCAGATCTAGACAAAAACATTTGCTTTTAAGTGTTTTTGTGCAGCAGAGAAAAAAAATACTTGTGTACTGTTTCTGTACTTACCTACACTCCAGGACATGCTTCCATTTTTGAAGACTTCAGACATTGGTCTTTCCCACAATCTTACAGAAATTTCATCGATTTCGTTCGGACCCCAGTCCCAGACCTGGTGCAGTACTTCAACCATCTTTCTGAGGTCTTCATCGACTGGTTCTTCAGGAGCGTCCTGTTTAATGGGTTGGTTTTTAGCCGATTTGTTTTCCTTTGGAGCCGACTGACACATTTCCAAAACCATGTCGATCAGCTCTTTTCTCTGAGCCTCCAGTCTGCTCTCGTCTGCGTCGACATTGAACACACAGTGCCTGTACCAGTACAAAACCACTGAAGTAAATATTCCTCTTGTGCAAAGCCATAATGGATAAAATGTATTCGTAAATTTGGGTAAGGGGAAATTTCAAATAAAGTTTCAACTGTTTTTCTTGCCTAGACTTTTCTGACTAAAACATAATATGTGCTTTATCTGTGTCACTTGAAAGCAAAAAAGAGTTATGTGGCCTAAAGAGTACAGCAAAGACAAAAGCAAAAATAAAATATAACACTTTTTGATGCAAATATACACATGAGAATGAACGCACAAGTTAATCAATAAAACAGCTCTAAAACTGAAAAAAAGTATAGTTTGTCCATTTAAATATTACATCCTGTGGGTGGCGCTAGAGAGTCCATCAAAAACATAAAGTGTATAAAACGGGCTATAAATAGGAAGGCCTTTGTGTGGGCTACAAGGACTCAGCCCCGTTTGAACGGCTACTGGCTCTGAGAAGAGTGGAAAAGAAACCTGCCTAAAGAGAATGAAAATAGCCCAATCACACTGTTTTTATAAAGGAACATCTTCAAACATCTTCATCATCAAATGATGTTCTGGCATTTGAAAAATCTGTTTCAGTAGATCACTGAGGTGACCTCTAAGGTCAGTTTTGCAATTGTTGCAGTAAACTTCATCTTTATTGGAAACATTGACACTCCATTCCATTCATTTCTTTCTGTATTTCCCACATATAGCTGACGTTTGTAGTCCTTTGATCACGGACCTGGGTACGATTAGGGTCAGTTCGGGATGGGTTGGTACAGGTAACCCCTTCAAGAAGCATGACACCAAGAGTGGTGTCTGGGACGTCAACACTGAGTGAGACCCACCGTCCAATCAGCTGACTACAGTATTCACCTACGTTCCTCCCAAAGTGCATCACAAAGATGAACCCGTATGTTTTAAAAACCCAGTGGAACACTTCTAGAAATGAAAACGCCCAAGAACCAACCCAACCTGAACTGACCTGCACCGCACTGTCCCAGTGGAAACGATGCCAATCAATACCTAATGAGATGTTCATTCAACTGTTCTGCAGTGGTTCCCAAGTATCATTCACTGCTTTAGAACCTTCTAACATACTGTTCCATTTACTTTGTCTTTTTACATTTACATTTAGTCATTTAGCAGACACTTTTATCCAAAGCAACTTACATGAAGCTTCCATTCACCAGTGTGACAGTGTTGGAGGCAAGGTGGGTTAAGTGTCTTGCCCAAGGACACAACAACAGTATAAACTGTGGGAGAAGCGGGAGTTGAACTGCCTACGTTATTGTTGAAGGACAATCGCTCATTCCACTGAGTCACTGTGTCCCAGTGGCAGAGCGACTGAGTGCTGGTGATTCTTAATCGTTTTTTGTGAACTCTGTTAGAGGAAATTCCCGGCTATTGTCGAATAACACACTTTAGTTAAGTGTCCTGCATTTTTCTGCTTCGTCGCACATAAACTGTCTTGTTGTCCCACATTTGGTTTGTAAAAATATGGTAACCCTAGTCTGAGGTGGATAATCCAGGTCTGCCATGTTTCCACCAGATGTGGCTAAAATCTACTCCTGCTCCTTTAAACAGAGTAAAAAAGCTCACATACCTGTTTCCACACTGCTCCACAAGCCACACCAGTGCCTCTCCTTCGTTCTCAATGTGAAACTCAATGTCAGCCTCTTGAATCCAGTCAGCTCCAGTGAACACTATAATTGTATTGTCCCAGACTGACTCTCCCAACGGCTTCATATTGTCTCTTAAAATCTTCAGCTGCTCTTGTGTGACGGACGTATCAGCCGGAAGCATGAGCAGGAACGCACTTTTGGAGCCAGTGTTGTGTTGAGAAGCTTTAATGCACTCGAATCCCTTGTTAATCTCTTCTCTGACGCTGCTTGGGACCAAACGAGCATCAAAGTGCTTCCACCATCCTGGAATATCCACAACACTCACGTTCACTTGATTTGTCAAAACAGTCCTTGTTTCTTTGATAAACTTCTCTGTTCTTCCTTTCTTTTCAGGAATTCCCAAAATGGCACAATGCACTGATGTTTTAAAGGCAAAAACCCATCCCAGCAAGACGATGGTTATATCAGTAACAACTGGACCTGGAGAAAAAAGTTTAAAATTTAAACTTATAAATCTATAAGTATATACTCGTGTAAATGAGTATTTATGCAGCCATGGCCTAATTTAAAGCTCTTTAGAAAACAGTCGGCTTCACAAGAAGCATCTGAGTAGAAGAGCAAGAAAAACAGAGCCATAACAAAAACATAACAACATAACAAAACATAAAATAGCATAATCTTTGTGTCTTTTATTTTTTATCTTTGTATTTTTAAATCCAACCAATATCTTTTTCCATGTTTCTCTCTGATGCTCCTAAAGAACTCACCTGAAAAGAATAAGGTAAAGATGCCATATAAGACCATGTATATTAAATAAATAAATGGTAGAACTTTACAAACCTTTAGTTTGTTCCTCTTTTCTCTTCTTCTTCCTTTGTCTCCTCAGCTCTGCTCTCCTCTTCACCTCTTCCTTGTGTTGTTCAATTTTCTTGATTTCATTCTGGTCTATTTGAAAATGTCTGCCTCCATTGCTCTGCAGCAGCTCCTCGACCTTCTCCAGCAGTCGTTCACTCAGAGGAGGAGAGGTGCTGGTGCTGTCGAACACGTATCTGTGTCCACATCTCTCCAGGAGCTCTGCCAGGTTGGACCCTTCTCCTTCGATGTACTCCTCGATGGAAGTCTTGCCCAGCCAGTCTCCACAGGTGAACAGCACAACGGTGTGGCTCCAGACGTCTTCTCCAAACAGACCTAAATGTGCTTTGATGGAGTTGAAACATGTCGAGGTGAAGGGTAAGTCCACCTCCACGAGTAAAACAAAAGCGTGGGGTCCGGGCCGGCAGTGGGTCACACTCAGCACCAGTTCATCTTTAACCAGTCGAGACGTGTCACAAAGATGATAACCTCTGAACCAAACTGGAGCTTTGACCAGCTGGACTTTTTTACCCTTCACTTTCCCAAAATGAGTCAAACCTTGATTATTGCGCTTATCCCAGTCAAACTTTGTTTCTCCTAAGATTCGATTGCAGACAGACTCGATCCCGTATCTCTGAGATCCAACCAGGATGAGGCGCACATCTGGAAGATTAGAATAAAAAAATAAAAACAGTGCCCAGGTTTTAGACAGGTTTAAAGAAATGTAATATGTTGTAAAAAAAAAAATACAATAGGGCGTAACAATATTAGTAAAACATGCAATGTGTCTTTAGAGAGAACAACATGAGCTGTATTTATTGAATATTCTTTGACAAACTAAAAAAATGAAATACAAGGCTCTGGAGTAAGTTTACTGTTCTGAGGTGAGTCCAGTCCAAAGAGACTCAGTCCTGTTTTTGTTCTGTCAGAGGGAGTTCTCTGTTCCAAGTGTCTATTTGTCTAATAATAATAACCTGTCGTTTAACACAGCTCAGTCTGTCCCACAGTTTCCCTCTTTGTCCTGCATTAACAGACTTGTCCCACATTTTGTTTAAATGATCTGGTCACTTTGATTTTGCAAACTTTAAAAAACTTTAAAAAATTACATTTCATAAACCAGCCTTCTTCTGCTTCATTAAGTTAAATCTCTCTGGCTCCGGTTCAGCTGACTTTCCCTCGATAGGAATCCTGTCTGACCAGAAGTTACCGTTTATCTAACATCTTTATCTGCTTCTGTTTGTTCTTTACTGGAAATCCAACTCAAACAGTAATGTTTGAAACAGCACAGCTATCACTGACAAACTTTTGTATTTATTATTTTATTGTTGCCAATCAAAGCTCGACTAAAGTTAAGAATTAAATTAAGCAGGTAATCTTATCTGTGTTTAAGTGTATTATTAGCACTAATATAATGGTAAATATAATATGTGCAAAATGATACAAATATCAAGAAGTATTTGGTTAAAAGCTTAAAAATATATATCAATAAATAGAATATACAACAAACACAATATATTCCATCCATTTCATTTTAATCAACAAGAACTCCAACTCAACTCAGAACAACAGCCTTCAACCAGGAAACAACCCTCAGATGAATATAAGACTGGAATGTAATAGTTCTATTTGAAACTACAGCATAGTCTGAAGTTATTCTGACTTTGATGCAAACTGTTGCTGGATTTTATCAAAAAACAGACTCAAGCCACAAACAACTTCTGGAAAGCTACATCACATTTTCTTTTACAAAGAGTTTATTAACTTTGTTGTTTATTTTTGCAGATTTGCTTTATATATAAAATATCTTTGCACTCACCACAGGACGTGTCTTTGTCCATGTCGGAGTGTGAAGACGAGCTGTTTTCTTCTTCATGTAAAACTGAAATGAAAGCGTCTCAGTCTCCTGCTCTTCTTCAATAATCGACAGTGACGTGTGAAGCTCTCAAACCGGTTCAGCTTTACCCTCATGAAGAGACACACCAGGAACAAAGCCAGGCATGTTGTTTTGTGAGTTCTTTGGAACAATGTGATCTGGTTAGATTGCTCTAAGGAACACATTAAAATCAAAAGTAAAACGTAACAGAGAAAAGGAAAAAAAAGGGGCCTGTTTTTTTTTTTTTTTTTTTTTTTACTTTCAATGAAAACAAAGTGTCCCAAAAAATGTAACCATAACAGAAGACTTTGGTAACTCAGCAGTTTATGGTCCACTTTCTAAAAGGTGGAGTTAAATAGTGCAGTCTGTGGTTTGGACAAAAGAGATTCATTTATATAGAACTGAATTGAATATAACTCAAAAATTTTAAAGTGAGCACAACAGACTTTAAGACTGGAACATTAAACAAAAAGAGGATTTTAAATTATTTTGCATTGGATCCGCTCCTTGTTCTCGATAACCTTAACATGATTAGTTAGTCAAGAATAACACAAATGTAATATTTTTTGTCCTGCATAGTTCAATCTTAGTGTCTCTTAATAAACAGCATTTGCCATATTAATCAGGGCTTATAAAAGACTAAACAAGTGTTAAACAGCGCTCCACCCACGTTCATGAAACAAATCTCAAGTTTGTGACACATTTCTCAAATATGCATTTCCTGACAATATCTTTGACATTTTTGGATTGTATCCAAAGCAATTTACAAAATAGAAAAACAATGGAAGGAATTTTTAAAGATGTCTACAGAATCTGCTGATCTTGTAGCAGCAGTAGATCATTCCACCAATGAACAGATCCAGAGAAAGTACGTGAGAGGGATTCTTTTCCTTTTTGGGATGGTACCACCAGACGTTGTTCATTAGCAGAGCGCAGGGATCTGGTAGAACATAGGTCTGTATCAGTGAGTGAAGATATGAGGGGGCGGAGCCAGTGGTGGTCTTGTAGGACAAGAGCATAGCTTTGAACTTGATGCGTGCCTCAACCGGGAGCCAATGTAACCTAATGAGGAGAGGAGTTACGTGCGCTCTCTTCGGTTCTTTAAAGACCACTCTTGCTGCTGCATTCTGGATCAGCTGCAGAGGTTTGGTTGTGCAGCAGGAGTCCAGACAGAAGAGCACTGCAATAATCCAGTTTGGACAAGACAAGAGCCTGGACTAGGATTTGCGTAGAGTGCTCCGATAGGAAAGGTCTAATGTTCCTAATGTTGTAGAGGATGAATCTACAGGACCTGGTGGTGCTGGCAACATGACTTTTGAAGTTTAGTTGATCATCAATTACCACTCCCAGATTTCTGGCAGTGCTGGACGGTGTAATGGTGGATGAGCCTAGTTGAATGGAGAGGTTGTGGTGGGTCTTTGGGTTGGCATGAATCACTAGCAGTTCTGTTTTTCCAAGGTTCAGCTGCAGGTGATGGTCCTTCATCCAAAGTGAGATGTCACTCAGGCCGAGACACGAGCAGAGACCGTCGGATCATCAGGTTGAAATGACAAGTGGAGTTGAGTGTCGTTTGCAGCAGTGATAGGAAAAGCCATGCTTCTGAATGACAGAGCCAAGAGATGTCATGTATATGGAAAAGAGTAGCGGTCCAAGCACTGAGCCCTGAGGCACCCCTGTATTAAGATGTTGGGACTCAGAGACCTCATCTCTCCAGGATACTCTGAATGATCTATTTGAGAGGTAAGACTTGAACCATTGCAACACCATTCTAGAGACACCCATCGCACTGAGAGAAGACAGGAGGATGTGATGGTTAACGGTGTCAAAGGCAGCAGACAGATCCAGTAAGATGAGGACAGATGACTTGGATGTTGCCTTTGCCAGTCTCAGGGCTTCGATGACTGAGAGCAGAGCAGTTTCGATGAGTGTCCGCTCTTGAACCCAGACTGGTTCTGGTCCAGGAGGTTGTTTCGTGTGAGAAAGGAAGAGAGCTGGTTAAACACAACTCGCTCCAGAGCTTTGGCAGTAAAGGGAAGGAGGGAAACCGGTCTGTAGTTTTCTAACAGTGTAGGGTTGAGAGTGGGTTTCTTTAGTAGTGCTGTGATGGGCCTCTTTGAAAGCTGTGGGAAAGACCCAGTGGAGAGAGATGAGTTGATGATGTGGGTGAGAGCAGGCACAACAGATGGAGAGATGGTCTGAAGGAGATGTGTGGGGATGGGATCCAGCGGGCAGGTGGTAGGGTGGTTAGAACTAATGACCTTGGAAACGTCTGCTTCAGTTCGAGGAGAAAAAGAAGGGAGCAAACACGTATCAGGGGTGTGAAGGGTTCAACAGGTGCTGGCGCAGAGAACTGACTGCTGATGGCGGTTGTTTTCTTTACGAAGAAAGACACAAAATCATCAGCTGTTAACTCTGATGAAGGAGGGGGAGCAGGCGGACAAAGGAGGGCAGAGAAGGTTTTAAAGAGAGTGCGTGAGTCAGGTGAGTTGATTAACTTAGAATGGCAGTAGTCAGTTTTTGCAGAAGTGACATCAGCAGAGAAAATAGAGAGGAGAGACTGGTAGAGACAGAGGTTAGTCAGATGGATGGATGATATAGATTTATTTTTACACAAAAAATGAAAAGTGATCGGCACAATGTTAACCTAATAGCATAATTGATATGTAATATTTTAAGGTTTTTGAGAAAAAAAAAAAAAGATTTTCAGCAATACATAAGAACCTTTTATTTAAACTTTAATAGTAGGTTCAACAGGATATGTGAACAAATGTGAATAAAAAGAAAAGGCACAACAATAATGACTTAGGCAAATCTTCCAGGGAATATGCAATGATTTTTATATTAAATACATTCAAACATAACCAAAAGTTTAATTTAACTTGTCTATATTTAACAAGACAGCAATCAATCCGACTTAAAATGTTATCTCAGAAGAAACAACTGTATAGTTTACAGTGACAACATTACTTGTTAAGAATTATGTAAAACCCTAAAGGTTTTCCTAAAAAAGAAAAGGTCAAAGTAAAGGCATCTGGACTCAGTTTTCAAGGTGAAGACAGGAACAGCATATTGAGTGGATGATAAAAGGATTATGATTTATTATAAAGACAAAGATTTAGTCTAAGAGATCATAAATCTGGCAGGTTTCATTGAGAGAAACATTGTAGGTCAAGTTAGCAGGTCGTCTGTATTCTTGGGGCATTGTAGAACATTTGAAGATTTGTGTTAAATAAAGGAAGGATAAGAACATGTGATTACAGTGGCTCAGATCGTGGATGACTAAAGGCTGCAGCAGGAAGCCTTCATGTTGAGGCTTCTATAATTATTTGTTAAAATGACAGTAATTTACCAAACTCTTGAACTTCAGTAACATAGGTTTGTATAAATAATTTTAAATAAATGTAATGATAATAAAATCTGTATTTGGTTCACCTTATCTCCTGCTCATTGGTCACTTCTGTTTTCTCTCTGTTGTCGGGTAGGTTAGAGATGGTTTTGATTTACTTATATTCTTCAGCAGCTTTAAGTTTGTAGATATGATTTACACCAGTGGTCATCGACTGGACCATCTCTGAGCCATGAGTTATTATTTCATAAACACAGTCAGAGAAGTGTTCGGTTTGTCAGAGAGATGTCATAATGTTCTGGATCATGTGCTACCTTCTGTGAGTCTCTGCTGCAGCCTCTGAGAGTAAAGACCTTTAACCTTTAACTTACCTGGTCCTTTATGAAGTACTTCTGGTTTTAACATTAATAATTACAGTTAATACATTCAACAGGTGCATGAAAGAGTAACAATTACACAAATGAGAGTTGCTGGGATAACGTTTGACTGTTTAAGGGAAACACATGAGACCAGTGTTTTTTATTGGGTTTTAGACTCAACTAAGATTAATAAGAACTAATTATTGAACACAAAGTAATTAACCAAGTAAAAATCCATCAGAGCTGGTGTTATTGGGGATTTTAAGTAAACTTAATTAATATCCACTTATTCAATGTGCGTAGCCTTTTATCTACCAATAGGAAACAAGCAAAATAAGCAAATCTAGTTGATAGTTTGTTATCCTGATTCACAGAAATAGATTAAAGCGAGAGAAAGAACACAGAAACAGAAACATATCTGTTGCATATCTCTGTACATACATATATAGTATATATACATACACTGTACAAACAATGCATTAGTCACTTTCACAGTAAATAACTTTATTACACAGCTTTTTAGAAAAACATTTTATTATGTATAAAGTTATGACAGTATTTTACTGATAAAACTGCAGCTGAAATGATAAATAGATGAAAGTTTATGAGACTGACATCAACTCAACTATTTATTTTGTTGATTCAGCTCCATTTGTTTAACCAAACTGTAAATGTAATACTTCTGCTTAAAATAAATACTTTATTTAATTAATTATCAAACCAAATGAATTAAGACAAGCACCGGAGCTAGTGTCAGTGCTGAGCGATTAGAGCTGACCAGAGTAGAGTCAACACAAACGCATAAATCTTCATTTACATAATCTTTCACTCGTTAGTTTTTAATTCACAAGTAGGTTTATCACATCCAGTTTTAGCCCCATAACAGACAATACATGTTTATGCTTAATCTATATTAATATATTTAAATATACATAAGAAAATATAAAATTTGTTACATGTACATATTAACTTTTCTTTAGCAAGTTATGACATTAGAAACTCGTCTAAAGCCCATGTTACTTTTGTTAATGTATATTTTCTCCAGACATAAAAACAAATCTCACAAACAGCAGAGACATGTAAGAACAGAACTTTTCAGATCCTGCAGTTCTTCATGTACCGGACTTCATCTTAATGGCAGCACACTGACAATTTTATTCATATATGAGGATTATATTTTACTTACTTTTTACTTCTGTCATTTTTGCTGGATTAAGAAAACCTAAAAATCAAAACATCAAACATTGTGTGAACGAATACAATATTTATCCCCGTTTCACGTTGCCTCTTTTTTTCTTTTTTATGCCGTTTCTCTGTAAAAAGACTGAATATACACTTTTTCTGTTTTATTTGCAGCTGTTGCTTTCTTTCCGTTTAAATTACCATTGCTACCTTATCTTTTTTTAAGCTAAGACTCCAAAGTCAAGTTTAACGTAAGAACCACTGGGCCTACATTGCTTTAACTTTCTTGAGGACTCTTGTGATTGGTTCTCTAATGGACGGCTCAACTTCTTTCAGCCAATCAGAACTGTATTCGCTGCGATCCAGCCAATCAGAAACAAGTTTACAGCTCTCCTTCCTCTTTTGAGATTTATCTGAAATCACACAGAACAAAACTCGTTTAATTCTAATTATTATTATTATTATTATTTTAAATACAGCACACACCATACCTATGTTTCTGATTCATTCAGACATTCATTCATTCATTTTCTACCGCTTTGTCCTGTTAGGGGTCACGGGTGACTGGAGCCTATCCCAGCAGCTTTGGGCCTGAGGCGGGGTTCACCCTGGACAGTGGCCAGTTAGTCGCAGGGCTAACATTTAGAGACAGACAGTGACAGACAACCATTCACTCTCACATTCATTCACTAGGGACACTTTAGAGTTGCCAATTAACCTATACATGCATGTGTTTGGACGGGGGGAGGAACTGGAGTACCTGGAGAGAACCCACAGTAACACGTGGAGGACATGCAGACTCCTCACAGAAAGACCGGAGGCGGCCGAGAATGTTTTGGGTCGGCCGGGTTTTGAACTCACAACCTTCTTGCTGTGAGGCAGGAGTGCTAACCACTCTGCCACGTGCATCAGACATTGCGTATTAAATTGTTTTATGATAATATAAAAAAGCTTAAACAGTGATGACCTATAACGTTTCATTTTATTTATTTAGTGGACTAAGAAATAAAAAATTAACATAACTACGTAGGTAGGAAGACCAAAATAAACCAACTGCTTCTTTCAGCCACAAAGCCACTACTAATGATTATTGTAATCATCAATCTAATAAAAACAATACAATTCTTACATGTTTTTAAATTAGCAAAAACACAAAACAGTTACAGTAAAAACACAAACTGAAGCTTAAGTTGGAAAGTCTGCATTGGAGACTCTGCTCTGAAGAACCAGGAGTCCCTCTTGTAAACGCATTCAACCTCAGATTATGTCTATCCAACTAAAAGGTCTGAGTGCATGATGGGAAATGATGTCCTGTCAGTGTGAGCAGTGACAGCTGATTGGACTTAAGCCTTTCCTCAACAAACACACCTTAATTCATTTTAATCTATTCTGGACTAATACTCACTACAAACTGGTAAAAACGGTTCAGGCATTGATCAAATATATAGAACATAATATTAAAATCCACTTAATGAGATAGATTCATTGTATTTTAAACTAATGCTTTCAAAGGTTTTAAACAAAATATAGGTATAATCAGCTGTGTCATAAAAAACTTAAACTTTTATTCAGTAAATACACTCAACACACACCAGATATGTGCTTTTTGATGAGAGGCTGTGATCTGAGCCAAACCTGTTCATGTTTGACTGAAATGCAGACCTTTTTTCCACCGACTTGTCTCTCCAACACTTCTGCTGCTTCTGCTGCAGGTATCTTTTATTTGGGACTTTTTTTTTTGGACTATTTTGTTGCATTTTTACAGTAATTGTTTTGTATTTAATGAATTGGTTTGTGTTAATTTTTTTTGTTCTTTATTTTTTATTGTTGTTGTGACACTTTAAAGATGTGGGTTTTTATATTTATCTTGTTGAGTTAATGTTAGAAAGTTTTCAGGCTGTAGTTTTATTCACAGATACATAGGTCTAAGACATATTAAACATTTGAAAGCCTGTTACCTTCGGGTTTAAAGTATCGGTTGAAGACATACTCAATGAGTCGCGTCTCTCTCCGGGTCCACTCTCGTTCAAACAGACGCTTCCATTCAGGTTTAAACCTGTCGTTTTCACAAACCATCGACACAATGTCTGCACAAGATCAGAATATAAAGATTAAAACATTATTAGAAGTACTGATAAAATAATGAAAAAATGAGGCTTTTTTCCAAAGGTAGGTCTATTTAAGAAACTTCAGTCAGTCCTCAGTCTCGTGGAGGAGGTCAGACAGGTGAGTGGGGGCCAGGTAATGGAGGGGCTTGTAAACTGTGGTGAGGAGTTTGAACTGTATGTGCTGTGGGAGGTGGAGCCTGTGGAGTCTCTGAGGACAGTCCAGATACAAACTTGCACAGAACAGCACAGAAACATGACTTACCAAGCGCTCCACAAATTCTTCGAGAGTACAGTGATATGATCTTTAGAACCTCTTCTAGGCTTTTGCCACACATTTCATTATTTAGTATTATTTCCACCTTCACTCTGTTGAGATGGGCCTTAAAATCTAGACAAAAACAACTGTTTATGTATTTTTGGGTGGTAGAAAAAAACACTTAATTCTGTACTTACCGATAATTCGCCCCAAGCTTTGGCTTTTGAACACTTCAGACATTGGTCTTTCATTCAGTCTTGCAGCAATTTCATCAATTTCATACGGGCCCCAGTCCCAGACCTGGTGCAGTACTTCAACCATCTTTCTGAGGTCTTCATCGACTGGTTCTTCTGGAGTGTCCGGTTTATTGGGTTGGTTTTTAGCCGATTTGTCTTCATTCGGAGCCGACTGACACATTTCCAAAACCGTGTTGAGCAGTTGATTTCCCTGAGCCTCCAGTCCGCTCTCGTCTGCGTCAACATTGAACACAAAGTACCTGTTCCAACAAAACCATTGAAGTAAAAAATCCTCTTGTGCAAAGCCATAATGGATAAAATGTATTTGTAAATTTGGGTAAGCTGTAATCAGTTTTAACCAGTATAAACAGTTATCAATAAAAAGTCTTGTTTCTCAGTCTTTTGATATAAATGGACACATGAGAATGAACGTTCTGAGCCTTATTGTAATTATTATTTAGAACACTGGTCACAATAGTGTGAGGTGGATAATCCAAGTCTGTAATGTTTGCACAAGATGGGGCTAAACACTATTCACTGCTCCTTTAAAAAAAAAAGCTCACATACCTGTTTCCACACTGCTCCACAAGCCACACAAGTGCCTCTCCTTCGTTCTCAATGTGAAACTCAATGTCAGCCTCTTGAATCCAGTCAGCTCCAGTGAACACTATAATTGTATTGTCCCAGACTGACTCTCCTAACGGCTTCATATTGTCTCTTAAAATCTTAAAAGCTGCTCTTGTGTGACGGACGTATCAGCCGGAAGCATGAGCAGGAACGCATTTTTGGAGTTGGTGTTGTGTTGAGAAGCTTTAGTGCACTCGAATCCCTTGTTAATCTCTTCTCTGACGCTGCTTGGGACCAAACGAGCATCAAAGTGCTTCCACCATCCGGGAATATCCACAACACTCACGTTCACTTGATTTGTCATAAAAGTCTTGTTTCTTTGATAAACTTCTCTGTTCTTCCCTCCTTTTCAGGAATTCCCAAAATGGCACAATGCACAGAGGTCTTGGAGGAAAAAACCCATCCCAGCAAGACGATGGTTATATCAGAAACAACTGGACCTGAGGAAAAAAGTATCAAAGATCAGAATTTACATTTAGACATTTAGCAGACGCTTTTATCCAAAGCGACCTACATTAAGCTTAAATTCAGTGTTACAGCTGGAACACCACTGGAGGCAAGGGGTTAAGTGTCTTGCCCAAGGACACAACGACAGTATGAACTGTGGCGAGCGCGACTTGAACTACCAACCTTTCTGGTTTCACTGAGCCACTGCGCCCCCAATCATAAATGTCTGATGTTCAGGCACCTCTAAAACTGTGAGTAAGACCTATTTGACTGAATCCAATTCCTAAAACTGAATTTAGTTAATTTTACAAATAAACCTGAAAAATACAATACAAACAGATATAACTTCAAATGCACTGTTTAAGACTTGATTTTAATAAATATAAAGCTCTTCAGGAAACGGTCAGCTTCCTAGGAGGAAACTGTCATAGAGTGGCAAGAAAAATAAAGCCATAAAAAACATAAAACTTCATATCTATCTATCTGACTTGTGTATTCTTTTCCACGTTTGTCTCTGATGCCCGTAAAGAACTCTCCTGAGAACAATAAGAAAAAGTTAAGAACATGTTTACACTGTGTGCACAATTATTAGGCAAGTTGAATTTCTGAGGATTAATTTTGTTATTAACAACTACAGTGCAACAAATCCTCAAACCTGAACATTTAAGTAGTAAAAGTTCTGGCTTTTTTAAGAGAATATCTACATGAACACCTTTATTAGGTAACTAATGTTGTGCAGAATTATTATGCAACTAAATGAAAAACGAAGATTAGCTCACATATTTGACAAACTTAAGTTACAAATAAACATTTCTGAAATTTAAAAACAAACAAAACTCTGTGACTAAATGTCCTGTTTAAGAAGGGCCCAGAGGTTCTCAAGAGGGTTTAAGTCAGGTGTCATTAGTTTTTCAACTTTAAGGTCTTTATTAGCCTCGCACTGGAGAACTCTGATGCATCATGTGGAGCGTTGTCTTGTATAAAAATCAAAGTCTTCTTGAAAGATGCAGACTTTTTCCTGAACCACTGTTTGAAGAAAGTGTCTTATAAAAATTGGCAGTAGGTCTGAGAGTTGATTTTGAGTCTATTTTCAACCCAAAAAGGTCCAACTAGCTCATCTTTATTAATACCTGCCCATACCTGTACCCCACCTCCACCTCGCTGGAGTCTGAGTCGAAGTGGAGCTCTGTGTCTGTCACTGATCCAACCAAGAGCCCTTCCATCTGGTCCGTCAAGAGTCACTCTCATCTCATCAGTCACAAAACCTTTGAAAAATCTGTCTTCAGATATTTCTTGGCCCATTCTTCACGTTTCAACTTCTGTCTTGTTCAGAGGTGGTTTCAGCCTTTCTTACCTCGGCCATGTCTCTGAACTGAACACTCGTACTTCTTCACACACAGGAAGGTTGCAGTTGTGGAAAATGGCAGCACTGGAGGATAATGGGTTCCTGGTAGCATCACGTTTGATTCTTTGCAAATCTTTGGCGGTTCTTGCGACCCTGTTGACTATTTTCTACAAAACGTTTGATTATTCTGTGATCCCGCCCCAATATCTTAGACCTTATCTTAGTGCTGCATCCCTGTGAAAGACTTTTTACAATTGTTGACTTTTCAGAGTCAGTTAAATCTTTTTTCTGGCCCATTTTTCCTGAGGACAAGAATCTGTGTAATAATTATGCACACCTTAATAAAGGGTGTGGATCTCTTTAGGCCACACCCTTCATCGTTACACAAATACACATCACCTGATAGGCATTAAATCCAATAAAGATTCAGGTTTATACAGCTTGGAGTTGGAAATTATGAATGAAATAACGATATGGTCAAAATAATCACTTGCCTAATAATCATGCACACAGTGTATTGTATAAATAAATGGCAGAGCTTCACAAACTTTTAGTTTGTTCCTCTTTTCTCTTCTTCTTCCTTTGTCTCCTCAGCTCTGCTCTCCTCTTCATTTCTTCCTTGTGTTGTTCAATTTTCTCAATTTCATTCTTGTCTATTTGAAAACGTCTGCCTCCATTGCTCTGCAGCAGCTCCTCGACCTTCTCCAGCAGTCGTTCACTCAGAGGAGGAGAGGTGCTGGTGCTGTCGAACACGTATCTGTGTCCACATCTCACCAGGAGCTCTGCCAGGTTGGACCCTTCTCCTTCGATGTACTCCTCGATGGAAGTCTTGCCCAGCCAGTCTCCACAGGTGAACAGCACAATGGTGTGGCTCCAGACGTCTTCTCCAAACAGACCTAAATGTGCTTTGATGGAGTTGAAACATGTCGAGGTGAAGGGTAAGTCCACCTCCACGAGTAAAACAAAAGCGTGGGGTCCGGGCCGGCAGTGGGTCACACTCAGCACCAGTTCATCTTTAATCAGTCGAGACGTGTCACAAAGATGATAACCTCTGAACCAAACTGGAGCTTTGACCAGCTGGACTTTTTTACCCTTCACTTTCCCGAAATGAGTCAAACTGTGAGTATTGTGCTTTTCCCAGACAAACTCTGTGCCTCCTAAGATTCGATTGCAGACTGACTCGGTCCCATATCTCTGAGATCCAACCAGGATGAGGCTCACATCTGGAATATGCAAAGGATTTAGACATGTTTAAAAGGTCTGCACAATATTAGAAAAATATGTAATATGTCTGTAGAAAATTGTGATAACAATATGTGCTGCAATAATTGAATGCTTTTTTATTCTGAACCAGGACTAAATCTGGACTAAACAGGTCCAAATTATTAATTTTTAAAAATGTCTAAACCAGATTTTTCTTTTAGATGCACCACAGTTTGATTTAATGTTGTTCAGAAGAGGATTTTGAGCAGAAAAGTAAAGGTCCACCACATAGACCATAATGACACTCATGGGGGACGCAGTGTCCTTCAACCAGAAGGTCAGTGTTTTGATTCTCACTCTCAGCACAGTTCATACTGTTGTTGTGTCCTTGAGCAAGACACCTAACCCACCTTCCAGTGGTGTTCCAACTGTAACACTGTTGACTTGAAGAATAATGGAAGTTACTTTGGATAAAAGCAGTTAAATAATATTAAATGTAGATAATCTTTTAACACTAAATTTGCAATATATTGTGCGTCCCTAATTTACCAAATGAGAAATGAGCAAACAGAAGAAAACAGATCCTGCTATAAATTCTCTGCATGTTAAGATTGGCTGAAGATGATTCAAGTAAGACCTGGCTCTTCTTTGTGTTCAGTTGTAACAAAGTAGAACAGACAGTCCTCACAGAGCGGCCCATCAATCATCAGTATTTAAGAGAAGAGTTTGATTGACAGCTCCAGCTCTGAACAGGTCGACCTGTCAGTGACTCTGCCTCCGACAACAGCTCCGCCACAAACAACTAAACAGAATTTCTCTTATATTGAATAAAACACAGTAAATATGTCTAAAAAGGAGCTGCTGCTACAATAAGTACTGAGTAAGACTGTTCTGAGGTGAGTCCAGTCCAAAGAGACTCAGTCCTGTTTTTGTTCTGTCAGAGGGAGTTCTCTGTTCCAAGTGTTTATTTGTCTAATAATAATAACCTGTCGTTTAACACAGCTCAGTCTGTCCCACAGTTTCCCTCTTTGTCCTGCATTAACAGACTTGTCCCACATTTGGTTTGTAATGATCTGGTCACTCTGGTTGGTGTTAGTGCTGGATCTGTGGTTGCTCACTTTGATTTTGCAAACTGTTAAAAAAATGTATAAACCAGCCTTCTTCTGCTTCATTAAGATAAATCTCTCTGGTTTCTGTTCAACTGACTTTCCCTCGATAAGAATCCTGTCTGACCAGAAGTTACCATTTATCTAACATCTTTATCTGCTTCTGTTTGTTCTTTACTGGAAATCCAACTCAAACAGTAACGTTTGAAACACACAGCTATCACTGACAAACTTTTGTATTTATTATTTTATTGTTGCCAAAATATAATGTTAACTATAATATCTATAGATATAAATAAAAATAAATAAAAATGTCAAAGAGAAATCAGTAGTATTTTCCCAAAAGGATTAAAAAGAAAGAAAAAATAACATTGGTAAAGTTTTACATTAACTTAGTTTTGTATGTATTTTAAAAAGTTAGGGTATTAAGGTTGTGTGACTGGTCATTTTTAAATCTCTCTGACTTACTCTGTAAAAAATATGTCCCTCTGATGACACTCAGCAACGTAAAAAACTCACCTCTTAAACAAACTCCACAACCTGCTGTACACTTTTAATTTGTTTTTTTCTTGTTATTGTTATTGTTTAAATTCTGACTATAAATGTCTCTAATGTCAAAGTATTATTTCTGTTATTTTTGACATTGTAAAACTCCTTTATTTAGTTTTTATTCATTCCATTATTGCAATTTAATTTAATAAAATAAGGTTATACAACAATCCAAGACCTCATAAAAAAAACATTTTTCTACCCATTTCATTTTATCAAGTGAGACTCAAACTCACATCAAGAGTGTCGCAGCAAATACAAAACTACAGCCTTCAACCAGGAAACAGCCCTCAGAGGAATATAAGACTGGAATGTAATAGTTCTATTTGAAACTACAGCACAGTCTGAAGGTATTTTAACTTTGACGCAAACTGTTGCTGGATTTTATCAAAAAACAGACTCAAGCCTCAAGAAAAAACAAGTACAAGTCAGCCTCATCCAACTTCTGGAAAGCTACATCACATTTTCTTTAAATTGTTACCTCCAACATTTTATTACCTTTTTTGTACAGCTCTTTTTTGTGTGTGTCATTTGAAATTTAACAGCAGATTTACTTTATTTATAAAATAATCTTTGCACTCACCGCAGGATGTGTCTTTGTCCATGTCGGAGTGTGAAGACGAGCTGTTTTCTTCTTCTCAGTCTCCTGCTCTGCTTCAATAATCCACAGTGACGTGTGAAGCTCTCAAACCGGTTTAACTTTACCCTCATGAAGAGACACACCAAGAACAAAGCCAGGCATGTTGTTTTGTGAGTTCTTTGGAACAATGTGACCTGTGAAAACACACCAGAACAGAAGTGGAGTTGAACTGGACAAAAGAGATTTATTGATATAGTTTGATTATTACTCAACAATGAGAAGACACCAGGCAGAAAATAACGTTTAACAAAATAACTTTTATTTATTCAATTTAAACAAATTAAAGAAAGGAAATGAGATGTTTCTTTCTGTATAATCAGTGTGATGATTTGGCCACCAAACTGCCAACATGGCTCGCTCCCGACACTTGGTGAGGCCTTGGTGAGCTTTGTGTAGTTGGTCCAGGACCCAAGCTCTGAGTACTGCTGGAACTACTATACGGTATAGGACCAGACTGTCCGACTCTGATAAGTGACTTCTGGCTGCATAGTATCCATGCAGTGGCGAGCCCTCCGCGGTTTTGCGAGGCCATTCTATTCTGATGAATGTGATAACATTTTGGAGCTCAGCGTCGCTTTGTGTTACTCTGCGAATTTCCTCAAGCTTGGGTGACTTGATTGGTTTGCTAGCCAGCCACCATAATGTTCACGTATGCCATTACCTGCGTTTCTGTTTCAGGCACATTACTGTCTTTTAGTGGATGTCTGGAGAGTGTATCTGCGACTAATAGCTGCTTGCCGGTAACATGTTCAGCAGTGACATTGAATTGCATAAGGCGCATAAGCAGTCTCTGACATCGTAGTGGCGTTTTGTCCAGCTTGTATGAGTTAATCAATGGCACCAGTGGCTTTTTGTCAGTTTGTAAATGGACCTGGCCCATGCCTTGAATGTAGCGGGTGAAACATTCACAAGCCCAGACAGATGCCAGACACTCCATTTCGATCTGTGAATACCTCCTCTCTGCATCGGTGAGTGTGCGCGAGCAAAAGGCAACATGCCACAACTCTCCATTGTGGTCTTGCAACAAGGCCGCACCCAGACCATACCTGCTGGCGTCAGCACTGACCACCAGTGGTTTGTTGGCCCCATAGTAACAAAAGGCTGGTGCAGCCAAGACCATTGCTTTTGCTTGGTTAAATGCTTGCTCCTGAGGCTCACCCCAAACCCATGCAATCTCTTTCTTTAGCAGGTTAGTGAGTGGATGCAACACATTAGACAGACCTGGCAGGAATTTCCCAACAATAAGTCCGAGCACCTGCCGCAGCTGCTCCACATTGGAAGGGCTGGACATCTGAGCAATAGCCTCCACCTTGCTCTCATCAGGCGTCACACCAACCGCGCTAATAATGTGCCCAAATAACTTCAGTTCAGACTTTCCAAAGTGACACTTAGCCCTGTTAAGCTTGAGACCGGACGCCTTAACCATCTGCAACACCGCGTTGAGATGGCGGTCGTGCTCCTTCTTTGTAGCTCCGTAAACTAGGATATCATCCATCACAACAATGGTTCCTTCCAAGCCCTTGAGCGAATTGGACATCAGCCACTGGAAAATCTCATGCGCTGATGTATTGCCAAATGGCAGACATTTGAAACAAAACCGGCCCATTGGGGTAATAAAGGTTGTCAGTCTTTGACAGCTGGGGTCCAATGGAATTTGACAGAAACCGCTGGAGGCATCCAGAGTGGAGAAAACCTTGGCTTCTGCTAGCCTTCAGTAGCCCTATTTCCCCGAACACATCGCTATTTAAGTCACTAGTGATGGCACTGACTCTTACTACCAGCCCCATGCGCTTTGCCACTGCCTTGCCCAACAAGTTACTATCATAATGTCCTTTTATGATCCAGTATTTGTATTTCTGATCTTTATATATGGTGGTGGCAAGGAACCTACCTACGCATCGGACTTTCCCGCCTGGGCTGTACACTGTTGGCCTGGACTTGTTAAGTTTAGGTTTTTGATGTAGTTTTCTGAAAGCCCCTTCAGTCATAACGGTGGTATCTGCACCCGTGTCAATTTTAAAATCCACCGGACTGACATCTACTAGTAGCTCTACATCCCAGTCGGTATCCGGGCTTGACTCCTCAATTATGTTTTTGCTCTCAGGAATAGTTCTCCAATAAAAAAATAATCCTCATCTGAATCCACAACGGCCTCTGCTCTGACTTCTTTCAGCATTTTGGATATACACACAGCCTCAAAATGTCCAATTTGATTGCTCTTCCTGCACCTTTTATACGAGCTGGACAGCTTTCCTTTTTATCAAGCAACCTGTTGCTTCTCTGACAGTTCAGTTTGTTATCATTGTATCTCTGTCCTTGTCCTTGAGTTTTTGCGAAACCTCCTTGTTCATTATTCCGATGACGATCCGGTCCAGAACTCGCAGTGCTGCACAAGCTCGTACAGGCTCCGCACGAAAGCTTCAACCGTCTCACCCTTTGGCCCTTTGGCCAAAGGGTGAGACGTGGATGATGATTCTTTTCGGGACAAAGTGTTTGTCAAAATTCTGCATCACTAAATCAAAGTCAAACTCGGGATGTGGCATAGCCCTGTTTCCCGCCGGAAACACAAACAAACTGTAAATACGTTCGGCATCGCTCCCCATCGAGTATAGGAACGAGTTCACCTGCACTTCGCCGCTCTCTTTGTCAAGTTTCGATGCGACTCTAAAGAATTTCAGCCGCCATGTAAGCCACTTCGCTGGCTGTGAGAAATCGAACGGCTTGGGAGGTCCAAACTTTGCCATCTTGCTTATAATGTCGGCGTGAAGTCCTTAATTCTGACACCATGTCATGTTATGAGGCAAGACACAGATAGTAATCTTCATTAAAGGGCGTTAATTTCACCATAGCACAGGGAGCATAAGTTGTGCGTCGAACTCAGTCAATACGTATATCAACTACTCGTGGTTAGCATGCCCAAACTACGGTAGCCCCACATGGACAAAAGACAATCTCACAACAGTCCTGTTAGGGGTCGCGGGTGACTGGAGACCATCCTATCAGCTTTGGGCCTGAGGCGGGGTTCACCCTGGACAGTGGCCAGTTTGTCACAGGGCTGATTTTTAGACAGACATTGACAGACAACCATTCACTCTCACATTCATTCACTAGGGACACTTTAGAGTTGCCAGTTAACTTACACATGCATGTCTTTAGACGGTGGGAGAAAGCCGGAGTACCCGGTGAGAACCCACGATTACACATTGAGGACATGCCTGACAAAAGACAGCTTTAACAGCTTTAAATCATGTGACATCAATACTGTAATCTGATTTGTGTTCAGAGCTACAGAGGCCAGCGGGAAAATGTATTTTTCTGGCTCAGTTCTGACCAGTCATAGAGGGACAGTGCCATGACAAAGTTTCACCTTTTTATTATTATTATTATTTAATTTTTTTTTTAATGAAGGGAAGCCAACCTCAGATACTTTAATACAGTTTTGCAGACAAATCAAAACTGTGTTGAAAGACAGGGGGTTTCTTATGCTAATGTTAATCAGGAGCGGGGGGCATGGAGTTACGCACACTGTCTGAGAAGGCTTCATGAATCCCAAATAGACCCGTCCTAATAATAAGGAAAATTTATGAGGCTTTGTAAAAATATTAATGAATGAGGCCTGATGTTTTAAATTCACAAAATGAGAGCTATAAGACACTGACTATAAACTACCTTAAACTGGAAAGTTCTGTTGAAAATAAAAGTTTTTCAAAAGTACATTTAGCCTTTTTCTCCTTTCGAATGATTTAATAATGAATTACAAGAACAAGACAAACTAAATTTGAGAAAACATAATCTTGTGCTTTTGCTTTTCATTCTAGTAATAAACAATCTATATAAATGAATCTCTTTTGTCCAATCCTCAGACTGCATTGTTTAACTCCACCATTTACAAAGTGGACCACACAGCTGCTGAGTTACCAAAGTCTTTTATTATTTTATTATTCTAGTTATTTTTTCATTGATTGTAAAAAACAGAGACTCTTTTCTTGCCCTTTCAGTTATTTTGTGTTCCTTACCTCAGTCTACCCAGATCCCATTGTTCCAAAGTACTCACAAAACCACATGCCTGGCCTGGTCAATGCATGAGGGTAAAGTTGAACCAGTTTGAGAGCTTCACACGTCACTGTGCATTATTGAAGCAGAGCAAGAGACTGACAAGGTTTCATTTCAGTTTTGACATGAAGAAGAAAACAGCTCGTCTTCACATACCAACATGGACAAAGACACGTCATGTGGTGAGTGCAAAGATTATTTTAGTTTTTAAGCAAAAAAGAAATGTACAAAGAAGCTAATACAAATTTTGGAAAAAATAAAATAAAATAAATGTTTTATAGCTTTCCAGAGGTTGTATGTGGCTGACTTGTACTTGTACTTTGTACTTGTTTTTTCTTGTGGCTTGAATATTTTTTTTCTTTGAGAAAACCCAGCAACAGTTTGCATCAAAGTCAGAATAACTTCACACTGTGCTGTAGTTTCAAATAGAACTATTACATTTCAGTCTTATATTTGTCTGAGGGTTGTTTCCTGGTTGAAGGCAGAGAGTCAGAATTTACTTTTAGTTTATACACATTACACCAGTCACACATACTTCTTTTAAACACATGTAATAAAAGGTTAATGTAAAGCTTATGAAAAATAGTCACCAAGGTTATTTTTTTCTTTTAGGAAAAAACTGCTAAATATCTGCCTGATATTTTCTTTATTTCTACCTCTGCCATATATTATAGTTAACATTATATAAGTGTCTAATATTAGTGCTAATAATACACAGATAACATTAACTACTTAATTTACATTTACATTTACATTTAGTCATTTACAAAAACAAAAAGCATAATTGCACAAAAAACTAGTCAGTTAAAAACCTAGCATAGTAATCAAAGCTAAGGATAAGAATTTTAAATTTTTTTATTTTATTTAATTTTTTTAAATAAAAGGAAGTGATAGAAAGGAAATAGAATTCAGTGTTTGTCAGTCAGGTGTTGACGGAAGAGATGTGTTTTCAAGCGTTTTTTAAAGATGGCTACAGAATTCTTAACTTTAAAGAGCTGAGCATTTAGTTCGGCAACAATAAAATAATAAATACAAAAGTTTGTCAGTGATAGCTGTGTGTTTCAAACGTTACTGTTGTTTGAGTTGGATTTCCAGTAAAGAACAAACAGATGCAGATAAAGATGTTAGATAAATGGTAACTTCTGGTCAGACAGGATTCTTATCGAGGGAAAGTCAGTTGAACAGAAACCAGAGAGATTTAACTTAATGAAGCAGAAGAAGGCTGGTTTATACATTTTTTTAACAGTTTGCAAAATCAAAGTGAGCAACCACAGATCCAGCACCAACCAGAGTGACCAGATCATTACAAACCAAATGTGGGAAACGTCTGGTAATGCAGAACAAAGAGGGAATTGTTGGACACCTTAGTTTAGTTTAATTTAGTTTAGTTTATTATTTATTTGACAGGGACCATGTGTAAACACATTAATCTTAACAATCTTAAAAACAAAAACTACAAACTCTTTCTGCCAAAATTGTTGGAAATATCAAAACAGGAGATCAGTGCGCTACAAACAAAGATTTTTCCTTTAAAATCTGAAAGAGGACTTTATTTAGATTAAACCGTGTGGTAAGATTTTGAATTTAAACTTGGATGATACAGTGTCATTCCCAAAATGGAGCAAAGCAAAAGGATTGAAAGAAAATGACGCCTCCAGCATAAACTTGGTGTTCAGCCAAAGCAGCACTGGATTAGAAAAAAGAATGCTGCAATGCATATGTAACATCACTAAACATCCGGATAAAAACAGATTCTAACCACTGACTGATCTAAATGTGAATAAACCAGAAAACTCTGCTGTAACTGAAAAACAGAGAGTAAATGTTACCTATTCTTTGGAAAACAGACCAGGAAAATCTGTGGAAAAGCACAATGTCATGATTTTAGTGATGAGTTACTGAAATGCTTTCAGTTATCTACACAGAATTTGAACAAGAATGAATAAGAATGTGCATGTGGACAGGGGTCTATCTTGGGACCCCTAATTTTCAATCTTTACATGCCATTAGGCCAGTTAATCCACAGCTGTGACGTATCCTACCATAATTATGCAGATGACACTGAGATTTACATTTCACTCACAGCAGGTGAAAGTTAACCAATCCATTCACTGTCACTGTCTCCATCTGAACAGAAACAAGACTGAACTAATCATCCTTGAAAATAAAAAAAAAAAATTTTACTTATCTTTTTTTTTTTAAACCTGTCTGAAAACTTTGCACTTTGCTGTACATTACTTTCTTCATAACCTTGTTTTTTATTCTAATCTTCCAGATGTGCGCCTCATCCTCGTTGGATCTCAGCGATTCGGAATTGATGCGGTCTGTAATCAAATCTTAGGAGGCACAGAGTTTCCCTGGGAAAAGCGTAATACTCGTAGTTTGAATCATTTCAGGGAAGTGAAGAGTAAAAAAGTCCAGCTGGTGAAATCTCCATTTTTGTTCAGAGGTTTTCATCTTTGTGACACGTCTCGACTGGTTAAAGATGAACTGGTGCTGAGTGTGACCCACTGCCGGCCCGGACCCCACGCTTTTGTTTTACTCGTGGAGGTGGACTTACCCTTCACCTCGACATGTTTCAACTCCATCAAAGCACATTTAGGTCTGTTTGGAGAAGACGTCTGGAGCCACACCGTTGTGCTGTTCACCTGTGGAGACTGGCTGGGCAACACTTTCATCGAGGAGTACATCGAAGGAGAAGGGTCCAACCTGGCAGAGCTCCTGGAGAGATGTGGACACAGATACGTGTTCGACAGCACCAGCACCTCTCCTCCTCTGAGCGAACGACTGCTGGAGAAGGTCGAGGAGCTGCTGCAGAGCAATGGAGGCAGACATTTTCAAATAGACCAGAATGAAATCAAGAAAATTATACAACACAGGGAAGAGCTGAAGAGGAGAGCAGAGCTGAGGAGACAAAGGAAGGAGAAGACAAAAATGGAGACAACTAAAGGTTTGTGAAGTTCATTTTTTTATTCCCCACCCATTCCCCTAGGGGTCAGGGGTGACCAGAGCCTATCCCAGCAACTTTGGCCCTGAGGCATGGTTAATCCTGGACAGTGGCCAGTTGGTCAAAGAGCTGACATTAAGATATATACAATGACTGACTGCCTCAAGTTGAGGAGTTCAAGTATCTTGCTTCAATCACTTGTTCACGAGTGAGGGAAGGAGGGAACGTGAGATTGATAGACAGATCGGTGCAGCTTCTGCAGTAATGTGGTCGATGTACTGGTCTGTCGTGGTGAAGAAAGGGCTGAGCTCCAAGGCAAAGATCTCGATTTACCGGTCAATCTACGTTCCTACTCTCACCTATGGTCATGAGCTTTGGGTCAAGATCCCGGATACAAGCAGCCGAAATGAGCTTTCTCCACAGAGTGGCAGGGCGCTCCCTTAGAGATAAGGTGAGGAGCTCGGTCACTCGGGAGGAGCTCAAAGTAGAGCCGCTGCTCCTCCACATCAAGAGGAGCCAGCTGAGGTGGCTCGGGCATCTGTTTCGGATGCCTCCTGTATGCCTCCCTAGGGAGGTGTTCCGGGCATGTCCCACTGGGAGGAGACCCTGAGGAAGAGCTAGGACGCGCAGGACAATGTCTCTCTGGCTGGCCTGGTAATGCCTCGGTATCCCCCCCGGAAGAGCTGGAGGAAGAGTCTGGGGAGGGGGAAGTCTGGGCGCCTGCTTAGAACTGCTGCCTCTGTGACCCGGCGCTGGATAAGCAGTAGAAGATGGATGGATGGATGGATGGACAATGATCGACAACAATTCATTCACTAGGGACACTTTAGATTTGTCAATTGACCTGTGCATGCATGTGTTTGGGTGGAACAATTTATTTAAACACTATACATGTTCATTTCCAGCATGTTTCTTATTCTTCTTAGGTGAGATTTTTGGGGCATCAGAGGGAAACGTGGAAAAGGATATCAGTCAGGTTTAAAAATACTTAAGATACATAGATTATGTTGTTTTACGTTTTGAATAGCTTTTTTTTGTTACTTAACAGTTCAACCTAAACAGTGCATTAAAAGCTTTATCTTTAATATTTCTATATTAATAGTAACTTGTCTCTATAGGCCCTACTCCAGTCTGACTATTGTATTTCTTCAGCTCAATTCAGTATTGCCAGATGTACATTTACATTTACATTTAGTCATTTAGCAGACACTTTTATCCATCATCATGTTGTGACAATAGATGCTGAATAATCCAATCACAACAGCAAGTTGATATATTAAACTTTTTCCAAAATGTTGTTGGGAGTACAGCAAGAACTTGTGGTTTTAAAGACATATCCAGGTCACTTAAAACAGACTAGAGAGAGACACACTTTTCCTCTGTTGCGGGCTCCATCTTATCTATTTTAATAGCTCCGCAGGGCGGAGAGTGTTGTGACGTTGCCCTCCGCATGAATGTGATTGGTCCGGCTCTGCTTCAGCCGAGAGAAGGGACGTGCTTACAGAGCATGCCCATACTCACTCTCTTTCGCTCAGAAAAGAAGTGGGTATGGCTACGCCAGGTTATGTTGGATCTAGTCAAAAAGGTCTTTAACACAATTTCAGAGGGGCTTGAACATGTTACGGCTACATCTGATACAAATTAAGCCTTAGCTGAATAAATACTCATACACACGAGTATATACTTATAGATTCATGAGTCTTGTTCTACATTATTTCATTCATTGATTTTTTTTTTCCTTCCAGTTGTTTCTGATATAACCATCGTCTTGCTGGGATGGGTTTTTTCCGCCAAAACATATGTTCATTGTGCCATTTTGGGAATTCCTAAAAAGGAGGGAAGAACAGAGAAGTTTATCAAAGAAACAAGAACTTTTTTGACAAATCAAGTGAAGGTGAGTGTTGTGGATATTCCCGGATGGTGGAAGCACTTTGATGCTTGTTTGGTCCCAAGCAGCGTCAGAGAAGAGATTAACAAGGGATTTGAGTGCATTAAAGCTTCTCAACACAACACCAACTCCAAAAGTGCGTTCCTGCTCATGCTTCCGGGTGATACGTCCATCACACAAGAGCAGCTGAAGATTTTAAGAGACAATGTTAGTTGTGTCCAAAATTTCACCAGGTGTTGGTTGGAAACGTTTCCACTGGTACATTACAGTGCAGGTCAGTTCAGTTTGGGTTGGTTTCCATTGCATTTTTCATTTCTAAATTTTGTCCACTGAGTCCTTAAAAAGTGTTCAGGTTCATCTTTTCGGAGGAGCTTAGGTAAACACTGAAGTCAGCTGATTGGGCGGTGAGTCTCACTCGAGTGAGGACTTTGATCACATCATTGTTTATGTCAGATACACCACTCTTCTGGTCCCAACACAATGGAAACGCATGCCTCTTGAAGCCGTTACATGTACCAACCTGTCCCGTACCAAACCGACTCATACCAAGAGTGGAAACGAGGCTATTGGTCTGTCTGTGACCAAAAGACTAAACATGCCAGCTATATGTGTACTGCAACTATTGCAAAAGTGACCTCAGAGCTCACCTAAGTGATCTGCTGAATCTGAAATGCATAAGAAATTTTCAGTAAAAGTTTGACACAACAGTTCCTTTTTAAAACAGTGTAATTAGACCCAGGAAAGAATTGGGCTACTTTTCATTCACTTTTTGATAGGTTTTGATTTGGATTTGGTTTCTTGAACCTGGAATCTCAGCTACAGGATCCATAAATATATTTTGCCTTCAAGTGACACAGCTAAAACCCATCTATTCTGTTTAAGTCAGAAAGATTTAGGCAAGAAAAACTGTTAAAAAACTGTATTTAACTATACTAAAGGTTTATGTTTGTGATTTCCCCTTACCCAAATTTACAAATACATTTTATCTAATATGGCTTTGCACAAGACGAATATTTACTTCAAATGTTTTGTTGGAACAGGTACTTTGTGTTCAATTTCGACGCAGACGAGAGTGGACTGGAGGCTCAGGAAAATATCTGATTGACATGGTTTTGGAAATGTGTCAGTCGGCTCCAAAAGAAGACAAATCGGCTAAAAAACAACCCCTTAAACAGGACCCTCCTGAAGAACCAGTCGATGAAGACCTCAGAATGATGGTTGATGTACTGCACCAAGTCTGGGACTGGGGATCATACGAAATCGATGAAATTACTGCAAGATTGGAGAAAAGACCAATGTCTGAAGTCCTGGATAGTGAAAGCATGGACCGACTGATGCGTAAGTACACAAGAGTTTGTTTTTTCTCAATTGCACAAAAATACTTACAAGCAAATGTTTTTGTCTAGATCTGAAGGCCCATCTTAACAGAGTGGAGCTGGAAAAAATACTGAGAAATGAAATGTGTGGCAAAAGCCTAGAAGAGGTTCTGAGGATCATGTCACTGATGTACTCTCGAAGAATATGTGGAGCGTTTGGTAAGTCATGTTTCTGTGCTGAAGAGGGAAGATCAAATAATCAAGGTTTAACAACAACAACAACAAAGAAATGCTGGCTAATATTTGGCAGTATCTGTAGCACAAATTACTAATTTTTTGTTACAAACCATTTCTTTGAGTATCTTCCTTCAGGGGTTGCCACAGAAAATAATCGTTAGTTTTTGCCTGAGCAAATGCTATCCATTTCTCTTGGCTTGGACCTGGGACAAAGTTGCACTGGCTTGTGTCTCCTTATGGCTGAAGTGTTTGCTCCCCGTCCCCCCTGAGAGGGTTTTGATTCCCACAAGTTTGAATCTGGACTGGGTGAATGGTCTTTGTCACATTATTTATTATTATTTCTTGAACATTATTCCACAGGCGGAAAAATAAATCCCTTGCTAAATAAATAAATAAAAAATCATTGATCTCAGATGTCCACATGCTGCTCTCTGTTGTTCAAAGGTCAAATGCAGGTGGTATTTACTTTAGTAAATGCAAGAAAATACTGCAATAGCCTGCTCCATGGTTCAGACTCATCAGCCCTGTCCTCAGAGACTCCACAGGCTCCACCTCCCACAGCACATACAGCTCAAACTCCTCACCACAGTTTACAAGCCCCTCCATTACCTGGTTCCTACTCACCTGTCTGACCTCCTCCACACTTGGCCTGGAAACGCCTCGGTATCCCCAGGAAGAGCTGGAGGAAATGTCTGGGGAGCGGGAAGTCTGGGCGTCTCTGCTTAGACTGCTGCCCCCGCGACCCGGCCCTGGATAAGCGGTAGAAGATGGATGGATGGATGAATGGAATGTAACTTTGAAAAGCAGTTAACTAGTTAACAGAAGAAATATTTACCAAAAAATACAACCAACCAGATAGATAAATGTGACTGAGGACTGACTGAAGGTTCTTCAATAGACCTACCCTCGATAAAAGTTTGCCTCATTTTTTATTATTTTATGATTAGTTCTAATGTTTTGATCTTTTATATACGATCTTGTGCAGACATTGTGTCGATGGTTTGTGAAAACAACCAGTTTAAACCTGAATGGAAGCGTCTGTTTGAACGAGAGTGGACCCGGAGAGAGACGCGACTCATGGAGCACGTCTTCAACAGATACTTCAAAACCAAAGGTAACAGGGCTTTCAAGTTTAATACGTCTTAGACCCATGTATCAGTGAATAAAACAACAGCCTGGAATATTAAGTTTAAAATATTAACTCAAGATCACAGCCTCTCGTACAAAAGCACAGATCTTGTGTGTGTTGAGTGTATTTACTGAATAAACGGCAAACAAATGACACAGCTGATTAAACTTATTATATTTTAATGGTTGAGTTTGCTTTGAAAGCATTAGTTTGAAATAAGACAAATCAATGTCATTGAGTGGATTGTGTTTTCTATGAATATAAATTTGTTTTTGTTTTTTATTTTATTGTTCTTGTGAGCTGTCAGGGCCACCATACCTGTTCCATTTTAAAAACTTACTGGAAACAAATATGTAAAGAAGTAATAATAATAATAATAACAATAATAATAATAATAATAATAATAATAATAATAATAATAATAATAACAATAAATAATAAATATAAAACTGAACATGAAAATTATTAAGTATGTAATATATAGTATAAATATTAAGATTTTTTTAAATAATATTAACAACAAGTACGCTCTCGCTAGTTAGTATAAATAGACAACAGAACAACTTCTGTTAAGTGGAGTTCAAATAGGAGGATAATTAAACTAAGGTTAATAAAGTGTTTCTCAAAGTGTGGATGCCCACTAGTGGGGAATAGAAGTATGACAGGTGGGGCGTGACAGTTCACCACCTTCAGTGGCGAATGGAAGCCTAGACAAATGATTTATGAAGATTTATGAAACGCAATATTAAAAACATATATATATATATATATATTTCTATTTTCTCTCACTTAATTCTAGTTTCTTATTTCATTCTTCTGTATGATAAGTGCTAAGTTTATGGTTAAATGTATTATGAGTGAGTAAGATTTAAGTGTATTTTACATAAGTCTTACATAACAATAGTAAAAAATAGAATAGTGGACTGAGCATAAGCCCAAAACACACTCCTGCTTGATCTGGTCTGGACTGTTGTACGAATCCGATTCCAAAAAGGTTGGGACACTGAACAAATTGCAAATAACAACATAATAAAATGATGTGGAAGTTTCAAATTTCAATATTTTATTCAGAATACAACATAAATGACATATCAAATGTTTAAACTGAGAAAATGTATAATTTTAAGAGAAAAAAAAGTGTATTTAAAATTTCATGGCATCAACACTTCTCACAAAAGTTGGGACAAGGCCATGTTTACCTCTGTGTGGCATCCTTTCTTCTTTTTGTAACAGTCTGCAAACGTCTGAGGACGGAGGAGACAAGCTGCTGAAGTTTAGAAATATTGTCCCATTTTTGTCTAATACAGGCTTCTATTTGCTCAACTGTCTTAGTCTTCTTTCTCTTTCTCTTTATGATGCACCAGATGTTTTCTGTGGGTGAAAGATCTGGACATTTTTTTTACTAGATCCTTCTTTGGTTGTCCTTGTCCTCTTCCTCTTCCTCTTTTTTCGAAAAATAACTTCAAATATTTGATTTGTCTGACACAGAACAGTTTTCCACTTTGCCACAGTCCATTTTAAATGAGTCTTGGCTCCAGAGAAAACACCTGTGCTTCTGGATCATCTTTAGATATGGCTTCTTTTTTTACATATAGAGTTTTAGTTGCAACGGTCAATGTCCTGGTGGATTGTATTCACCAACAATGTTTTCTGGAAGTGGTCCTGAGTCCATGTTGTGATTTTCATTACAGTACATTCCTGTTTGTGATGCAGTGCCGTCTAAGGGTCCAAAGATCACGGGCAGCCAGTCTGGTTTTCCAGCCATGATTTCAAAATTTCTTACTTTCAACATTTGATATGTCACAATTTGTACAGTTTCCCAACTTTTTTATAATTGGATTTGTATGTTAATTATATGATAATGATATGTTAATGAGGTGCAAGGGGCATAGAGTTACACACACAGCTCAGATGACTTACGCTGAGAAGGCTTCATAAATCCCACGTACAGCCTTCTTTGAGGATCTCAAACAAAGCACATGTAAGAAGCTGTATAAAAAACAGTAATGAATGAAACCCCATATACAGACCCCAAATATGATAATATTTATATATAATATAGAGTATATCAGATAAATTTGAGTGTATAAAAATATAAAAAAATTTATTGCGTTCTTAGATTGATGATTACAATGATCATTAGAAGTGGCTTTGTGGCTCAAAGAAGCAGCCAGTTTCTTTTGGCCTATTTGTTGGAAAAATTAGGTTACTTTTTTGTTTATTTCTTAGTCCACTAAATAAATCAAATAAAATGTTATGAGCCATCACTGTTTAAGCTTTTTTATACTATCATAAAACTATTTAATACTTAATGTCTGAATGAATCAGAAAAACAGGAATGGTGTGTGCTGAATTTAAAATAATAAGTTTACAGTAGAATTAAGAAATATTTGTTCTGTGATTTCAGATGAAACTAAAAAAAGGAAGGAGAGCTGTGAACATGTTTCTGATTGGCTGGATCACTGCAAACTCTGCGAGTATGTTTCTGACCCATTAAAGGATGATGAAAACAGTTGTGATTGGCTGGAAGAAGTAGAGCCGTTCATTAGGGAACCAATCAGAAGAGTCCTCAAGAAAGTCAAAGTAATGTAGGCCCAGTGGTTTTGACTTAAAAGTGTTTGGAGTCTTATCTTAAAAAAGGTAAAGTAGCAATGATAAAAAATTAATGACATGTAATTTAAACTGAAAGGAAGTAACAGCTGCAAATTAAGCATAAACATGTTTTGTCTGTTATGGGGCTATTATTTTCACAAAGGTATTTGTGTGTTTGTAAAAAGATCAATCTGTAAAAGTTAAAAGTGTTGCACTTGAAGCTCTAAATACAGAGTACATGTTTGTTTAGTTTTGTGTGCCCTGAGTTTGGACTTACAGGCTGAATCCAACAGTGTGTATTATCTCTAAGCAGCTGAGTACACTATGTTTTTATTTCCAGCACCGAACAATCCTTGGTTTCTGATTTAATAAAACCTGTCTCAGAATCACAGAATCTACCCACGTGTTTTCAGAGCAAAAGGACATCTCTATCTCTTGTTACATCAAACCTAATGAAAGGCTGTGAGAGTGAATGGTTGAGTGCCAGTGTGTGGGTCTAAGTGTCAGCCCTGTGACTGGTCTTTGTCCAACGCTGCTGGGATAGACTCCAGTGTCCCTGAGCCCAACAGGAATAGTACACAGCCTGCAGGTCTAAACTCAGGGCACACAAAACTAAACACAGACACACCTGTGACATGGAAGGGCTGTAGAAAAACTGGATTTAGAACATTGTGTGTAAAACTTTAGACTTTTACAGATTGCTCTTTATACTCAAACACTAATCTTAATACACACAAATACTTTAGCTTCAACAATCGATCCCTGAGCCTCAGTGTCAGACTTTGTGTAATCTTTGATAGTAGTTATAACATAGGGCTGGGTGTCATCTCTTCTGTTTAATATGAACTCCCTTTATGTCTCAGTTGTGGTACACGTCAGAAATCTTTATAAAATGCTTTATTCTGATAAATGGTTTTGTATATCATTATAATGTTTATTGTAATGCATTTTTTTATCAGAAAATGTGAATATATTGTCATATTGTCCCTTTAATGGCAAGTTTTTTTCTCCAGTGTTGGGTCAAGAGTAACTGGATGTGATAAACATACACATGTTAAACACATGGAGCTGAACAAATGTAGCAAAAAAGTGTAGTTTATCAAATCACAAGTAGTTTTACTACACTAGAGAGACATAGTCCCTCCAGCGTGTCCTAGGTCTTCCCCGAGGTCTTCTCCTGGTGGGACATGGGGCATGTCCCACCTCAGCTGCTCCTCTCTGTGTGTAGGAGCAGCTACTTTAAGCTCGTCCCGAGTGACCGAGCTCCTCACCCTATCCCTAAAGGAGCACCCCACCACCCTGCGGAGAAAGCTCCTTTGACTGTCTGTATCTGGGATCTTGTTCTTTTGGTCATGATCCAAAGCCACTGAGACACTGACACTCTGAGAGGCTCTTTTTATACCAAGCATGTTGCAAATTGACCTCCAGCTGTTCCTCATCGGTACATTTAACTTATCTGGCCTCTTATTGCTACCTGTCCCAACTTTTCTGAAATGTGTAGCTCATGAAATCCAAAATGAGCCAATATCTGGCATTACATTTCAAAATGTCTCACTTGTAATATTTGATATGTTATCTATGTAATCTATTCTGAATAAAATATGGAAATTTGAAACTTCCACATGATTGCATTTTGTTTTTATTCACAATTTGTACAATGTCCCAAATTTTGGGAATCAGGTTTGTAACTTACAGTTACAGGTAAAAACCTACAACTAATGGTAACTGAGATTCTAACTGAGCTGAACAAAATTAAGTTTTAAATATAATAGAAACAAAAATCATGCTATTTCAAAAACATAGGGAAGATGAATAATTAGAAATACTAACTGATAAAATAACAATAGTAAGAGTTAATTGGCGTAAGAAATTCTTTGTATTTATTTATTTATTTATTTATTGGTGTTTTGAGCCATGATTTTTCCAAGTCTCAAAAGAGGGGTTAAATCAAACTGTATTAAAGTGATGAAGTGAAGCCTGGTTAACCTAATGGTTAGCATAATGCTATCACAACAGGGTTTAATACAGTTACAAGATGAGTTAAAATAAAATAAAGAAATAAATAATGTTGGCATGACTTTTCTGGAGAAGCACTATTTAGTCTGATTAAATCAAACATTTTACAGTATTTTTATGTTTTGAGAATTTAATGGCTGTTAAGGTTTTGTAAGACGATAACCTAGGAGACACTTTTCTGAGTTTATAATGTTTCATATGATGTTGATTTCTTTGTTTGTTCTTTATTTTTGATGGAAGCCAACCACAAGTACCAGTTCCGAAAAGAAGATTTGACAATTAATATAGCCACCAGTAAGAGCTAATATTAACATAGTTCTTTGAACTTATAATCATCTTGGTTTACACCTGGAGTACACCTGTGAGCAGGGCCAGTGACAGGACGTCCTGTAACATCATTCTGAACCTGACAAACTGAGAGATCAGGGACAGGTGCAGTGCAAAGCAGAAGTCTGGAGGTTTTGTGAAAGTAAGACCATTAGACCAGCATTGCCTGCTGACCGGAAACATGCGTCCTTGGTCCATAGTCTGTGAAGGTTCTCAGTCATCCAGGACATCTGGAAAAAGAGGTTTGAGTAAAAGCATCTGGACTCAGTTTTCAAGGTGAAGACGTTTCGTCGCTAAATCCAAGAGACTTTATCCATACTGAGATCAACTCAGAGCATATGTCTCACTCTATGTTTTGATTCTTTTCATTACAGGGACAGCTATAGGTCATTTTCCCCAGGAAAAGGTCATTTACCGAATGGTAATAATAAAAATAAAAATTAATTAACATAGTAACAGATATGAGACATGTCCTTTTACTCTGAAAACAGGTAGACTCTGTGATTCTGAGACAGGTTTTATTAAATCAGAAACCAAGGATTGTTCAGTGCTGGTAATAAAAACATAGTGTACTCAGCTGCTGCTTAGAGATAATACACACTGTTGGATTCAGCCTGAAGTCCAAACTCAGGGCACACAAAACTCAACACAAATATGTACTCTGTCTTTAGAGCTTTAAGTGCAAGTCTTTTAACTTTTACCAAATACTTTTGCAACAATAATAGATTCTCATAACAGACAATACATGTTAATGCTTAATCTATAATAATACATTTAAATATACATAAGAAAATATAAAATTAGTTACATGTACAGATAAACATTTTTCTTTAGAAGAATTTAGAACAAGTAATTACATTATAAACCTGGTCTCATTTTTAAAGCCCATGTTACTTTTGTTAATGCATATTTTCACCAGAGATAAAAATTAAAATCTTACAAACAGCAGAGACATGTAGGAACAGAGCTTTTCAGATCCTGAGCAGTTCTTAATGGCAGCACAAAGCAGACAATTTTATTCCTTTATGATTATTATACTTTACTTACTTTTTACTTCTGTCATTTCTGATTAATACATTCTAAAAAGTGACATTGCCCTAATATTTTCAGTTTGAAGTTATTTTTAAAGTGACACTGTCTCAGAGCCCCTCCCTCAAAAGCAGCAGAGGGACCTCTCCTGCTTTTCTTTTTATTAAAGTATAAAACCTGTACTGGACCAGTTTTTCTTTTGCAGAAAACTAATACATTTCACCAAACTGAAGTTTAGAGCTGACGTAAACCTTTAGCTCAGACTGATTTACCTCCTCTTCATCAAACATTGTGTAAATGAATTGTGTGAATGCCTTTCACGTTGCCTCAGTTTTCTCTGTTTATGTTTTTTTGTGTGCTGTTTCTCCATTTTATTTACAGCTGTTACTTCCTTTTTGTTTAAATTACATGTAATTTTATTTTTTCATTGATCTCACCTTTTTTTAAGATGAGACTCAAAAGTCTCGTCAAAACCAACAGGCCTACATTGCTTTGACTTTCTTGAGGACTCTTCTGATGAGTTCCCTAATGGACGGCTCTACTTTTTCCAACCAATCAGAACTGTATTCGCAGCGATCCAGCCAATCAGAAACATATTCACAGCTCTCCTTCCTCTTCTGAGTTTCATCTGAAATCACACAAAATAAAACTGTTTTTATGATTAATTCAAAGACATTCATTATTACATTGTTTTATCATAGTATAAAAAAGCTTAAACATTGATGACCTATAACATTTTATTTATTTAGTGGACAAAGAAATCAACCAAAAATGATAATAACCAATCTCTTTTTTCAAACAAATTGGTAAAAATGCAAAAAAACAACTGCTTTTTTTCAGCCACAAAGCCAATACTAATGATCATTGTAATCATCAATCTAAGATTACTATAAATAAGCTGTATATTTGTATATTCTTCTTACAAAGCTTCTTACATGTCGTTGTAGAAACTAAAAGAACTCTACGTGGAATTAATGAAGAAAATTAACTGCAACATAAACAAATTCATGAAAACACAAAGCATTTACTGTAAAAACACAAAATTAAGCTAAAGATGGAAATACTGTATGGGAGACTCTGCTCACAAGAACCAGGAGTCCCTGATCTCTGAACCTCAGGCTAAAGGTTTATCCCCATGCCCTGGCCCGGGCCCCTCGCAGATACAAGAGCTGAGTAATACCATTGAGACTGGGGCCTCATCTCTGTCTCCACCACGTTCAGTCGTGGTTCCTGTTCCTGTTCAGCCGCAGCGAAGGGCATAAGAGAACCAGCAAAACTGCAAACCCTCCTGCAAAGCAGACTCGCCTCATGGCCCGCTCCGGACCCAGCCGCCATCACTCATCACGCTGTAACCCCCCCAGACTCTTTGATCCATTACAAGGCGCCCTCATAAAAGCAACAAACCGTTTAAAGCATCAACATCTGGCTTCATCAAACACAAAAGCCCAGCTTTTCTACCGACGCATATGTCAGCGCCACCACGTGCCTGAAGTTGAAACCCCTTCTTGTTTCTATGGCAACCATTTAAACACATTTTTGTGTCCTGGGGATCCAGCTGGAGCAGATTATTTACAAGCAACTTTGAAGAAAAAAAAAAAGTTCTGAATTTATGTTTTGACAGTCCCAGATTTGGATAGGAACCTCCTAAAAAATAAGATTTGCATTTATGGGATGGAAAAAAATTATTGTTTGTGTTTTCTTTGCATTAGAATGCAAAGATACTATTCACTAAACCTGGCTTTTAAGGGGTTAAAAAAATCATAAAATTCATATTCATTTTTTATGTATGGGGAGAAGTTATTAGTGACATTTATTAAATATATATATATATATATCCAGTATATATATTTTTTAAAAAGTTGACAAATAATATTTTTATGGCATATTTTTTTTTTGTGAGCCAGGGACTCAGGTGGAGCAAAAAATGTACACTCTACTTTGCGCAAAAAATTTTGAATGAAAACTGGCATTTAAGGAATGGAAAAAATCTACTTCTTGTGTTTTTTTCCCAAGACTTCCATTGCTAAAACTGGCATTTAAGGGGTTATAAAATCTAAGAATTCATAAATATTTGTTATTTATGGTGAGGACTTAGTTACTAATGACATTCATTTAAAAAAGTTGGGAAAAGTGGTAGAACGGTCATCTTATAACCAGAAATTTGGCAGTTCAATTCCCCCTCTCCCCTGTTAATACTGTTATTGTGTCCTTGGGCAAGACACTTATCCCACCTTGCCTCTAGTGTCTGTCCATACTGGTGAATGATAGCAGAGGTGAGTTTGGTGGTGGTCGGAGAAGGCTGTGAGTGCCGTGTGTATGGCAGCCGCCCCTCATTATCTGCCCCAGGTGTAAATGTGTGATGTAAAGCACTGTGGGTGCTAGATAAATGCAAATCATTTACCATGAGGTGTTGGACACAGGTTTTGAAGCAGAACTGCCTTCATAAACTTTTATTCAGTAAATACACTCAACACACACAAGATCTGTGCTTTTAGACAAGAGGCTGTGATCTGAGCCAAACCTGTTCATGAACTGTTCGACTGTTATGCTGCTTCTGCTGCGGGCCACTTCCACGGAATCTTTTATTTGGAACTTTTTGTGCTTTTTCTATCCGTGTCACAGTTTATTTGTTTTTGGTCTTTATTTTTTATTGTTGTTGTGACACTTTGAAGATGTGGATTTTTGATATTTATCTTGTTGAGTTGTTATAAAGTTTCCAGGATGTAGTTTTATTCACAGATACATGGGTCTAAGACATTTTAAACTTAAAAGCCCTGTTACCTTTGGGTTTGAAGAATCTGTTGAAGACGTACTCAATGAGTCGAGCCTCTCTCCGGGTCCACTCTTGTTCAAACAGACGCTTCCATTCAGGTTTAAACTGGTCGTTTTCACAAAGCATCGACACAATGTCTGCACAAGATCAGAATTTAAAGATCAAAACATTAGAACTAATGATAAAACAATGAAAAAATGAGGCAAGCTTTTATTCAAAGGTAGGACTATTTAAGAAACATCAGTCATTCCTCAGTCACATTTATTTTTCCTGGTTGGTTTTATTTTTTTGTTCAATATTTCTTGTGTTTTATGCATTTGCCTTTTTGCATCGGCACATTGAGTGTTAATGTAATGTTATTAAATAGTTTGGGGCTTCATATAAACTAGTTAACTGCTTTTCAACGTCACTTTACAAATGAACTGAAAGAAAACAAATGTGCAACATATAAAGATGGGAAATTATAATTAAACGTAGTTATGAACAGGTGAGTTTTTTAAGGCTTTTTTTGGTAGTGGTGAATGTGGAGGCGTTAGGTAGAGTTCCAGAGGGAGGTCTTGAGTTTAGTCCTCTTGGAGGGAGGGAGGTTGGGATCAGCTGATCTGAGGGTGCAGGTGGAAGTGTGGAGCAGGTCAGACAGGTGAGTGGGAGCCAGGTTATGGAGGGGCTTGTAAAGGAGGAGTTTGAACTGATTGTGCTGTGGGATGTGGAGCCAGTGGAGTCTCTGAGGACAGAGCTGATAAGGCTGAACCACGGAGCAGGCTATTGCACTATTTTCTTATATTTATGTAAATAAGTAAATTTGAATGCCCCCTGCATTTGGTCTTTGAACAAAAGGCAGCCTGTGGGGATGGGATTTCATTTCCACAGGGGGAATAATTTTGTTTAATTTTTATTGTAATTCTGTTAATAATGTGACAAAGACCTTTCGCCTAGTACAGATACAAACTTGTGGGAATAAAATCCCTCTCAATTATCAGATGGGAAGGTAACACTCCAGCCATAAGCAGACACAATCCAGTGCAACTATGTGCCGGTCCCAAGCCTGGATAAATGGACAGGGTTGCATCAGGCGTAAACTAAAGATTAAAGATGATTTACTGCGGCAGCCCCTGAAGGGAGCAGCCCAAAGAAATCGAATATAACAGAAAAATTGTAATCGAGGCTACAGATAATACTAGTTAATATTTTGGTAATTCTTTGATTTTTATTATTGCTGTTGATGTTGACTTTGGTTGTTGCCTCTTATCACCTCATTAAAGAAACATGACTTACCAAACGCTCCACAAGCTCTCCGAGAGTACATCAGTGACATGATCCTCAGAACCTCTTCTAGGCTTTTGCCACACATTTCATTTCTCAGGATTTTTTCCACCTCCACTCTGTTGAGATGGGCCTTAAAATCTTGACAACAGAAAGATTTGCTTGTAAGTATTTTTGGGCAGTAGATGAAATAACACTTACTTCTGTACTATATATATACTGTACCAATAAATCGAAACAAGCTCTGACTATCAGTACTTCAGAAATGGGTCTTTTATCCAGTCTTTCAGCAATTTCATCGATTTCGTTCGGTCCCCAGTCCCAGACTTGGTGCAGTATTTCAACCATCTTTCTGAGGTCTTCATCGACTGGTTCTTCAGGAGTGTCCTGTTTAATTGGTTGGTTTTTGGCTAATTTGTCTTCCTTTGGAGCCGACTGACACATTTCCAAAACCATGTCCATCAGTTGTTTTCCCTGAGCCTCCAGTCCGCTCTCGTCTGCGTCGACATTGAACACAAAGTACCTGTTCCAACAAAACCATATGAATATATATTTCTCTAGCGCAAAGCCATATTGGATAAAATGCATTTGTAATTTTGGGTAAGGTTTAATCACAAACTTAAAACTTCAGTTTAGTTAAAGCCAGTTTTAACAGTTTTTCTTGTCTAGACTTTTCTGACTAAAATAGAATAGATATACATTTCTTGTGTCACTTGAAAGCAAGAGATAATTATGGGCCCTAAAGTCTACAGCAAAGATAAAAGCAAAAATAAATTATAAGAGATGTTTTTTGAAAAGACAATGAATTACAATTACAACAGTCCCCCCCAAACACACATGGGGCCAGGACTCCCCTGCAAAAGAGATTTGTAATCTCAGTGGGACTTTCCTGGTTAAATAAAGGTTAAATTAAAAAATAAATAAATAAATTACAGTTTCTGATGCAAATGGGCACATGAAAATGAACGTTCTTCATTAATATTTTTATTAATTTTATTATCCCATGGGGCAGTTACTTGTTGCCAGCCACCACTTGGGGGGACCCAGCATGTTTTTTGTTGTTGGTGGGGAAACCCGGAGTACCTGGAGAAAATCCATCTAAGAACTGGAAAAACATTCAAACTCTACTAAGAAAGTCAAACAATTTTCCCCCAAAAACTCTGTGCACTGTATTTAGTACACTATATTTGTGTCAAACAATGTTCTTGCATTGGATAAGGGAGACAATTTTCTTTTCAGCATTTCAGTTTCAGTAGATCACTGTAGTGAGCTCTGAGGATAATTCTGCAATAGTTGCAGTACGCTTTTTATTATTTTTGGAAAAATTTACAATCAATTTCTTTCTGTATTTCCTTGATTAACATGACATGTTTGGTCATTTGTTCACAGACCTACAGCCACATTTTCACTCTGGGTGCCAGTACAGGACGGGTTGATGCAATAGTGATGGGCCCAGATGTGTCCAGAAGAGAATTGTTTTTGGGGACCCCTTGGACAGCTTTATTTATTTCATTTGGTTTGTAATTATCTGGGGCCTCATCTATAAACCTTGTGTACGCTCAAATAGCTAGGATCTATTAAAGTCCAACTAGACGTGAAATTGTGGGTAGCTCTACTCAAGCTCTGACCCTGCCATACGTTTCGGAGACTTGGCACAAAGACGAGCCTCGTGGTGAGGTAATGAACTGAAGCAGGATTTGAAAAATTTACGGTTTGATGTGTGTTTTATATCATTTAATTTTCTTTTTTTTTTGCCGCAATCATTTTAGTCTGAAGAGCAGTATTTAGCGTAAAACACATCCACAGGTGGGTCTGTGTGAACCGGCTCGCGCCTCCTGCTCACTTCCAGCTTTTCCAGTAAAACCCTCATGTTTAGGATAAATTCATACTCAGGTCAATTGGCATTGTCCTTCTTTGGTTGAATGGAGGCATGGACAGGGCCTGACGTGAGGCAGATTGACATGCTCACATTTCTGCTCCAGGTGGGATTTATGAAGATTTTTATTTCCGTGAAGTCTTTATAAATGCGGCCCCTGTAACCCAAATGTGCTCTAGAAAACCAAAGTCTGCAATGTTACCACCAGATATAGCTTAAAACTCTTCACTGCTCCTTTAAAAAGTGTAAAAAGTTTACATACCTGTTTCCACACTGCTCCACAAGCCACACGAGTGCCTCTCCTTCGTTCTCAATGTGAAACTCAATGTCAGAGTGTCGAATCCAGTCAGCTCCAGTGAACACTAAAATTGTATTGTCCCAGACTGACTCTCCCAACGGCTTCATATTGTCTCTTAGAATCTTCAGCTGCTCTTGTGTGATGGACGTATCAGCCGGAAGCATGAGCAGGAACGCATTTTTGGAGCCAGTGTTGTGTTGAGAAGCTTTAGTGCACTCGAATCCCTTGTTAATCTCTTCTCTGACGCTGTTTGGGACCAAACGAGCATCGAAGAACTTCCAACATCCGGGAATATCCACAACACTCACCTTCAACTGATTTGTCATAAAAGTCCTTGTTTCTTTGATAAACTTCTCTGTTCTTCCCTCCTTTTCAGGAATTCCCAAAATGGCACAATGCACAGATGTTTTGGAGGAAAAAACCCATCCCAGCAAGACGATGGTTATATCAGAAACAACTGCACCTGTGGAAAAAAGTATCAAAGATCACATTTTAAAATGTAGAAAGAGACTCATAAATCTATAAGTTGCAGAGGCGTGTCAACATTGCGTGGCGGTCGGGGACAGTACCTCTGGACTGGCAGACCAGGGTGGTGGTCCCTCTTTTCAAGAAGAGGGACAGTCTATGCCAGGTACTGGAGAGGGGGATGTGGCCGATAGTCGAACCTCAGATTCAGGAGGAACAATGCGGTTTTCGTCCCGGTCTGGAACACTGGACCAGCTCTATACCCTCTCCAGGGTGCTGGAGGGTTTATGGGAGTTTGCCCAACCAGTCCACATGTGTTTTGTGGATCTGGAGAAGGCATTCGACTGTGTCCCTCGTGGTGCCCTGTGGGGGGTGCTCTGGGAGTATGGGGTCCGGGGCCCTTTGCTAAGGGCTATCCGGTCCCTGTACGACCGGAGCAGGAGCTTGGTTCATTGCCAGCAGTAAGTCAGACCTGTTCCTGGTGCATGTTGGACTCCGGCAGGGCTGCCCTTTGTCACCGGTCCTGTTCATTATCTTTATGGACAGGATTTCTAGGCGCAGCCAGGGGCCGGAGGGAGTCTGGTTTGGGGACCACAGGATCTCGTCTCTGCTTTTTGCAGATGATGTTGTCATGTTGGCTCCATCAAGCCAGGACCTTCAGCTGCACTGGGGCGGTTTGCAGCCGAGTGTGAAGCGGCTGGGATGAGGATCAGCACCTCCAAGTCTGAGACCATGGTTCTCAGTCGGAAAAGGGTTGTCTCCTTCAGGTTGGTGGAGAGATCCTGCCAGTTTAAGTATCTTGGGGTCTTGTTCACGAGTGAGGGAAGGAAGGAGCGTGAGATCGACAGACGGATCGGTGCAGCTTCTGCAGTGATGCGGTCGATGTACCGGTCTGTCGTGGTGAAGAAGGAGCTGAGCTGTAAGGCAAAGCTCTCGATTTACCAGTCGATCTACGTTCCTACTCTCACCTATGGTCATGAGCTTTGGGTCATGACCAAAAGAACAAAAGCTTTCTCTGCAGGGTGGTGGGGCGCTCCCTTAGAGATAGGGTGAGGAGCTCGGTCAGTCGGGAGGAGCTCAAAGTAGAGCCACTGCTCCTCCACATCGAAAGGAGCCAGCTGAGGTGGCTCGGGCATCTGTTTCGGATGCCTCCTGGACGCCTTCCTAGGGAGGTGTTCGGGCATGTCCCACCGGGAGGAGACCTCGGGGAAGACCTAGGACACGCTGGAGGGACTATGTCTCTCGGCTGGCCTGTGAACCTTTTAGAATTTTATGGTGTTCTGAATGAATTTGTATAAAAATGTTATCTAATCTTCATCTAAGTCAAGGGCACTTATGAAATTAAGATTTAACTATTTGGAAAAAACACACAGCACTACATCTGGCGTAGAAAGGGACACGGCATATCATCATGAAAACATCATCCCAACTGTAAAGTCTGGTGGAGGAAACATCATGATTTGGCACTAGGCTGTGGCCAGCTTCAGTCATTGAGGGGAAGATGAATTCCCAAGTAATTCAGACAATTCTTCAGAATAATGTGAGGATGTCTGTACATTAGCTAAAACTGTGTAGAACGTAGGTGATGCCACAGGACAATGACCTAAAACACCGAAGCAAAACAGAATGGCTTCAGAAAAACAAAATCCACCTTTTGGAGTGGCCAAGTCAGAGCCCAGACCTCAACCCAATAGAGATGCTATGGATTGACCTGAAAACGTCCGAAGAATATGACAGAGCTAAAGCCATTCTGCAGGAATGTGCAGGTCTGATTCACAGCTACAGGAAGTGCCTGGTTGAGGAAATTGCTGCCAAGGGGGGGTCAACCAGTTCACTAACTTTTTCTGCTGCCATTTTGAATGTTGAATGAGTGTTATTTTTAGACACATTATGTTTGTCAATACCCTTTAATTAATAAAAAAAACATGAAATTCCAAAAAGTTCAGATAATTTTCTTGCTACTGTATCTGATATAGATGTATGTATAGTGTATAAATAAATGGTAGAACTTCACAAACCTTTAGTTGTCTCCTCTTTTCTCTTCTTCCTTTGTCTCCTCAGCTCTGCTCTCCTCTTCATCTCTTCCTTGTGTTGTTCAATTTTCTCAATTTCATTCTGGTCTATTTGAAAACGTCTGCCTCCATTGCTCTGCAGCAGCTCCTCGACCTTCTCCAGCAGTCGTTCACTCAGAGGAGGAGAGGTGCTGGTGCTGTCGAACACGTATCTGTGTCCACATCTCTCCAGGAGCTCTGCCAGGTTGGACCCTTCTCCTTCGATGTACTCCTCGATGGAAGTGTTGCCCAGCCAGTCTCCACAGGTGAACAGCACAATGGTGTGGCTCCAGACGTCTTCTCCAAACAGACCTAAATGAGCTTTGATGGAGTTGAAACATGTCGAGGTGAAGGGTAAGTCCACCTCCACGAGTAAAACAAAAGCGTGGGGTCCGGGCCGGCAGTGGGTCACACTCAGCACCAGTTCATCTTTAACCAGTCGAGACGTGTCACAAGGATGAAAACCTCTGAACCAGACTGGAGCTTTGACCAGCTGGACTTTTTTACCCTTCACTTTCCCAAAATGAGTCAAACCATGATTATTGCGCTTATTCCACCAAAACTCTGTGCCTCCAAGGATTCGATTGCAGACTGACTCGATCCCATATCTCTGAGATCCAACCAGGATGAGGCGTACATCTGGAATATTAGAATAAAAACAATTAAAGGTTTTTAGACAGGTTTAAAGAAATGCTGCAAAGTAGGAATGCTTTTTTTTAATAGGGCAAAACATGTAAAATTTCTGTAGAGAGAATGACATGAGTTGCGTTAATTGAATGTTCTTCTGTAACAAAGTAAAAAATGTTGAAATACAAGGCTCAGGAGTAAGTTGGCGGGAGCTAAGCTAAGACAGACTGGAAGGGTCACCAGATAACCCACATCGAGCAGGTCGACCTGTCACTGACTCTGCTGCCAACAACAGCTCCGCCCACAACGCAAAGCCCCAAACAACTAAACAGGATTTCCCTTATATTGAATGAAACACGTTAAATATGTCTACAAAGCAGCTGCTGCTACAGTAAGGACTTGAAAAAAAGAAATTCCTCTTGGGGATAAATAAAAGTAATTTTGATTCTGATTCTGAAAAGAATGTTCTTAGGTGAGTCCAGTCCAAAGAGATTCTCAGTCCTGTTTTTGTTGTGTCAGAGGGAGTTCTCTGTTCCAAGTGTCTATTTGTCTAATAATAATAACCTGTCGTATAACACAGCTCAGTCTGTCCCACAGTTTCCCTCTTTGTCCTGCATTAACAGACCTGTCCCACATTTAGTTTAAATGATCTGGTCACTCTGGTTGGTGCTGGATCTGGGGTTCCTCACTTTGATTTTGCAAAAATGATAAAAATAAACAATTACATTTCTGTTAAATCTCTCTGGTTTCTGTTTAACTGACTTTCCCTCGGTAGAAATCCTGTCTGACCAGAAGTTACCATTTATCTAACGTCTTTATCTGCTTCTGTTTGTTCTTTACTGGAAATCCAACTCAAACAGGAACGTTTGAAACAGCACAGCTATCACTGTCAAACTTTTGTATTTATTATTTTATTGTTGCCAAACGTAATGCTCGTCTCTTTAATGTTAAGAATTAAATTAAGCAGGTAATCTTATCTGTGTTTAGTCTCAAGTGTATTATTAGCACTAATATTAGACACTAATAAAATGTTAACTATAATAGCTGCAGAGGTAGAAATAAAGAAAATATGACGCAGATATTTTGCAGTTTTTGCCTAAAAGAAACATTTGTGAGTATTTCTTATAAGCTTTACATAAACTTTATGTTTAAAAAAAGTATTTAAACAAGGTTATGTGACTGGTGTAATGTGTATGAACCAAAAGTAAAAAGTAAATTTTGACTTTCTGACTTACTCTGAAGCAAATACAATTTTTCTGCCTTCAACCAGGAAACAACCCTGACACACACAGAAACTGTTACCTCAACATTTTATTAGCTTCTTTGTACATTTCTTTCTTGTGTGTGTCATTTAATTTTTTATGCAGATTAGGTTTATATATAAAATTATCTTGCACTCACCGCAGGACGTGTCTTTGTCCATGTCGGAGTGTGAGGACGAGCTGTTTTCCTCTTGTTAGTCTCCTGCTCTGTTTCTAGTCGACAGTGACGTGTGAAGCTCTCAAACCGGTTTGGTCAGCTTTACCCTCATGAAGAGCCACACCAGGAACAAACCCAGGCATGTTGTTTTGTGCATACTTTGGAGCAATGTGACCCGGGTAGACTGAGGTAAGAAATACATCTAAATCAAAAGTAAAAAAAAGGTCAAGAAAAGGGTCTGTTTTTTACTGTCAATAAAAAAAATTTCCTTCTGGCAGGACTCCCAAATAACTCCATAAAAATTTTCAGCGCAGAGGCTAGAAACTAACAGGAACAAACAGACAAGAGCACTTTAGCCAGTGTTACATTTGTGGTTAGTTCTTTGCTTTCACAAGTTGTCCCTCTGTCCTGCTTTCCTCTGGGGGAGTGGATACTGTTGCAGATTCATTCTTTTGTTAATATGATGGACTATTTGTCAGTGACTGTCTAACCCTGGACACATCTATTGCTCAGTCTGTCCGTCCTGACTCTGGATCCTACTTCTGTGGTCCTCCCTGAGGTTCGGCTGGTCCTAGTTCATCCCTTACTAGAACTAGAACTTAATAGATTATTTTGATTATTATTTAGCTTTATGTTGTTTAGTTTTTTTATGTTATTTTTGTGATCATTATAACTCCATTCTGTGACTACATTTATTCATTTAGCTGATGCTTTTATCCAAAACGACTTAAGTTAAGCTTCAATTAATAACCTCCTGGACCAGAACCAGTCTGGGTTCAAGAGCGGACATTCCACCGAAACTGCACTGTTCTCAGTCATCGAAGCCCTGAGACTGGCAAAGGCAACATCTAAGTCAACAAGCGACTTACAAGTGAGGAAAACAATGGAAGCAATTTCACCATCACAAGGTAACAAAAAGCATAAGTGCACAAAAAACTTAAAAACCTAGCACAGTAATCAAAGCCAAGGATAAGAATTTTTTTTTTTTTTTTTTTTTTTGAAAATGAATCGAAGAAGTAGAATTCAGTGTTTGTCAGTCAGGTGTTGACTGAAAAAATGTGTTTTCAAGCGTTTTTTAAAGATGGCTACAGAATCTGCTGATCTTGTAGCAGCAGTAGATCATTCCACCAATGAACAGATCCAGAGAAAGTACGTGAGAGGGATTCTTTTCCTTTTTGGGATGGTACAACCAGACGTTGTTTATTAGCAGAGCGCAGGGATCTGGTAGAACATAGGTCTGTATCAGTGAGTGAAGATATGAGGGGGCGGAGCCAGTGGTGGTCTTGTAGGCCAAGAGCATAGCTTTGAACTTGATGCGGGCATCAACCGGGAGCCAGTGTAACCTCATGAAGAGAGGAGTTACGAGGGCTCTCTTTGGTTCTTTAAAGACCACTCTTGCTGCTGCATTCTGGATCAGCTGCAGAGGTTTGGTTGTGCAGCAGGAAGTCCAGCCAGAAGAGCATTGCAATAATCCAGTTTGGACAAGACAAGAGCCTGGACTAGGATTTGTGTAGAGTGCTCCGATAGGAAAGGTCTAATGTTCCTAATGTTGTAGAGGATGAATCTACAGGACCTGGTGGTGCTGGCAACATGACTTGTGAAGTTTAGTTGATCACCAATTACCACTCCCAGATTTCTGGCAGTGCTGGATGGTGTAATGGTTGATGAGTCTAGTTGAATGGAGAGGTTGTGGTGGGTCTTTGGGTTTGGAATTCGGAATCACAGGCAGTTCTGTTTTTCCAAGGTTCAGCTGCTTTTGATGGTGATCCTGAGAGTATCCTGGAGAAACGAGGTCTCTTAGTCCCAACATCTCAATACAGGGGTGCCTCAGGGCTCAGTGCTTGGACCGTTACTCTTTTCAATAAACATGACCTCCCTCGGCTCTGTCATTCAGAAAAATGGCTTTTCCTATCACTGCTGCAGATGACACTCAACTCCACTTGTCATTTCAACCTGATGATCCGACAGTCTCTGCCCGTGTCTCGGCCTGAGTGACATCTCACTTTGGATGAAGGACCATCACCTGCAGCTGAACCTTGAAAAAACAGAACTGCTTGTGATTCCAGCCAAACCCAAAGACCCGCCACAACCTCTCCATTCAACTAGGCTCATCAACCATTACACCGTCCCGATCTACCTGCTGCTACAAGATCAGCAGATTCAGTAGCCATCTTTAAAAAATGCCTGAAAACACATCACTTCCATCAACACCTGACTGACAAACACTGACTTCTACTTCCTTTCTATTAATTTCCCTCGCTTAAAATAAAAAAAAAAAATATTTCCTATCCTTAGCTTTGTATACTGTGCTGGGTTCTAACAGACTAGTTTTTGGTGCACTTATACTTTTTGTTAGCTTGTGTTGTTAAAATTGCTTCCATTGTTTTCCTCACTTGTAAATTGCTTTGGATAAAAGCATCTGCTAAATGACTAAATGTAAATGCAATTAAAGCCGCAAGCGGCGATAAAGGCCCTCGCCTCCCTTGCGACCGCGGGGACACATGTACTCGGAGGATTGCATTTCGTGCTTTAAAGCGTAAACTTCACGATAATGTCAAATAACCGGGCCTGTGCCGCTGCTTGAATCTTCTTCTGGCTGGAGCCTGCTTCATCACCTCGGGCCTGTGCTACTGCTGGGGCCTGCTACACCACCTTGTATTTAGAGTTAAAGGTCTCCACATTCCCTGGTTTTCCTGGGATCTGTCTGAACTTTTGAAAATAAGAGTTTATGCTTGGGCTGAGGCAAGAAAAACAAAGTACTGGCTGGAAATTTGCAGTCTGTCAGTCTGCCCCAGGGCATCTGTGGCTACAGTTGTAGCTCACCATCACCAGTGTGACTGTGTATGAATGAATAATGGACGGCCATGTAAGCGCTCTGAGTCCCTTGGTCCCTCAGGAGAAAAGCGCAATATAAATCCAATCCATTATTATTAGGCCCGAGCCGGTGATAGCCGGGAGGGCCTATTGTTTTTGCTCGGATTATTTATTTATTTATTTATTTTTTTCTGCAAAATGATCCTTAATTTGACCCAGTGAACATGCACGAAAAGTCATTTTTATTGGGCCCAAAGTTCAAGGTCGGCGAAAAATTTATGTATTTGAAGTCCCCGAAAAAAAAATATGAAAAATGACTCAGTGGCGACCCCTAGAAAAGTCAAAATACATTGGGCCTATGGAAAGTGAAAGTACATTTTTTCCAATGTAGAAATACAAAACTTGGTACATCCATAGGACACCTCAGGGCAAACAGAAAAGTCTATGACAGCAACAGCCTAAACTCAACAGGAAGTCCGCCATCTGGGGTGAAAGGCGCGGCCACCTAAATCGCACCCCTTACGCCAAAAGATTCAACTCATTGTGTTTTTGTCTAAATGGCCCCAATTTTGGTGAGTATCATCTAGACACATGTGCCAACAAAACTTTTCATTTTGTTGTTGATATCTTATCGGGTGTGGGTGTGGCAAGCCTGTAACGAGGCGGCCATTTTTGTGGTAATAAATTATCCCTTAACTCTCAAACGCCTTCTCGGATCAAGTTGGACCCAAAAAGGCGTTTGTGCACATTCACGACCTGAACACAAAGATATGTAAATAAAAGGGTTTGTTTTAGAAATGGCCCTCTAGCGCCCCCTACAAACTTATAATGGGACCCAAGAATTTAGTTTGTCATAGAGACATAAAATTTGGCACACACATCACTTATGTCATGACGAACATAAAAGCTAATGACAACCACCCCCTATTTATAAATGTGTTGCCATAGCAACGGCGCAAATATGTGGAAAAAGTCAATGGGAAGGGAAAATTTTAGTTTGTCCTAGGCAAATGAAACTTGGTACACACATCCAGCATGGGCTTATGAACATAAAAGCCAATGGGGACCACACCCTATCACACACAAGAAGGCAGCCATTTTGAATTGAAAATGTGAACCGTCTTAGAATACACCTCACTTTTAAAAATTGACAGAAAATAGCTGCTTCATTCCACAAACACCAAACTTAGGCAAAATGAGCTAAACACTTGTGTGCAAAATAGACAATGCCTTTTCTTGTTGTTTTTGCTCAATTTATATTTTTATTTAATTTTTATTTTTCTGCAAATTTTTCTGCAAAATTATCCTTAATTTTGACCCAGTAAATGTGCGCAAAAAGTAAATTTTATTGGCCACTAAACTTAAGCCTGGCGAAATATTGATGTATCTTAAGTATTTGAAAAAATAATAAAAAGAAATGACTCAGTGGCGACCCCTGGAAAATGAAAATACATTCGGCCTATGGAAAGTGAAAGTAATTTTTTCCAACGTAGAAAAATGAAACTTGGTACATCCATAGGACACCTCAGGGCAAACAGAAAAGTCTATGACAGCCACAGCCTAAACTCAACAGGAAGTCCGCCATGTGGGGTGAAAGGCGCGACCAACTAAATCGCACCCCTCGGGTCAAAAGAATAAACCCAATGTGTTTTCATCTAAATGGCCCCAATTTTGGTGAGTATCATCTAGACACATGTGCCAACCAAACTTGTAATTTTGTTGTTGATATCTTATTGGGTGTGGGTGTGGCAAACCTGTAACGAGGCAGCCGTTTTTGTGAAAATAAAATATCCCTTAACTCTCAAACGCCTTCTCGGATCAAGTTGGACCCAAAAAGGCATTTGTGCACATTCATGACCTGAACACAAAGATATGTCAATAAAAGGGTTAGCTTTAGAAATGGCCCTCTAGCGCCCCCTACAAACTTATAATGGGACCCAAGAATTTAGTTTGTCATAGAGACATGAAATTTGGTACACACATCTCTTATGTCATGACGAACATAAAAGCCAATGACAACCACCCCCTATCTACAAATGTGTTGCCATAGCAACGGCGCAAATATGTGGAAAAACTCAATGGGAAGGGAAAATTTTAGTTTGTCCTAGGCAAATGAAACTTGGTACACACATCCAGCATGGGCATATGAACATAAAAGCCAATGGGGACCACACCCTATCACACACGAGAAGGCAGCCATTTTGAATTAAAAATGTGAACCGCCTTAGAATACACCTCACTTTTAAAAATTGACAGAAAATAGCTGCTTCATTCCACAAACACCAAACTTGGGCAAAATGAGCTAAACACACATGTGGTAAATAGACAATGCCTTTTCTTGTAGTTTTTGCTCAATTTATATTTTTATTTAATTTTTATTTTTCTGCAAATTTTTCTGCAAAATTATCCTTAATTTTGACCCAGTAAATGTGTGCAAAAAGTACATTTTATTGGCCACTAAACTTAAGCCTGGCGAAATATTGATGTATCTTAAGTATTTGAAATAATAATAAAAAGAAATGACTCAATGGCGACCCCTGGAAAATGAAAATATATTGGGCCTATGGAAAGTGAAAGTAATTTTTTCCAACGTAGAAAAGTGAAACTTGGTACATCCATAGGAGACCTCAGGGCAAACAGAAAAGTCTATGACAGCCACAGCCTAAACTCAACAGGAAGTCCGCCATGTGGGGTGGAACGTGCGAGCACCTAAATCGTACCCCTCAGGTCAAAAGATTAAACCCAATGTTTTTTCTTCTAAAAGGCCCCAAATTTGTTGAGTATTATCTAGACACGAGTGCCAACAAAGTTATCAGTTTGTTTTTTGATACTTTTGTGACTGTGGTCGTAATGAGCCTGTAAAGAGGCAGCCATTTCTTTGGGAAATAAATGCCATTTACCAATTGCCAGGATGCTTCGTTTGGAGGAGGCTCCTCCAGAGCCAAGACTAGAGTCTTTGAAAACTCCTCAGAATTTTTTGGAACTTGTAAACTTGTTCTTTTAGACAACTAATATTTACATTTTTACTTTGTAACAGGGGGGTGCAGTGCTTTCTGAGTCATTGCAAATCTCCAGCCAGTACTTTGTTTTTCTCGCCTCAGCCCAAGCATAAACTCTTATTTTCAAAAGTTCAGACAGATCCCAGGAAAACCAGGGAATATGGAGACCTTTAACTCTAAATTACAAGGTGGTGTAGCAGGCCCCAGCAGTAGCACAGGCCTGAGGTGTTGAAGCAGGCTCCAGAAGAAGATTCAAGCAGCGGCACAGGCCCGGTTATTTGACATTATCGTGAAGTTTACGCTTTAAAACACAAAATGCAATCCTCCGAGTACATGTGTCCCCGCGGTCGCAAGGGAGGCGAGGGCCTTTATCGCCGCTTGCGGCTTTAATTATTATTATTATGTTAAAAAGTAAAAATGTAAATATTAGTTATCTAAAATAACAAGTTTACCAGTTCCAAAAGATTCTGAGGAGTTTCCGAGACTCTAGTCTTGGCTCTGGAGGAGCCTCCACCAAAGGAAGGATCCTGGCAATTGGTAAATGGCATTTATTTCCCAAAGAAATGGCTGCCTCTTCACAGGCTCATTACGACCACAGCCACAAATGTATCAAAAAACAAACTGATAACTTGTATTGGCACTCGTGTCTAGATAATAATCACCAAATTTGGGGCCTTTTAGATGAAAACACATTGGGTTTAATCTTTTGATGCAAGGGGTGCGATTTAGGTGGTCGCGCCTTACACCCCACATGGCGGACTTTCTGTTGAGTTTAGGGTGTGGCTGTCATAGACTTTTCTGTTTGGCCTGAGGTGTCCTATGGATCTACCAAGTTTCATTTTTTTACAGTGGAAAAAATTACTTTCACTTTCTATAGGCCGAATGGATTTTCATTTTCCAAGGGTCGCCACTGACTCATTTCTTTTAATAATTTTATACAAATACTTAAAATACATCAATTTTTCGCCAGGCTTGAGTTTAGTGGCCAATAAAATTTACTTTTTGCGCAAATTTACTGGGTCAAAATTAAGGATAATTTTGCAGAAAAATTTGCAGAAAAATAAAAATTTTATAAAAAATATAAATTTAGCAAAAACAACAAGAAAAGGCATTGTCTATTTACCACACAAGTGTTTAGCTCATTTTGCCCAAGTTTGGTGTTTGTGGAATGAAGCAGCTATTTTCTGTTAATTTTTAAAAATGAGGTGTATTCTAAGGTGGTTCACATTTTTAATTCAAAATGGCTGCCTTCTCGTGTGTGATAGGGTGTGGTCCCCATTGGCTTTTATGTTCATAAGCCCATGCTGGATGTGTGTACCAAGTTTCATTTGCCTAGGACAAACTAAAATTTTCCCTTCCTATTGACTTTTTCCACATATTTGCGCCGTTGCTATGGCAACACATTTATAGATAGGGGGTGGTTGTCTTTGGCTTTTATGTTCGTCATGACATAAGTGATGTGTGTACCAAATTTTATGTCTCTATGACAAACTAAATTCTTGGGTCCCATTATAAGTTTGTAGGTGGCGCTAGAGGGCCATTTCTAAAACAAACCCTTTTATTTACATATCTTTGTGTTCAGGTCATGAATGTGCACAAATGCCTTTTTGGGTCCAACTTGATCCGAGAAGGCGTTTGAGAGTTAACGGATAATTTATTACCACAAAAATGCCCGCCTCGTTACAGGCTTGCCACACCCACACCCGATAAGATATCAAAAACAAAATGACAACTTTGTGTTTAGATGATACTCACTAAAATTGGGGCCATTTAGACAAAAACAGAATGAGTTGAATCTTTTGGCGTAAGGGGTGTGATTTAGGTGGTCGCGCCTTTCACCCCACATGGCGGACTTCCTGTTGAGTTTACGCTGTGGCTGTCATAGACTTTTCTGTTTGCCCTGAGGTGTACTATGGATGTACCAAGTTTTGTATTTCTACATTAGAAAAAAATTACTTTCACTTTCCATAGGCCCAATGTATTTTGACTTTTCTAGGGGTCGCCACTGAGTCATTTTTCATATTTTTATTTCGGGGACTTCAAATACATAAATTTTTCGCCGACCTTATACTTTGAGCCCAATAAAAATGACTTTTCGCGCATGTTCACTGGGTCAAATTAAGGATCATTTTGCAGAAAAAATAAATAAATTAATAAATTAAAGCCGCAAGCGGCGAAAAAGGCCCTCGCCTCCCTTGCGACCGCAGGGACACATGTACTCGGAGGAATGCATTTCGTGTTTTAAAGCGTAAACTTTACGGTAATGTCAAATAACCGGGCCTGTGCCTCTGCTTGAATCTTCTTCTGGAGCCTGCTTCATCACCTCGGGTCTGTGCTACTGCTGGGGCCTGCTACACCATCTTGTATTTAGAGTTAAAGGTCTCCACATTCCCTGGTTTTCCTGGGATCTGTCTGAACTTTTGAAGATAAAGGATTATGCTTGGGCTAATGGGAGAAAAACAAAGTACTGGCTGGAGATTTTCAATGACTCAGAAAGCACTGCCCCCCCCCCTGTTACAAAGTAAAAATGTAAATATTACTTGTCTAAAATAACAAGTTTACAAGTTCCAAAAGATTCTGAGGAGCTTTCCAAGACTCTAGTCTTGGCTCTGGAGGAGCCTCCACCAAAGGAAGGATCCTGGCAATTGGTAAACGGCATTTATTTCCCAAAGAAATGGCTGCCTCTTTACAGGCTCATTACGACCACAGTCACAAATGTATCAAAAAACAAACTGATAACTTTGTTGGCACTCGTGTCTAGATAATACTCAACAAATTTGGGGCCTTTTAGAAGAAAACACATTGGGTTTAATCTTTTGACCCGTGGGGTACGATTTAGGTGGTCGCAAGTTCTACCCCACATGGCGGACTTCCTGTTGAGTTTAGGCTGTTGCTGTCATAGACTTTTCTGTTTGCCCACAGGTGTCCTATGGATCTACCAAGTTTCATTTTTCTACGTTGGAAAGACCACTCTTGCCGCTGCATTCTGGATGAGCTGCAGAGGTTTGGTTGTGCAGCAGGAGTCCAGCCAGAAGAGCATTGCAATAATCCAGTTTGGACAAGACAAGAGCCTGGACTAGGATTTGTGTAGAGTGCTCCGATAGGAAAGGTCTAATTTTCCTAATGTTGTAGAGGATGAATCTACAGGACCTGGTGGTGCTGGCAACATGACTTGTGAAGTTTAGTTGATCACCAATTACCACTCCCAGATTTCTGGCAGTGCTGGACGGTGTTATAGTTGATGAGTCTAGTTGAATGGAGAGGTTGTGGTGGGTCTTTGGGTTTGGAATTCGGAATCACAAGCAGTTCGGTTTTTCCAAGGTTCAGCTGCTTTTGATGGTGATCCTAAGAGTATCCTGGAGAAACGAGGTCTCTTAGTCCCAACATCTCAATACCGGGGTGCCTCAGGGCTCAGTGCTTGGACCACTACTCTTTTCAATAAACATGACCTCCCTCGGCTCTGACGTTCAGAAACATGGCTTTTCCTATCACTGCTGCAGATGACACTCAACTCCACTTGTCATTTCAACCTGATGATTGACGGTCTCTGCTCGTGTCTCGGCCTGAGTGACATCTCACTTTGGATGAAGGACCATCACCTGCAGCTGAACCTTGGAAAAACAGAACTGCTAGTGATTCCTGCCAACCCAAAGACCCACCACAACCTCTCCATTCAACTAGGCTCATCAACCATTACACCGTCCAGATCTACTGCTGCTACAAGATCAGCAGATTCAGTAGCCATCTTTAAAAAATGCCTGAAAACACATCTCTTCCATCAACACCTGACTGACAAACACTGACTTCTACTTCCTTTCTATTAATTTTCCTTGCTTAAAAAAAAAAAAAAAATTCTCTCCTATCTTTAGCTTTGTATACTGTGCTGGGTTCTAACAGACTAGTTTTTGGTGCACTTATACTTTTTGTTACCTTATGTTGTTAAAATTGCTTCCATTGTTTTCCTCACTTGTAAATTGCTTCGGATAAAAGCATCTGCTAAATGACTAAATGTAAATGCAATTAACCAGTGTAAGAGCTGGAACACCACTGGAGGCAAGGTTGGGGGCTTTTTCAAGTGTCCCCCAATTTGGGGACTCTAGGTCTTGACACATTCAGGAAATGATGGGAAAGCAGCACATCAAAATTGATCAGCAGAGACTCAGCTACAAGCACATATAAGCAATTTACATTTTCCTGCCAAATTCTGTCCTATTCTTTATAATGGAGACTCCGCCTCACGATTTCATAAAGAAAATCTTAATAGTTTTGGTTTGTTTCACATTAGAAGAATTCTATTTGGTGCAGGTAATGTTGACATGTGTGGTTGTAATTTAAAATAGTGTTTGAACTTCAACAGACTTCATCTAAAGGGATATTAATCTAAATAATCTTTTTTATTTAGGTGGAAATGTTTTTGGGGTCATTTTGTTGTTTATCATCTCTTTATTCTGAAACTGTAACATTCACATAAAAAAAAATCCCTTCTGGAAAATCCCATAAGTGCCGCCTTCATTTTGACACAAGAATTTTGGAAATACACCTTGTAGTTGCAGAGATACAGTCAATTTCAATTTCAGTCAAATTTTTTCACACAGTCTAATACGCCACATTCGAATTGTTTGGCCCGACTAGACATGTTGGTTTAATGATGCGACATACACACAGGAAGCTCAAGTTGACTCTTTATTGGAGTCCCTGCCTCTGGGTGAATGGTAAGATTTGAGTCTGAAGTCGCGTGACGGCATAGGAAAAACGTAGGCCTGTGTAGAATCTGTCACTGTATGAGATGCGTTGAGAAGAAAAAGCCCACAAGAGTGTAGGGGAAGAATAATATAAGACCTAAAAAGTTAAAGATTAAAGGTGTGTGTGAGAATGAATGTGTTGTGGATGGGCCCTTGTTTAATGGAGAATGTGTATAATAATGTAAACCAGAACAAAGGTAATGTTTTTTGTGTGTAGAAACTTTTGAAGATTTAGTTGGAAAGCAGTGACTTCCTACAACACGAGAAAGAAAGGTAGCTTCCTTAAGTTTTTCTGGGCTTCCTATGTAACTACAAAAGGAGAAGCCAGTTTTAAACTTTAAAAAGAAGTACATATACTTCAAAACACTAATCATATGTAGTTTTATAAATGTTTTCTCGGCCTCCCTCCACTCGGAAAACAGTGCCCCCTCCGAACTTCCTCTGCCCTGCCCGTCCCGCCTGCTCCTTTTCAGCTGAACGAAGCTGCAGACAAACAGCAGCAACACGGAAGCGGTAAGATAAACGATTTGCCGATTAAACGATTTTATCTATTGAGATAGACCAGAGAGGAATTTCTAAATTGTATTTGTAAATTGTATGAAACGTAAAATTAATATGAATCTAATGTATTTTTCCGAGGGAAAAGTGCACAATTGCCATAAAGACGGAGTGAGGTGGAAGTGGGCGTGGCAGACAAAAGGCAATGAGACAGAGGAGAGGGAGGAGACCGAAACTAGGTCCAGACGAGAGGAAGATGACCTCAAGACTGACCGCTTCGACAGGTCAAGTACATAAACACACATGTACATACACACACATTAACACACATGTACATACACACACATGTACATACACACACATTAACACACATGTACATACACACACATGTACATACACACACATTAACACACATGTACATACACACATATGTACATACACACACATTAACACACATGTACATACACACACATGTACATACATAGCCCTAATATTAATACAAAAGTACATACACACACATTAACACAAAAGATACATACACACACATTAACACAAAAGTACATAGACACACATTAACACAAATGATACATACACACACATTAACACAAAAGATACATACACACACATTAACACAAAAGTACATACACACACATTAACACAAAAGTACATAGACACACATTAACACAAATGTACATACACACACATTAACACAAAAGTACATACACACACATTAACACAAAAGTACATACACACACATTAACACACATGTACATACACACACATGTACATACATAGCCCTAATATTAATACAACCCCACAGCCCACATATTAATACAAAAGTACATAGACACACATTAACACACATGTACATACACACACATAAATACGAAAGTACATACACACACATAAACACAAAAGTACATACACACACACACATTAACACAAATGATACATACACACACATTAACACAAATGATACATACACACACATTAACACAAAAGTACATAGACACACATTAACACAAATGATACATACACACACATTAACACAAAAGTACATACACACACATTAACACAAAAGTACATACACACACATTAACACAAAAGTACATGGACACACATTAACACAAAAGTACATACACACACATTAACACAAAAGTACATACACACACATTAACACAAAAGTACATACACACACACACATTAACACAAAAGTACATGGACACACATTAACACAAAAGTACATACACACACATTAACACAAAAGATACATACACACACATTAACACAAAAGTACATACACACACATTAACACAAAAGTACATGGACACACATTTACACACAAGTACATACACACAAATTAACACAAAAGATACATACACACACATTAACACAAAAGATACATACACACACATTAACACAAAAGTACATACACACACATTAACACAAAAGTACATACACACACACATTAACACAAAAGTACATAGACACACATTAACACAAAAGTACATACACACACATTAACACAAAAGTACATACACACACATTAACACAAAAGTACATAGACACACATTAACACAAAAGATACATACACACACATTAACACAAAAGATACATACACACACATTAACACAAAAGTACATACACACACATTACCACACATGTACATACACACACGTTAAGACACAAAGTAAACAACTCACACTCAAGCTAGTAGATTGTTTATGCTGCAGCGCATTGTGCGCTCTGCAGAGAAGGTGGTCGGCTGCAGCCTTCCATCTCTCCAGGACCTGTACGTCTCCAGGACCTGTACATCTCCAGGACTCGGGGACGAGCAGGTTGGATCACAGCCGACCCTTCTCAGCCTGGACATGGACTATTTGAGTCACTCCCCTCGGGCAGGAGGCTACGGTCCATTCGGACCAGAACCTCCCGCCATAAGAACAGTTTCTCCCCCTCCGCCATTGGACTCATTAAGACTTCATAACACTTGTCACTTTAATAAGCACATAATATCAAGAACTATCCATTGCACTGCAAATTTTGCACCATATCCAACAACTGTAAATTGTGTGTATATATTAAGTATAAGTTTTTAGTCAGTATATTTTATTTATCTAGTATTTTATTTTATGTTAACGGCTTCACTGTGTTGTATAAAGTCTTATGCTTTGTTCACTTCCTTAAGCAAACCTCCCGCTGTACCACTTGTTACTGTGTGTCTGCTTTGCTTCTTCTTGCACGAATAAACCTGGACATTAAATTATAATCTCTCTCCGTGTCTCTCTGGATAAATATTAGGATATAAAGAATTCTTATAACAAGATACAATAAAAAACATATAACACTTACAATACAGCAATTTTTGGTCTGTGTTATTATGGTAATTTCTTATTATTTTACCAAAATGGAATATTTTTTTATAGTTTTTACTACAGTTATGAAAAAAAAGGTTTGAGTAAAAGCATCGTGACTCAGCTTTCAAGATGAAGACGTTTCGTCTGTAATTCCAAGAGACGGTTTCAGTGTAAACTCCTCCTTCTAGAGATAAAGCTCAGCTCTTTTACCAGTTGATCTCAGAATTGATAAAGTCTCTTGGAATTAGAGACAAAACTGAGTCCAGATGCTTTTTGTGACTGAACACATCCGTCACTGATCGCGGGAAGCACGACAGCATACACACACACACACACGCATTTGTTCATCGTTCCACCCACACGCAGCCCACTACTTAAACAACTTAAACCTTTGTTTCAAGATGTCCTGGATGACTGAGTACATTCATAGACTTACTACAGTTATATGATTTTTACTTATACAGGTATTTTACTGTTGGTGTTTGACAGTATTTCACTTTAAATCTTCTGGATAAACTGACAAACTAAATGTTATGTAAACTCGGTGCCAGCCTTGGCCTGCATTGTGACCAACATCACTTATGCTATTTTTGTTTTAAAAAAAGTTAAAAATAAACTAAATACTAATAAGTACAGACACCAAAGACAGGATTCATACCCAGGGCATCTACACACATGTACAGGTCACTAGAAAGTGAACCAGCTTCGTGATACCGACCCAGGGTTTACCTTGAACTTATTGCGCTAACCTCCACCTCCAGCTAATTCAATCGCTAGATTAATTTTAGAGACAGAAAGAGCACCTAAGCACAAATTCTTGAGATTCACCAGCATCATGAACAGAATTAGCAACGATGACTCTAAACTATTTGTCAATCGATGTAGTGACATAGTTCAGCAGCCGGAGGGGACAGTGCCACCCCTGCAGCTCCATTAGTTTCACAAAACTGTAAATATATTACTTCCACTTTAAACAACAGAGACAACACAGAAGATACTCAGCTTTATTTAATCAATTATCAAAGCAAATGATTTAAGACCATGTGCACTGGAGCTAGTGTCAGTGCTGACCAGAAGAAACAAACACAAACTAATAAATCTACATTTACATAATCAAAATAATCATAATCTTTCACTCCTGTTTTTAATTGACATGTATTTTTATCACATTCAGTTTTATCAATACATTTTTGCTAATTTTACCCCTCAGACCCTTTGACTCTTGACACATTGTAAAAAACATTTAATTTTAGATTAAAATATTCCATTCAAAGAACAATATGACAATATTTAAATAATAATAAAAAGCCTTAAAATAATAACAAGAGATTATAATGATTTATCAGAATAAAGCTATTTAGTCATCAATTTACCACAGAGACAAAAAGTGAGTTCATATTATACACATAAAAAAGTCCTTGTCCTGGTTATTGATAAAAGTATCAAAAAGAACATAAAGTTTGACACACAAATATAAAAGTCTTACACACAAATATTTTTTAAATACAGTTCTTTTTTGTCTTGGAACAACTGCAATACCAGATTAAGACACAAACATCAATGAAATCATTGAAAGTGAAAGTGAAAACAAAACTCAGAGAGGTGGGGCTCCTTTTGTTAGCACCACTTAGTAGCAACACTTTCACGTGTCCTTAAAGTTTCTGTGCTAGTCTGCCTCAAATCTGAAATTATTCCAGGTACCACTCCTGCTCTGCTTTTTGTCAATCAGTGCATGTCGCAGAGGTCTCACACACTCTATTTTTCCAAAACCAACACTATTTACGAGGACGCAAGCTGCACAGCCGTCACTTTAGTGAGAGGAGTTTATTTTTCAAAATAAGAGTATCGTTACCACTTCAGATAATTTTAGTATCAATATACACTCACCGGCCACTTTATTAGGTACCTCAGCTGACAAATCTGGCAGCAACTCAATGCAATTTAGGCATTTTAAAAGTTAGTGAAGTCAAGTTTAAAACGAGCATCAGAATGGGGGAAGAAAGAGGATTTAAGTGACTGCGAAATGGTTGTCTGAGTCTGAGTATTTTTAAAAACTGCTGGGATTTTTACGCACAACCATCTCTAGGTTTTACAGTTAATGATCCGAAAAAGAGAAATATCCAGTGAGCGGCAGTTGTGTGGACAAAAATACCTTGTTGATGTCAAAGGTTAGAGAAGATAGAAAGATGATAGAAAGGCAACAGTAACTCAAATAACCACTCGTTACAGCCAAGGTCTGCAGATCTCTGAACGCACAACACGTTTGAACCCTGAAGCAGACAGGCTACAGCAGCAGAAGACCACATGCTGCTCCTGTCAGATAAGAACAGACTTACCAAAATTGGACAATAGAGGTTAAAAAAACGTTGCCTGGGCTGATGAGTCGACATTCAGATTGTAGGGTCAGAATTTGGTGTAAAAAACATGAAAGACAACTTGAAATCCATCCTGCCTTGTTGCCCCTTAGTACCAACTGAGCATTGTTTAAACGCCAGAGGCTACCTGAGTATTGTTGCTGACCATGTCTATTTTTCTAACTACAGTGGACCCATCTTCTGATGACTGATTCCAGCAGGATAATGCACCATGTCACAAACCTAAAGGAGAATAAGAGAGAGGGGGGCAGGCAGAGGTTTATAGGGTCCAGGTGACACCCATCGGCCACGCCTCTCTAACGACGGCCACAGGGATGTCCCGATAATTTCACTTTATGAAAATGTCCTTCACAGTCAGAAGATCTCAATCCAATAGAGCACCTTTGGGATGTTGGAACAGGAGACTTGCATTTTGGAAGAATCTGCAGCAACTGTGTGATGCTATTATGTCATGTACTTCATTTCTACTGCATCAAGACACATATATTCCTAATATTTTCTGATTGAAGTCACATTTAAAGTGACACTGTCTCAGAGCCCTGATCAGCAGCAGAGGGACCTCTCCTGCTTTTCTTTTCATTAAAAAAGTAAAAACTGTACTGGACCATCTTTGCAGAATACATTTCTCCAAACTGAAGTTTAGCGCTGACTGTAAACTTTTAGCTCTGACTTCAGCGTCACAACAACAATTACCTCTTCTTCATTAAACATTAGGGGATTTAAACCAATATTTATCATTGTTTCAGGTTGCCTCCTTTTCTCTGGAAAAAGATGAATCCAAAGCTAAATATACATTTCTGTTTGATTTGCAGCTGTTACTTCTTTATTGACGTCAGTATCGAACAATGGCAGTGTTTCTTTTTCTAGGAACAAGCTGTGATTGGCTAAAGCCCCCCATTCAGTACTCTTATTATAATGTTATTAAGTGATTAAACATTTCTTTTTTCTTTATTTTTTTACTAGCATAAAACAATTGCATATTTAATGTCATTTGTCATTTGTTTTCTTCATTGCGCTCTCACCTTTTTTTAAGATAAGACTCCAAAGTCTTGTTTAAAGTCAAAACCAATAGGCCTACATTTCTTTGACTTTCTTGAGGACTCTTGTGATTGGTTCCCTGATGGATGGCTCCACTTCTTCCAGCCAATCAGAATCATATCCATTATCCTCAGAGTCGAGTTCGCAGCGATCCAGCCAATCAGAAACATGTTCACATCTCTTTATCCTCTTTTGAGTTTCATCTAAAATGACACAAAATAAAACTTTGTTCATTCCTACTGTAAAGTTATTATTTTAAATACAGCACACACCATTCATGTATTTCTGTATTCAATTGTTTAGGTATATATATATATATATATATATTGCACATGGAACATTCTCAGTCAACTCTGGCCTTTCTGTGAGAATGTCCTCCTCGTGTTACTGTGGGTTCTCTCCGGGTACTCCGGCTTCCCACTGTCCAAAGAATGATTGTCTGTTAGTGTCTGTCTCTAAAGGCCAGTCGTGCAACTAAGGGTGTGTTCACTATTGTTGCTGCTTCATTAGTTTGCACCAAAACAGAAAATAATCCATTTAGTTGAGTTCATCAGCTAAAAACATGCATTTTTTAAACAAACCACTAGATGCTACTGTTAGCCTAAAAGATAATAAGGCAGGTTACCACAGCATTTTAGCGTCTCCTTGCTTCTCATTTGACCTCGTCTCCTTTTATAGCTGGACAATAATGTTTTTTTTACCTCAGGAAAACTAAATGTTAGGTGATGTTTTGGTCGCCAGTTCATGAGGCTCTTCCTCTTTGAGCTTGTCTAAGGTCAGATTAATCCTGGTGAACCGCGCTAACAGAACAACTGCTCCAGAGTCCATTTTGACTGTACCAAACATGGCGAATATGAATGCACTATAACTGGCACATGTCCAGTGTGTACCCGCCTCAGGCTTAAAGTTGCTGGGATAGGCTCCAGTCACCTGCGACCCCTAACAAGCGTTGTAGTTTTATTCACAGATACGTGGGTCTAAGACATTTTAAACATTGAAAAGACCTGTTACCTTCGGCTTTGAAGAATCTGTTGAAGACGTACTCAATGAGTCGCGTCTCTCTCCGGGTCCACTCTCGTTCAAACAGACGCTTCCATTCAGGTTTAAACTGGTCGTTTTCACAAACCATCGACACAATATCTGCACAAGATCAGAATTTAAAGATCAAAACATTATTTGAAGTAATGATAAAACAAAGTCAGTGTCAGTCCTCATTTATTATCACATTTATTTATTTTCAGTATTACATTTTTTGTTCTATATTTTTCATGTTTTATGCTTTTGTCTTTGCATTGGCTCCAGTGTTAATGTGATGTTATCAAATAGTTTGGAGCTTGATATAAACTAGTAACTAAAAAGAAAACAAAAATGCAACATATAGAGAAACATATAGAGAAATTTAACAGGCGCCCCTGAGGGGAGCAGCCTAAATAAATCTTTTGTAAAAGAAAAATAGTTATTCTGTTGAAATGTGCTGCAATATACAGAATATAATTTAATAAAAAAATTTGTTGTTGTTAGACTTGTTAGACTTGACTTGACAACTACAAAAACATGACTTACCAAACGTTCCACAAGATCTTCGAGAGTACATCAGTGACGTAATCCTTAGAACATCTTCTAGGCTTTTGCCACACATTTCATTTCTCAGTATTTTTTCCACCTCCACTCTCTTAAGAACTTGATGACAAAAACATTTGCTTGTAAGTATTTTTGTGTGGTAGAGAAAAAAAACGTTATGTCCTCTTCTGAACTTACAGATAAGTCGCCTCAAGCTTCGACTGTCGAGGACCTCAGACACTGGTCTTTCATCCAGTCTTACAGCAATGTCATCAATTTCGTTTGGACCCCAGTCCCAGACTTGGTGCAGTACTTCAACCATCTTTCTGAGGACTTCATCAACTGGTTCTTCAGGAGCTTCCTGTTTAAGGGGTTGGTTTTTGGACAATTTGTTTTCCTTTGGAGCCGACTGACACATTTCCAGAACCATGTTGATCAGCTCTTTTCCCTGATCCTCCATTTTGCTCTCGTCTGCGTCGATATCAAACACAGCGTACCTGTTCCAACAAATTTTTCAAAGTAATTATTCCTCTAGTGCAAACCCATATTTGATGAAATGTATTTGTAAATTTGGGTAATCACAAACAAACTTTTAGTTTAGTTGAAGCCAGTCACTTGAAAACAAAAGATAGTTATGGGGCCTAAAGACTACAACAAAGATAAAAGCAAAAATAAACTGTAACAAGGTTTCTGATGCTAATAGACACATGAGAATGAATGTTCTGAGCACAAACTAATAAATAAAACTACTTTAAAAATGATAAAAATGTATAGATTGTCCTTTTCAATACTACATCCCGTGTGTGGCGCTAGAGAGTCCATCAAAACCAAGTGTAAAAAACAGGATATAAATAGGACGTTTTCTGTGTGGGCTACACGGACTCATCAGCACCAAATCAAAACCCGTCTAAGAGGATGAAAACTAGCCCAGTTCTTTCCTGGGTTCAATTACACTGTTTTAGAAAGGAACAGCTTGCATTAAACTTGTTTTGAAAATAGAGACTAGAATAGTTTTCTTCTGCATTGATCATTGAAGTGAGCTCTGAGGTCACAGTAGACTTCATCATCATTGAAAACATTTCTTTCTGTATTTCCCTTATTTACCTGACTTGTTTATTCCCTTGGTCACAGACAGACCTATAGGCCCGTTTCCAATGTGGGTACAAGTCTGGTCAGTACGGGACGGGTTGGTACAGGTTTGTTCACGTTCATATAACTGTTCTACAGCGGCAGTATTAATTCACTGGATCAGAACCTACTAATATATTGTTCCATTTTTTTGTTTCTTTAAGCAAACATTTTTGCGACTGAGTTGCGGTGCAGCCATGTCTTCTCTGTTCCCCTGTCTATTGTCAAATAACACAGCTCAGTAAGGTGTCCTGCATTTTCCTGCTTTGTCGAACATAAACTGACTTGTTGTCCCACTTTTGGTTTGTAATGATCTGGTCAGAATAGTGTGAGGTGGATAATGTCTGCAGTGTTACCATCAGATGTGGCTAAAAACTACTCACTGCTCCTTTAAACAGAGTAAAAAAGCTCACATACCTGTTTCCACACTGCTCCACAAGCCACACCAGTGCCTCTCCTTCGTTCTCAATGTGAAACTCAATGTCAAACTCTTGAATCCAGTTTCGTCCAGTAAACACTATAATTGTATTGTCCCAGACTGACTCTCCCAACGGCTTCATATTGTCTCTTAAAATCTTCAGCTGCTCTTGTGTGACGGACGTATCAGCCGGAAGCATGAGCAGGAACGCACTTTTGGAGTTGGTGTTGTGTTGAGAAGCTTTAGTGCACTCGAATCCCTTGTTAATCTCTTCTCTGACGCTGCTTGGGACCAAACGAGCATCAAAGAACTTCCACCATCCGGGAATATCCACAACACTCACCTTCACTTGATTTGTCAAAACAGTCTTTGTTTCTTTGATAAACTTCTCTGTTCTTCCCTCCTTTTCAGGAATTCCCAAAATGGCACAATGCACTGATGTTTTGTTGGAAAAAACCCATCCCAGCAAGACGATGGTTATATCAGAAACAACTGCACCTGAGGAAAAAAGATCAAATTTTTAAATGACTAATGAATCTATAGGTATATAAATGTGTATGAGTATTAATGCAGCCAAGGCTTAATTTGTTTTTGATGTAGCCAGAACATTTTCAAGCACCTCTAACATTGTAATAATGGTCTGTTTAACTGGATCCATCTCCTCCTGCAATACTTTGTAACCTGACTCCATCAGATAGAAGTGCTCACATAAGACTGTTTCACAGAACCATCTGGGAAGGCTCCCATTGAAAGCGTTTGCAAAAGGGAGGAGCATTCTGTTGGAAACTTATGTGATTGGTTGAAGCACCGACTAGTATCCGCCTACCACGAAATTTGTTTTAGCCAATCATAGCAACATTTAATTTGGCATATATGGGCAAGCTCTTTACTCATTTTACAGTTAAACTGAAGAAATAGAATAATCAGACTGAAGTTGGGCCCATGGAGACTTGTTATTATTAATATAGAAATAAAACAAACACATGAAACTTCAGTTTAAACACTCATTAGAAAACGGTTAGCTTCACAGGAGGCATCTGTCACATAGTAGCTAAAAAATAGAGCCATACAAAACGTAAAACAACATAATCTATTTGTCTTATGTATTTTTAAACCCAACTGATATCCTTTTCCACATTTCCCTCTAATGGAACTTACCTGAGAAGAACAAGAAGAATGTGCAGGATAAGAACATGTATAAGAACTTCAACCCAAAGACAGGCATGTACAGGTCAATTGAAAAAACTAAAGAGTCTTTAGTGAATTAATGGTTGTCTGTCATTGTATATGTCTAAATGTCAGCTCTGCGACTACCTGGCCACTGTGAACTTTGGGCCTGTGAACCACACCTCACGTTGCTGGGATAGGCTCCAGTCACCCACGACCCCTGACGGAAACAAGCTACAGAAGTGATTGAACTGTACTTCACAAACCTTTAGTTGTCTCCTCTTTTCTCTTCTCCTTCCTTTGTTTCCTCATCTCTGCTCTCCTCTTCACCTCTTCTTTGTGTTGTTCAATTTTCTCGATTTCATTCTGGTCTATTTGAAAATGTCTGCCTCCATTGCTCTGCAGCAGCTCCTTGACCTTCTCCAGCAGTCGTTCACTCAGAGGAGGAGAGGTGCTGGTGCTGTCGAACACGTATCTGTGTCCACATCTCTCCAGGAGCTCTGCCAGGTTGGACCCTTCTCCTTCGATGTACTGCTCGATGGAAGTCTTGCCCAGCCAGTCTCCACAGGTGAACAGCACAACGGTGTGGCTCCAGACGTCTTCTCCAAACAGACCTAAATGTGCTTTGATGGAGTTGAAACATGTCGAGGTGAAGGGTAAGTCCACCTCCACGAGTAAAACAAAAGCGTGGGGTCCGGGCCGGCAGTGGGTCACACTCAGCACCAGTTCATCTTTAACCAGTCGAGACGTGTCACAAAGATGATAACCTCTGAACCAAACTGGAGCTTTGACCAGCTGGACTTTTTTACCCTTCACTTTCCTAAAATGAGTCAAACTATGATTATTGTGCTTTTCCCAAACAAACTTTGTGCCTCCTAAGATTCGATTGCAGACTGACTCAATCCCGAATCTCTGAGGTCCAACGAGGATGAGACACACATCTGGAAAAACAGTGTCAAAAGGTTTTAGACATGTTTAAAGAAATGCTGTAAAGTAAGAATGCTTATGTTTTTTTATTATTATTAATTTACAAAAAGGCTGCACAATATTAGAAAAACATGCAATATGTCTTTAGAAGATTGCAATAACTGAATGCTATTTGATTCTGAACCAGGATTAAATCTGGATTAAACAGGTCCAAACTAGAACTACAAATTGAAATGAACCAGGTCAAATGCAGAAACCTTTCTTTTTGACACACCTCAATTTAATTTTAATGTTATTCAGATGAGGATTTTGAGGAAAAAATTAATTGTCCAGCATGTGGCAGAGTGGTTAGCACTTCTGCAATCACAGCAAGAAGGTCGTGAGTTCAAAACCCAGCCTATGCAAACATTCTCGGCCATCTCCGGTCTTTCTGTGAGGAGTCTGCATGAATTTCCTTTAAAGTTTAGAATTAAATTAAGCTGGACACTAATAAAATTCTAACTCTGTTTGCCAGAGGTAGGTGGAAATAAAGAACATGTCTGGCAGATGTTCAGCACTATTTGCCTAAAAGCTTAAAAAAAAGATTTTAGATGTTTTTTGGTTGTGGGGCCCGTTTTATTTTTTATCAAACAAAAAACAATATGTTTAATTGTTTTTTCAAGCTCATTTTCTGTAAAAAACATATTTCACACCACATGTTCAAGGAACGGGTGGCAGTAGCTCAGTGGATAGAGCGGTTGTTTTACGACCCGACCTTGGGCGGTTCGAGCCCTGCATTAAACATCATAACATCCCACTCTCCCCCACAGTCGTTGTGTCCTTGCGCAAGACACCCCCTCACCTCCAGTGGTGGTCTGTAAAGCACTTTACATACAGTACTTTACCAGTGGTGTTCTGTAACACTTGTAATAGTTTAATGTATGTAAAGTGCTTTGAAAAAAAAAATAAATAAAGATTATTATTATTACCCTAAAGACAAGATCCTCACCCACAAACAGAGTAATGTGGTTAATGCTGAAAAGTGAAAAGTGCAGTGATCATTAGGGAAACTTTCACAAGAGGATGTATCAGCACAGAAGAGCCAAGGACCTGAGTCTGCAGACCACCTCCACCTCAAAGAGAAAGGGCATTCCTCTGAGGACAGACATGTCAGAATGTTGGCCAGAGAGGCCAGATGGTTTGAGAGAGGGCTGAAGGAAGTTTAGTCAAAATGGAAAAGCCCTCTGAAACCAGTTTCTTTCGTCTCAGGTTAAACCACTCCCTCTGAGGGACATAAAACTCAGCTCAACAATTGTCTTATCAGTTGAACTTAGAACTGTTTGAAGTTCAACTGATAATTTTATCTCATGTTAACCTGATAAACTGACAACATGTTATTGACTGAAGTTTAAATAAAAATCAAAAGTTATTAAAAACCTTGCTTTATTTGTAGATTTCTTGAATTGTTTCCAATCATATCTTGACTATAGTTTTCTTTTTCATTACATTTGATTCAAAAAAGTAGCACTGTAATTGATAAATCTGATCTAACAAAGGTAAAGGACAAATATTGACCATATTTGCTGTCAATAATTCTTGTAATTGAGTTAAAGTAAACATCTGTTGAGTTTTTTAACAAAACTGTTTGTTTGTATTGAAGTAAAAACCCCAAAATGCATTAGATCCAGCAGACCCATGAACACAGAATCACAAAAAGAGTGCCAAAAATGTAGGCTATAAGACACATTTTACAGCAGACTACATAAAAGATTACACCTGTCTTTCAGCCTTGAAGGAATATAAATGTAAGCATTTTAAGTAAAAAGTATAAGCAGCTTATATAAATATTAAAAGCGATCTACATTAGTTTAGTTTCTTTTTTTGACAGGGACATGTGCAAACGCATTATCAATCAAATATTATTTATATAGCGCCTTACAACAGACAAAAGGTGCACAAGGCGCTTTCCAAGAAAACAACAAAAGACAACATTAAGAAAACATTAATCTACAAAAGAAAAGATGCTTTACATATTTCATCATAATTAAAAACAGTTGCTTAGGCCTATATATATTATGCTTTTACATCTTTTAGGGACCACATCATGTTAGGGTTATACAAGTAAAGTTCTTTTTACCTCCGTGAATGACTTGGCAGGTTGGGATGTCTGCAAATGGTTATTTCCTTTATTTTTGACGTTGTAAGGTGTCTTTATTTAGATTTTATTCACACCATTAATGCAATGTAATTTAACAAAGTAAGGTACAACACTCGCAGGACATTTTAATCAACTGGGGCTCCATGTCAAATCAATAATGTCGCAGCAAATCCCAAACTACTGCCTTCAACCAGGAAACAGCCCTCAGAGGATTATAAGACTGGAATGTTATAGTTCTATTTGAAACTCCAGCACAGTGTGAAGTTAATCTGACTTTGATGCAAACTGTTTCTGGATTTTCTCAAAAAACAGATCAAGCCAAAAGAAAATACAAATACAAGTCAGCCTCATACAACTTCTGGAAAGCTACATCAGACTTTCTCAAAATAAACTCTTACCTCCAACATTTAAATAGCTTCTTTGTACATGTACACATTCACATTAAAATTTCTTTATATATAAAATAATCTTTGCACTCACATTTATCCATGTCGGAGAGTTACCAGATGGAACTGCTCACATAACATAAGGTGTGTTTGAGATGATCTTTGTCTCGCCTGGACTTTAGACGAGAGCAGCTGTGGGCGGGAAACAGCAGTCTGTCGGACACAATATTTGGGACCAGCATGGTTTGGCTCAGATTACTTCCAAAATACAGATCCATCGTGTGTTGAGAGTATTTGCTCAATAAAACTACCTTTAATGAACGCACTTCTGCTTTAAAATCTGTTCAACACAACATTGACTAAAAGTATTAAAGACACAGCTGATTATACTGTAGCAGGACATGGTTGTGATCCGCTCATGTTGGGGAATAGTTCCTGGTCACGTGACTGTCTCTGTTAATGTGCATGTTTAGTTCATGTTTAATGCTGTTGATGTGGTATTGCTGTCACTAGTTTGTTGTGTTAAGGTTGCCTGTTTAAACGTTTATGCCAGTAAAACTGTCTGACACCATGATCAAAGGTACTGTGTTGTTTAATGTGTTCATGTGAAATGGTTAATGTAAAAGAACCTGTCTTGTGCAACTTGTCTTCTCACGCAAGTGGTATTTGTCTTGTGATAATGTCACATTAATATCAGAAGTGGGATCTCTGTTAAACCAAAACACTAATTTCCTGATGCTTAATCCTGTTAGGATTCTTCTGAGCAGCTTTGGGCCTTAGGTGTATCTGACTCACTTGGAGAAGCTCTCCAACAGTCCGAGCAGCCTAAGGTGGTGCTCTCAGCATGTCCAAGCCAACAGCAAAACACCATCTTGCCACCTCATGTCTGCCTGGTTGACCACAAGGTGGAGAGTCAGGGACAGAAGAGGTCTACCAGGCACTGCTTCCAGGGAATGCTGCCATTCTACTGCCTGCTGTTTCCTGTGTGACAAGCCAGGTCATATAACGCGCAAGTGTCCCGCACCAGCACGCAAAGCTAAAGCACCCCAGTCCTAGAGAAACAATGGAGGAGTGGGCAGTGAGGGGAGCACCACTCCAGTTATCAGCCCCTCTCTAAGGACGGTGCATGCTGGTCGGACAACTAGGCCACTCAAGGCCTAATTCTCTGTTAAGAGAATTTAACTTTAAAAATTAAATGAGCAGACGATGGAGACGGTATATGATTTGAAAATAATAGACAGGTTTAATCTTTGCAAAGAGAAACAAAACAGAGTGAGAGCATAATATATAATATTAATGGAGATGTACAATTCCCATAACAATTGCTTTGTTGATGGATGTTAAAATAATTATTGGGTTTGCATCCCATTGTGTTTAAACGGGAATTTAACCATTTTTGTGAACAAGCTTTTTATCATGACTTGTGGATCTGTGACTGGAGAAAGATTTTTCTTATTAATGATGTGGAACTAGCTTGGAAATATTTTTATGATGCTTTCTCTGAAATTATCAACAAACATGCACCTTTTCGCAAATTTAGAGTAAAAGGTCGCAGAAATCCTTGGTTTTCTTGTGAGCTGTCTGAACTTTTGAAAGAAAGAGATGATGCTTGGGCTAAGGCCAGAAAAACAAAGTCTCAGGTTGACTGGCTGAGTTTTAGACAACTCAGAAATCGCTGCACTTCCCTTTTATTAAAAAGAGTAAATCTGAATATTACTTGTCTAAAACCACAAGTAATCTCAATCACCCAAAGAAATTTTGGAAAGATATTAGATCTTCTTACGGAAACATACAGACCAATGAACTCCCAAAATGCATTGTAAAAAAATCACTTATTCTCACGGCTAGATCTGAAATACTAAATTTCTTCAACAAACATTTTGTTTCATCAGGTTGTCTATATGAGACATTGCATCCCAACACAAAAACTTTAATTGAACTAAAAGGGTATTCATCCCGAGACACTAATAGACTTGAAAAGATCATCAAGAAGACCGGACATGTAGGTGAGGAACTGGACTCTCTGACTGTCGTGTCAAAGAGGAGGATGTTGTCCAAAATCAGGACTATTCTGGACTTTCCCTTCCACCCACTCCACAAAGTACTGGTCAGCTGCAAGAGCTCGTTTAGCACTAGTGTCAGGTTTTATGTCTGTTTTATATTGTTTCCAGTTTGTATTGTATTTCATGGACTTTATTTTGATATGCCTTGCCCTTGTCTGTGTCTCTGCTTGACTTCCTGGTGTCTTTCCCTCCTGTGTGATTACCTGCTCCGCCCTAATGTGTTTCACCTGTTCCTTGTTGTCTGTGTCTATTTATACCTGTTTGTCCTTCCTCTCAGTACCAGGTCATTGTCCCTGTCCCCCCTGTCCCGTTTGTCTCTTGTGAAAATTCCTAGTCTGTTGTTTTTGTATTCTTTGTTATCTCTGGATTTTTGCCTGCGTGTTCTGTTCTGGGAGAGTTTTGGTTTTTGGGATTTTGTGGTATTCTTATGTTCACCTTTAAATAAATTTTTGTCCCACGTTTTATTTGGAGTCTGGGTTTCTGCGTTGGAGTTTTTTCCTGTTCCTGGGCCCTCGGCCATGACAAATAGACTGTTACTGCCACGCTGCTCCACCGAGAGACACAGGAAATCATTCCTGCCAGTCTTCATCAAACTTCTGAACGCTGTCAATCCTCTGTAGAGTCACTGTGCAACATTCTGCTGCTGTACATTAAGTCCACTTGTAAACTTGTAAACTTGTACATCATGTCAATATGTAAATAGACTGTTAGGGATATCATAGTTTAGTTATATTTACTTTAAAAATAAACTTATATTGTCTTGCACTGGTCGGTTGCATGTTTGTAACAAAAATAATTTCCCCTTTGGGATGAATAAAAGTTTGAAGATTCTGATTCTGATACACACTTGTTACAGTACAGCCCCTAATTTAATTTACTTCAGTAACTGGCATTTATTTAAAAGGAGAAACTAGTGGCGTGTTGTGTTGAAAACTGTGATATTTCTTTACTAATGTGTGTTTTGGTGAGGGCGTGTGATGTGGGACAGTCTCCATTAAATATAGACAGGAGCCTCGTTTCCACTGGCTGGTATGGTTCTGATCGGGTCAGTACGTGTGTGTTTCTATTACCAAAATGAATCAAAGGCATCCACGACAAGTCTATACTGTACCACTTTTGGGACGCCTCGTTCAAGGGTCGCAAGTGAGTCCGAGAGGCGCAGTGGCTCAGTGGTAAAACGGTCATCCCTCAACCTGAAGGTAGGCGGTTCAATTCCTGCTCTCCCCACAGTCCATACTGTTGTTGTGTCCTTGGGCAAGACACTTAACCCACCTTGTCTCCAGTGGCTGTAACACTGATGAATGGAAGCTTCATGTAAGTCGCTTTAGATAAAAGCATCTGCTAAATGTAAATGTCTAATTTGTTTAAGATGTACCTAAACACAACTACACTGCAGTCAGCTGATTGGACAAGAAGGAGAAGCAAAAAACAAAAATAAACAGTTTTAAAAAAATGTTCTTCTGGTAAACAGTAATTTCCAAAAGAAAATTTTCTTAATGTTGTTCTTTTCTCCGACAACAAAGCTAGTGTTTCTAAGCAACAGCTGTTTCCATTTTAAAACAGCATCGTTCAGCTACTGTGTTTCTAATAGTGTATACTATAATTGTTTTCAACTGTTAAATTGATGACAAAATTACTGACACATTAGAAGAGTACACAGAGTAAATAACTTTATTACACAACTTTAGAAAAACAAACATTTTATCATGTATATTTTATTACAAACTACTAATCATCCAGTGTCACTTTTTATGCATTTAAAAACACATTAAACACATTAAATACTTACACTACAACAATTATTGGTATGTGATATTTTGGTCTTTTCTTATTAACTTTACCAAAATGATGCATTAAAGTTTTCTTAGTTTTTTTTACTACAGCTGTATTATTTTGGCTTTTACAAGGATTTTACTGTTGGTGTTTGACAGTTCTCTGTAAAACTTCTGGATAAACTAACAAATTAAATGTTATATAAATGAATAAAAGACAAAAACAACAAACAAAAATAATTGTGATAAAACTGCAGGTGAAATGATAAACAGGTGAAAGTTCATGAGACTGACATTTATCAATTTTTGTTCCTTCAGCTCCATTTGTTTAACAAAACTGTAAATGTAATCCTTCTGCTTTAAAAAAATAACCTTTAAAAAAAAAAATAAAACAGAAAAAAACTGTAACTTTAATTATCAAACCAAATGATTTAAAACGATGTGCACTGGAGCTAGTGTCAGTGCTGACCGATTAGAGCTGACCGAAAGAAACAAACACTCACTGTCAACACAAACTAATACATTTTAATTTACATAATCTTTCACTCATCTGTTTTTATTCACATGCACTTTATCACATACAGTTTTATCAATACATTTTTGCCATGTCCACCCCTTAGGTTGGAGATACATCAGAAATTAAACCGATAAGAACAGATACTACACTTTATCTGATAAATGCCAAAAGCCAAAATCCAGTTTTTCTACAGCCCTGCCATGTCACAGGTGTGTCTGTGTTTAGTTTTGTGTGCCCTGAGTTTAGACCTGCAGGCTGTGTACTATTCCTGTTGGGGTCAGGGACACTGGAGTCTATCCCAGCAGCGTTGGGCCTGAGGCGGTGAACACTCTGGACAAAGACCAGTCACAGGGCTGACTCTTAGACCCACACACTGACACTCAACCATTCACTCTCACATCCTTTCATCAGGAGCAGTTTAGTCGATTAAAGATGGACGTATCAACAGATATGAGACATGTCCTTTTGCTCTGAAAACACGTGGGTAGACTGTGATTCTGAGACAGGTTTTATTAAATCACAAACCAAGGATTGTTCGGTGCTGGAAATAAAAACATAGTGTACTCAGCAGCTGCTTAGAGATAATACACACTGTTGGATTCAGCCTGTAAGTCCAAACTCAGGGCACACAAAACTAAACACAAACATTTGCAGCTGTTACTTCCTTTCCGTTTTCTTTTTTAAAGATAAGACACCAAAGTCTAGTTTAAAGTAAGAACAAATACACTACTTCATTGCTTTGACTCTCTTGATGACTCTCTCGATCGGTTCCCTAATGGACGGCTCCACTTTTTTCAGCCAATCAGAAACATGTTCACAGCTCTCCTTCCTCTTTTTAGTTTCTTCTGAAATCACACAAAATAAAACTATTCTAATCAATTCTACTGTAAACTTATTATTTCAAATACAGCACACACCAATCCTGTTTTTAATCAATTCATTCAAAGACAATGAGTATTAATTTGTTTTATGATAATATAAAAAAGCTTAAACAGTGAAGACCTATAACATTCTATTTGGTTTATTTAATAGACAAAGAAATCAACAAAAAATTAACAAAACCAATCTCTTTTTTCCAACAAATGAAACCAACTGCTTCTTTCAGCCACAAAGCCACTACTAATGATCATTTTAATCCTAAATCTAAGATAACAATAAAGTATACTTTATATTTCTCTATACACACATTTATCTAAAATACTCCCATATCTGATATGTATAATCAAACATGGGGTATATATACTCAGTGGTAAGAAAATACAAAATAATTATTATAAAAATGCAACAAAATATTCTTAAACACAAACAAATAAGTTTTGATAAAACACTATTCCCAAACAAAATATAAAATACAATAGTTTTAATAGGTACAATATAAAAAACTAAAAGTTTTAGTTTTGTTTGAGATGAACTGCACCTCGCCTGATAAACTAAAAGTTCTGAGAGCGGTTAAAACTGTTTCTTCAAATATGGAGAGCACTGTTTTAAATTGCACTCAATGCAATGGATTTGTCTTATTTCAAACTAATACTTTCAAAACCGACTCAACAAATAAAATATATCTTTAATCATCTGTGTTATTTATTTGATGTTTATTCAGTAAATACACTCAACACTTTTGGACGAGAGGCTGTGATCTGAGCCAAACCTGATCCTGAATCATGAACTGTTCGACTGCTGCAGCTGCTCTCGTCTGTAATCCAGGCACAGTTCATCTCCAACACATCTAAAACTTCTGCTGCTTCTGCTGCGAGTATCTTTTATTTTGGACTTTTTGTATTTTCTAATAGTGTTTTGGAATATTTAGTTGCATCTTTACAGTAATTGCTTTGTGTTTTCTGAATTTGTTTTTGTTGCGATTATTTTGCGTGAGCCTATCCCAGCAGCTTTGGACCTGAGGCGGGGTACACCCTGGACAGTGGCCAGTTAGTCGCAGGGCTAACATTTAGAGACAGACAGTGACAGACAACCCTTCACTCTCACATTCATTCACTAGAGACACTTTAGAGTTCCCAATTAACCTGTACATGCATGTGTTTAGACGGTGGGAGGAACCGGAGTACCCGGAGAGAACCCACTGTAACACTTGGAGGACATGCAGACTCCTCACAGAAAGACCGGAGACGGCCGAGTTTTAAACTCACAACCTTCTTGCTGTGAGGCAGGAGTGCTAACCACTCTGCCACGTGTTTTTGTTCTTTTATTTATTGTTATTGTGACATTCTGAAGATGTGGATTTTTGGTATTTATCTTGTTGAGATAATGTTAAAACGTTTTCAGGCTGTTGTTTTATTCACAAATACATGGATCTAAAACATATTAAACATTTGAAAGACCTGTTACCTTTGGCCTTGAAGTATCTGTTGAAGACGTACTCAATGAGTCGAGACTCTCTCCGGGTCCACTCTCGTTCAAACAGACGCTTCCATTCAGGTTTAAACTGGTCGTTTTCACAAACCATCGACACAATGTCTGCACAAGATCAGATTTAAAGATTAAAACATTAGACATAATGATAAAATAAAATTAAAAATTAGGCAAGCTTTTTATCAAGGGTAGGTCTATTTAAGAAACTTTTGTGAATACTCAGTCGCATCTTTATCTGGTTGGCTGTATTTTTTTTAATATTTAATATTTCTTCTGTTTCATGCTTTTGCATTGGCTCCAGAGGCTGAATTGACTGAGAGTTAATGTGATGTCAAATAGTTTTGGACCTCATATAAACTAGTTAACTGTTTTTCAGAGTCACTGAAAGAATCAAAAGAAAACACAAGTTTAAACATATAAAAACAGGAAATTATAAGTCAAATGTCGTTATAAACAGGTGTGTTTTCAGGTGTTAGTGTGGAGGCGTAGAGTTCCAGAGGGAGGTCTTGAGTTTAGTCCTCTTGGGGGAGGGGGTTGGGATCAGCTGATCTGAGGGTGCAGGTGGGAGTGTGGAGGAGGTCAGACAGGTGAGTGGGAGCCAGGTTATGGAGGGGCTTGTAAAGGAGGAGTTTGAACTGATTGTGCTGTGGGATGTGGAGCCAGTGGAGTCTCTGAGGACAGGGCTGATGAGTCTGAAATATGGAGCAGGCTATTGCACTATTTTCTTACATTTACTTAAGTAAATAATGTATATATCCCCTGTATTCGGCCTTTGAACAACAGAGAACGGCCAGTGGACGTCTGAGATCAATAAGCTGCCAGAAGATGAAGTCTGAATCAATTAATTTATTTAACAAGGAATTTAATTTCAGCCAGGGAAAAATTATTTAGTTAATTTCAATTGTTATTGTCTGTTAATAATGTGTCCATTCACCCAGTCCAGATACAAACTTGTGGAAATGAAACCCCTGTCAAATCTTAGACGGGAAGCCAACACTCCAGCCTCAAGGAGACACAAGCCAGTGTGCAACTGTGTGCCGGTCTCAAGCCCGGATAAATAGACAGGGTTGCATCAGGTATAAACTAAAGATGATTTACTATGGCTACCCCTGAACTGAGCAGATAAATAGTAATCTGGGCTGCAGATACAGTGGCAAGAAAAAGTATGTGAACCTTTTGGAATTTCATGGTTTTCTGAATAAATTTGTCTTAAAATGTGACCTTAAGCTTCATCTAAGGCAAGGGTATTGACAAACATAATGTGTCTAAAAGTAATTACACAAAAAGAAATTCCGATCTTTCATGTCTTTATTGAGAAAAAACAAAAAACCTCATAGTGCTTGTGGAGAAAGTAAAGAAAGCCTTGAGTTAATGACAAATATCAAAAAAAGCTAATTGGAGCTTTTTAGCACATTTGGAGTCTCCTTAAGATAATACATTTGGAGGTGTGGACTACAGCTGACTGATTTAAAAACCCCTCAAACTTTTGGAGTTTTCTCTGCACAAGACGAACATGCTTATGTGAGCCATGCCTCGCCAAAAAGAGCTTTCAGAGGAGCTATGATCAAGAATTGTTGCTTTACATAAAGCTGGAAAGGGTCACAAAGATATTTAAAGATAGAAATTGACCAGTCTACAGTTATTGCAAACAATCTACAAATGGAGAAGCTACAGAAGTGTTGCTACTCTACCAAGAAATGGGCACCCAGTCAAAATGACACCAAAAGCACAACAAAGACTCATCAATGAGGAAAAAAAACAACCCCAAAAGGCAGCCAAAGATTTGAAGACATCATTGAAACTCGCTAACATCTCTGTTTATGAGTCTACAAAACATAAAACACTGAACAAGCAATGTATCAACAGCAGAACACCACGAAGGAAGCCACTGCTTACTAAAGAGAACATTGCCGCACGCCTGAAGTTTTCTTTTTGAAGAAAAGAGCACACTGACATTCTGTAGTGGTATTGCCAAAATGTCTTGTGGACCGATGAAACTAAGATTGAACTATTTGGGAAAAACACACAACGCTACTTCTGGTGTAGAAAGGGCATGGCATATCATCATGAAAACATCATCCCAACTGTAAAGTCTGGTGGAGGAAGCATCATGATTTGGGCCTGCTTTGCTGCATCAGGGCCTGGCCAGCTTCAATCATTGAGGGGAAGATAAATTCACAAGTATATCAGACAATTCTTCAGGATAATGTGAGGATGTCTGTACGTCAGCTGAAACTGTGCAGAAGGTGGTGATGTTACAGAACAACAACCCATAACACCGGAGCAAGTCCACAACAGAATGGCTCCAAAAAAAAATCTGCCTTTTGGAGTGGCCAAGTCATAGCCCAGACCTCAACCCAATAGAGATGCTATGGATTGACCTGAACAGGGCCAAAATTCCTCCTCAACAATGTGCCGGTCTGATCCACAGCTACAGGGAGCCCTGGTTGAGGTTATTGCTGCCAAAGGGCGAGGTCATACAGTTATTAATTCTAAGGGTTCACTTGCTTTTTCCACTGCCATTTTCAATGTTGAATGAGTGTGTTCAATAAAGACATGAAAGATCAGATTTTGTTTGTCAAAAGCTTTGCCTTAGATGAAGATCAGATCACATTTTAGGACAAATTTATTCAGAAAACCATGAAATTCCAAAAGGTTCACATACTTTTTCTTGCCACTGTACTTAGCAAATATTAGCAAATTTTTGTTGTTGTTGTTGTTGTTGCCATTAGACTTTGGTTGTTGTCTCTTCCCACTTCAGCACAGAAACATGACTTACCAAACACTCCACATATTCTCTGAGAGTACATCAGTGACATGATCTTCAGAACCTCTTCTAGACTTTTGCCACACATTTCATTTCTCAGTATTTTTTCCACCTTCACTCTATTGAGATGGGCCTTCAGATCTAGACAAAAACATATTATGTATTACGTATTTTTGTGCAGTAGAGAAAGAAACACTTGTGTCCTACTTCTGTGATTACCCATCAGTCGCTTCATGCTGTCACTATCAAGGACTTCAGACATTGGTCTTTCATTCAGTCTTTCAGCAATTTCCTCAATTTCGTTTGGTCCCCAGGCCCAGACTTGGTGCAGTACTTCAACCATCTTTCTGAGGTCTTCATCGACTGGTTCTTCAGGAGTGTCCTGTTTAAGGGGTTGGTTTTTGGCCGATTTGTTTTCCTTTGGAGCCGACTGACACATTTGCAAAACCATGTCCATCAGCTGTTTTCCCTGAGTCTCCAGTCCGCTCTCGTCTGCGTCGACATTGAACACAAAGTACCTGTTCCAACAAAACCATTTAAATAAAAAATCCTCTTGTGCAAAGCCATTTTGTATAAAATTTATTTGTAAATATGGGTAAGCTGTGATAAGTTTTTCTTGCCTTTCTGACTAAAACAGAATTGATGTGCTTTATCTTTGTCACTTCAAAGCAAAAAATAGTGATAAATAGGGTACAGCAAGATAAAAGCAAAAATAAAATATAATAAGAGTTTTTGATTCAAATGGATACATGAGAATTACTGTTCTAAAAATTAGCTAATCAAAACAGATTTAAAATTTATGAAACTGTCCTCAGAGACCTCCACTGGTGCTAGAGGGTCCCTCAAAAACAGTGTATTAAACGGGCTTTTAATAGGAAGGTTTCTGTGTGAGCTACAAGAACTCATCAGCACCGTTTGAACGGCTACTGACTCTGCTTTGAGCAGAAAAGAAAATAATCCTGCAGCACTTTTTAAGGACCCGGTGGAGCATTTTGAGAAATGGAAACGCACCAGAACCAACCCAACCTGAACTGTCCTGCACGATACTGTCCCAGTGGAAACGTTGCCAACCAAAACCTGGTGAGATTGGGGGCACAACTCACGTTTATTCAGCGGTTCCCAAGTACTCATTTGCTGGTTCAGAACCTACTAATATACTGCTTCATTTTCGTTGTCTTCAAGCAAACATTTTTGCAACTGAGTGACCGTGAGACAAGACCAAGAGAATCTTAATATTTTTTGTGAATTATGTCAGAGGGAATTCTCTGTTCCCCCGTCTATTGTCGAATAACACAGCTCAGTAAGGTCTTGCATTTTCCTTCTTGGTCGAACATAAACTGGCGTGTTGTCCCACATTTGGTTTGTAATGATCTGGTCACAATAGTGTGAGGTGGATAATCAAAGCCATGTTACCTGTTTCCACACTGTTCCACAAGCCACACGAGTGCCTCCCCTTCGTTCTCAATGTGAAACTCAATGTCAGAGTCTTGAATCCAGTCAGCTCCAGTGAACACTATAATTGTATTGTCCCAGACTGACTCTCCCAACGACTTCATATTGTCTCTTAAAATCTTCAGCTGTTCTTGTGTGATGGACGTATCACCCGGAAGCATGAGCAGGAACGCATTTTTGGAGCCAGTGTTGTGTTGAGAAGCTTTAGTGCACTCGAATCCCTTGTTAATCTCTTCTCTGACGCTGCTTGGGACCAAACGAGCATCAAAGTGCTTCCACCATCCGGGACTATCCACAACACTCACGTTCACTTGATTTGTCAAAACAGTCTTTGTTTCTTTGATAAACTTCTCTGTTCTTCCCTCCTTTTCAGGAATTCCCAAAATGGCACAATGCACATATGTTTTAAAGGCAAAAACCCATCCCAGCAAGACGATGGTTATATCAGAAACAACTGGACCTGAGGAATAATAAAATATAATTATATAATAAATATATAATAATTATAATAAGACTCATAAATCTGAAAGTATATACTTGTGGGTATGAGTATTTATGCAGCCAAGGCTAATTTGTAGCTCTGTAGTAAACAGTTTGCTTCACAAGAAGCATCTGAGTAGAAGAGCAAGAAATATAGAGCCATACAAAACGTAAAACAGCGTAATCTATGCGTTTTATATATTTATTTTTATTAAACCCAAACAATATCTTTTCCACGTTTCCCTTTGATGCCCCTAAAGAACTCACCTGAGAACAATAAGAAAAAGATGCTGGATAAGAACATGTATAGTGTATAAATAAAAAGTAGAACTTCACAAACCTTTAGTTGTCTCCACTTTTCTCTTCTCCTTCCTTTGTCTCCTCAGCTCTGCTCTCCTCTTCAGCTCTTCCCTTGTTTGTTCAATTTTCTCGATTTCATTCTGGTCTATTTGAAAATGTCTGCCTCCATTGCTCTGCAGCAGCTCCTCGACCTTCTCCAGCAGTCGTTCACTCAGAGGAGGAGAGGTGCTGGTGCTGTCGAACACGTATCTGTGTCCACATCTCTCCAGGAGCTCTGCCAGGTTGGACCCTTCTCCTTCGATGTACTCCTCGATGGAAGTCTTGCCCAGCCAGTCTCCACAGGTGAACAGCACAACGGTGTGGCTCCAGACGTCTTCTCCAAACAGACCTAAATGTGCTTTGATGGAGTTGAAACATGTCGAGGTGAAGGGCATGTCCACCTCCACGACTAAAACAAAAGCGTGGGGTCCGGGCCGGCAGTGGGTCACACTCAGCACCAGTTCATCTTTAACCAGTCGAGACGTGTCACAAAGATGATAACCTCTGAACCAAACTGGAGCTTTGACCAGCTGGACTTTTTTACCCTTCACTTCCACGAAATGAGTCAAACCTTGATTATTGCGCTTTTTCCATAAAAACCCTGTGCCTCCTAAGATTCGATTGCAGATCGACTCAATCCCATATCTCTGAGATCCAACCAGGATGAGGCGCACTCCTGAAAGATTAGAATAAAAAAATAAAAACAGTGCCAAAAGGTTTTAGACAGGTTAAAAAAATGCTGTAAAGTAAAAATGCTTATGTTTTTTTTTTTTTATTAATTTACAAAAGGCTGCACAATATTAGAAGAACATGCAATATGTCTGTAGAACTTTGTGATAATTATATTTGCTGCCGATAATTAAATGTTTTTAATTATGAACCAGGACTAAATCTGTAAATTTTCTTTTAGATGCACCACAGTTTGATTTAATGTTGTTTGGACGAGGATTTTGAAGAAAAAGTCAATGTCCATCACATAGACCATAACATTTTTCTTTGCGATGCAGATATTGTGATAACAATAAATTTGCAATATATTGTGCATCCCTAATTTACAAAATGTAAAGTGAGCAAACACAAGAAAATAGATCCTGCTCTAAATCCTTTGCATGTTAACCCCAGACAGAACCAGAACAAGACCAAAGCCAAAGTAATCAACCTTTTGATTGGCTGTAGATGATTCAAGAAAGACCTGGCTCTGCTTTGTGTTCAGTTGTAACTGTGTGCTCTGTGAGGACAGTCTGTTCTACTAGACAGTCCTCACAGAGTGGCCGATCAATCATCAGTATTTAAGAGAAGAGTTTGATTGACAGCTCCAGCTCTGAACAGGTCGACCTGTCAGTGACTCTGCCTCCGACAACAGCTCCGCCCTCAACTCAAAGCCACAAACGACTAAACAGCTCAGCTCTTAAAAGTTTAGAATTAAATTAAGCAGGACACTAATATAATGCTAACTGTAATGTTTGCCAGAGGTAGTTGAAAACTTACATCAGTTGAACTTAGAACAGTTCTAAGTTCAACCATTGTCTGATAAACTGACAATGTTTTATTAACTGAAGGTTAAATATAAATCATTAGTTATGAAAAAACTTTGCTTTATTTGTAGATTTTTTGAATTGTTTCCAATATTATCTTGACTATAATTTATTTTTCTTTTTAATCGCATTTGATTAAAAAAACGAGTAATACTTTAATTTATAAATGTGATCTAACAAATGGTAAAAGACAAATATTGACCATATATGCTGTCAAAGTGCTTGTAATTGAAGTAAACATCTGTTGAGTATTTAACAACTAAAAACTCACCTCTTACAAAAACTCCACAACGCTTTTGTTTTTATTTTTTGTGCGTGTGTAGACTTTAGAATACATACGTCTCCCACATATAGAGAACTCCCTGATGCCCGGAATCTCCCGGAATCCAAAACGAGCAACCAGCAGCGTAGCACCAAATTTTGGGCCCTGGGTACAAACCATCTTGCTGGGCCCCGTACCAAATACCATAATGATACCAATGGGTGGGGTATTGCATTTTTAATGATAAAAACACTTCAGATTTAAACAAAATAATATAATAATATAATATATTTTTGTTTTATTGTCAAAAGTACTACTACTTACTGAGATGACAAAAGGTTTACCAGGTCCAAACCTGGAATAATTCAAATATACTGTAAACCTAATGAGAACCAAATGAGAAAAAACTTTGGTCTGAACATTAATAAACACAAACTAAATAATGTTCGTTTTTACTAAATGCCCATTGACGAGTGCATGCGCAAATTTGCTGATCAGGACTTTAAAGTCCAGTTCTTTTGGCGAACTGACTTTCTACAGAGTATGGCAAGGCTATTTAGTCTATCCTGGGACATTGTTGATCTTAGGCCTAATCCATACGAAGCCGGTGCATTCCCTATTCGATCTTTTTTTTTCGTTCTAAAAAAAAATTTGTAAACATGGCGTCATCTCAAGAAATATCTGCGTAAACACGAAACCACTTAAGCCGTCTGAAAACGGTGTAGTATATATGCCAGACCAGTATGGGGCGCTATAATTCTGCCACAAATATACACTATACACAGAGAAGAAGACTTTGAGCATGTGCCTTGTGGCGTATGGTGTTGACCATTATCGCTTGTTGCTCACTACAATTGCAAAGAAGCAATAGATTTTGCTGTAATAAAGCTAGTAGGCTTAGTAGCTTCTGCAGCACAAACACAATTATGTAGTCCACAATTATTGTTGTTACTGTTACGTGTGACGCAGCCGACACGTGATGTGATGACATCATCGTTTCACAAAATATACGGATTGACTGTACACACGAAACTGCAAGGGTGTCGTTTTCAGATTTATCCACTTTAGGACCCGTTTTCAAAAAATAGCGGATTCAGTCTCCCAAAACGGCGTAACCGTGTGGACGAAATGCCAATACGATAAAAAATGTATGCGTATACAGTATACGCGTCTCCGTGTGGACGGCCCCTTAAATAGTCCTTTACAAGTTTAAGTTTACTGAAAGCACTTCCCCTCCAGCAACAGTCACTGGGAGTGTACCAAAGAAGATATTTTGAAGAAAGTCGGTAACCAAACGACTGATGGACCCCATTGACTTTGATAGTAGAAAAAATACTATGGAAGTCAATGGGGACCAGCAACTGTTTAATTACCAACCTTCTTTAAAATATCTTCTTTTGTGTTCAGCAGAAGAAAGGAAATCATACAGGTTTGGAACATGTTTGGGTGAACTATCCCTTTAAAGTTTAAATGTGTACAATAACAATGTATCCTTTTTGTTTATTTCCTCTTAACACTTAAATACTAATTACTAAGTGTTAAAACAGCCAATTCCACTTAAAGCTCCCCTTGTCTCACTGTCACTGCTTTCACCTGCCCTGATGAGGGTCTGAAACTGAAATATATGGCTTCAAATGGTTGCTAAAATATCCTTTATTGTCACAATACCTTTTTTAAAGTGTAGCCTAAGTAAAAGTGCATTGCTGATTATTTGTCTGTTTAAAATAAATGCAGACTATAGAATCACAAGGTACACTAACCGCCAACCTACACATTAAGTCTTCGAATTACATTTTAAAATAAGTAATTTTCAATCATTAAGATGTGCTTTAATCTGAGAACAATCCTGTACTTAATGTAAGAGCTTGGGCGAGATAGTTTGCAGAAAAATGCGTTAAAACAGGCTCTAATGATCTGTGTTTTTGCGGGTGTTAGATTTTGACACTGGAGAGAAATATACAGTGTTTTCATGTAAATTTCTGACTCTGGGGACAACTGCAGCAGAAGAGGAAACAGGTGTGTTGAGCTCCCAGCTCCGCTTCTGTCTGCTTCTCACTCCGTTATTTACTCAGAAATATTGTTTGCTCGCTTTGTTTTAGGGTGTGATACTATAAAGTATTGGTATGTTATTCAAATAGAGTCCGAACAGAAATGTATGCTATTCTACCTGGAATAGATATTTATGTTAAAACAATGTCAATGCTCGATGATGCATTTAGAGCTCACATTTCTTTAAAAAAAACTGAGTGAGCAACTGCTTTCCCTCATTTGCCATTAAGCTAACCACCAAACTCCTGATCTGAGCCTGAACTCTTCTCTCTGCCACTGGATTAAAGACGTCCTCACTGGCAGACCTCAGGTGGTGAGAGTAGGCCAGTTCACCTCCATCACCCTGAGTGTGGGAGCTCCACAGGGCTGTGTCCTGAGTCCCCTGCTCTACTCTCTCTACACTCATGACTGTCTGTCCACACACAGCTCCACTTCCATCGTCAAATTTGCTGATACTGTTGTCCTGGGCCTCATTTCCAACAACAATGAGACGGCATACCTGCACGAGGTGGAGCAACTGACCTCATGGTGCCAGGACAACTGTCTCTCCCTGAATGTTACAAAGACCAAAGAACTGATTGTGGACTTCAGGAAGAGACAGCAACAGTCATACTCCTCTCTCATGATCAGTGGAGCACCTGTAGAGAGAGTGAGCCGCTTCAAGTACCTGGGTGTGAACATCTCCGAGGACCTGACCTGGACTGCACACATTCAGACACAGGTGAAAAAAGCCAGGTAAAGACTGTACCACCTGCACCAGCTGAGGAAGGGTTTCACCAGCTATCCTGAGAACTTTCTATTTAGGGACGATGGAAAGTGTGCTGTCCCAGTGCATCACAGCGTGGGATGGGAACAGCACCCGTCATGACTGCAAAGCCCTGTAAAGAGTGATGCGCTTATCCGAGCGTATCTCAGGGTCAGCTCTCCCGTCTCTGCAGGACGTAGAGCTGCTAAAATCATCAAGGACACTAATCATCTTGCAAACCATCACTTCACCCTGCTGCCATCTGGTAAGTGCTTCTGAAGCCTGATGGACAAAACTGAAAGACTCAGGAGGAGCTTCTTTCCCCGGGCCATCAGACTCCTGAACTCAGTCTCTATCAACATCACTTCACTTCAGGACAAACACCTCACACTGACACTATACTGACAATGTTACTGTGTAACAACCTGTTATAGCCTGTTACATTATTCTTTGTACATTTGTACATTTCTGTTAACCACTTATTTATAAGTCCACAGTTTACTTCCTCCTTGTGTTTTGAAGTTTAGAAAGTTTTTTTTTTTTTTTTTTTATTTTAGTTTTTGTAATTGTTTTGCACTGTCCATGGAGCGGACCTGTTTACATTTCACTGCTGGTTATATCTTCTGTATGTCACTGTGTATGTGACAAATAAAACTCTTGAATCCCTTTAAGCTTCTTTTCTTTTAGTTTTTGAGCCCTTGACCGCGCACGGCAGAGAGAGAAGGTGGAGCGAGCGAGAGACCTTGCGTGTGCGTGCTAGTCTGAGCGCGCGCTAGTTTGCGTGTGTGCCTCATGAAGCGCAAGTAAGACAGTGCATCCTGATTGACTTGTTTCAGTCAACCAATCAACTGCTGTGTAGTAAACTGCCTACAGTACAGTACAGTGTTGCTACAGTAAACTGAGGCAACACTGTAGGCTACAAACAAACAGGAGCACCTTGGCAGAGGGGGGAGGGGGGCACAAAAACGAAAGTATAACAGATATTGCACCACATACAGGAAAGAGTAGCCTACCATGTTATGTAATTTTGTTTACTTTTTAATCACATCATTTATGCAATGTAATTTAACAAAGTAAGGTTATACAACACTCGCAGGACATTTTAATGAACTGGAACTTTAACTCAAATAAATAGTGTCGCAGCAAAACTCAAACTACTGCCTTCAGCCTAAACAACCCTCAGAGGAATATAAGACTGGACTGTAATAGTTCTATTTGAAACTTCAACACAGTGTCAAGTTATTCTGACTTTAATGCAAATTGTTGCTGGACTTTCACAAAAAACAGACTCAAGAACAACTCAGGCACAAACAACTTCTGAAAACTACATCACATTTTCTTTAAAGAAACTGTTTCCTCCAACATTTGCTTCTTTGTACATTTATTTTTTGTGTTTGTCATTTAAATTTTCACAGTATAATTGCTTTATATATAAATTAATCTTTGCACTCACCACAGGACGTGTCCTTGTCCATGTTGGAGAGTAACCAGAGAGTAACCAGAAAGAACTGCGCACGTAACGAAAGGTGTGTTTGAGATGAACACCGCCTCACCCGGACTTAGGACCAGAGCAGCTGTGGGCGGGGCTGCCTCTCGTCTGAAGTCTTTTTCCTCAATAAAACGACATTTTATTAACGCACTTAATAAATTCTGCTTCAAAACCTGTGTTCAACACACCAAACTTGTGGCTACATATTTCGCGATCACATATTTGCTATGTTTCTAGAAGGTTCCAAGAAAAGAAAACCCCCGTGCCTCAAATGGTTTGATCCAGTCATTAAAGCTGCTGTTGCCTCGCTCTCAGTTCTTTAAATTAAACACAATCCACCAATCCATTCGCCGTTGCCAACTAAAAACTCTACAGGTTAAAAAAGAAGTCATATCTAAACATGATCCAGAAGCACAGGTCTTTTCTCTGGAGCCAAACTCATTTAAAACGGACTGTGACAAAGTGGAAAACTGTTCTGTGTCAGACAAATCAAAATTGGAAGTTCTTTTTTAAAAACTGGGACGACATGTCCCCTGGACTAAAGAGGACAAGGACAACCCAACTTGTTCTGAGCTCAGTTCAGAAGCATCTCTGATGGGACGGGGGCATGAGTGCATGTGACAGGGGCAGAACATATCTGGAAAGACACCATCAAAACTGAAAGGTAAATCCAAGTTCTAGAACAACATATGCTCCAATCCAGACGTTGTCTCTTTCAGGGAAGACCTTGGATGAACAGGACAATGTCAGACACATACTGAACTATTACAACATCATGGCTGTGTAGAATAAGGATCCGGTTCTGACATGGCCAGATCTTTCACCCACAGAAAACATCTGGTGCATCATAAAGAGGAAGATGTGACAAAGAAGACCTGAGACAGTTGCGCAACTAGAAGCCTGTATTAGACAAGAATGGGACAACATTCCTAAACTTCAGCAGCTTGTCTCAGTCCCAGACGTTTGCAGACTGTTGTAAAAAAGTTGGGGCCTTGTCCCAACTTTTATGAGATGTGTTGATGCCATAAAATTTTAAATCAACTTTTTTCCTAAAAATAAATAAATTATGAGTTTAAACATTTGATATGTTATCTATGTTGTATTCTGAATAAAATATTGAAATGTGAAACTTCCACATCATTGCATTCTGTTCATTCTCAATTTGTACAGTGTAACAACTTTTTTTTTGTATATTAAATACAGGTTTATATATACTGTACAGTCAATGAATTAGTCAGTTTCAGAGTAAATAACTTTATTACACAACTTTTTAGAACATTTAAGAACATTTTATTATGTCAAATTTTATAACAAACAGTATTTTTGCTAATCATCCAGTGTCACATTTTTATGCAGTAAAAACATATTAAATACATATAATATAATATAACATAACTTACAATGTGTGTTTAGTTTTGTGTGCCCTGAGTTTAGACCTGCAGGCTGTGTACTATTCCTGTTGGGGTCAGGGACACTGGAGTCTATCCCAGCAGCGTTGGGCCTGAGGCGGTGAACACTGGACAAAGACCAGTCACAGGGCTGAAACTTAGACCCACACACTGGCACTTAAGCATTCACTCTCACAACCTTTCATCAGGATTGACACAGCAACAGTTATGAGACATGTCCTTTTGCTCTGAAAACACGTGGGTAGATTCTGTGATTCTGAGACAGGTTTTATTAAATCAGAAACCAAGGATTGTTCAGTGCTGGTGATAAAAAACATAGTGTACTATAGTGTACTCAGCAGCCTGTAAGTCCAAACTCAGGGCACACAAAACTAAACACAAACATGTACTCTGTATTTAGAGCAATATTTTGTGGCCTGCAGGACGATATGAAAGTTTAATGTTAGCGTGCCCTGATAGTTTTATATGAATGGCTTGTTACCACGTTGTGTTTGGAAGGTTCCTTTTTGTGCTGGAACTGAACCAACCTACCATCACAGTGGAGGATATGGCTCCTGGGGGCGGGCCCTCGACTGGGCTTGATGCAGGCAGAGAAACATTTAACAACTATGGAGGAGCTCGTGTAACATCACAGAGTCGTCATAAAATTCCTGCTTCTTACTGTGTTTGAAATGAGCATGTTTGATCTTGAGCTGAACACATTCAATGTTACTGGCTTTGGATTTGGCATCATGCAGATTGTATTTTGTTTTCCCATCATTTGAAATGGGCTGATTTGTTAAGTTGATGGCAATTTGACCGCCACTATCCATGTGGATTTGTTATCATGACGAATCTGCAAATTAACACTGTTATGTTGACAATATCACCGAGGGGAGTGGACATCCAATCGGGCCACTCAGCAGCTCATTCATGTTCTTCAATATTCCATTTAAGTTCAGGATAGCTCAGGTTCAGAAGAACACATTGAAGTTAAAGAACTGTTAATAATGACGTTTGAGAGGATTTAACAAAGCTTTTTTTGTGGAATACGTGATCCGGCCCAGCCTCACCCAGACTCTGCCTCCTGCGGCCCCCGAGTCATTTGAGTTTGAGACCCCTGAATTAGAGCTTCAAGACTTTTAGAGATTGATCTTTTTACGCACACACACATTCACAAATACCTTTGCAACAATAATAGTCCCATAACAGACAATACATGTTTATGCTTAATCTATAATAATCTCTTCTAAATATACAAGAAAATATAAAATTAGTCACATGTACATATTAACATGTCTCTTTAGTAGAATTTATAACAAGTTATAACATTAGAAACCTTTCTTTCCTTCCTTTCTTCAGAGATTAAAACGAAATCATACAGCAGAGGTCCTCTCCTGACGTAGCTGACGTAAGCCTTTAGCGCCAACTTCAGCGTCAGCACTACATTTCCCTCCTCTTCATCAAACATTGTGTGAATGAATCATATATTTATCCCTGTTTCACGTTGCCTCCCTTTTCTCTGTTTATGTTTTTATATTTTGTGCTGTTTCTCTGTAAAAAGACATATCCAGAGAAGAATATATACTTTTTCTCAGTTTTATTTGCAGCTGTTACTTCTATATTGACGTCAGTGTCAATGGCATTGTTCCTTTCACCAGGAGTGAGCTGTGATTGGCTAAAGCCTCCTGTTCAGGACTGAAATTTTAGTTGACCCTTATCACAATATGTTATCAGGTGATTAAACGGTTATTTAACTATATTTTACAAGGATAAAAGAATTGCATACTTGAACTTTGATTTCTTTATTGGCAATCACCTTTTTTATGATAAGACTCTAAACAGTCTAAAGTCCAAAAGGTTTAAAGTAAAAACAAATGGGCCTACATTGCTTTGAATTTCTTGAGGACTCTTCTGATTGGTTTCCTAATGGACGGCTCCACTTCTTTCAGCCAATCAGAACTGTATTTACAGTGATCCAGCCAATCAGAAACAAATTCACATCTCTTCTTCCTCTTTTTAGTTTCATCTGAAATCACACAAAATAAAACTCTGTTAATTCTACTGTAAACGTATTATTTTAAATACGGCACACACCATTCCTGTATTTCTGAAAAATACAGGGAAATAAATAATTTTATTCTAAAAAAAATAATAATCATACACCATGTTGCTAACAATAAATAAATCAATATTTATTAAATACCAAACTTTTTTTGATTTAGTTGATTTTAAGACGACACAGGTCATGTATAAACATTGGCGGATCCAGGGGTGGGCCACAGGGACACTGGCCCCGTCTGAAATCTGATTGGCCCCATAAGTGGTGCTGTGGGGCCACTGTGACGGGGCAGTATATATCAGCCTCATTTAGAAGTGTCCTGATGTGTCTAAAGAGTTAAACATGAGCAGGTTTATAGCTTAATAATTTTAATTAAGTTTTGACTCAGAGTCATTGTGTCTGTGCTGTTTGACCTCTGCCCTTTCCCTTCTCACAGCACCAGGGTCACTGTTCAGTGCAGGCCACTGACAGGGACAGGGTATGTGTCCCGAGCCTAAAGGTTAAGAGGTCCCAGAACTAGACTGTACAATTATATTTCACAACATGTTTTCTATTTTTTATTTCTCACTTCCTTAATTTTTTATTAATTAATGTAGTGTTAAATAAATATTACCCACCCATTGCTGAGAGAATAGTTTAACCCATCACTGAGCAGAGCCGGAGATTAACCGGCTCTGAAACGCTTGAAAAAGACTTGTTAGGCTTATTTAGGGGCTAAACACCAAAATACAGATGACAGAGAGGAAATGGAGAACCTGGAGTTAGCGTGAAGTCGGCCAACGAGACCAGGTAAGAGTTAAACACAACAACAATGGTGCTTCTAACGCAGCATAACAGCTCTTTGAGCGTCCTGTAACTGTTGCAAAGACATCAGGAGAGACAGAGCAGAGTCAGGGAAGAGTGGTTAGCACTCCTGCCTCACAGCAAGAAGGTCCTGTGTTCGACCCCTGTCTCCCTGTGTATGTTTCCTCCGGGTACTCCAGATTCTCCCACCACTAAAGACACCCTGCCAGGTGGTCATTGTAAATGAGAACTGGTTCTCAACTGACCTACCTCAGCTGAAACTGTGTTGAAGGTGTGTGACGCAACAGGACAACAGAACTAAACAAAACAGAATGGCTTCAGAAAAACAAAATCTGCCTTTTGGAGTCAGAGCCCAGACCTCAACCCAATAGAGATGGATTGACTTGAAGAGGGCCCTACACATACGACGTCCAAATAATATGACAGAGCTAAAGACATTCTGCAGGAAGAATGAGCTAGAATTCATCCTCAACAATGTGCATGTCTGATCCACAGCTGCAGGAAGTGCCTGGTTAAAGTTAATGTTGCCAAGGGTCAACCAGTTATTAATTCTAAGGGTTCACTTACTTTGTCTACTGCCATTTTGAATGTTGAATAAGTGTGTTCAATAGAGAAATGAAAGATCAGAATTGTTTTTGGACACATTGTGTTTTTCAGTACCCTTGACTTAGATGAAGAGCAGATCACATTTTAAGACAAATTTATGCAGAAAACCCTGAAATTCCAAAAGGTTCACATACTTTTTCTTGCCACTGTAAATACATGTAGATGTACTGTAAATGGCATGGGTACACATGATTTTATTTTATCTGACTGAAATAAATATGAATAGACCCATAATAAATTTAACTATGGAGCACAGAGCACATATCCATACACAAGAATAAAATAAGAAGATAGAATTAAGTGAGTTTTTCTCATTTTACACATGTTTGTCACTGTCTGTATCTAAACTAAGCTCAGCACTATGGGTGATCGGGTGTCTGTTCTGCTGCTCCTTAGATTTGGAATGCCCTACACGACCATCTGAGGGCACCTCAAGCTCTTGAGACCTTTAAAAAAGGACTTAGAACATATCTTTTCGGGAGAACATATGACTTTTAACAATTGGAATTATTATTGTTTTCCAATTTTTAAATTATCTTAATCTGTAGCACGTTGAGATTTGTTCCAAATGTAAAGTGCAATACAAATAAAATGTATTATTATTATTATTATTATTATTATTATTAAATGTCAGCCCTGCAACTAACTGGCCACTGGGATAGGCCCACATAGGTCACCCACGACCCCTGATGGGACAAAGCGGTAGAAAATGAATGAATGAATGAATACAAGTTTTTCAGTCTTTAGTGCTTTTCACATTCAATTTCACATTATTTCTTTACAGATTTGATTCCAATAAGCTTTTAAACTGGAACAGAACATATGGCGAGAATTTAGTTTCCTCCAAAGTCTCTCACTTTGAAGATGTGGATGTTTTATATTTAGTTTGTTGAATTGATTTTATAAAGTATTCAGAAAAACTCTCCCAAACTGAGCAGCTGTAGTTTTATTCACAGATATATGGGTCTAAAACATTTTAAACATTTAAATCCCTGTTACCTTCGGCTTTGAAGAATCTGTTGAAGACATACTCAATGAGTCGAGACTCTCTCCGGGTCCACTCTCGTTCAAACAGAGGCTTCCATTCAGGTTTAAACTGGTCGTTTTCACAAACCATCGACACAACATCTGCACAAGATCAGATTTTATAGATCAAAACATTAGAAGTATTATTGAGAGCATTTGTCCAGTAGTCCCAATGACTTCAGGCCTATAGGCAACGCTATGTTATTTCTATAACACTATTCATACACTGGGTAAGTCAGTGCTTTACAGGAATAAAATACAATTTACAAGATTTAGATTTAGAAACATAAGAAAAATTTAAACATTTCAAACGAAGAGTGCAGATAAAAACACTTTAAGTTGTAATGTGGGCGAAGCTAAAGAGAAAGGTTTTTAGCCTCAACCTTAACCTCCAACTTAAACAATTCTTCACAAGGTTTCACAAGCAGAAGGCCTTTCACACATGTTATCAGAGTCTCAGAAGGTTCATAAGGAACTGTCAGAAATATATGCTGGTGCAAAACCTTTCAGAGACAGAACAACGCTGGAAGAGAGTGCAGGGTTCACAGAAACTGATGTCTTTATCTGACACAGGCTACACTCTCCTCACAGTCAGCACTGTTCACGTTTATTTTCCCTTAGTGTCGGTCCCTGGCTAGGCTCAAAACATTCAGGGCTTAAGCCGCGGAAAAACGTCCTGGCAATGCCACTCTCACTCATCTCATTATTGATTAAAGACCATTGTCTAATGTTTCAATATAATGCTGATGTTTTATTCCTTTTAGCTTTTATATTGCTCCTTGTTTGTATTAATCCTCTCTCATCTCCGATGTATGCTCCAATAAAACACTAACCTTCAACAAACTCACCTGAAACTTTTCTCCTCTTACCTGCCCCTCATCTGCCTGCTTCTATTCCTCCTTTTCATCATCTTATGCACACATTTTTGTTTACTGTCATTTCTGTAAAGAATTAATCAAGATTCTAGAGAGATAGTTTATGGCTCTATACAAAGCCTTTATTTATAGCAGAAATACATACCCAACATTTAACCTCACAGTTACAGGGCAAATGAAATAGTGTGCTACTTACAACATAAACTGTGTAATAGAAGTGAAGAATTTATATTAGTCTGCATACCATTTTTAACCCTGAAAGTAGCCTGACATGACAGCTGAGCTAACGTCATGAGACACTGCACTGGACCGTACCAGGGGACAGGGGGTTTTCTTTCCAAAATTAAAAAAAATATATAGTTTGCAATAAAAAGATTCATCGTGGTTTGGACTTGGCATGGTCACAAATAGGGTCACAAATATTACATGAAGGAATCAATAGGGGCGCAGTAGCTCAGTGGGTAGAGTGGCCGTGCTTCAACCGGAATGTAGGCGGTTTGATTCCCACTCTCCCCACAGTTCATACTGTCGTTGTGTCCTTGGGCAAGACACCTAACCCACCTTGCCTCCAGTGGCTGTAACACTGGTAATTACTGTAGAACAATGCAAGTTGCTTTGGATAAAATCATCAGCTAAATGAATAAATTAAAATGTAAATGTCATCACTTAAAATAGAGGGGCCTGGACCCCGCACTCCCCCTGGGAAATTCACCTATGATAACAGAAAATTTGGAATCCTGTTGGACTGCAGATACTTCCAAATATTTGCTAATATTTAGTCTTTTTTGTTATAATAAAAAAACATATATATCCAATACGGTTGTTATCTCTTCCCACCTCAGCTAAAAAACATGACTTACCAAACGTTCCACAAATTCTCCAAGAGTACATCAGCAAAATAATCCTCAGAACCTCTTCAAGGCTTTTCCACACATTTCCTTTCTCAGTATTTTTTCCAGTTCTCCTCTGTTGAGATGGGCCTTAAAATCTTGATGACAAAAACATTTGCTTGTAAGTATTTTTGTGCGGTTGAGAAAAAAAACACTTCTGTCCTACTTCTGTACTTACCCATCAGTCGACTCATGCTGTCACTGTCGAGGATTTCAGACATTGGTCTTTCATCCAGTCTTATAACAATTTCATCAATTTCGTTTGGACCCCAGGCCCAGACCTGGTGCAGTACATCAACCATCTTTCTGAGGTCTTCATCGACTGGTTCTTCAGGAGTGTCCTGTTTAAGGGGTTGGTTTTTGGTTGATTTGTTTTCCTTTGGAACAGACTGACACATTTCCAAAACCACGTTGATCAGCTGTTTTCCCTGAGCCTCCAGTCCGCTCGAGTCTGCGTTGCCATCGAACACAAAGTACCTGTTCCAACAAAATCATTAAAGTAAATATTTCTCTAGTGCAAAGTCATTTTAGATTAAATTGATTTGTAAATTTGGGCAAAACTTTTTAATTCTAGCATACTTTTAATATTTTACGTAAAATCACAAAAATAAAGTTTTAATTACAAACCCAATTCCCAAAAAGTTGTGACACTGTATAAACTGTAAATAAAAACAGAATGCAATAATGTGGAAGTTTCACATTTCAGTATTTTATTCAGAATACAACATAAATGACATATCAAATGTCTAAACTGAGGAAATCATTTTAAATTTCATGGCATCAGAAAAGTTGTGACAAGGCCATGTTTACCACTGTGTGGCCCCTCTTCTTTTTCTAACAGTCTGCAAATGTCTGGGACTGAGGAGCTGCTCAAGTTTAGGAATTGAATGTTGCCTTATTCTTGTCTAATACAGGCTTCTAGTTCAACTTTCTTAGGTCTTCCTTGTCGCATCTTCCTCTTTATGATGCGCCAAATGTTTTCTATGCATGAAAGATCTGGACATGTCAGAACCGGATCCTTCTTCACCGCAGCCATGATTGATGCAGGATGTGGTCTGACATTGTCCTGTTGGAAATTACAAAGTCTTCCCTGAAAGAGTCAACGTCTGGATGGGAGCATATATTGGATAAACCTTTCAGTTTTGATGGTGCCTTTCCAGATGTAAGCTGCCCGTGCCACACACACTCATGCAACCACATACCATCAGAGATTCAGGCTTCTGAACTGAGCTCAGAACAAGTTGGGTTGTCCTTGACCTCTTTAGTTAGATGTGGCTTCTTTTTTGACCTTTAGAGTTTTAGTCGGCAATGGCGATTGGCCCTGTGGATTTTGTTCACAACTAGGGATGCTCATATTGACCGTTTAACCGTTAACCGAAAGTAAAAATTTTGACCAATTAATACTATCAGTTAAACGGTTTAAAAGTTTTTATAAGGTTCTTTCTTTTTGTTTGCTGCATGGTTTAAAACTAAAATATCCTACTATATAGCTTATATTTATTAACTCACGGAGCGCGTCGGCACCCGCAACCACACACGTGATTGCCTCTGTCCTGGGCCCACGCCATAAACATCTCCCTTTTGCACAAATGGAGAAAGCCGGAAAAGCAAAACTTATTGAAATGTGTGCTGCTTTGGTAATGGCCAATGCGGAAGGAGATGAGAAAGCGGTGTCTGCTACCCAAGTTGGAGATGAAGACCGCAGCCAAAACAACGCCATGATTATGCTCCCTGGAGGTGACTACAGCACCCCTCGTCAAACCACTGATTATCCAGAAGCAGAGGTTGACATCTACATGAGAGACGATCCTCCTTCTCTGGATATTAATCCTCTTGACTGGTGGAAAGCTGGCCACTCTAGCGAGACGTTACCTGTGTATTCCCAGTACATCTGTCCCATCGGAGAGGGTGTTTTCTGCCGCAGGTCTAACTGCCAACAGGCTGCGCTCCAGACTGACCCCACATCACGTTGATATGTTGCTTTTTTTAAAATAAAAACTAGACAAGGTGTTGAGGTAAGGATGCTATTTTTATTTAACGAAAAATCTTAGTCTATTGAAAAAAATTGTGGGTTTTTGAAAGCTTCGTTCAAACGGATTCAGTGTTTTCTTTTTGTCATCCTAATTTGTTAATTATTTAAGTTTAAAAATATATTTAGTGTAGGCCTATTTTGTGTTTTATTTGTATTATTTTATTCTATTTTTCTCTCACTGTCAGAAATGCTGTAGGTGCGTGGAAATTTAAACTGAATCTGAACTGAGTTTGTATTTTTTTAAAGGGTCACGGATACGTGTTAATTTTATTTTTATTTAATGCCAATTCAATATTATAATCTTATCTTATTAAGGAGCGGCGGTTGTCAGTTGGGAAAATTAATCAAAATGAGCATCCCTATTCACAACAATGTTTTCTGGAAGTATTCTTGAGTCCATGTTATTATTTCCATTACAGTAGCATTCCTGTTTGTGATGCAGTGTCGTCTAAGGGTCCGAAGATCACGTGCATCCAGTCTGGTTTTCCGGCCTTGACCCTTACACACAGAGTTGTTCCAGATTTTCTGAATCTTTGGATGATATTATTCACTGTAGAGGATAATAACTTCAAACTATTTGCAATTTTATTCTGAGAAATATTGCTCCACTATTTTTTGGCCACAGCATTGGAGGAATGACCATCTTGACTTCTGAAAGACACTGACACTCTGAGAGGGTCTTTTTATATTCAAGCATGTTGCCAATTGACCTGATAAGTTGCAAACTGGTCCTCCAGCTGTTCCTTATATACACATTTAACTTTTCCAGCCTCTTATTGCTACCTGTCCCAACTTTTTTGAAATGTGTAACTCTCATCCAAAACAAGCCAGTATCTTGCATTACATTTCAATTTCATTTCGTCTCTTTCAACATTTGATATGTTATCTATATTCTATTGTGATCAAAATATAGGTTATGAGATTTGTGAATTATTGTATTCCTTTTTTATTCACAATTTATACAGTGTTCCAACTTTTTTGGAATTGGGTTTGTAGTTAAAGACAGTTTTAACAGTTTTTCTTGCCTAGACTTTTCTGAAAAAAACTTTACTTGTGTCACTTGAAAGCAAAAGATGGTTACCTAAAGATTAGCCTGTCCAGCCGCAGGTAACTCTTTTCCTATTCCATTCAAATAATCCAAATCAAAGAATTAAAACTAGCCCAGTTCTTTTCCTGCAACCAGTCACACTGTTTGTTAGAAAGGAACTGCTTTTGTCAAACAATTTTCTGACATCTGAAAAGGAAGAGACTTTTCTTATGCATTTCATTTTCAGTTGATTACTGAGGTGAGCTCTGACTTCCCTTTTGCAATAGTTGCAGGAACACACTTTAATTTCTCCCAATATTTGTTTCTGTATTTCCCTGAAGATAAAGTTGTACAGAATATGACGCTTGTTTGGAACCCATTGGACCGCTTTTGGTAATTGGAAACGCACCAGAACTGACTCAACCTGCACTGTACCGTCCCAGTGAAAACATGTTCAACTAACGCTGCTGCCTCCCTCCTTGAGATTGGGCATGCAACTCGCATGATTTGACTGTTCTGCAGCGGTTGTATTCATTCAACAATTTTCTTCCTCTACAAGCAAACATTTTTGTTCCTGCAATACATTATAAAACCTAGCCCAAAATATCCCAACACCAGTGCTCCTCAAACCTGGCAACACTAGCCTGTAGGTCTCGCAACTAGACATTTGTTTTTGTTTATCTGCTCACAGGCTGCTGAATGAAAGGTGTGTGACATTGTTAAAAGAATTACATAATAATAATCAGAGTCTGTAATTTTTCCACCAGATGTGGCTAAGAACTCTTCACTGCTCTTTTAAACAGAGTAAAAAGCTCACATACCTGTTTCCACACTGCTCCACAAGCCACACCAGTGCCTCCCCTTCGTTCTCAATGTGAAACTCAATGTCAGCCTCTTGAATCCAGTCAGCTCCAGTGAACACTATAATTGTATTGTCCCAGACTGACTCTCCCAGCGGCTTCATATTGTCTCTTAAAATCTTCAGCTGCTCTTGTGTGACGGACGTATCAGCCGGAAGCATGAGCAGGAACGCACTTTTGGAGCCAGTGTTGTGTTGAGAAGCTTTAGTGCACTCGAATCCCTTGTTAATCTCTTCTCTGACGCTGCTTGGGACCAAACGAGCATCAAAGTGCTTCCACCATCCGGGAATATCCACAACACTCACCTTCACTTGATTTATCAAAACAGTCTTTGTTTCTTTGATAAACTTCTCTGTTCTTCCCTCCTTTTCAGGAATTCCCAAAATGGCACAATGCACTGATGTTTTGGAGGAAAAAACCCATCCCAGCAAGACGATGGTTATATCAGTAACAACTGGACCTGAGGAAAAAGTAAAAAAAAATATCAAAGATCTAATTAAAAAATGTAGAACAAGACTCTTGAATCTATAAATATATACTGGTGTGTATGAGTATTTATGAAGCCAAGGCTTAATTTGTTTCTAATGTATCCGGTTCATTTTCAGACACCTCTGAAAAGCTTAACTAAAGAAATACAATTATTAGACGGAAGTACAGCTCATAGAGACAATTTATTAATTATATACAGAAGACATACAGGACACTTGAAATGCCCTGTTTAAGACTTGATATAAATAACTAAAACTATAACGCTCTTTAGGAAACAGTTGGCTTCACAGGAGGGATGTTCGTAGACTAGCATGAAATATTAAGCTCTGCAAAACGTAAAACAGCGTAATCTATGTGTCTTGTTTATTTTTTAAACCCAACCGAGCCCCTAAAGAACTCACCTGAGAAGGATTAGAAAAACATACTGGATAAGAACATGTACAGTGCAGAAATAAATGGTAGAACTTCACAAACCTCTAATTTTCTCCTCTTTTCTCTTCTCCTTCCTTTGTCTCCTCAGCTCTGCTCTCCTCTTCACCTCTTCCTTGTGTTGTTCAATTTTCTTGATTTCATTCTGGTCTATTTGAAAATGTCTGCCTCCATTGCTCTGCAGCAGCTCCTCGACCTTCTCCAGCAGTCGTTCACTCAGAGGAGGAGAGGTGCTGGTGCTGTCGAACACGTATCTGTGCCCACATCTCTCCAGGAGCTCTGCCAGGTTGGACCCTTCTCCTTCGATGTACTCCTCGATGGAAGTCTTGCCCAGCCAGTCTCCACAGGTGAACAGCACAACGGTGTGGCTCCAGACGTCTTCTCCAAACAGACTTAAATGGGCTTTGTTGGAGTTGGCACAAGCGCTGGTGAAGGGTAAGTCCACCTCCACGAGTAAAACAAAAGCGTGGGGTCCGGGCCGACAGTGGGTCACACTCAGCACCAGTTCGTCTTTAACCAGTTGGGCCGTGTCACAAAAATAGTAGCTTCTGAGCCAAACCGGAGCCTTAACCAGCTGGACTTTCTTTCCTTTTACCAGCCCTGTATGGGTCACACTGCGAGCCGTTCTTTTCCCCCATTCAGACACTTTATGACTCTCTCGTCCCAGGATTGAATTAGCAACTGTGTTCAGCCCAAATCTCAGTGACCCGACCAGGATGAGCCGCAGGTCTGGAGCGTCGACTGAAAGAAAATCAGCTCTAAAGTCTTTATCTGTGATCACAGGGTTCATTTCTAAAATGAATTAAGTCTGAAGCAGGACAAAACTAGGTCTACAGCTCTATTAGGATCCTAAAACAGGGCTTTGGTAATATTCCAGGGCAATGTTGCAACAGGACTAAACCACGACCAAACCTGAAAACTAAATCTAGCTCTAAGCTTCAAAAAATGATGCCAAACTAGGACTAAACTCAGAACACCTCAGAGTTTAGGCTCAAGATAAAAGATTAAACACGGCCTA